>JARQOD010000008.1:164818528-164924194 GCA_033576555.1 Oophaga sylvatica | reverse complement strand
CCAAACCAAAACCTAACGATTTTGCCACTCCATCCCCCTGTGAAAAAAAAATTAGCTTATACACTTGGGTTACAGTACCGGGGAAAACCCCCTATGGCGTACAGGGGAAAATTTTAAACAGATTTGTTTTTTCCGGAAAAGCTGGGAAAGCAAAAAAATTTTGCTCCTTTTTAGAAAGGTCACCTCCATTGGGGAAGCATTTTCCTTTTACTCGGGCTGCGGGGCAGCATTCCCCTCTGTGATCTTTTTTTCCCCCCTCTAGTGAACTATGCACTTTGGACTTGTGTGTTAACTTTTACAAGAAGAGGATGCCCCCCCGATCAGGGGAATGAAATTTTTTGCCCTCTTTGACCCATTTAAAATTTTTAAGGCAGGGAACTATTGCAAAAATTTTTAAAAGAAGAGTTTCTTAAAAAAAAAAAAGAATAAAAACAGAAAGTATTAAAAAACTAACCTAACCCCAAGAATAAAACTTCTTTTCCGACGGTTAAAACCCGTGATTTTTTTTTCTGGGGGTTTGGGGGATCACCACAGGGGGCGGATAACATCATTTTTAAGGAACGAAAAAACTACAATTGCAAACTTTAAAAAGAGATTCCTTTAAAAAAAAAAGGGGCCCCCTGTCACCACTTTTTTGCTGTTATTTGTTTTAAAAGTTCCCCCGACAATTACTTTGTTTTTTTTTTTTTTTAAAAATCCATCGTGGGGGTCTGGAAAAATGGGCCTTTTTATTTAGGCAAATTTTTATACCCCTTTAAAAAAGGGGGGCGGCTCACAAAAAATTCGGGGGCAGTAAAAAGCCACGCCCCCGGGGAACCTGTAAAAAACTCCCCTTTTAAAAAAAATATAAAAATAGAACGAATTAAAAGGAAAAAAAGAAAAAACCCATAACAGAACATGGGAAAAAATTAAAGCAAACGTTTCCCCCTTCGACCTTAAAAAATTTTAAAAGATTTTGGTTTTTAAGGGACCCCCAAGGTTGCCTCCCCTTTTGGGGTCAGGCTCCTTTGATGGGGCCCCCCAATTTTTTTTTGCAAATGTCAGCCCAAAAACACCCGCTGACATGTCCCCCCCAACACCCCGGGGGGGGAACGCAACCACCCGGGGCGGGGTTAAAAATTTTAAAGGGGTGCTGTCAATCTCTAAAAAGGGCCCTTAAACATGACCCTTTGGCCGAAGGGGACCCCCCCAAACCCCCGGGGCCCAAAGGGGCCCCCGGGGGCCCCCATGAATAGGGGGCGTTGAGGGGGTTTGGGATAAAACCCGGGGTCTGCGCAGGAGACCCCTGGGGTTGGGGATTGCGGGCAGCATGGGGCCCAAAACCCGGGGCCCTCTCATAGCAATGACTTTTTTTAAAGGACACATGAACCCCCGATCCCTGCTGTGAAAAAAAACGTTTGAAGATCACATTTTTTTTCTCCCAGGAAAAATATTAAGCAAGAAAAAAATTTTTTAAAAAAAAATTTTTTAAAAAAATTTAAAAAAATTTTTTTAAATTTTCCCCGGGGGGGGGCCCTTCAAAATAAAACAAAAAAAAAAAAAACAAAATGCACTTTTTTGGTATCCCGCTCTGAAATCACCCGATCCCCCAAAAGGCCCAAAAATTGGGGGAAAAAAAAAAAATTTTTTGGGGTTTTGGGAAAAAGGGGGGAAAAAAAAGGAAAAACCAAAAACCCCGAAAAACCCAAAGGGTTTTAAAGGGGGGTTAAAAATAAACCCCAAAATTTTTCACTAAAAACCTTTTTAAAAAATTTTTTTAATAATGCATCCCCAAAGGGGTTTCCCCCAGCAAAAACATGTGGGGGGAAAAAAAAAAGCTGACTATAATGACAAAAAAAAATTTTTAAATTTTTTTTTTTCCCAAAAAGGGCATTTTTGCTACCATTTTTGCCAGCACTTTTCGGGCTGGAACCTCCTTTTTGTTTTTTTTCCCCGCATTAAATTTGTTAATGCCAGGGGCCAGGTTTTTCCCCCCCTTTAAAAAACCCCCTTCTTGCAAATTTTGTGTAAGTTAGACAAATGAAGATTTTACCCGGGGCACAAGACCTGGGGGGGATTTTTAAAGGGGACTTTTTCAAGGGGGGGGGGGGGGGGAAAAGGAATATAAAATTTAAAAAAATTAACTTTTTGGGGAATTTTTTTTTTTCAAACCTTTTGTAAAAAAAGATTTGTTGATAAAAGGCCCCGGTTTGGGGGAAAAAGTAGGTCAGGGGGTTTAAGGCCGGAGCGAAATTTTCGGGGTCCAGAAAAAAGGGGGTTTTACATTTTAAAACCCAAAAAAAAGTAAAAGTATTTGAAAAAAAGCGTAAAAATTAAAATTTGGGTGCCAATTTAAAAAGTGAAGGCACAAACAACATAAAAATCGGACAATTATATAGCATAAACTGCAATTATATTTCTGTAAACATCACAAGGGAGTTTCCCCTTCCAAAATAACACAGATTTTATTTCTAACGAAGTAGAGAGGATTTCCTTCATTTGCCAGAAAAAGTTTTTTTTTTTTTTTACCCGCTTTTTCCTAACCCGAAAAGGTTTTCTTTTTTTCCCCGCACCTTTTTATTACTGAATATGGCTTTCTATCCCAAATTTCCCAATTTTTTTCCAAGGGGGCGTGGTCTTCAAAAGAGCCCACAGGGGGAAAGGCGGGGGAAATTATTACTTTTTTACCTCTCTTTTAAAAACCGTCTGGGGGGGGTAAAAAAAAGCTGAAAACTTATCCTAAAAAAGGGGGGAATTTTGTCTATAAAAGCCCCCCGGGGGCCATTTTAAAAAAAGGGGAAAATTTTCAATTTTTTTAATTTTTATATAAAGATTGTGAAATGAAAAAAAAAATGGCAAAAAAAAAATGTACATGTGTTTTCCCAAAGCATTTTCGATGCCCTTTTCCCCCCCCTTTTAAAGGGCCTCCCTACCATTAGAGAAAAGTTATCCAAATCACAGATTTTAGCAAGACCAGCAACCCCCTAACCCGTAGGGGCCCTCCCGGGGGATGATGACGGGGAAACTCAACACCCCGTTATTTTTTTCAGCTATTCTTCTGTTTTTCCC
This sequence comes from Oophaga sylvatica, assembly GCA_033576555.1. NCBI lineage: Eukaryota > Metazoa > Chordata > Amphibia > Anura > Dendrobatidae > Oophaga > Oophaga sylvatica. The sequence continues at coordinate 164,921,146 of JARQOD010000008.1, read as the reverse complement.
GGGTATAAGGCGGGGGGGGGTTTTTAAAACTAGGAAATTTTTCAGACAACCGGGGGGGGGTTTGTCAAAATTTTTTCCCCAAGGCTTGAAAAAATTTTTTTTTCTTACGCAAACAAGACAAAGGGGAGAGGGGCCCGCTGCAGACAGTTTTCCCACACTGGAGGAAAAAAAAAAAAAAAAAAAAAAATGGGGGGAAGACTTTTTCACCCCCACAATGAAGAAAAATTTAATAAACAGCCACAATGCGGGTGACAATCACTTAGCAAACATGAACCCCAACCTAATTGCTTTTTTTAAGCAAGGGGGGGCGGGGCCCCCCCCCCCCTTTTAAGCCCCGGGTTTTTTGTTTTAAAGTTAATTTTACTGGGGTTTTTGGGGGGGGGGTTGGGTTTTTTGACCGCCCTTTGGGGGGGTTGGGGTTAATATTTTTGGGCCCCCCCAGAGGGGGGAGGGCAAGGGGGGAAGGGGTAAACATTTTTTCCGTCGGGGAAAGGGGGGGGCCCCCGCGTGCAGTAAAAAAAACCAAGGTGGGGGTATCAGCAGAGCCCCCTGATGTGGTGTCCCGACATGAGGGGAGCCAAAAGGGAGGGGTTTTTTTAATCTTGAAAAAGGGGGGAAAAATGATCAAAGGGCGAGTAAAAGCGGGATTTTTATCCGGGGCGGGGGCTGGCATACGGCCCCGATTCACCAACGGGGGGGTAACGGGCCCAAAAAACCTGGGAACATGAACAAAAACCCCCCTGGGAAAGGAAAAGGGGGTTTATAAAAATTTTTCTGCCCCTCACCAACGGGCCCCAAAATCCAGTCCGGGGCCCCCCAAATAAAAGGCACAGGGGGGCCCGAAGGGGCCCAAACACCCCCAAAGCCAAGCCCACACAACCCCCCGGGACCCCCATCTTCGGGGGCGAAAACACACCCCCCTCGCCCCGCTGCCCCCCCCCGCCATTTTAAAACGTTTGTTACGCGTTTTTTTATATTCCCCAGCCCGCTCCCCCCCTTTTCCACCTCACGGGGCCAAAAGGGGCCAAATTTTTTAATTGGATCTCTTGACGGCGCCTCCTCTCATCTCTTATATTTTTTTTTTTATCCTCCCGGTAAATCCCGAGCTTTGGTTCACTAGGGCTTTTAAAATTTTCTTCAGTAACTCTTTTCCTGTGTCTTTTTAAACCCGCCACTGGGGAAGGCCCCATTTTCTGCTAAGGGGAATTTTCCCCCGGGGAGAATGGGGGAAAGTTTTTTTTCCTTTTTAACTTGAAAAAAAAGTTTACGTACTTTTCAAATTCAACGTTATAAGGGGTTTGGAAAATAATTTTTACATTTATTAAAAAAAAAAAATACGAAAATTTAAAAATTTGGTTTTCCCCTCTGTTTTTTTGCCATTTTTTTTTTTCCCCTTTTTTTATTAAAAAAATATTATTTTTATATCTTTTAAAAAATTTTTTTTATTTTACTATTTTTTGGGGGGGGAATTTTAAAATTTTAATTTTTTTTGTTAAAAATATGAAAAAAAATTAAGAAAATTATTATACCTGGATGAAAAGTTTTTTTTTTTTTTAAATTTTTCTTTTTTTTACTATTTTGAAATTTTATTAATAATAATAATGATAATATGTTTTTCCATTCATTTATTTTTTGCCCAAAAATATTTTTTAAAAAGGGGAAAATAATAAAAAAAATTTATTATCTTTTTTAATTTTTTTTTTTTGGGGTTTGGAAAAATTTTTTTTTTAACTATTATTTTATTAGTCATGATTTTTTCGGTAAATTATTTTTTTTTAAAATGTTGCTGTTTATATATTTTAAAATTATTAAAAATTATGGCAAACAGAAAAATTTAGATTCGGGCCCAAAAATTATTTTTTCTAACTTGAGGGAAATTTTTAAATTATTCATGGCTTTAGTTAATTTTTATTTTTTTTCATGTTACTTTGGAATTCTTTTTTTTTAATGTACCCGGTGTCCCAAATTTGATATTTTCAAAACTATTAGTTTATTAATTTGTAAAATTATTTCGTCTTTTTTGTTGTTAAATAGCCATGGCCAAAAAGTGTTAAAAAAGTCTTAAATTGTCCTGAAAATGAAATTACTACAGAAAATTATTAAAAATTCCACAGTTTGTTATACACATGTTTATTTTCCTTTGTGTGTATTGGAAAAGCACAAAAAAAAAACACAGAAAAAAGGAAATTGGCATAATTTCAAAACAAAAATCCCAAAAGGGGCCAAACAAAATTGTTGTCACCTCAACTTAATATTTGGTTCACACTCTTTGGAATAAATAACTGCAATCAATCACTTCCTATAACCATCAACGAGCTTCTTCACACCTCTCAAATGGAATTTTGTACCACTTTTCTTTTGCAACTGTTCCAGTCTCTCATAGGTTGAAGCACCTCTCCCAACAGCAATTTAAATCTCTCCACAGGTATCCAATAGGATTTAACCAGACTCATTGCTGCCACTTCAGAACCTCCAGCACTTTGCTTCCATTCATTTCTGGGTGCTTCTTGAAGAAAGTTTGGGGTCATTGTCCTGCTGGAAGAACCCATGACCTAGGATGCAAACCCAGCTTTATGACATTGGGGGAATACATTGTACACCTAAAATCCTTTGGTAATATTCAAATTGCATGAGGGCCCTACACATAGTCAATACACACAGTGCCAGATCAGCTAAACAACCTCAAAAAAAACATTCAACCTCCACCATATTTGACTGTAGTACAGTGTTTTTTTTCTTTGTAGGCCTCATTCCATGTTCAATAAACATTAGAATGATGTGCTTACCAAAAAGCTCTATATTGATCTCATATGTCCACAGGACACTTTCCCAAAAGGATTTTGGCTTACTCATTACACATTTTTGTAAACTGAATTCTAGCAATTTTTGTCTTTGAGTCAGCAGTATACCTCTGGGTCTCCTGCCATACCATTTCAGTTAATTCAAATGTTGATGTATAGTTTGAGCTGACACTGATGCACCCTGAGCCTGCAGAGAGCTTCAATTTCTTTGGAAACGTGATTGGGGCTGCCCATCCACCACCTGGACTATCCTGCGTTGCAACCTTTCATCAATTTTTTCTCTGCTGTCCACGTCCAGGAAGATTAACTACAGTGCCATGGGTTGTAAACCTGTTATTATGTTGCGCCCCTGGACAAAAGAACATCAAAATCTCAAGAGATAAGACATGTAACCTGAGATTGTTGATATTTTTCAAAAATTTTGGTTCTCAAGTACTCAGACAGTTCTCTTCTCTTCTTTCTGTTCTCTATGCTTAGTGGGGCACACACAGACACACAATACAAAAATGAGTCAACATCTCCCCTTTTTATCTGGTTCAAATGATTTTCATATTACCCACACCTGTTACTTGCCATCAGGTAGTTTGAACAAGTGTAAGGTGGCCAGGGTGGTAGTCAGGCGAGGACCTGTGCGTCCCCACACCCTGGCACCCCACAAAGAGAACACAATGTCCCATCTGTTGTGTGTAAAGTAGAATACTCACATTTGGCTCCAGTGTTCCTTCCGATCCTGTTATCTCAGCCTCCAGATTCAAGTTCACACAAACAATTCCAGACTCCATGTTACTCAACAGTTCAACGTTACTTGAAAACAGGTATTTTAGCACAGATATAGCACAGTTCACATCCATTTGCCTTCCGTGAGCTCTCCCTGCCTCTTATGACAACTTCTGTTGTGAATGGGTTTGAGATGAGTTCTGAGCAGAGGCTCCCTCTGGTGGTTACAGGCGGACTGGTGAAGATTGTGAGGACTGGGGAATCAGTGTTACTGACTGGTCTTATATAAGGGGGGTCATTTTTCCCATCAGGGTTTGCCGGTGATCAATTGTTCTGGTCTGAATCCTTCTTTCCAGTTTCCCTTGTACCTGCTGTGTCGTGTCTGCATCTCCTGCTATCAGATAAGATTTTTTCTTCTTTTTGTGTTTTGCTATATTTTTGCATTTTTGTCTTGCACTTCTTTGGGGGCCTTCAGGTCCCCTCCGGGGCTTCTGCCCCTCTCAGTTTAGTTCAGCCACTGAGTTTTGTACTTTTTGCTTTTTCCAGTTTTTTCAGTTGGCTGCTGTTTTGATTTTGTTACACCAAGAACTAATTTAGGTGTAGAGGTCGTGTGATCTCAGGTGATTTTGAAATTAGTAGAGTTGGTGTTTTTCAGGGTTTTCTGAGATTGCAGTAAGTACCCTTCCTGCCTTTTCTATTTAGATAGTTTGGGCCCCACGTTTGCTCATTCTAATTTTTCTTTCTGTGTCAGTATTTCCTCTTGTCTAACCGCCTGTCACGCTGTATAGCAGATAATAATGTGATGTCAGTAATCTATATCAAAAGGGCAACATACTATATAACATGGCGCATAGATATATGATAACATAGATTTACCTGACAGAATGTCCAGTGGGTCAAACGGAATCCGATATACGCTGTCTCCGGCAGAGGGTGACCGGGGTCTAAGCTGACCCTAAACTGGGGTCCTAACTAATCCCTCAACCTGGGGGTACTGTTTAAAGGTACAGAGGTCCAGGCCACCAGCGTAAACCCTGTCTCCTATCAATCCCTGCCAATTGTATTCTAGTCCTAAGAAGGCCCTGAATACCACCAAAGGGAATGAACAGGTAACGGTTAATGAACAGAAAGACATACAAGAAAGACAAGAAATAAAGTAAATAAAGTCTTACATACAACACTCACACACAGTAGGAACACCTAAGGTCTCAGAGATAAACTATAAGCTATAAGAGTAAAAACAACTAAGGAGCTCTTAGCTTAAGTATTCTCAGAACCGACCCAGTCTGCTAGACTACATGAATGCTTTCACCGGCATCTAACACCCAGACTGGCAGGTATATGAAGGAATCTAATTAGAACATAATCAAAAGCAGCCGGGCGAGGCTGGACCTAGTCTTAGCAAAGAGCTAGGTAAAATTAACTCCCTCATTACCAAACACAAAGAAACAGCAACTCAGCTGTGAGAAGTCAGAGTGTGTAATCGCGACGATCCTCATGGCGATACACCCATGACAGTACCCCCCCCCTCTACGAGGGGACTCCGGACCCTCAGGGCCAGGTCTGCCCGGGTGAGTTGTGTGAAAGGTCCGAACCAATCGATCTGCGTTAACATCAGACGCAGGAACCCACGTCCTCTCCACAGGACCATACCCCTCCAATGAACCAAGTACTGAAGGGATCGGCGACTGAGACGTGAGTCAATGATTTTCGACCCATGAAATTCCACGTTATCATTGACCACCACTGAAGGAGGAGGTAGAGGTGACGGTATGACTGGTGCCACATACTTTTTAAGTAATGACTTGTGAAACACATTATGAATTTTAAACGTAAGAGGGAGGTCCAGACGAAATGCCACAGGATTAATTATGGAACTGATCCTGTACGGCCCGATGAATCTGGGACCCAACCTCCAGGAGGAAACTTTACGTTTTATATTCCTGGTAGACAACCAAACTAGATCGTTCACCTTCAGATCTAGACCAGAAACTCTCCCCCTATCAGCCATCCGTTTGTAACGGTTCCCCGTAACCTTCAGTCTTAACCGATCTGGAACTATCAGTCTCCCTGGAAGTCCCACAGGGGCGTCCCCTGAGCCCCCAATACCCCCCCTCAAGCTCAGAGCATACAGCTGACACTACAACTCCCTCCTGAGGAATAGGAACCGGATCATCCGTCTTCCGGCCCCTGGGAAAGTACGAGATAAGGCATCAGGAAGCAACTTTATTGAGCAGTCATATGCGCGATGAGGAGGTAACTCTTTACACCCTCCTCTGAGAACATCTCCCCAAAGTCCTCCAGAAAAGGAGACAAAGTCCTAGGCACAACCGCACCGATGACCGTGCTCATGCAGTTATTCCTGCAAAATTCACCCCACTGGCTTATCTTTCTGGATTGCCAATCAATCACTGGGTTATGTTTAGCCACCAAGGAAGTCCCAACACAATAGGAGTAGGTAGACCCCCCAACACATAACAAGACAATTGCTCTTTATGTATTGCCCCCACTCGAAGATCTATGTTATGAACAGCTTGTACCAAGCTACCTTGACCGAGAGGTCTAGAATCAATAGAGACTATAGGGACCGGTTTGGCCAATACACTCATGCATACCATGCACCTGGGCAAACCGAGCGTCCACCAGATTAGCCCCGGACCCACTATCAAGAAAAACAGAAATCCTCTCAGTTCTAGTACCAATCACCACCTCCGCAGGCACGAGAACTGAGAGGGATTTGGGGACGAAATACACACTCCAGGTTAACTCCTTTGCTCAAAGAGGCCCGGGATGGACACCCCCCAACAAAATGTCCCTCTCTCCCGCAAAAGAAACACCTTCTAATCTTGCGGTGCACCGCCCATTCCCTCCTACAAAAAGATGTCCCTCCCAACTGCATGGGTTCCTCAGAACAGACCAGGGGAACCTCATATAAGGGACTTTAGTAGTAGGTGGAGTCATCACGGGAGGCGGAGTTACCTCGCGTCTTCCCCGAATTCGTCTATCAATGCGAATAGCGAGGGCCATAGCAGCCTCCATGATGGAGGAGAATCATACTGAGCCAACACATCCTTTAATTTGTCAGACAACCTTGACAAAACTGGCTCCTAAGAGCTGGGTCATTCCACTGAGTATCTGTTGCCCATCTACGGAACTCAGAAGAATATTCCTCCGCTGGAAAGATTTCCTTGCCGTATTTTACGTAACTTTGTTTCAGCAAGGGAAACACGATCCGGATCATCATATACCAGACCCAGGGCAGTAAAAAATCGATCCACTGACTGAGATCTGGGGAGCCTGGAGGAATAGAGAACGCCCAAGATTGAGGGTCCCCTTGTAAGAGCGAGATAACAATTCCCACCCTCTGCTCTTCACTCCCAGATGACCGAGCCGCAGCCAAAAGTACAATTTACATGCCTCCCGGAAAGTAAAAAATTTGTCCCGCCCACCAGTGAACCTGTCCGGGAGAGCAACCTTAGGTTCAGATCTGGTTTGCTCCGGGGGGGGACAAAACCTTGGACTTAATGTCTGCAAACTCCATGGACAACCCCTGCAACTGCCGGGCCAGCTGGGCTACTGGATCCATGACAGCTGGGGAGAATCTTTAGTATGGGCCGGTGAAAATGTCACGCTGTATAGCAGATATATATATGTGATGTCAGTAATCTATATCAAAAGGGCAACATACTATATAACATGCGCATAGATATATGATAACATAGATTTACCTGACAGAATGTCCAGTGGGTCAAAACGGAATCCGATATACGCTGTCTCCGGCAAGAGGGTGACCGGGGTCTAAGCTGACCCTAAACTGGGGTCCTAACTAATCCCTCAACCTGGAGGTACTGTTAAAGGTACAGAGGTCCAGGCCACCAGCGTAAACCCTGTCTCCTATCAATCCCTGCCAACTGTATTCTAGTCCTAAGAAGGACCCTGAATACCACCAAAGGGAATGAACAGGTAACGGTTAATGAACAGAAAGACATACAAGAAAGACAAGAAATAAAGTAAATAAAGTCTTACATACAACACTCACACACAGTAGGAACACCTAGCTCTCAGAGATAAACTATAAGCTATAAGAGTAAAAACAACTAAGGAGCTCTTAGCTTAAGTATTCTCAGAACCGATCCAGTCTGCTAGACTACATGAATGCTTTCACCGGCATCTAACACCCAGACTGGCAGGTATATGAAGGAATCTAATTAGAACATAATCAAAAGCAGCCGGGCGAGGCTGGACCTAGTCTTAGCAAAGAGCTAGGTAAAATTAACTCCCTCATTACTAAACACAAAGAAACAGCAACTCAGCTGTGAGAAGTCAGAGTGTGTAATCGCGACGATCCTCGTGGCGATACACCCATGACACCGCCATTACATGTTTGGGGGCTTTCTATTATCTTTGGGGTTCTGCTCCGGGGCAGATAGCTTTCCTATTTCTGTCTTTAGGTGTAGTTAGTTTCTCAGGCTGTGACGAGGCGTCTAGGACCAACGTAGGAACGCTCCACGGCTGCCTCTAGTTGCGGTGGTTAGTCAGGGTACTGCAATCTCATAGATTCCAACTGCTCTGGTGTATTTCCTTTTTTACCTGCACTCCTCAGCTACCGAAACATAACAGTATCACCGGCCCATAAATTGTATGGTACTCACAGAAGGGAAAAAATATTGTGAAGGAAGAAAGGTTGTCAGAGTTGTCAGAGATATTTTTCTGTTTGTTGCATTTTTTTTTTTTTTTTTTTTCCCTCTGTATCTCTGGGTGCTGGGGAGGATCTTTTCTCCCAATGGAGTTTGCACAGTTGTCTGGCCATGTGGATCAGCTTGCCACTGAGGTTCAGAGTATTGCTATCTATCTTGCTGGGTTGCCTGTTGTGGAACCTAGGATCCCCATGCCAGATTTGTTTTTAGGGGATCGAGCTAAGTTTCAGAATTTCAAAAATAATTGTAAATTGTTTTTTGCCTTAAAATCTAAGTCCTCAGGAAACGCAGCGCAGCAGGTTCAAATTATCATCTCTCTCCTGCGCGGCGATCCTCAGGATTGGGCTTTTTCCCTGATACCTGGGGATCCTGTTTTGAGTGATGTTGATGCATTTTTTCAGGCTTTGGGGTTATTGTACGATGAGCCTAATGTCACTGATCAAGCTGAGAAAGCCTTGTTGGCATTAAATCAGGGGCTTGATGACGCTGAGTTATACTGTCAGAGATTCCGTAGGTGGGCAGTCCTGACCAAATGGAATGACGACGCTTTGGCGGCCCTTTTCCGGAAGGGTCTGTCGGATAATGTAAAGGATGTTATGGTGGGATTCCCTGTCCCCTCTGGTCTCAATGATTCTATGTCATTAGCGATTCAAATTGACAGACGTTTGCGTGAGCGGAGAAGTATGCGTGGAGTGGTGTTGCCTTGTGAGCCAGCTTCTGAGCCCATGCAGTGTGATGGAGTGGTGTCTGGGGCACAGCGTCATGAGTTTCGAAAGCGCAATGGGTTATGTTTCTACTGTGGTGATGCCTCTCATGCTATTTCAGTCTGCCCTAAGCGGGGAAGACGTTTTGCACGCTCAGTTGTCTTGGGTAGTGTTCAGACTAAGTTTTTATTAACTGTCACTCTGATATGCTCTCTGTCCTCATTTTCTGCTCAGGCTTTCGTTGATTCTGGAGCAGCTATTAACCTGATGGATTATGATTTTGCTAAACGTTGTGGGTTTCCCTTGATACCCCTACAGAAGTCTATTCCTCTACTGGGGATCGATTCTACCCCTTTGGCTGAGAATAAACCCCAGTTTTCTACTCAGGTGATAATGAGGGTTGAACCTGATCACCAGGAGTGCTGCAAATTTTTGGTTCTATATAATCTGCATGACATTATCGTGCTGGGTTTCCCTTGGTTACAGTCTCATAATCCTGTTTTGGATTGGAAATCTGTGTCTGTAACCAGTTGGGGCTGCCAATGTGTTAATACCAACACTCCTGTTTTTTCTGCCTCCCCCCAGGCTCAGGATGTTCCTGACTTTTTGTTTGATTTTTCTGATGTGTTTAGCGAAAGTAAATCTGCATCCTTACCTCCCCATAGGAGCTATGACTGCGCTATTGAATAGTGCCGGGTAGTAAATTCCCTAAAGGTCGCCTTTTTAACTTGTCTGTACCTGAACATGACGCTATGCGGTCTTATATCAAGGAATCATTGGAGAAGGGTCATATCAGACCATCCTCTTCACCCTTAGGTGCCGGTTTTTTCTTTGTGGCCAAAAAAGATGGTTCATTAAGGCCGTGTATTGATTATCGTCTCTTGAACAATATTACTGTGAAATATCAATACCCGTTACCCTTGATTTCTGACCTGTTTTCCAGGGTGAAAAACGCTACTTGCTTTACCAAGCTTGACCTCAGGGGGGCGTATAACCTTATTCGCATTAAGCACGGGGATGAATGGAAGACGGCATTCAATACCCCCGAAGGGCATTTTGAGTACCTAGTGATGCCCTTTGGGCTCACTAATGCTCCTTCCGTCTTCCAGTCCTTCATGAATGACATTTTCAGGGATTTTGTGGACAAATTTCTGATTGTTTATTTGGATGATATCTTGATTTTTTCTAATGACTGGGACTCTCATGTGAAACATGTTCGAACTGTATTCCAGATTTTGAGAGAGAATGCTCTGTATGTGAAGGGATCAAAGTGTCTTTTTGGCGTACAGAAGATCTCATTTCTGGGATTCATTTTGTCCCCATCTGTTATTGAAATGGACCCGGTCAAGGTTCAGGCCATCTGTGATTGGGTCCAACCTACTTCATTAAAGGCTCTTCAGAGATTTTTGGGTTTTGCCAATTTTTATCGTAAATTTATTGGTAATTTCTCGGTTATTGTTAAACCATTAACTGATTTGACCAGAAAGGGTTCTGATGTGGTGAATTGGCCTCCTGAGGCAGTCTCTGCATTTCAGGAACTTAAGCAGAGATTCACTTCTGCTCCTGTTCTACGGCAGCCTGATGTTTCTCTGCCATTTCAGGTGGAGGTTGATGCCTCTGAAATTGGGGCAGGTGCCGTTTTGTCCCAAAAAGATCCAGAGACCTCTAAAAGTAACCCTTGTGCCTTTTTCTCTCGAAAATTTTCTCCTACTGAACGTAATTATGACGTGGGTAATCGGGAGTTATTGGCCATGAAGTGGGCTTTTGAAGAGTGGAGACATTGGCTGGAGGGAGCCAAACATCAGGTGGTGGTCCTTACGGACCATAAGAATCTGGTCTATCTGGAATCTGCCAAGCGACTCAATCCTAGACAGGCCAGGTGGGCCTTGTTTTTCACACGTTTTAATTTTGTGGTTTCCTTTCTTCCTGGCACTAAGAATGTTAAAGCGGATGCCCTCTCGAGGAGTTTCCTTGCGGACTCTCCTGAGTTATCTGATCCTTCTGTTATTTTGAAGGAGGGTGTAGTTCTTTCCGCCATCTCGCCCAATTTGAGACTTGCTCTGGAGGGGTGTCAGGAGGATAGGCCCGAGCGCTGCCCTGTTGGAAAATTGTTTGTCCCGAACCAATGGAAAAAGAGTGTGATGTCTGAGATTCATTGTTCCGCATTGGCTGGGCATCCCGGAATTTTTGGTACCAGAGACTTGGTTAGTCGGTCCTTTTGGTGGCCTACCTTGTTTCGCGATGTCAGGGAATTTGTGCAGTCCTGCGGGACTTGCTCTCGCTCCAAGCCTTGCTCTCGCTCTAGTGGTTTGTTGATGCCATTGCCTGTGCCCAAGAGACCATGGACCCATATCTCTATGGATTTCATTTCCGATCTTCCTGTTTCTCAGAGAATGACCACCATCTGGGTAATTTGTGATAGGTTTTCCAAAATGATACATCTTGTGCCATTACCTAAGTTGCCTTCCTCCTCTGAATTGGTGCCGTTGTTCCTTCAGCACGTGGTTCGTTTACACGGCATTCCTGAGAACATTGTGTCCGACAGAGGAGTCCAGTTTGTTTCCAGATTTTGGAGGACTTTTTATTCTAAACTGGGTGTTCAATTGTCTTTCTCCTCGGCATTTCATCCTCAGACCAATGGTCAAACTGAGAGAACAAACCAGACATTGGAGACTTATCTAAGATGCTTTGTGTCTGCTGATCAGGATGACTGGGTCTCTTTTTTGCCTTTGGCTGAGTTTGCTCTTAATAATAGGGCTAGCTCTGCCACTTTGATGTCTCCGTTTTTCTGTAATTCTGGGTTTCACCCTCGATTTTCTTCAGGACAGACGGAAGCTTCTGTCTGTCCAGGTGTTGACTCTGTTGTTGAGCGTATGCAGCAGATTTGGGACCAGGTAGTGGAGAGGTTGTCCCTCTCTCAGGAGAAGGCCCAGCGGTTTGCTAACCGGCATAGGACTGATGGTCCTCGGTTTAAAGTGGGGGACTTGGTCTGGTTGTCCTCAAAGAATATTCCTATGAGAGTAGCATCTCCTAAATTTAAGCCTAGGTTCATTGGACCTTATAAGATCATGGAGATTATTAATCCTGTTTCTTTTCGTTTGCTTCTTCCAGGGACATTTAAGATCCATAACGTGTTCCACAAGTCCTTGTTGAAGAGGTTTGTTGAGCCAGTGGTTCCTGCTGCTGTGCCTCCTGACCCTGTTTTGGTTGAGGGCAATCTGGAGTATGTGGTTGAGAAAATATTGGATTCTCGTTTTTCTAGACGAAGACTCCAGTATTTGGTTAAATGGAGAGGTTATGGTCAGGAAGACAATTCTTGGGTGTTTGCTTCGGACATCCATGTTAGGAGACTTATCCGTGCGTATCATAGAACTCATCCTGACCGACCTGGTTGCTCAAATGAGGGTTCGGTGACCCCTCCTCAAGGGGGGGGTACTGTTGTGAATGGGTTTGAGATGAGTTCTGAGCAGAGGCTCCCTCTGGTGGTTACAGGCGGTACTGGTGAAGATTGTGAGGACTGGGAATCAGGTGTTACTGACTGGTCTTATATAAGGGAGTCATTTTCCCATCAGGGTTGCCGGTGATCAATTGTTCTGGTCTGAATCCTTCTTTCCAGTTTCCCTTGTAGCCTGCTGTGTCGTGTCTGCATCTCCTGCTATCAGATAAGACATTTTCTTCTTTTGTGTTTGTGCTATATTTTTGCATTTTGTCCTGCACTTCTGTGGGGGCCTTCAGGGTCCCCTCCGGGGGCTTTTGCCCTCTCTGTTTAGTTTAGCCACTGAGTTTTGTACTTTTGCTTTTTCCAGTTTTTTCAGTGGCTGCTGTTTTGATTTTGTTACACCAGAGAACTAATTTAGGTGGTAGAGGTCGTGTGATCTCAGGTGATTTTGAAATTAGTAGAGTTGGTGTTTTTCAGGGTTTTCTGAGATTGCAGTAAGTACCCTTCCTGTCCTTTTCTATTTAGATAGTTTGGGCCCCAGCGTTTGCTCATTCTATTTTCTTTCTGTGTCAGTATTTCCTCTTGTCTAACCGCCATTACATGTTTGGGGGCTTTCTATTATCTTTGGGGTTCTGCTCCGGGGCAGATAGCTTTCCTATTTCTGTCTTTAGGTGTAGTTAGTTTCTCAGGCTGTGACGAGGCGTCTAGGACCAACGTAGGAACGCTCCACGGCTGCCTCTAGTTGCGGTGGTTAGTCAGGGTACTGCAATCTCATAGATTCCAACTGCTCTGGTGTATTTCCTTTTTTACCTGCACTCCTCAGCTACCGAAACATAACAAACTTCTGTCCCGCAGATGCTCCTTTCACTTCCGCGGCGTCCGTGCCCCAAGGTCAACCACCTACTTCCTCCCATTCGCCTTGTCCAGTTTCCATTGGAAAAAGGTAAAAGGTATGCTCAGCTCTGCCTAGTCTCGACCGTTAACCCCGGATCCCCTTTGGAATGGTTACTTCAATAGATGGTAACCTTTTGCATGCTACTTAGCCTGGGGACCCACATTGCCTCAACAATCTCCAGCCCCAGGGTTATCCGTCTGCCCTCTCTCACTGCTACATCACTTTTCTCCACTAAACAGGAAGTCTCACCACTATAACTCACTGCTCTGCACTACACCCATCCCTAGCTACTCCCAATCTGGAAAACCCCTTATTCCAACTAAGCTTACCTTGGCACTCTCATTTCCTACCTCTATTGTGTCCCACTAATCTATTCCCAATATTGTCCTATTCTACCACTACCGTTCTATTCTATCTTCTGTATCTTTCCCTAATTTTGTACAAAGTAGATGTAAAGCACATACACATTATAATAACATTAAGCAAACACAACAATGTATATAAAAGTCTCTGGAACAGCACATATCCAATGCCAACATGGTCTAGAGATGGAGAGGCACATGGCAGCCTCTGTCACCCCCTTACACGCCTCTTTCCTAAAATACGGTCGTCCCCGCCCATAATAGAATTTGTAAGACTTAAAACATTTAGCATATTTTAATACATATTTGCCCAAAGGCACATGGACACAGTCCCTTTATAACCTGGCATGAGCCTCGGGTTGTCAATCCAGTCCTTTGGATCTGCTTGATCCTGGTCTCGCCAGTGTAGAGACCTAATACCGAGTGTCTGAGTTCCTTTTATTCACAGGCCCATTGGCCAACACAGCAACAGTCCCAGTATTTCTGGAGCACAGTCCACAAAGTCCCTCATCTGTTATTTGAGAAAAGAGTGCAATTGATGAAGTCCTGACCCGGCTCACTCCTTGGGTCTTCCTGTTCAGGTTTTCCCCCTTCCCTTCTTTAACAGAGTACGGTCCCTTTAAAACAAGTGCGTTGCTTTTACACTACAAGGGGCAGTTCAGGGTTAAAAGAACAACAGTTCAGGGTTAAAACAGCACAGTACTTAGAGCAGCCACACACAGTCCATTCTGGTTTCAAAAGGTGATTAACCCCTTCAGGCTTTTGGTCCCGTAAGCCAGTAGGATGCACAAACATGGGCAAAGAAACTTGGAGGAGGGGGAAAAAAACAGTCACTCAACTGCGACCATGATGGTCAGTACTGACACCTGATTCTGGTACCGCTCAGGGCTCCTTGCCCCTCAAGAGATGTGGAACAGTCTCTCATTTTTCATTTGGTACAACTAGCACAACACATCAACTTAAAGGGGTTGCCTCTATTCCGCAATGTCCTTGCGAACAGAATAGTGGGCCGCGTTCTGGCCCTGCACAATTATGAAAGTATGGCCTGAAGACCCGCTGGAGGAGGACTCCCCATTGTTCCTTCTACTTCTCTCTTCAGCCAGGATCTGGCTCAGGGAGCTTGGAGCCTCCCGCTCTTGTGACCCAACTGCGCCACTGCTTCTCCTAAAGGTGCTTCTGCCTTCTGACTCATCGCAGAAGCTACAACTGTTACAGATGCCTGCCGGACATACTGTGCCTTCCGCACCTGTCTCGCCTCGATACTGGAGACCACTGTAACCGCCATGGAGTACGGTCCCTGGGGTCCTTCCTCTCTTATGAAAGTCACTCGGTCCCACTCTTGTAAAGGACCCTCGTGGGCGATGGACCCGACATTCGCATAGATTTTATCACCGGTCCCAACTTCCGGTATAAATCCATATCCCTTGTTATGGTTGAAATATCTCATCAAGCCACGTGTCACCCGACCTGACATGGCTCCTCCCCGGGGCGCCGCAGCTTCTCTCGAATTCGGTGTTCCCACTGTTTCTTTTACTCAATGACTCCCACCACACACCGAGCTTGTTCCGCAGTGGGAGCCCAAGTTTAACCCAGGTAGCTGACATATGAAGGTGCAGGGCCGTGGGTGGATGTCAGACTAGCTGCATCTTCCCGAGAAGGTCCTCCGCTGCAGCCATGAGAACTAGGACCACGACTGCGATTGTCCATCATTCGGACACGCCCGACTTCCCGACTGCTTCCTTCTGCTGCTCGGGACTCTCACCATCTTCCGTTCTACCTCTCCAGTCATTTCTCTTTACCGGCCGGTTGAACGGAAACCAATCAGCAACCAATCCTTCCAGGTTTCCGCTTCATCTGCTTCCACCGTCCAGTGGTGGCCACTTTACACCACTACATCCGACGCTCGGCATTGTGCCTGGCGATGAGGAGGTCTGGACACTGCAGTTATGGGGTCAGTGGAGCGGTGGTAACTTTTCTGTTCTCTGCTCCTCAGCACTTGTCCTCCTGCTTTGTAATGTTTCGTCGTCTCCACTTAGTGGCTGAATTGCTGCGGTTTCTTCCACTTCTCAATAATATCACTCACAGGGGATGGGGAAGACTTTGGAGGATAGAAATATCATGAGTGGACTTGTTATACAGGTGGTCCCTATTACAGAATCATACTGGTATTAGTGAGCTCTTTACCACCGGACATTCTGTCACTTGTTAGTAAAGGCAGACAGCATAGTGGGTGGCCGGAAGTAATATACCGGGGGAACGATTGGGTGAATGAAATACACTGGGGGCAAGGCGCCGGATGTTATACTCCGGGGCCGAGGGGCTGGATTTTATACACTGGGCAGTGTGGTGCCAAATATTATATATCAGGGGTCAGCAGCCGGATGTAATACACTGGTGATAAGGGGCCATATATTATACACCGGGGGTGAGGGGCCAGATGTTATACACCAAGGGGCAAGGGACCAGATGTTATACACTGGGGCCAAAGGGCTGGATTTTATGCACTGAGGGTGAGGGGCCAAATGTTATATATCGAGGGTGAGGGTCCAGATATAATAGACTGGTGATAAGGGGCCAGATGTTATACACCAGGGGCAAGGGACCAGATCATAGAATCATAGAATGGTAGAGTTGGAAGGGACCTCCTGGGCCATCTGGTCCAACCCCCTGCTCAAGGGGCCATATATTATACACCGGTGGTGAGGGACAAATGTTATACATCGGGAGTGAGGGGCCAGATGATATGTGCTGGTGGTGAGGGGCCAGATATTATTCACCGGTAGTGAGGGGCCAGATATTATACACCGGGGTCGAGGGGCCGCAGGATATACACTGTTGGCAAGGGGCTGGATATTACACACCGGGGGTTGGGGATCAGATGTTATACACCAGGGGTAAAGGGTGAAGGGTTGGATATTGCACACCGGGGGATGAGGGGCCGAATGTTATACACTACTAGCAATGAGGCCAGATGTTACACTCCAGGAGTGAGAGGACAGATGATATACACCGGGAGTGAGGGGCCAGATGATATACACCGGGAGCGAGGGGCCAGATGATGTACACCGGGAGTGAGGGCCAGATGATATACACCGGGAGCGAGGGGCCAGATGATATACACCGGGAGTGAGGGGCCAGATGATATACACCGGGAGCGAGGGGCCAGATGATGTACACCGGGAGCGAGGGGCCAGATGATATACACCGGGAGCGAGGGCCAGATGATATACACCGGGAGTGAGGGGCCAGATGATATACACCGGGAGTGAGGGGCCAGATGATATACACCGGGAGCGAGGGGCCAGATGATATACACCGGGAGGGAGGGGCCAGATGATATACACCGGGAGCGAGGGGCCAGATGATATACACCGGGAGCGAGGGGCCAGATGATATACACCGGAAGTGAGGGGCCAGATGATATACACCGGGAGTGAGGGGCCAGATGATATACACCGGGAGCGAGGGGCCAGATGATATACACCGGGAGTGAGGGGCCAGATGATGTACACCGGGAGCGAGGGGCCAGATGATATACACCGGGAGCGAGGGGCCAGATGATATACACCGGGAGTGAGGGGCCAGATGATGTACACCGGGAGCGAGGGGCCAGATGATATACACCGGAGGGAGGGGCCAGATGATATACACCGGGAGCGAGGGGCCAGATGATATACACCGGGAGCGAGGGGCCAGATGATATACACCGGAGCGAGGGGCCAGATGATATACACCGGGAGCGAGGGGCCAGATGATATACACCGGGAGCGAGGGGCCAGATGATATACACCGGGAGCGAGGGGCCAGATGATATACACCGGGAGCGAGGGGCCAGATGATATACACCGGGAGTGAGGGGCCAGATGATGTACACCGGGAGCGAGGGCCAGATGATATACACTGGGAGCGAGGGCCAGATGATATACACCGGGAGTGAGGGGCCAGATGATATACACCGGGAGTGAGGGGCCAGATGATGTACACCGGGAGCGAGGGGCCAGATGATATACACCGGGAGTGAGGGGCCAGATGATATACACCGGGAGTGAGGGCCAGATGATATACACCGGGAGTGAGGGGCCAGATGATGTACACCGGGAGCGAGGGGCCAGATGATATACACCGGGAGTGAGGGGCCAGATGATGTACACCGGGAGCGAGGGGCTGGATGTATATCAACGAGGGGCGAGTGGCCAGATAATATATACAGGGGGCTAGAGGCGATAAGCTTGAGCATATAAATATATATCAATCCTTAAAATCTTCCATTCTATCACACTTGACGACAGAGGCCCTGTAGCTGTACATGCAGTATATCTTATATATTCCCAACATTACGTTATGGTTACTTTGGAGTAGGCTCGAAAATGATAACATACAGTAAACATCTCCATCCAGGGTGTCCTCTGGGATTTCGGATCTTCACAGGCATGTGTTGCCATGGCAATATCCAATATTTTATACCCTTACATGCCCAGACGTATTAAAGACCAAGCAGTGTTTCCATGGTAACATCTTATAATGGTGTCGCATGTGGCCTGTCAGAAGCCAATAAATGTCTCTTTTTATTTCATTACTGTATAGTTTGCATTCAGGGATATATCATGTTTTTCATGCACGCGACACCATGTTAAAAAACGTCACTATCCAGTAATCATTGTCATCAATTTGATCTCATGAGAGAACAAGCGCTGCAAATGTGACAGCATGTTTTGATGTAAGACTACAAATTGCACAGCAGTTTTAATACGTGCTACTTAAAATAGGACGTGGGCAGTTTTACCGACAATTTCATAGCTTTAGTGTATCGAAAATGAAAAAAATTGAGCAGTCTGGATTAACATACATCATTATTTATGTGATTCTATGGCTTCTGGAAAACCTTAAAGGCTATGGTCTTTTTAGACATGAAAGTTGTGCACATCCCTCTCAGTGATATAGGCTGGATGTGAGCTGCGCTTGTCCCTCTTAGTGATATAGGCTGGATGTGAGCTGTGTGTGTCCCTCTCAGTGATATAGGCTGGATGTGAGCTGTGTGTGTCCCTCTCAGTGATATAGGCTGGATGTGAGCTGCGCTTGTCCCTCTCAGTGATATAGGCTGGATGTGAGCTGCGCTTGTCCCTCTTAGTGATATAGGCTGGATGTGAGCTGCGCTTGTCCCTCCCTGTGATATAGGCTGGATGTGACCTGCTCTTGTCCCTCTCAGTGATATAGGCTGGATGTGAGCTGCGCTTGTCCCTCTTAGTGATATAGGCTGGATGTGAGCTGTGTGTGTCCCTCTCAGTGATATAGGCTGGATGTGAGCTGTGTGTCCCTCTCAGTAATATAGGCTGGATGTGAGCTGCGCTTGTCCCTCTCAGTGATATAGGCTGGATGTGAGCTGTGTGTGTCCCTCTCAGTAATATAGGCTGGATGTGAGCTGCGCTTGTCCCTCTCAGTGATATAGGCTGGATGTGAGCTGCGCTTGTCCCTCTCAGTGATATAGGCTGGATGTGAGCTGTGTGTGTCCCTCTCAGTAATATAGGCTGGATGTGAGCTGCCCTTGTCCCTCTTAGTGATATAGGCTGGATGTGAGCTGTGTGTGTCCCTCTCAGTAATATAGGCTGGATGTGAGCTGCGCTTGTCCCTCTCAGTGATATAGGCTGGATGTGAGCTGCGCTTGTCCCTCTCAGTGATATAGGATGGATGTGAGCTGTGTGTGTCCCTCTCAGTAATATAGGCTGGATGTGAGCTGCGCTTGTCCCTCCCTGTGATATAGGCTGGATGTGACCTGCTCTTGTCCCTCTCAGTGATATAGGCTGGATGTGAGCTGCGCTTGTCCCTCTTAGTGATATAGGCTGATGTGAGCTGTGTGTGTCCCTCTCAGTGATATAGGCTGGATGTGAGCTGTGTGTGTCCCTCTCAGTAATATAGGCTGGATGTGAGCTGCGCTTGTCCCTCTCAGTGATATAGGCTGGATGTGAGCTGTGTGTGTCCCTCTCAGTAATATAGGCTGGATGTGAGCTGCGCTTGTCCCTCTCAGTGATATAGGCTGGATGTGAGCTGCGCTTGTCCCTCTCAGTGATATAGGCTGGATGTGAGCTGTGTGTGTCCCTCTCAGTAATATAGGCTGGATGTGAGCTGCCCTTGTCCCTCTTAGTGATATAGGCTGGATGTGAGCTGTGTGTCCCTCTCAGTAATATAGGCTGGATGTGAGCTGCGCTTGTCCCTCTCAGTGATATAGGCTGGATGTGAGCTGCGCTTGTCCCTCTCAGTGATATAGGATGGATGTGAGCTGTGTGTGTCCCTCTCAGTAATATAGGCTGGATGTGAGCTGCGCTTGTCCCTCCCTGTGATATAGGCTGGATGTGACCTGCTCTTGTCCCTCTCAGTGATATAGGCTGGATGTGAGCTGCGCTTGTCCCTCTTAGTGATATAGGCTGGATGTGACCTGCTCTTGTCCCTCTCAGTGATATAGGCTGGATGTGAGCTGCGCTTGTCCCTCTTAGTGATATAGGCTGGATGTGACCTGCTCTTGTCCCTCTCAGTGATATAGGCTGGATGTGAGCCGTTTGTGTGCCTCTCAGTGATATAGGCTGGATGTGAGCAGTTTGTGTGCCTCTCAGTGATATAGGCTGGATGTGAGCTGTGTGTGTCCCTCTCAGTGATATAGGCTGGATGTGAGCTGTGTGTGTCCCTCTCAGTAATATAGGCTGGATGTGAGCTGCGCTTGTCCCTCCCTGTGATATAGGCTGGATGTGAGCTGCGCTTGTCCCTCTTAGTGATATAGGCTGGATGTGACCTGCTCTTGTCCCTCTCAGTGATATAGGCTGGATGTGAGCTGCGCTTGTCCCTCTTAGTGATATAGGCTGGATGTGACCTGCTCTTGTCCCTGTCAGTGATATAGGCTGGATGTGAGCCGTTTGTGTGCCTCTCAGTGATATAGGCTGGATGTGAGCAGTTTGTGTGCCTCTCAGTGATATAGGCTGGATGTGAGCTGTGTGTGTCCCTCTCAGTGATATAGGCTGGATGTGAGCTGTGTGTGTCCCTCTCAGTAATATAGGCTGGATGTGAGCTGCGCTTGTCCCTCCCTGTGATATAGGCTGGATGTGAGCTGCGCTTGTCCCTCTTAGTGATATAGGCTGGATGTGACCTGCTCTTGTCCCTCTCAGTGATATAGGCTGTGTAACGCTGGTATTGTCTGTACTTTGTTTTCCAGCGTTACTCTGCATGTTTTTTGCATTAACCCTTTTGCTCCTTTCCCCCTAACCAGCTGGGATACTGTTGTCTGTTACCTATATGGATGCTGCTCAGTTCCCGGCTCTGCTGCGTACCCGTACTTGCGTGAGTGGCTCCGCTGCTTTGCATGACCGCCCGCATGTGCGGTTCCTGACTTGCTGTGAAAGCCGTCCGTAGCTTGCAAAGTCCTCTGCAGTGGTGCATGACTTACTGCGTGGTTGGCAGCAGCCATTGTTGGGTTCCCTCTGTGTTGTGCTGTCTGGCTCTGCATAGGGGGCGCGGCCCACACCTGTCCTGCTTTTATGTGGATTGGGTGTTTACTAGAATTACTGCTCCAGCCTATCGCTGTGAAGCAGCTCATATATAAAGTTCCCCAGCCCTAGTGGGCGTTGCCAGAGCTTCACATTGAATCCACACTGAATCCCTGAACCTAGCCGTATGTGGTTGTGTGTTCAGCTCCTGCTCTGAATTTGATCAGCTCTGGAGAGCTGATTCCCTGTTCCTGTTGTGTCTTGTTCCCTGATCCTGGATCAAACCCGGTACCTGAATGTCTGAATTGTGTCTTGTGTTTCCGCCTATGCTGGGGGCTGATTACCCAGATCGCCGTTCCTGGAGGCTGTATATCCAGGCCTGTTCCTGCTGTGTCTAATTACCTGAACCCCTGATCTTGGATCGCATCCTGTACCTGACTGTCTGAACTGTGTCCTTTGTGTTATGTTCCTGAAATCCTGCTGTGTCCAGAACCATGTGCCAGTGACTGTGAATCCTTGCTATATAACCTGAGTTCATCTTGGAAGAAGGAGTCCGGTGTGTGCTGAGTTTCTGTTACTCTGTGCTCAGCCTCTGTGCAATCCCCGGCCAGCTCCCGTTGAGCCTGGCGGGGCTTGCACCAGACCGCTGGGGTTCCTTTTCAGGTCGCTGCCAGATGTCCGGATCCTATCCTTCCTGCCTGATGTCCGGATCCTGCCGATCATTGCCAGATGTCCGGAGCCTGCTGATCGGTGCCAGATGTCCGGAGTCCGAGGCCTGTGTTCCAATCCATGTTCCTGTCCGTGCTCCTGACTCCCTGAGATCCAATCCATGTTCCTGTCTGTGTTCCTGACTCCCTGAGATCCAATCCGTGTCCCTGTTGTTCCTGTGCAGTCTAACTCTGTTTCAGCCATCAGCTCCTGATTCCAGTTACCTGCCTGTTACCTGTCGGCTTGCCTGTCTGCCATCCGTCTGCAGTTCCTTCCAGAGGTTCGGACGTCATCTGCAGAGATCCCCGGCTCTTGCCTGCTCACCTAGGAGCGATCATCTGCCATCCGACTGCAGCTCCATCCGGAAGTTCGGACATCATCTGCAGAGATCCCGGCTCTTGCCTGCTCACCTGGGAGCGATCATCTGCCATCCGACTGCAGCCTACCTGGAGGCTCCACCATATCAGGTCGTATATACCTGCCTGTCTAGAGACTGCCTGGTCACTTACCGTGACAACCTGCCTGTCTAGAGACTGCCTGGTCACTTGCCGTGACAACCTGCCTGTCCAGAGACTGCCTGGTCACTTGTCGTGACAACCTGCCTGTCCCAGAGACTGCCTGGTCACTTGCCGTGACAACCTGCCTGTCCCAGAGACTGCCCTGGTCACTTTCCGTGACAATCTGCCTGTCCCAGAGACTGCCTGGTCACTTGCCGTGACAACCTGCCTGCCCTGGTCACTTGCCGTGACAACCTGCCTGCCCTGGTCACTTGCCGTGACAACCTGCCTGCCTGGTCACTTGCCGTGACAACCTGCCTGCCTGGTCACTTGCCGTGACAACCTGCCTGCCCTGGTCACTTGCCGTGACAACCTGCCTGCCTGGTCACTTGCCGTGACAACCTGCCTGCCCTGGTCACTTGCCGTGACAACCTGCCTGTCCCAGAGATTGCCCTGGTCACTAGCCGTGACAACCTGCCTGTCCCAGAGACTGCCTGGTCACTTGCTGTGACAACCTGCCTGTCCCAGAGACTGCCTTGGTCACTTGCCGTGACAACCTGCCTGTCCTGCCGGTTCCTCCTTGGTCTACCCTGTGATGACGTCTGTCCTGGGTCGGTGTCTGATGTTCTCCTGCTGAGCCTGTGCTACGCCTGAGGCCTGAGAGAGAGGCCGTCCTAGTATGCCCGTGCCAGATGACCCTGGACTTCATCAACCCGTGATGACCCCGCCATCGTCTGACGTTCGTCCTGGGCCGGTGTCTGATGTTCTCCTGCTGAGCCTGTGCTACGCCCGAGGCCTGAGAGTGAGGCCATACTAGTATGCCCGTGCCAGATGATCCTGGACTTCATCAACCCGTGATGACCCCGCCATCGTCTGAAGTCTGTCTGAGGTCGGTGTCTGATGTTCTCCTGCTGAGCCTGTGCTACGCCTAAGGCCTGAGAGAGAGGCCGTCCAAGTATGCCTGTGCCAGATAACCCTGGACTGCATCTACCCGTGATGTCCTCCAGCACTCGTCTGTGATCCTGAGTTGTGTACCCTTCTCTGATGTGCGGAATCGGGAGCCCGGTCTTATGTTCTGTTTATGTACTTTGTTTCTTTAAGTAAACTTTATGTTTCTTCTTACCTGAAGTTGTGCGGTGTTGTCTAGTCCTGCAGGTCGCCACCTTGCCCACATGCTCAGCTGCCACGGATCCCGGTCGCTGCCCTTCCCTAGTCCGGGCAGGCCCGGGTCTCCCTCCGTGGTCCAGTGGGTCCACATTCTCTTACCATCTGGGACCCATGCCTCACGTCGTCGTGGACTGGCGGCGTGGGAGCATTGGCTAGCTAGGCAAGCTATGCCATGTCCCGACGCCCCACAGCCGTGGAAGCGCTACAGAAAGCTCTGGCCATGGACTCCGCTGAGCATGTGCGGTCTGCAGGACTTTCTCCAAGCTCCACCTGATGTGCGAACTAGACTACTTGGTCCCCACAGGGTAAGTGGACTAGATGGCTCGATTCCCCGCTTGGTCAGCGGTTCGGACTTTTCGAGCTATTAACTCTGCTGCCATATTGTGAACTATGGGACTTACCGCCAAACCCAAGTGAATTTTTCTGGGGAATTTTTTTTTTTACTTGGGTCTTCAGAAGAGGGGCCTGAGGAGGGGGATACTGTAACGCTGGTATTGTCTGTACTTTGTTTTCCAGCGTTACTCTGCATGTTTTTTGCATTAACCCTTTTGCTCCTTTCCCCCTAACCAGCTGGGATACTGTTGTCTGTTACCTATATGGATGCTGCTCAGTTCCCGGCTCTGCTGCGTACCCGTACTTGCGTGAGTGGCTCCGCTGCTTTGCATGACCGCCCGCATGTGCGGTTCCTGACTTGCTGTGAAAGCCGTCCGTAGCTTGCAAAGTCCTCTGCAGTGGTGCATGACTTACTGCGTGGTTGGCAGCAGCCATTGTTGGGTTCCCTCTGTGTTGTGCTGTCTGGCTCTGCATAGGGGGCGCGGCCCACACCTGTCCTGCTTTTATGTGGATTGGGTGTTTACTAGAATTACTGCTCCAGCCTATCGCTGTGAAGCAGCTCATATATAAAGTTCCCCAGCCCTAGTGGGCGTTGCCAGAGCTTCACATTGAATCCACACTGAATCCCTGAACCTAGCCGTATGTGGTTGTGTGTTCAGCTCCTGCTCTGAATTTGATCAGCTCTGGAGAGCTGATTCCCTGTTCCTGTTGTGTCTTGTTCCCTGATCCTGGATCAAACCCGGTACCTGAATGTCTGAATTGTGTCTTGTGTTTCCGCCTATGCTGGGGGCTGATTACCCAGATCGCCGTTCCTGGAGGCTGTATATCCAGGCCTGTTCCTGCTGTGTCTAATTACCTGAACCCCTGATCTTGGATCGCATCCTGTACCTGACTGTCTGAACTGTGTCCTTTGTGTTATGTTCCTGAAATCCTGCTGTGTCCAGAACCATGTGCCAGTGACTGTGAATCCTTGCTATATAACCTGAGTTCATCTTGGAAGAAGGAGTCCGGTGTGTGCTGAGTTTCTGTTACTCTGTGCTCAGCCTCTGTGCAATCCCCGGCCAGCTCCCGTTGAGCCTGGCGGGGCTTGCACCAGACCGCTGGGGTTCCTTTTCAGGTCGCTGCCAGATGTCCGGATCCTATCCTTCCTGCCTGATGTCCGGATCCTGCCGATCATTGCCAGATGTCCGGAGCCTGCTGATCGGTGCCAGATGTCCGGAGTCCGAGGCCTGTGTTCCAATCCATGTTCCTGTCCGTGTTCCTGACTCCCTGAGATCCAATCCATGTTCCTGTCTGTGTTCCTGACTCCCTGAGATCCAATCCGTGTCCCTGTTGTTCCTGTGCAGTCTAACTCTGTTTCAGCCATCAGCTCCTGATTCCAGTTACCTGCCTGT
Source organism: Oophaga sylvatica (assembly GCA_033576555.1). Classification (NCBI taxonomy): domain Eukaryota; kingdom Metazoa; phylum Chordata; class Amphibia; order Anura; family Dendrobatidae; genus Oophaga; species Oophaga sylvatica. The sequence continues at coordinate 164,895,963 of JARQOD010000008.1, read as the reverse complement.
TACCTGTCGGCTTGCCTGTCTGCCATCCGTCTGCAGTTCCTTCCAGAGGTTCGGACGTCATCTGCAGAGATCCCCGGCTCTTGCCTGCTCACCTAGGAGCGATCATCTGCCATCCGACTGCAGCTCCATCCGGAAGTTCGGACATCATCTGCAGAGATCCCCGGCTCTTGCCTGCTCACCTGGGAGCGATCATCTGCCATCCGACTGCAGCCTACCTGGAGGCTCCACCATATCAGGTCGTATATACCTGCCTGTCTAGAGACTGCCTGGTCACTTACCGTGACAACCTGCCTGTCTAGAGACTGCCTGGTCACTTGCCGTGACAACCTGCCTGTCCAGAGACTGCCTGGTCACTTGTCGTGACAACCTGCCTGTCCCAGAGACTGCCTGGTCACTTGCCGTGACAACCTGCCTGTCCCAGAGACTGCCCTGGTCACTTTCCGTGACAATCTGCCTGTCCCAGAGACTGCCTGGTCACTTGCCGTGACAACCTGCCTGCCCTGGTCACTTGCCGTGACAACCTGCCTGCCCTGGTCACTTGCCGTGACAACCTGCCTGCCTGGTCACTTGCCGTGACAACCTGCCTGCCTGGTCACTTGCCGTGACAACCTGCCTGCCCTGGTCACTTGCCGTGACAACCTGCCTGCCTGGTCACTTGCCGTGACAACCTGCCTGCCCTGGTCACTTGCCGTGACAACCTGCCTGTCCCAGAGATTGCCCTGGTCACTAGCCGTGACAACCTGCCTGTCCCAGAGACTGCCTGGTCACTTGCTGTGACAACCTGCCTGTCCCAGAGACTGCCTTGGTCACTTGCCGTGACAACCTGCCTGTCCTGCCGGTTCCTCCTTGGTCTACCCTGTGATGACGTCTGTCCTGGGTCGGTGTCTGATGTTCTCCTGCTGAGCCTGTGCTACGCCTGAGGCCTGAGAGAGAGGCCGTCCTAGTATGCCCGTGCCAGATGACCCTGGACTTCATCAACCCGTGATGACCCCGCCATCGTCTGACGTTCGTCCTGGGCCGGTGTCTGATGTTCTCCTGCTGAGCCTGTGCTACGCCCGAGGCCTGAGAGTGAGGCCATACTAGTATGCCCGTGCCAGATGATCCTGGACTTCATCAACCCGTGATGACCCCGCCATCGTCTGAAGTCTGTCTGAGGTCGGTGTCTGATGTTCTCCTGCTGAGCCTGTGCTACGCCTAAGGCCTGAGAGAGAGGCCGTCCAAGTATGCCTGTGCCAGATAACCCTGGACTGCATCTACCCGTGATGTCCTCCAGCACTCGTCTGTGATCCTGAGTTGTGTACCCTTCTCTGATGTGCGGAATCGGGAGCCCGGTCTTATGTTCTGTTTATGTACTTTGTTTCTTTAAGTAAACTTTATGTTTCTTCTTACCTGAAGTTGTGCGGTGTTGTCTAGTCCTGCAGGTCGCCACCTTGCCCACATGCTCAGCTGCCACGGATCCCGGTCGCTGCCCTTCCCTAGTCCGGGCAGGCCCGGGTCTCCCTCCGTGGTCCAGTGGGTCCACATTCTCTTACCATCTGGGACCCATGCCTCACGTCGTCGTGGACTGGCGGCGTGGGAGCATTGGCTAGCTAGGCAAGCTATGCCATGTCCCGACGCCCCACAGCCGTGGGAAGCGCTACAGGCTGGATGTGAGCTGCGCTTGTCCCTCTTAGTGATATAGGCTGGATGTGACCTGCTCTTGTCCCTCTCAGTGATATAGGCTGGATGTGAGCCGTTTGTGTGCCTCTCAGTGATATAGGCTGGATGTGAGCAGTTTGTGTGCCTCTCAGTGATATAGGCTGGATGTGAGCTGTGTGTGTCCCTCTCAGTAATATAGGCTGGATGTGAGCTCTGTGTGTCCCTCTCAGTAATATAGGCTGGATGTGAGCTGCCCTTGTCCCTCCCTGTGATATAGGCTGAATGTGACCTGCTCTTGTCCCTCCCTGTGATATAGGCTGGATGTGAGCTGTGTGTGTGCCTCTCAGTGATATAGGCTGGATGTGACCTATGTGTGTCCCTCTCAGTAATATAGGCTGGATGTGAGCTGCCCTTGTCCCTCCCTGTGATATAGGCTGAATGTGACCTGCTCTTGTCCCTCCCTGTGATATAGGCTGGATGTGAGCTATGTGTGTGTACCTCTCAGTGATATAGGCTGGATGTGAGCAGTTTGTGTGCCTCTCAGTGATATAGGCTGGATGTGAGCTGTGTGTGTCCCTCTCAGTGATATAGGCTGGATGTGAGCTGTGTGTGTCCCTCTCAGTAATATAGGCTGGATGTGAGCTGCGCTTGTTCCTCCCTGTGATATAGGCTGGATGTGAGCTGCGCTTGTCTCTCTTAGTGATATAGGCTGGATGTGACCTGCTCTTGTCCCTCTCAGTGATATAGGCTGGATGTGAGCTGCGCTTGTCCCTCTTAGTGATATAGGCTGGATGTGACCTGCTCTTGTCCCTCTCAGTGATATAGGCTGGATGTGAGCCGTTTGTGTGCCTCTCAGTGATATAGGCTGGATGTGAGCAGTTTGTGTGCCTCTCAGTGATATAGGCTGGATGTGAGCTGTGTGTGTCCCTCTCAGTAATATAGGCTGGATGTGAGCTCTGTGTGTCCCTCTCAGTAATATAGGCTGGATGTGAGCTGCCCTTGTCCCTCCCTGTGATATAGGCTGAATGTGACCTGCTCTTGTCCCTCCCTGTGATATAGGCTGGATGTGAGCTGTGTGTGTGCCTCTCAGTGATATAGGCTGGATGTGACCTATGTGTGTCACTCTCAGTAATATAGGCTGGATGTGAGCTGCCCTTGTCCCTCCCTGTGATATAGGCTGAATGTGACCTGCTCTTGTCCCTCCCTGTGATATAGGCTGGATGTGAGCTGTGTGTGTACCTCTCAGTGATATAGGCTGGATGTGAGCTATGTGTGTCCCTCTCAGTAATATAGGCTGGATGTGAGCTGCGCTTGTCCCTCCCTGTGATATAGGCTGGATGTGAGCTGCGCTTGTCCCTCTTAGTGATATAGGCTGGATGTGACCTGCTCTTGTCCCTCTCAGTGATATAGGCTGGATGTGAGCTGTTTGTGTGCCTCTCAGTGATATAGGCTGGATGTGAGCAGTTTGTGTGCCTCTCAGTGATATAGGCTGGATGTGAGCTGTGTGTGTCCCTCTCAGTAATATAGGCTGGATGTGAGCTCTGTGTGTCCCTCTCAGTAATATAGGCTGGATGTGAGCTGCCCTTGTCCCTCCCTGTGATATAGGCTGGATGTGACCTGCTCTTGCACCTCTCAGTGATATAGGCTGGATGTGAGCTGTGTGTGTCCATCTTAGTGATATAGGCTGGATGGGACCTGCTCTTGTCCCTCTCAGTGATATAGGCTGGATGTGACCTGCTCTTGTCCCTCTCAGTGATATAGGCTGGATGTGAGCTGTGTGTGTGCCTCTCAGTGATATAGGCTGGATGTGAGCTGCCCTTGTCCCTCCCTGTGATATAGGCTGGTAGTGAGCTGCGCTTGTCCCTCCCTGTGATATAGGCTGGATGTGACCTGCTCTTGCACCTCTCAGTGATATAGGCTGGATGTGAGCTGCTCTTGTCCCTCCCTGTGATATAGGCTGGATGTGACCTGCTCTTGCACCTCTCAGTGATATAGGCTGGATGTGAGCTGCTCTTGTCCCTCTCAGTGATATAGGCTGGATGTGACCTGCTCTTGTCCCTCTCAGTGATATAGGCTGGATGTGACCTGCTCTTGTCCCTCCCTGTGATATAGGCTGGATGTGAGCTGCTCTACTCCCTCTCAGTGATTTAGGCTTGATGTGAGCTGTGTGTGTCCCTCTCAGTAATATAGGCTTGATGTGAGCTGCGCTTGTCCCTACCTGTGATATAGGCTGGATGTGAGCTGCGCTTGTCCCTCTCAGTGATATAGGCTGGATGTGAGCTGTGTGTGTGCCTCTCAGTGATATAGGCTGGATGTGAGCTGTGTGTGTCCCTCTCAGTAATATAGGCTGGATGTGAGCTGCTCTTGTACCTCTCAGTGATATAGACTGGATGTGAGCTGCGCTTGTCCCTCTTAGTGATATAGGCTGGATGTGAGCTATGTGTGTCCCTCTCAGTAATATAGGCTGGATGTGAGCTGCGCTTGTCCCTCCCTGTGATATAGGCTGGATGTGAGCTGCGCTTGCCCCTCTTAGTGATATAGGCTGGATGTGACCTGCTCTTGTCCCTCTCAGTGATATAGGCTGGATGTGTGCTGTTTGTGTGCGTCTCAGTGATATAGGCTGGATGTGAGCAGTTTGTGTGCCTCTCAGTGATATAGGCTGGATGTGAGCTGTGTGTGTCCCTCTCAGTAATATAGGCTGGATGTGAGCTCTGTGTGTCCCTCTCAGTAATATAGGCTGGATGTGAGCTGCCCTTGTCCCTCCCTGTGATATAGGCTGGATGTGACCTGCTCTTGCACCTCTCAGTGATATAGGCTGGATGTGAGCTGTGTGTGTCCCTCTTAGTGATATAGGCTGGATGGGACCTGCTCTTGTCCCTCTCAGTGATATAGGCTGGATGTGAGCTGTGTGTGTGCCTCTCAGTGATATAGGCTGGATGTGAGCTATGTGTGTCCCTCTCAGTAATATAGGCTGGATGTGAGCTGCGCTTGTCCCTCCCTGTGATATAGGCTGGATGTGAGCTGCGCTTGTCCCTCTTAGTGATATAGGCTGGATGTGACCTGCTCTTGTCCCTCTCAGTGATATAGGCTGGATGTGAGCTGTTTGTGTGCCTCTCAGTGATATAGGCTGGATGTGAGCTGCCCTTGTCCCTCCCTGTGATATAGGCTGGATGTGAGCTGCGCTTGTCCCTCCCTGTGATATAGGCTGGATGTGACCTGCTCTTGCACCTTTCAGTGATATAGGCTGGATGTGAGCTGCGCTTGTCCCTCCCTGTGATATAGGCTGGATGTGACCTGCTCTTGCACCTCTCAGTGATATAGGCTGGATGTGAGCTGCTCTTGTCCCTCTCAGTGATATAGGCTGGATGTGACCTGCTCTTGTCCCTCTCAGTGATATAGGCTGGATGTGACCTGCTCTTGTCCCTCCCTGTGATATAGGCTGGATGTGACCTGCTCTTGTCCCTCTCAGTGATATAGGCTGGATGTGACCTGCTCTTGTCCCTCCCTGTGATATAGGCTGGATGTGAGCTGCTCTACTCCCTCTCAGTGATTTAGGCTTGATGTGAGCTGTGTGTGTGCCTCTCAGTGATATAGGCTGGATGTGACCTGCTCTTGTCCCTCTCAGTGATATAGGCTGGATGTGACCTGCTCTTGTCCCTCTCAGTGATATAGGCTTGATGTGAGCTGTGTGTGTGCCTCTCAGTGATATAGGCTGGATGTCACCTGCTCTTGTCCCTCTCAGTGATATAGGCTGGATGTGAGCTGTGTGTGTCCCTCTCAGTAATATAGGCTGGATGTGAGCTGCGCTTGTCCCTACCTGTGATATAGGCTGGATGTGAGCTGCGCTTGTCCCTCTCAGTGATATAGGCTGGATGTGAGCTGTGTGTGTGCCTCTCAGTGATATAGGCTGGATGTGAGCTGTGTGTGTCCCTCTCAGTAATATAGGCTGGATGTGAGCTGCTCTTGTACCTCTCAGTGATATAGACTGGATGTGAGCTGCGCTTGTCCCTCTTAGTGATATAGGCTGGATGTGAGCTGTGTGTGTCCCTCTCAGTAATATAGTAATATAGGCTGGATGTGAGCTGTGCTTGTCCCTCCCTGTGATATAGGCTGGATGTGAGCTGCGCTTGTCCCTCTTAGTGATATAGGGGATGTGAGCTGCTCTTGTACCTCTCAGTGATATAGGCTGGATGTGAGCTGTGTGTGTGCCTCTCTGTGATATAGGCTGGATGTGACCTGCTCTTGTCCCTCTCAGTGATATAGGCTGGATGTGACCTGTATGTGTCCCTCTCAGTAATATAGGCTGGATGTGAGCTGCACTTTCCCGCTCAGTGATATAGACTGGATGTAAGCTATGTGTTTCACTCCCAGTGATATAGGTATAGGCTGGATGTGAGCTCTTTGTGTATCCAAGATGCTGCTGTTTTCATTGTCTCATGTATCGGCACAGCTTCTATCCTACACCTATTTTCTTTTCATGTGCTTGGCTAAAGCCTGCTTTTTCAGTCATACCTGAGACTGTACTTGCTTTCTCTCCTCTCCATGCTGTGAAGATCTGTGTAAATCCTTCTCCCCTCCCTCCTGCTATCTCTAACACTGAAAGAAAGGAGGGAGAAGCAGAGAGCCAAAAAAACAGGCGCTTGGATGGATTTCTAGTGTTTTTGCCAGAGCACACAGCAAGTGTCACACTGGGTGAAGGATAAGCAAGTGCACAACAATGGGAAGAGGGAAGGGGGAGCCCAAACACTAGGGAAGCGGGGAGTGGAGACCCTTAGGTAGATCTAAAATCACCCTGTCTGCCCTAAACGTCCCTATATAGGTTCTGCACCTATCACGGAGCAGGAACCTAATCCCTGCCTAACCCTAGGGATAGGCCCTACATAGGGAGGGGACGGGTAAGAATTAGTCAGTCCCCATTAAAACTAAAGACAGGGTAGATGGATGGGGTAAACACTTACTTGTAGCTTGAAAAGACCACCGCGATGTCACACCAGTAATCCTCCAAGGGTCCTCAGGGAAGACACTAACCAATTGCTAGAATGTCCAACAAGACTGAGGTAAGAAACAGAATGTATTTAATCCTTCAGCAAAGGTGTGTAATTAGCAGCAGAAGGTGGAGGTAACTAATGGGTCCTAGAGGAAGAAAGATATCACTCCATAACAGAGATGCAAAAATCAAGAATGTGCTTGAGCTAAACGCAAAGACCTTCTACAGCTGGATCCATGATGACTGTCTGTGACACCTGACACAACCGTGACAGCCAGAAAGGGTAAACATACCATTGATGCAACCTGTGCAGCCGCACAGGGGTCCAATAGGTAAAGGCCCCCCTTCTACCGCCAAAGCAAGCAGCTTCTGTCACAGATACATGAATAGCTGCATTGTGATAAGTTACTTGACTGCATAGGGCCCATATACAGTGCTTGTACGGGGGCCCTCTTCTGTCTGTGTCTGCCCTACAGCTAGATAAAGGTCTTAAAGGCACTTTGACATGTTGAGTTTTTTTCTGTAGCCTCGGTGTATCCATCTTTAGAGGCATACACGCCTGAAAATGATACACGAAGGAGCACACATTCACTTTGTGGGCTCCATTATAATCAATGATCCAGTCAGCGCACATGCGGGGGGTTGGGACGTAAGCCCTGACGGGACCAATGAAAGGGTGCCAAAATGCAGTGTGAATGCAGCCTAAGACTCCCTGCAGATCAGATGCCATCCACAAGGGACAGCAATCTCTTTTTGCAATAGTCACCGAACACCTTTGCATGAAGCCCTCACCAGAGATTCTGCAGCACTTATATATTAAGGGAATAATGAAACCATTGCTAATGCCATAAATAAAATAGAAAAGGGGTCCTGATTGAAATGAGCAATCCATAATGATCTTCATTTGTTGCTTAAAAGATCCTAAGGCTTATCATAGAATCATAGAATGTTACAGTTGGAAGGGACCTCAAGGGTCATTGTGTCCAACCCCCTGCTCAATGCAGGAGTCACTAAACCATCTCAGACAGATGTCTGTCCAGCCTCTGTGTGAAGACTTCCATGGCAGGAGAACTCGAGTCACCAACTCTCGTGGCAGCCTGTTCTACTTATTGATCACCCTCACTGTCAAAAAGGTTTTTCTAATATTTAATCTTATTTTATCCTCTATGCCTCTCGGAGCAATTTAATGAAAGGCAAAAATGGAAAATAGTGGCTGATAATATCCAAAGACAGAATCCAAGAGACCAAAGATGATTGTATGCGGTTTATTTGTCAACGTATTTCAGGACAAACCACAAGAACCTTGGACCAATTTGTCACCCACATGCTTGCCCTGCACAGGTTTCTACCACCCAATAGTAGAAAAGATTTATATCAATTTGGGCTGGACCTCAATCTCCATGGGCCCCATGACACCCGTACCTCTTCTATAAATGATTTAGAATATTCGGAGTAATCTCGGAGTCTCATGAGTTGTATAAATGCACTTGGGTTGGCACCTTCATGTGTTTCTATGGTCTAGGGACTCATTGTGACATCTAATATCCTTATAATTTACAGTGGGGGCACATTATTCTAAGACTGAGAACATTTCGTAGACAATAAAACCCTGAAAGAAGAACCATCGAGACCTACATTATGAGCAGGTATTTCTCGGAGAGGTCCTGAAGAAGGTCTTTCTTTCTAACCAAAAGCCTGTGATCCCACAGACTCGCATCCCTTCACGAGCCACCGATCGCTTTCAAGTCATAATTTTATCTTTCTTTTTATTTTCATTTCAGACTAGAAAGAATCTGTTCTTTCATGGAGGGCACGCAGTGTGACTCTTTAATTGGCTGCTTGGATAACCGTAATTTCAGGGGTAATCTTTAATAATTTGCAGTTTCTTAGGCATCCAGGGGAAACAAAGTCTTTTGTCTCATACTTGGCCCTGGCACATACCACTGAGGCTATCATTTTACATTCTCCTAATACCTTCCAGGATTTGGGCACTAGTATGGGATGACATATTTGCTCATTTCGGTTCATTTGTTGCAAATTTTATACTGTAAAGTTGAGATTTTTATTTTCGGTGAAACATTTTTTTTCCTGATTTTTTTTTTTCCATTTTTACAAAAATAGATTCAAACGTCCATAATATATTCCATCATGTAATGTTGTCATCTACTTATTTAGTTTCAGGGTTTTGCAGGAATTGTCCATTAGGATGGGCCATCAACGTGTGATTGGTTGGTATCTCTTACTGGATGATTCTCCATGTGGCTGTGTCTGGTACTGCAACTCATGTCCACTTAAGTAAACATAAAAAAGAATGTGTCCTCCAGAAAATGACCTATTGTTTAAATCCGATTTTTACATTATTTGTAATTTTTTTTAAGTTTTAAGACATTTTTGCTATATAAATTATATTAATATTCATATATCAAAAATATATTAAAACTTAATAAAATACAAAAATGAATATAAAAATCTGATTTTGTTTTTGACAAAGATTATGATATGTATATACAATACAGACCAAAAGTTTGGACACACCTTTTCATTCAAAGATTTTTCTGTATTTTCATGACTGTGAAAATTGTAGAATCACACTGAAGGCATCAAAACTATGAAATAACACATGTGGAATTATACATTACACTTTACAAAAAAGTGTGAAACAACTAAAAATATGTCTTATATTCTAGGTTCTTCAAAGTAGCCACCTTTTGCTTTGATTACTGCTTTGCACACAGAAAAGGTGAACAGATGGACTCTACATGCCTGGTTCCCACCGTGAAGCATGGAGGAGGTGGTGTGATGGTGTGGGGTGCTTTACTGGTGACACTGTTGGGGATTTATTCAAAATTGAATGCATACTGAACCAGCATGGCTACCACAGCATCTTGCAGCAGCATGCTATTCCATCCGGTTTGCGTTTAGTTGGACCATCATTTATTTTTCAACAGGACAATGACCCCAAACACCTCCAGGCTGTGTAAGGGCTATTTGACCAAGAAGGAGAGTGTTGGGGTGCTACGCCAGATGACCTGGCCTCCACAGTCACCAGACCTGAACCCAATCAAGATGGTTTGGGGAGAGCTGGACCGCTCACCCTTCAATTTTGAATAATCCCCAACAGTGTCACCAGCAAAGCACCCCCACACCATCACACCACCTCCTCCATGCTTCACGGTGGGAACCAGGCATGTAGAGTCCAGCCATTCACCTTTTCTGCGTGCAAAGCAGTAATCAAAGCAAAAGGTGGCTACTTTGAAGAACCTAGACTATTAGACATATTTTCAGTTGTTTCATACTTTTTTGTAAAGTGTAATGTATAATTCCACATGTGCTAATTCATAGTTTTGATGCCTTCAGTGTGATTCTACAATTTTCATAGTCATGAAAATACAGAAAAATCTTTGAATGAGAAGGTGTGTCCAAACTTTTGGTCTGTACTGTATATTTAATATATGTAGAAAGCACAGGAACGTGGAATGCAGTGACGGACGGTAGGCAGAGCAAGGGTTAACAGATTTATTAACAAGGGAATACTCCACTCATGGAGGTAATGGGTTAAACGGTATAAATGGGAACGGATGTTGGGAGGTACAGGGTACACAGGGGGATCAACAGCTTTAAATGGCAAAGGAGATGTGAGTAGACGAACGACGGTTAATATAACGACAGTTCCTTGTGAAGCACTAGTGTCAGGAAGTCCTTAAACTGCAGCTCCTGCTGCTAACTCAATAGCGCCGGCAACGGCTGGCGCGGTTTCCTTTCCAGAAAAACACTGTAGCACGATGGTCCATCTTCTGGTCGCAGTGGTCGGTCTCCGGTACCTTCCACTGTCCCTAGTCCATATACTGCAGTGGCCTACAAGGTCAAGGACCACGGTACTCTCTGAGCCCAACGTGGCTCCACAACTATTGTTCACTGGTGAAGTCGGGTCACAAGTGTCAGGGCAACTACTCGCTGCCAACGTCAGGGCACAAGTATCAGTCTCGTATGAGGTCCCTCTTGGGCAGCGCGTGCGCGGTACTCACTGTCACCTAGTGTACGGCACCTGGTTCTCTGGCAGTCACTGGACACACACTGCACATCCCGCCCTCCCTAGCCGTCGCTGTTGGCGGTGGGCGACGCTGGTCTGTGTGGCACTGGTGCTCCCTGCCAGAGCACTCCTCTCTGTGGTTACTGCAACACCCGGCTCGGCTCTGCTCTGCATGGCTTTCTCTCTCCTGACTGCTGCTGGGCACACTACTTCCCTCAACACAGAAGTTCCCGTCCTTCAGGTCTGCTGCAGCACGGCCTGTCACGGCTCCGGCACTCTCTGGTGGGGGAAGTAGAGCGCGCTGCTCACTGCTCTGCGCTGGTGCCACACTGACTTGTTTCACGCGCTTTTCCTTTTATTCCTCCAGTGCTGTACGTGCTTTTCTGGCTCTCCCCGCCCCCCTTGGTCGGGCGGAAGGTCCGGCTCACTCAAGCTTCCCCCGGGAACAGTGGATGCAGCCTCTCAAGTTCCGGACCTTGCATGCAGGAACCTGCTGTCTCGTCGTCCCCCCTACTGTAATGTATGTAGTACAGTTCATATAGCGTCTTGTGCTTGGGTGCGATGAAAACACAGGAGTCACAGGTTTGATATAGAAAAGTCCTGTATTACTTCATACAAGTTGGCAGAAATAGTCACACAGTTTGCAGACACAGAAACAGGAGACACAGCAGGCCAGAGTAATCCAAGCTCAGCAATCACTCTCCAATACAGATTCAGGATCTTCTTCTCTGTTACCGTAAGTCCATGCAAACGTGGGTCTTTCTAAGAGCAGGGTTCAGAGTCCACAAGTGCTTCAGAGTTCCTCAGTAGGAATAGCTGGAGTACAAGGTCCAAGGCTTACAGGAGTCAAGTCACAGGTTCACTGCAGGCTAGATTCTGAAGCACTGATTGCTCAGCTGTGGCTGCTTAAGAAGCAAAGGAGAGAATCAGGGCGGGAACATGCAAGCTGGAAACTCCATTTTGACTGAGGGCAAGATAGCTGCAGCAAGACAGAAAGTAAAATGGCTGACGAACAAACTGAGTTTCAGGAATATATACATAGAACCTTACACCTACATATACAGTTAGGTCCATATATATTTGGACAGAGACAACATTTATCTAATTTTGGTTCTAGACATTACCACAATGAGTTTTAAACAAAACAATTCAGATGCAGTTGAAGTTCAGACTTTCAGCTTTCATTTGAGGGTATCCACATTAAAATTGGATGAAGGGATTAGGAGTTTCAGCTCCTTAACATGTGCCACCATGTTTTTAAAGGGACCAAAAGTAATTGGACAATTGACTCCAAGGCTATTTCATGGACAGGTGTGGGCAATCCCTTCGTTATGTCATTCTCAATTAAGCAGATAAAAGGGCTGGAGTTGATTTGAGGTGTGGTGTTTGCATTTGGGAGGTTTTGCTGTGAAGGAAACATGCGGTCAAAGGAGCTCTCCATGCAGGTGAAACAAGCTATCCTTAAGCTGCAAAAACAGAAAAAACCCATCCGAGAAATTGCTACAACATTAGGAGTGGCAAAATCTACAGTTTGGTACATCCTGAGAAAGAAAGAAAGCACTGGTGAACTCATCAATCCAAAAAGACCTGGGCGCCCACGGAAGACAACAGTGGTGGATGATCGCAGAATACTCTCCATGATGAAGAGAAACACCTTCACAATAGCCAACCAAGTGAACAACACTCTCCAGGAGGTAGGCGTATCAATATCCAAATCTACCATAAAGAGAAGACTGCATGAAATTAAATACAGAGGGTTCACTGCACGGTGCAAGCCACTCATAAGAATCAAGAATAAAAAGGCTAGGCTGGACTTTGCTAAAAAACATCTAAAAAAGCCAGCACAGTTCTGGAAGAACATTCTTTGGACAGATGAAACCAAGATCAACCTCTACTAGAATGATGGAAAGAGAAAAGTATGGCGAAGGCGTGGTACAGCTCATGATCCAAAGCATACCACATCATCTGTAAAACATGGCGGAAGCAGTGTGATGGCTTGGGCATGCATGGCTGCCAGTGGCACTGGGTCACTAGTGTTTATTGATGATGTGACACAGGACAGAAACAGCCGAATGAATTCTGAGGTATTCAGAGCCATACTGTGTGCTCAGATCCAGCCAAATGCAGCCAAACTGATTGGTCGTCGTTTCCTACTACAGATGGACAATGACCCAAAACATAAAGCCAAAGCAACCCAGGAGTTTATTAAAGCAAAGAAGTGGAATATTCTTGAATGGCCAAGTCAGTCACCTGATCTCAACCCAATTGAGCATGCATCTCACTTGTTAAAGACTAAACTTCAGACAGAAAGGCCCCCAAACAAACAACAACTGAAAACCACCGCGGTGAAGGCCTGGAGAGCATCAAAAAGAAGGAAACACAGTGTCTGGTGATGTCCATGAGTTCAAGACTTCAGGCAGTCATTGCTAACAAAGGGTTTTCAACCAAGTACTAGAAATGAACATTTTATTTACAATTATTTTATCTGTCCAATTACTTTTGGTCCCTTTAAAAACAGGGTGGCACATGTTAAGGAGCTGAAACTCCTAAAACCTTCATCCAATTTTAATGTGGAGACCCTCAAATGAAAGCGGAAAGTCTGAACTTCAACTGCATCTGAATTGTTTTGTTTCAAATTCATTGTGGTAATGTCTAGAACCAAAATTAGATAAATGTTGTCTCTGTCCAAATATTTATGGACCTAACTGTACATATCATCAGAGGCAGAATTTCAATACAATACAAAAGGAATGGCCTGCCTTCCAGGCCAAAATTTACAGATTAAAAACATATCTTAATTTGTTGTCTTTTTAAAATCCAAACACATTGCATTAATAGAGGAAACTCCCACAATCTCTTAATCTACCAATCACAACTGACCCTGCTTTCATCTTCCCATAGAAGATGTACATTTTCTATAATATAGCTGATAGACCACTTAGTCCAATTTTATAGCCAGCACAATGAATTATTGAATATGCACTCGAGTTCAGCAGGCGGTATAAGTGGTCAAGTTTATACCGTATATATGTGGGTAAATGCAAAATCCAATAAAATATAAATAGAAACATCACAAGAATATAACATTAGTCTGAGATTATTATATTACTGCACTATATCATTTAATCTACAGTATATGTAATTATATTGACATAGACTAATTGTGAGTACAGGCTACTGAAGTTTGTAAGTGCAAAGGTCAAAGCTGGACCGATTGTGGGAGACCAAAAACACAATGTCTGCCAAATAAAAGGGCACCACTAAAAAAAATATATAATGTTTTGTTTTTTAGACTTTGGTTCTGTTGCAAAAACAGGACTAAGTGTTTCTTCTTTTAGGTCTTTCCTGTATTTATCCCTTCTCACATACACAATACAGTGGGTAAGGAAAGTATTCAGACCCCTTTAAATTTTTCACTCTTTTGAATTTACCAAATGGCTGCAATGAAACAAAAAGTTCATTTTTTTCTCATTAATGTTCACTCTACACCACATCTTGACTGAAAAAAACAGAAATGTAGAAATTTTTGCAAATTTATTAAAAAAGAAAAAACTGAAATATCACATGGTCTTAAGTATTCAGACCCTTTGCTCAGTGTTGAGGAGAAGCACCTTTTGAGCTAGTACAGCCATGAGTCTTCTTGGGAATGATGCAACAAGTTTTTCACCCCTGGATTTGGGGATCCTCTGACATTCTTCCTGGCAGATCCTCTCCAGTTCCGTCAGGTTGGATGGTGAACGTTGGTGGACAGCCATTTTCAGGTCTCTCCAGAGATGCTCAATTGGTTTTAGATCAGGTTCTGGCTGGGTCAGTCAAGAATGGTCACAGAGTTGTTCTGAAGCCACTCCTTTGTTATTATATCCGTGTGCTTGGGGTCATTGTCTTGTTGGAATATGAACCTTCAGCCAAGTCTGAGGTCCAGAGCACTCTGGAAGAGGTTTTCATCCAGGATATTTCTGTACCTGGCCGCATTCACGTTTCCTTCAATTGCAACCAGTCATCCTGTCCTGCAGCTGAAAAACACCCCCATAGCATGATGCTGCCACCACCATGTTTCACTGTTGGGATTGTATTGGGCAGGTGATGAGCAGTGCCTGGTTTTCTCCACACATACTGCTTAGAATTATCACCAAAAAGGTCTATCTTCATCTCATCAGACCAGAGCATCTTATTTCTCATAGTCTGGGAGTCCTTCATGTGTTTTTAGTAAACTCTATGCGGCTTTCATATGTCTGGCACTGAGGAGAGGCTTCCATCGGGCCACTCTGCCATAAAGACCTGACTGGTGGAGAGCTGCAGTGATAGTTGACTTTGTGGAACTTTCTCCCATCTCCCTACTGCATCTGTGGAGCTCAGCCACAGTGAACTTGGGGTTCTTCTTTACCTCTCTCATCAAGGCTCGTCTCCCACGATTGCTCTGTTTGACTGGACGGCCAGGTCTAGAAAGACTTCTGGTGGTCCCAAACTTCTTCTATTTCAGGATTATGGATGCAACTGTGCTCTTAGGAACCTTGAGTACAGCAGAAATTCTTTTGTAACCTTGGCCAGATCTGTGCCTTGCCACAATTCTGTCTCTGAGCTCCTTGGCCAGTTCCTTTGATCTCATGATTCTCATTTGGTCTGACATGCACTGTGAGGTCTTATATAGACAGGTGTGTGCCTTTACAGATCAAGTCCTATCAGTTTAATTACACACAGCTGGACTCCAATGAAGGAGTAGAACCATCTCAAGAAGGATCACAAGGAAATGAACAGCATGTGACTTAAATATGAGTGTCTGAGCAAAGGGTCTGAATACTTATGACCATGTGATATTTCAGTTTTACTTTTTTAATAAATTTGCAATAATTTCTACATTTCTGTTTTTTTCAGTCAAGATGTGGTGCAGAGTGTACATTAACCCCTTTCTGACCTTAGACGTACTATCCCATCCATGTGATCCGGGCCAATTTGACCATGGACAGGATAGTACGTCATATGCGATTGGCTGCACTCATGGTGGGAGCGCGGCCATGTTTCAGCTGATTCTCACAGCTGACACCCAGAACTAAGTGCCAGGTGCGGTCACAGACAGCTTCCGGCACGTTAACCCCTGGAACACTGCGATCAAACATGATCAAAAATACTGTATATACTCGAGTATAAGCCGACCCGAGTATAAGCCGACCCCCCTAATTTTGCCACAAAAAACTGGGAAAACTTATCAACTCGAGTATAAGCCTAGGGTGGAAAATGAGATTATGCCCCATATGCTGCCCCATGTATTATGCCCCACAAGATGCTCCATGTATTGTGCCCCATATGCTGCCCCATGTATTATGCCCCACAAGATGCTCCATAGATTGTGCCACATATGCTGCCCATGTATTGTGCCCCATATGCTGTCCATGTATTGTGCCCCCATAGATGCTCCATAGATTGTGCCCCCATAGATGCTCCATAGATTATGCCCCCATAGATGCCCCATGTATTATGCCCCTATAGATGCTCCATAGATTGTGCCCCATTGATGCTCCACAGATTATGCCCCCATAGATGCTCCATAGATTATGCCCCCATAGATGCCCCATGTATTATGCTCCCATAGATGCCCCATGTATTATGCCCCTATAGATGCTCCATAGATTGTGCCCCCATTGATGCTCCACAGATTATGCCCCATAGATGCTCCATAGATTATGCCCCCATTGATGCTCCACAGATTATGCCCCCATAGATGCCCCATGTATTATGCTCCCATAGATGCTCCATAGATTATACCCCATAGATGCTCCTTAGATTATGCCCCCATAGATGCCCCATGTATTATGCCCAATAGATGCTCCATAGATTATGCCCCTTGATGCTCCATAGATTATGCCCCCATAGATGCCACAGATTATGCCCCATAGATGCTCCATGTATTATGCCACCATAGATGCTCCATAGATTATGCCCCCATAGATGCCCCATGTATTATGCCCCCATAGATTATGCCCCTATAGATGCTCCATAGATTATGCCCCATAGATGCTCCATGTATTGTGCCCCCATAGATGCTCCATAGATTATGCCCCCATAGATGCCCCATGTATTGTGCCCCATAGATGCTTCATAGATTATGCCCCCATAGATGCTCCACAGATTATGCCCCATAGATGCTCCATGTATTGTGCCCCCATAGATGCTCCATAGATTATGCCCCCATAGATGCCCCATGTATTGTGCCCCCATAGATGCTTCATAGATTATGCCCCCATAGATTCCCCATGTATTATGCCCCCATAGATTATGCCCCTATAGATGCTCCATAGATTGTGCCAACATAGATTATGCCCCCATAGATTATGCCCCATAGATGCTCCATAGATTGTGCCCCCATAGATTATTCCCCCATAGATGCCGCATTGAATAGGCCCCCTATGCTGCCGCAGCTGCTGCAACAACAACAAAAAAAAAAGACATACTCACCTCTCGTCGCTGGGGGCCAGGTGCCGGTGTCCTGAGCAGGCGGGGACACCGACGCGCTATGGGGGATAGGTGCCGGTGTCACCGCTCGCTCAGGGGCCCGGCACCTGCGATATTTACCTGTCACCGCTGAGCGCCGCTGTCTTCCGGGTCCTCCAGCAGTGAATGCTCAGGCAGAGGGTGCGGCGCGCAGTAACCACGTCATCGCGCCCTCTGCCTGAACATCGCAGCAAGAGGACCCGAGGACACAGCGGCGAGCAGCGGTGGAACGGGACAGGTAAATATCGCTTATACTCACCCTTCCGCCGGCGCGTCTCTGCCCTGCTCTTCTCCCGCAGTCTCCGGCGCCAGTGTTCAGCGGTCACGTGGTACCGCTCATTAAAGTCATGAATATGTGCATATTCATGACTTTAATGAGCGGTACCACCTGACCGCTGAACACAGGCGCCGGAGACCGTGAGAGAAGAGCAGGGGCTGCAGAGATCGCGCCGGCGGAGTGGTGAGTATATAGAACAGCTGCGCTGTGCCTCCCCCCTGTATATGACTCTAGTATAAGCCGAGAGGAGGACTTTCAGCCCTAAAAAATGGGCTGAAAATCTCAGCTTATACACGAGTATATACGGTAATAAAAAAATCAATATTTATTCTATCACTAAATAAATATTTGAATTAAAAAAAATTAAAACAATAAAAGTACACATATTTGGTATCGCTGCGTCCATAACAACCCGACCTATAAAACTGTCCTACTAGTTAACACTTTTGGTGAACACCATAAAGGCAAAAAACAATGCTTTACCATCATATCGCCGAACAAAAAGTGGAATAACACGCGATCAAAAAGACGGATATAAATAAACATGGTACTGCTGAAAACGTCATCTTGTCCCGCAAAAAACGAGCTGCTATACAGCATCATCAGCGAAAAAATAAAAAGTTATAGCTCGCAAAATAAAGCGATGCAAAAATAATTATTTTCTATAAAATAGCGTTTATTATATAAAAGTGACAAAACATAAAAAAAATATAAATGAGGTATCGCTGTAATCGTCCTGACCCGAAGAATAAAACTGCCTTATCAATTTTACCACAAGCGGAACGGTGTAAACGCCTCCCCCAAAAGAAATTCATGAATTGCTGATTTTTGCTCATTCTGTCTCCCTAAAGTCGGAATAGAAAGTGATCAAAAAATGTCATGTGCCCGAAAATGGTACCAATAAAAACGTCAACTTGGCCCGCAAAAACAACACCTCACATGACTCTGTGGGCCAAAATATGGAAAAATTATAGCTCTCATAATGTGGTGATGCAAAAACTATTTTTTTTCAATAAAAAGCATCTTTTAGTGTGTGACAGCTGCCAAACATAAAAACCCGCTAGAACTAGTAAAGCAAACCGCCCTTTATCACCCCCTTAGTTAGGGAAAAATATTAAAGTGTAAAAAATGTATTTATTTCCATTTTCCCATTAGGGTTAGGGTTATTATTGAGGCAAGGGTTAGGGTTGGGGCTAAAGTTAGGGTTAGAGTTAGGGTTTGGATTACTGTTATGGTTGGGATTAGGGTTAGGGTTGGGATTAGCCCTTTTACTCCGAGGGTGGTTTGTTAATGACCGGGCCAATTTTTACAATTCTGACCACTGTCCCTTTATGAGTTAATAACTCTGGAACGCTTCAACGGATCTTGGCAATTCTGAGACTGTTTTATCATGACATATTGTACTTCATGTTAGTGGTAAAATTTCTTCGATATAACTTGCAGTTATTTATGAAAAAAATGGAAATATTGTGAAAAAGTTGAAACTTTAGCAATTTTCAAACTTTGAATTTTTATGCCCTTAAAACAGAGAAATATGTCACACAAAATAGTTCCTAAATAACATTTCCCAGATGTCTACTTTACATCAGCACAATTTTGGAAACAAAATTTTTTTGTTACGAAGTTATAAGGGTTAAAAGTTGACCAGCGATTTCTCATTTTTACAACATCATTTTTTTTAGGGACCACATCACATTTGAAGTCACTTTGAGGTGTCTATATGATAGAAAATACCCAAAAGTGACACCATGCTAAAAACTGCATCCCTCAAGGTGCGCAAAACCATATTCAAGAAGTTTATTAACCCTTCAGGTGCTTTACAGGAATTTTGGAATGTTTAAAAAAAAATGAACAGTTAACTTTTTTGCACAAAATATTTACTTCAGATCCAATTTTTTTATTTTACCAAGGGTAACAGGAGAAATTGGACCCCAAAAGTTGTTGTGTAATTTGTCCTGAGTATGCTGATACCTCATATGTGGGGGAATCACTGTTTGGGCACACGGCAGAGCTCGGAAGGGAAGGAGTGCCATTTGACTTTTCAATGCAAAATTGGCTGGAATTGAGATTGGACGCCATGTTGTGTTTGTAGAGCCCCTGATGCGCCTAAACAATGGAACCCCCACAAGTGACACCATTTTGGAAAGTAGACCCCCTAAGGAACTTATCTAGATGTGTGGTGAGCACTTTGAACCACCAAGTGCTTCACAGAAGTTTATAACGTAGAGCCGTAAAAATAAAAAATCATAATTTTCCTCAAAAATGATTTTTCTCACTAATTTTTTATTTTCCCAAGGGAAACAGGAGAAATTGGACCCCAAAAGTTGTTGTGCAATTTGTCCAGAGTACGCTGATACCCTATATGTGGGGGTAAACCACTATTTGGAGCGCCGTTTGACTTTTTCAACTCAGAATTGGCTGAACGCCATGTTGCGTTTGGAGAGCCCCTGATGTGCCTAAACAGTGGAAACCTCCCCAAATGACACCATTTTGGAAACTATACCCCTCAAGGAACTTATCTAGTTGTGTGGTGAGCACTTTGAACTCCAAGGTAGAGTTTATAAGGTAGAGCCATAAAATTCAAAAATCATATTTTTTCAACAAAAATGATCTTTTCAACCCTAATTTTTTTTCCCACGGGTAACAAGACCTTAAAAGTTATTGTGCAATTTGTCCTGAGTACGCTGATACCCCATATGTGGGGGTAAACCACTGTTTGGGCGCATGGCAGAGCACGGAGGGGAAGGAGCGCCATTTGACTTTTTCAACGCAAAATTGGCTGGAATTGAGATCGGACGCCATGTTGCGTTTGGAGAGCCCCTGATGTGCCTGAACATTGGAAACCCCTCACAGGTGACCCCATTTTGGAAACTAGACCCCCAAGGTACTTTTCTAGATGTGTGGTGAGAACTTTGAACCCCAGGTGTTTCACTAAAGTTTATAACGACCAAGCGTGAAAATAAAAAAATCATATTTTTTCCACAAACATGATCTTTTAGTCCCCAGTTTTTTATTTTCCCAAGGGTAACAGGAGAAATTGGACAGCAAATTTTGTTGACCAATTTGTCCTGAGTACACTGATACTCCACATGTGGGAGAAATCTACTGTATGCGCACACGTCGCGGCTCGGAAGGGAAGTAGTGACGTTTTGGAATGCAGACTTTGATGGATTGGTCTGTGGGCATCATGTCGCGTTTAGAGAGCCCCTGATGTGCATAAACAGTGGAAACCCCCCACAAGTAACCCCATTTTGGAAACTAGACCCCCCAAGAAACTTATCTTGATGTGTGGGGTGAACTTTGAATCCCCAAGTGCTTCACAGAAGCTTACAACGTACAGCCATAAAAATAAAAAATATTTTTTTGCACAATAATGATATTTTCGCGCCCATTTTTTATTTTCCCAGAGGTAACAGAAGAAATTGGACCCCAAGAGTTATTGTGCAATTTGTCCTGAGTACGCTGATACCCCATATGTGGGAGTAAACCACTGTTTGGCGCATGGCAGAGCTCGGACAGGAAGGAGCACCGATTGACTTTTTCAATGCAGAATTGGCTGGAATTAAGATCAGATGCCATGTCACGTTTGGAGAGCCCCTGATGTGCCTAAACAGTGGAAACCCCCAATTCTAACTCCATCCCTAACCCAACACACCCCTAACCCTAATCCCAACCCTAACTACAAACCTAACCCCAACACACCCCTAACCATAACCATAACCACAAACCTAACCCTAACACACCACTAACACTTATCCCAACCCTAACCATAACCCTAACCTCAAACCTAACCCTAACACACCCCTAACTCTAGCCCTAATGGGAAAATGGAAATAAATGCATTATTTTTATTTTATTATGTTTCCCTAACTAAGGGGGTGATAAAGGGGGATTTGATTTACTATTTATAGCAGGTTTTTATGATTGGCAGCTGTCACACGCTAAAAGACGCTTTTATTGAAAAAAAAATGTTTTTGCATCACTATATTTGAGAGCTATAATTTTTCCATATTTTGGCCCACAGAGTCATGCGAGGTCTTGTTTTTTGCGGGACGAGTTGACGTTTTTATTGGTACCAATTTCGGGCACATGATATTTTTTGATCGCTTTTTATTCTGTTTTTGGGAGGCAGAATGAATAAAAGCCAGCAATTCATGAATTTCTTTTGGGGGGGCGTTTAAACCGTTCCGCGTGTGGTAAAATGAATTAAGTAGTTTTATTCTTCGGGTCCGTATGATCACAGAGATACCTCATTTGTATCTTTTTTTATGTTTTGGCGCTTTTATACAATAAAAACAATTTTATATAAAAAATAATTATTTTTGCATCGCTTTATTCTGCGAGCTATAACTTTTTTATTTTTTTGCTGATGATGCTGTATTGCCTCTTGTTTTTTGCGGGACAAGATGATGTTCTCAGCAGTGCCATGTTTATTTATATCCGTCTTTTTAATCGCGTGTTATTCCACTTTTTGTTCGGCGGTATGTTGATAAAGCATTGTTTTTTTTGCCTTGTTTTTTTTAAGGGGTTCACTGAAGAGGTTAACTAGTAGGACACTTTTATAGGGCAGTTCGTTATGGACGAGGCGATACTAAATATGAGTACTTTTATTGTTTCTTCTAATTTACATAATAATAATGTGTTTATTGGGGAAATATTTATTTATTTAGGGATTTTTTAAAAAATATTTTTACACATATTGTTTTTTTTTTACATTGTCCCAGGGTGGGACATCACCATTTAGTGTCAGATTGTTGATCTGATAGTTTGCAGAGCACTCTGTCAGATCAGCGATCTGACAGGCATTGCAGGAGGCTTGCAGGCGCCTGCTTCCAGCAGGCACTGACAAACCACCTCACTGCAGAACACGCAAGGATCCCGTGGCCATCTTGGACCTGGGGGCCTGCAGAAAGGAGGCCCTCGGAACAATGAGATTACATCGCGTTGCTCTGAGGGTCTCAGGGAAGCACGAAAGGAACCTTTTCCCTGCGCGTTGCTTCCCTATGCCAATGGATAAAATAGTGTGCTGGGGGTTAAAGTGTCGGGAGTGGTCCGTGACCGCTCCTGGTGCTAAGTGCCAGGTGTCAGCTATGAAATTCAGCTGACACCCGGCCACGATCGGCCGCGCTCCCCCAGTGAGCGCGGCCTATCGACATTGATGTACTATCCCGTCACTGGGACTTAAGGCCCAGGTCACATGGACGGGATAGTACGTCATATGGTAGAAAGGGGTTATGGTTAGGGTTGGGATTAGGGTTAGCTGTGTGTTGGGGTTAGGGTTGGAGTTAGAATTGGGGGGTTTCCACTTTGTAGGCACATCAGGGGCTTTCCAAACAAGACATGGCATCTGATCTCAATTCCAACCAATTCTGCGTTGGCAATGCTGATGAGAGTATTAACCAGCCGGCACCTGTACATAGTAAGAAATATGTCAGTAAGATATATAATTAGTGCAGTGTGTGTGTAGCTTACTGTACATATATTTAGATAATAAATACAAGATAAAAATGGCTTAGGGTCCCCCTTATTTTTAATACCAAGCTGTGCTGCAGCCTTTCAACAAGCTTTGTTCAGGCTGCTGAACCTGAGCAGTAACACGGACTTCCAGGAGAAGTCCATTTTTGGGGTCCATGCACGGATGCTAGGTGTCCTGTACAGACCATGAACTTTACTGTTTGGGTTCACCCATCTCTACTTATGCACTCACTTGGTGAGCAATTTCTCCAACCTGAAAGTCAGAGTGAACATCGCAGACCATAGGCGATGGTACAGGGGCAGGACTTGCTGGATTGTACGTTGAATAGCAAGAACCAGTACAGCAGGCAGAGAAACAGAGCAGGAAATGCCAGAAGACACAGAGCAAAGAGAAATAGAAATAGAAACTGAAGACATATAGACAGTTCTGGAACTGCAGCAGCGTTTGTAGTGTGAACAGCTCCAGAGAAGAGTTTTTTATGCTTACAGCAGATTAAGGGTTGATCAGCAAATAAATGCATAGCTGCTGACAGCAGTGGTGAACAGACACACTTGTTTGTAGAGAAGATACATTCTGATGCAGCAGCGTATGTAGTATGAACAAGTCCAGAGAAGAGTTTTTTATGCTTACAGCAGACAAAGGATTAGTTGCATGGGTCTCAAAAAGGAAGTAATTGCAGCTTATAGAAACAAACAGGAGTTTGCTGAGATGATTGCGAGCCGAGATAACCGGTGAGACAAACTCCAAGGCACAAGGTAACTGGACGCAAAGATTAGAGTCGGCCTGAAAAGGCCTTGGGTGATGATGACATTGGAGGTTGCCAGGTAACTCTTGTTTTGGGTCAAATGACAGGTAAGCTAAAGGAGCTAACCTGGAATGGTTTTTTTTGTATAGTCTCCTGGTGTCATTGCAATTCCTTGACTAGAGAGCTATTATACTGATACCTCTCATGGACAAATAATGCAGACATGGGCCGTCTTTCTTAAATCTCAGCATGGGGTCATCTCCGTGTTCCGTAAACACCACAGAACTAAATATATCAGACAGAAAATAAACTCTAAATCCCCTTAAGAAGATAGTAAATATTTTGGGGTAGAATGTAGCTCATTCTAAAGCCTATGAATTTCCACAAAAAAGGCCAGAATATGTCTTATGGAAAGTCAAACATGTGACATCTACATGACCTCAAACATCTTAATCCCGTCTATCCGACATCTCTAGAAATTATTAGCTTGTAGATGTTTGATAAAACGTAGTTTTTTTTATACTTAAAATTGTTATATGATGTTAAAACATTCACGGGGGAGGCGTATCAACTTTATTAAATACATATCCCGTATGATCTTGGTGAGAATTAGTCCTACTCAAACCAGCAAAAAAATCGAAATGTCATTCTTTTCACACAACCAACTATGATGTTCATTATTTGAAGGGGTTGTCCAGGGCTGTGATATTGATAAACTGTTCCTCAGATAGATCTTTAATATCAGGTCAGTGAGGCTCAACATCCTTATCTTCCACAGATAAATTGTTCTCAGTTTTGGAGGTGGCCAGATGTAAAGTCTATGGCGCCGGAACACCAAAGTAGTGGCTGTTCCTGGTTACTGGAGCTCACCCCTCATTCCCATCAATAGGAGCTGAGCTACAGTACCCAGGAACGACTACTACACAATGTATGGTGCTTTGTTGCTCTGGCTTATATCCTGTAGCCCATAACAGATGATTGGTAGGAGTGTCGGGCGTGAGACCACCACCAACTTGATAATGATGGCCTAATCTATGAAAATGTGTCAATATCACAGTCATGGTCAACCCCATAAGCTATGCTCACAATATTTTCAGCCCTATTTTTGCCATATATACTGAGCAAAGCTTTTTAAGGATAGGCTAAATGTATTTATAGGGTTTCATCAACCAACAGAGTAACATGGAGTGCCTTTATGGCCCTTTTTGGACAGGTATAGGTGCAGCATATTCAATGTATGGCACTGTATACTGCCACAGAGAGACATTGTATACCGCACAGAGACAGACGCTGGAGCATTGCATCTAAGTTATATGTCAGGAAATCTTCCTAATGTAAGTGGTTGAATTCCTGGTGAAACGGTACAATGTAGCCAAACCAGGTAAAGAGAAGGCTAACTGACAGGTAAAAGAAGGCAGGAAAGGTGTTAGTGACAGACTGGCATCAAGTAGTGAAAAAGTGCAATTTAGCGGAGTAGGGAGAAGGCCAGCTAGCAGCTAAAAGTGCTATGCACCTCTCTCGACTTCGGACACTGCTTCCTTCACCTATGGCTAGCATCCTTTGCTGTGCTCCAAGTCTTTCACTACTTGCCCGGTGTGCTTGTGTAACTTCATCGTCTAAGGCCTTTTAATTTCCACTTTAACACACCTGTTCGCCTGCATATTCAGTCAGTGTAGCTTCTGTTGCTATTTGTTTGAAGTTTTTTTTATTATCCAGTTTCTTCAACTTCTATAATTTCTTCAAACTCCTGTGATTTTTACAACTTGCATCTACTGCTCCTCAGACATGCTGGTAAACCTATTTTTTGCTGTAAGCATTACGAACTGTTATTCAGAGACTATTCATATTATGCTGCAACCATCCCTCCGCTCTTCTGTGGTTGCTACAACTTGCATCTACTGCTCCTCAGACATGCTTGTTAGTCTATCATTTGCTGTAAGCATTACAATCGGTTATTTAGAGACTATTCACATTATTCTGCAATTATCCTGCATTCTCCTGTGGTTTTTACAACTTGCATCTACTGCTGCTCAGACCTGCTGGTAACCCACCACTTTCTGTAAGGGTTACAATTGGATATTTAGAGACTATTCACATTACACTGCAATCATTCCTGCATTCTTCTCTGGTTTCTACAAATTGCATCTACTTCTCCTCAGACCTGCTGGTCAACCGGTCACCTTCTGGAAACATTACAAATAGTTATTTTGAGAGTGTTCATATTAGCCTGTAATCGTCTCTACAATCTTAAGTGGCTTCATTTGCATCCTGCTCCACCTGATTCTTTGCCGTCCAGTGTAGGCTGTTGTCCTGGTCATCACTGCTGTGCCATCTCTCTCAATTTGTGTGTACACACCGACCTGCGGCTTATTGTATTCATTTCTCCAGGTGAAGAAGGCAGAAAAGGTAAAAGTAGTCCGGTGTCAGACTGGTATCAAGCAACAAAATGCCTGGACCCTTCAGCATGGCATTGATTGGCATCTGTCTTCTATAGCCTCACCCATACAATCTTCTGACCACACTCATCAAGACTCCGACTCCATTCCAACTGTTTTACAATTTTCATACAGCAGTAAACCACCAACGGCCTCAATTTTTTTTCTAGCTTTCTTCCTTCAACCTATAGACTTCATGACCTTGTTTTTCCTCCTCTGACATGAACATTTTTAGGTTGGGATTCCATGTTTGCGCCTCCAGTTTTCTCTCTAGCAATGCGCTGGTTAATAGCCACCAGTAAAAGGCCAGTTCAATAGGAGGTCAAGTGAGGTCAGCGAATAATCTGAAAAGCCATTGAATAATTGAAAAGCTAATTTAGCGGTCACTCACTTGGCAGCTTGGTAATCGTGCATCACTTTTATTTTAATGATATTTTAATTGCCTTCCTCAATGCGATCATCCAGCGCCATTGATCTGCTTTATTAACTGCGCATCAGTCCATTGATTAAACATTGTTTTTGGGGGCTAATAACAGGCAGTTTTACTGAATTGGGACACTGAGTCTGTCCTGACACTGAATTGTCAGTCCCAAAGGGGATCGCGGTGACTTAATGACAATTACATGTTAAAAAGGTTAACTGCAGATGACACCAGAAAATTCAATTTATTTATACAAGTTCTTTAAATAATAGATTTGGGATTGTGATATTTTTACAGCAAAATTAAACTTAATTGTAGACATCTATCCAGCCCCCTGCATTAATAATTAATTTTAACTATCATTTTTTTCCATGCTGGGGTGTAAACTTCCTTTGTGTTTCTACTATCTATCTATCTATCTATTATCTATCTATCTATCTATCTATCTATCTATCTATCTATCTATCTATCTATCTATCTATCTATTATCTATCTATCTATATCTATCTATCTATCTATCTATCTATCTATCTATCTATTATCTATCTATCTATCTATCTATCTATCTTTATCTATCTCTATCTATCTATCTATCTATCTATCTATCTATCTATTATCTATCTATCTATCTATCTATCTATCTATCTATCTATCTATTATCTATTCTATCTATCTATCTATCTATCTATCTATCTATCTATCTATCTATCTATCATATCTATATATCTATCTATCTATATCTATTACTACTATCTATCTATATCTATCATCTATCTATCATATCTATCATATTATCTATCATCTATTTTTACAGACACATGTAAAGCTGCTATAAAATAAACACATTGTACACGGGTGACAAGTGAAAAAAAAATCATCCATTTTCTGGTTAGAGCTAGGTTAGGGATAGATTATGTGCAGGTTATGGCTAGGCATGAGGTTAGGCTAATAATAGTGTTATATTAAAAGTTAAAAAATATAGAACTTGATCTTGAAAATGATATGCTTGTAACAAAAAACTAAGAGGTCAATGTGCAAGCTATAATTGACAACATAAAGTGCTTTGAAAAAGTATTCATGCCCATTAACTTTTCCACATTTTTTCTAGTTACATCCACACATTTCAAGAACATATATTTTATTGGGATTTTATTTGATATACTAACAGAAAGTAGCAAGTATTTGTGAAGTCTAAAGGTAATGATGTAACGTTTTCTAAATATTTGAAAAAATAAATCTGAAAATTGTTAAGTGCGTTTATATTCAACCCCCTGAATCACTACTATGCAGAACTACCTTTTGCTGCAATTACTTTTGCAAGTGTTTTTGGGACCCCTTCTTCCCCATTCTTGCTGTATCCCCCTACATGGCATGTGGAAGAAGGGGCTCTGGTCAGAGAAGACCAAAGTAGAACTTTTGGGGCTAAATGCAAAACACTATGTGTGGAAGTAAACAAACACTGCACTTCACCCTGAAGACACCATCCCCACCGTCAGACTTGGTGGCAGCATCATTCTGTGGGGATGCTTTTCTTCAGCAGGGGCAGGAAAGCTGGTCAGAATTGATGGGAAAGTCGGTGGAGCTAAATGCATGGAATTCCTGGAGGAAAACCTGTGAGAGGCTGAAAAAGACTTAAAACTGGGGCGTAGGTTCACCTTCCCGTAGGACAACGACCCTAAACTTCCCAACAGAGCTACAGTGGATGGTTTTGATGAAAGCATATTCATGTGTGAGAACGGCGCAGTCACCGTCCAGACCTAAATCCCATTGAGAATCTGAGATAAGATGTGAAAATTGCAGATCACAGACGTCTCCATCCAATCTACTGAGCGAGAGCGAGTGTGCAAAGAAGAAGGGGTAAAAATGTCACCTCTAGATGTGCAAAGCTGGAAAGACAGACCCCAAATACTGCAGCAGTGATTGCAGCGACACGTGGTCCTACAAAGTAATGACTCAGGGGGCTGAATATAAATGCACCTCACAATTTTCAGACATATTTTTACAATGATTCTTTAACTCTGCATCATTCTTACCTTTACACTTCACCAATACTGGCTGCTCTGTGTTGTTATATCTTGTAAAATCCCAATAAAATACATTTAAGTTTGTAGTTAGAACTTGAAAAAATGGGGAAAAGTTCACGGGGTCTGAATACTTTTTCAAGGAATTGCATGAGCTTGTGGACTAAAGGCTTTACTACTGGAATGCTGGAAGGATCTCTGGGAGCGCTAACAGTTCACAGGATATGGGGTTCTCCCCTGACTGCTAGTAACCCACAGTCCTGGTATAGGACATGGTTAATGTCCTGCTCTCTCAGGGTTAATTCTGCTGGCCTCACTTTGGACCTGGGAGGGTATTTATACACACTCCAGACTAGGATTCAATGTCCCCTATACTTTCCTTTAGTTTGTGTGTCTGACCCCTTGAGTGAGTGCTCGGTTTGGATTGGTTTGTTTGCTCTCCGTGTGGGACTCTGATTGTTCTTCTGGCTTTCTGACCCCTGGCTCTCCTTCTGACAATCCCTCCGCCTCACCCCTCTGATACCTCTTTATCTCCTGGTTTTGATCTTGGCACGTTAAACTCCAGCGTCTATCATCTCCTTTGCACCCATGCGTCTGGCGCCGCCCTTGGCCACCTCCTACCCTGTCACGTGGTTCAGGTCCTATTTGCTACCCGGTGAGTTCTCCGCCGCTCTGCTCTCAACTCCCCGGCTGCGGCACACAGCTCTCTCCGCAGCAGCTATACCCGGGAGTCGTGACACCCACACTACACCATTGAATTGAAAGAGCCTAGTGATCCACTAAGGAGACCAATACCTGCAGGTAGTGCACTTATAATCAGATCATGCAATGTGAGCACAATACAGCTAAAAGCTTTTACGATATAAAATATTGCACCATTGCTCTGCCTGCAGACTGCATCAGCATGGGATGTGTCTGTCACTATGGAGGTATCTAATGAAGGTGATGGTCTGGGACCGAAGCTCATATGAATCAATATTATATTTGTTGGACCCATCCTGCTTCTATGAACAACCTGTGAAAGAGTTGCTGTTTTATAATTCAATGCAACTCCTTCCAAAAATCCAGTATCTCACAGGTGAACACTTCTCGGATTGAAGTCGTTTTCTCTACTTTTATTCTCCAACCAGCCAAGACCGCGATTGCTACATCTCCTGATTCTGCAGTTTACTGTCAGACACCTTCAGTTCCTTACTTCTGCAGAAATCCTGTATCTTTATAGTTATTATCTGTGCAGAGCCCCGTTATCCCCCCTGCAAAACAATCCATCTCTTAGTCCATCATATTGCCACACCCTCTGCTGTCTACTACCCCCAAAAATCCTGCAAACTTCAGTGATCAGGAGAAATAACCATAGTGGTCTGGGCCAGATTTGAAATGAAAAAGATGGAAATGACCCCAATTAGCCGATACAGTAAACAATTACATGTACAATCAAAGCTAGATATTCAGCTGCATGTAATCTTGACAACTGCAGCTGTCACTCAGTAGTTAAAATCAATCAATTAAATATCTCAGGTCCTTAATTGACTGTGTGTTATGACGCCCCCTTGTCAATATCACATGTCTCTACACAGTTGGATATGGTCAGCTATGATTGGACAGTCAGTGCATAAAGACACAACCTTTTGACAAGGAAAATGGTAGCTCCCAGTTGTCAATCTATTCGTACATTTAAAACAAAAGGACTACACAATGCAAAGTTCCAAGTAAAAAAAAATCTCAAAACTCATTTAAGCCCTTCACGACATATGACGTATATGTACATCATGTGTCGTTTCCTTGTCTTTGATGCAGGCTCGCATGCTGAGCCCGCATCTTTCCTGACAGATGATGGGGGATTTAATTTGCCATCATGTGCCTCTAACAGATTCGAGTGGTAACATTTTAAATGCGCTGTGAATCTCTGACAGCGGCATTTAACATGCACCAGTGGGGGGGGAAGCGTCATACCACAAGCCTATGGGCAAGTCCATGATGTGATCTCAGAGTGCCAATTGATTGCCATGACAACTGGAGGTCCGCTGATGACCCCCGTGCTTGTCATGATGATTCTCCTGTGAAAGTCAGCTTGTAGCTAGCTGGCGTTCATAGGAGATTGCGATTTTCTCTATACATAGACGTGCTGAAGAGCAAGCGATGGGATGATGGTAGCCTGAAATCCCTTAAAGGGGGACTATTAAATACAGTAAAGAGTTAAAAAAAGTTTAAAAAAATATGAAAAAAACACAAAAGTTCAAATCACCCCACTTTTGTCCCCTCAAAACTCAAACAATTAAAAAAAATTAAAAATACACATATATTTTATCGCTGTGTTCGAAAAAGTCCGATTTACCAAAATATAAAATAAATTAATCCGATTGGTAAACGACACAACGAAAAAAAAATCAAAACGCCAGAATTACGTTTTTGTTTTTTTTGCTGCCGCAGCATTCCGGTAGAATGCAATAAGAGGCGATCAGAACTTTGTATCTACCCCAGAAGGGCAACTCAGGGCGCCAAAAATTTATGGTCACTGTGTGGTGGTATTATGGGTTATATTGGGACATGTATAATAGTAGTGTAGACTTGTACTCCATAGTATATACTCGCGGCTGCTTTACTACAAACAATTCTTTACCGGATCCACCTTTTCTTTGTAGCTCTGCCAAAACCAGAATCTCTGAGTCATTGTGCTTATTTCCTTCTGACATTACCATATGACTATACACGCGTACGTGCTGAGCTCTGCTACATGCACGCTCCGGCCTGACTCACTTCGCTGATACTCAGGTGACGCTGTCAATAAGTGACAGATGTGCCGTCCCCGGTGGGAAATGTAAACCTTTTACGAATTAATTGATTTTTATGGTTTATTAAACAAGTACGGGCGTTATCTGCCTCTGTGCCCTGAATTAAAATTGACAACCACACATCTTGAGTCTCTTTTCACGAGCAGATTAACTGTGTCATCCCCACAGAAGAGTGACAGGAGTTACAATTGTTACAGTCAAAACACAATTAAAGGGGTTTTGTGGGCTAAAAAAAAAATGGTGACAGTGTGTAATGCGCCTACTGTCAGGATTCACCAAGTTAGCAGTCACATGAGAACATGGGTGGGATCACTTTCTGAAAAGATTCTCCCGTGCATCTCTCGATAAAATATTTGAAGTGGATTAGAATCTAGTCCATGTAACTACAGGTGTGCAAATCCCATACATGTGACCGCGATCATGTGCTGTGAATACAGGAGAATCCTGACAGTGTGGACATTACGTACCATCATGATTTGGCAGTATGCAGTCACAAGGACCAGAGAACCCCTTTAATGGTGGTATAAAGGTCTGCTTTTGTTTGGATTTTGTGGTATCATTCCCAGGGACGGCACATGCTCTGTATGGTCCTGAGGATGTTGTGAGAGCCGGATTATTATCAGTCTGTGGATGCACCTCCTCCTGGGGAATGACAGCACATGCATGAGATCTCGTTTAGGGGAGCAGGCCACAGAGAAGAGTGATCTGTCAGTCACAGACAGGAGGCGGAAAAAAAAGTTAGAGAAGTCGGAGAGCTCTAAGTGCAGGGCAAGCCTCCTTCACTCACTTGGTATAATTAGTTGCCGCTAGATTTCAAGAAAAGGGGGACAAGGACTTTTAATACCAAGTTATGGATGTCACCAATATCTCAGATGCTTTACACAGATTATGTCATAATAGGGTCTAAAAGTCTGTATATGAAGGGATCTGGCTATCTGGCTAATATTAACATAAGCTATATAAAAATAAAAAATTATTATTATAAAGATAAGGCAGCCCCCTTCACATATATCACTCATCACCTGCTGGCACAGGGAGCTTTGTTTTGGTGCTGTTGGGTTCCCGGACCAGCACTGGCCTCTAGACATCGGTGGGATCTTTGATAATGAAAACATATTAGTAAATTGTATTCATTTCAGTTGTAACATCTTAAGCACTTTTCATCTTGTCGGACAACCCCTCTAAGGTCACATTCACACGGTCAGTATTTTACATCAGTATTTGTAAGCCAAAACCAGGAGGGTGATAAATACAGAAGTGGTGACGCGTTTCTATTATACTTTTCCTCTGATTGTTCAACTACTGGTTTTGGCTACAAATACTGATGTAAAATACTGAACGTGTGAACGTGGCCTAAATGTCTAAAAGGTGAGGTTTGCATGTCTGGGAGCATGTGGGGAACCTGACCCATGATATTCCCAGTTAGGCTATGTTCACACATTGGGTTTTTACAGCGTTTTTTCCTTACACTTAACAAGCATAGTGTAACTAAATTAGTGATAATTAAATTAATGATATGTGCTAAAGGTATACAATGCTAAAAACAAAAAAAAACATTTATTTCCCTTAAAAAATTAATCAAATTGTCCATTTTTTTTGCAAAAATGCTTCATGATTTCACATACAATACTTCTTGCGTCGGTGGCCTAGCACCTTGCATTGTTTATGCTTGTAAGGTGAAAGCAAAGCTGAACTTTGAGATCCTGAAATCGCACCAAAAATGCAGCAAAAAACACAACAAACCTTTGTTTTGGCTTTAGATTTTTTTTCTTACCAAAAGATCAGGTTTTGGCTGCAGTAAAAAACAACTAAAAAACCCTTTTTTTCTTACCAAAACCTGCTTCCTTGGCAGTAAAGAAACTGCTTACAAAAAATAGGTTTGGCTGCGTTTTTGCTTCTTTTTGGTGCATTTTTGCTGCATTGTTTGGTGCAGATTATATCATTTTTCTATTGTATCATTTTTCTACAGTTAATGTTTTATGATGTTAGTTTTAGTCAGTTTTTTTTAGCTTTGTTTTGCAGTTTCTCATTGCTTTTTATAGAGAAAAAAAGCTGCAAAAAACACTGAAATAATTGACATGCTGCAATTTTCAAAAAACGCAGCAGTTTACCAATTCAGTCAAAAAAAAAAAGGAAAAAGTCATGTGCAATGAGATTTCTAAAGTCTCACACCTTTTGCTGGTACTGTAAAAAGCAGCTTTTATTTTGCATGAAAAAAAAAACAGTAAAAAGAAAAAAACGCTGCAAAAGTGCAACGTGTGAATATAGCCTAAAGATGCCTGGCTGTTTTTGTAACCTTCATAAACTAGAAGAGATGAACAGAGCGAAAAGTGACCACCGAGCAAAATGTATGTTAGGGGTTCCATGTTCTCCTAATAGTTGGGGGTGTTAGAGATGTTACCCCCATTTATCTGACAATACAGGTAATTCACAATTTTCCGGGATGCACAGAGCAATTGTTTTTCATGTTCCCCATAAGGTGGACACGTCAAATAGCCGTAGTCTAACTATTGCACTTACATTGGGGTCAACAGGACATCCAAATTTGCAGAAATGTCAATACATGGGGTAAATGCACCTGCAGAAAGCAGATCCTGCAAATATAGTAATGGCCGGAGAAGAGCCTCCCTCCCCTCAAGAAAGAGGCGTGGGCGGAGGCCGGCATGACGGGGGTTTGGAGGGGTTTAAAATGAGGGAGGAACATTTAAATAAGGGGGGGAGTGGTTGGGGGGGGTTTATAAGGCAGTGATGGGGCGGTCCCAGGGCAGTTCCTGTCTTGCCCCATCAGTAGTAAGACGCAGTACAACTTACCATGTCTGCAAACGCGGCGATCGAGCGCCTCAGGGCTATGGCCTCGTCGCAGCCTCCTGGATGGCTGGAAGCGCAGGTGGCGATTATCGTTCAGGGAGCTTCTGGTCCGTCGTCTGGGGCATCGCAAAGGGAGAGGCAGCCAAGAAGGGTGAGGCCTCCTGAAAGACTGTCGCCGGATCAGGCTCCTCGGGCCTCGCGTCGGCGCAGGAGCCCCTCACGGGCCCCTCCAGGCCGGGCGGCGCGCGGAGCTCGCGTTAGCAGGCCTCGGCCTGGGAGGAATCCACCAAGCCAGCGAGGCCCTGCGGCGGTAACTTCTCCTCCGTCGAGTCCACGTCGGGGGGCGGAGTTTTTGCGCGCCGGCCGTCAAGCGAGAGCTGCGTCCTCGGGAGGTCGCAGTGGTGAGCGATCCTTTTTGCGGCCTGTTTCAGATAGCAGCGCGGGTGCGTCGGCGTTGGTGTCTCCAAGCGCCGGGCGTCGTGGAAGATCTGCGTCCTCGGGGGGTCGCAGTGCTGAGTCACCTGCTGTGCGACCTGCTTCCAATCGCACTGCGGGTGCGTCGTCTTTGGAGCCGGTATGTCCCGGGCGTCGCGGGAGAATTGCGTCTTCGGTAGGTCGCAGTGGCGAGGGACCTTCTGGGCGGCCCGCCTCAGGAAGCATCGGCGATGCGTCGTCGTTGGAGCTGCTAAGCGATGGGCGTTTTTTGAGAGCGGCGTCAGCGGGCGGTCGCAGTTGCGATCGGCTTGCATTGCTATCTGTTCCGGATGGCCATGCAGGTGCGTTGTCAAATTACGGAATGGCCGGCTCAGCAGACCAGCAATTTTCCCCCCTTGGTGATGGCGGGGTTCCAGGTTCGTCGGGGGGTCACAGCGGCAGTTTTACTGCACTGCGGCCTGCCTCTGTGGACGGCTTCAGAATTTCGGCGGCCGTGGCATCGGTCGGCACGGGTCAGCAGCTTTTACCCCCCATAGGCGGAGGGTTTACAGAGGGATCGGAGGGCCGTTGCTGTGGGGTGAACGCGGGGCGGCTTGGTTTGGCTGCTGCTGCTAATCCATCGTCGGGTGCTGCGGCGACCCAGTCTTCAATGTTGTTTCAGGATCAGCGGGCTGGATCCCCAATGGGGTTTAGGCCTTCTTCATCTGGAAGTCACGGAGCGGTTTCCGGACGTCAGGAGCAGGTCAGCGGAGTCGTGGTGTCAGATCAAGGCGGTGGCGACGCACCTTTGGAACCAGGTTATCCGGCTGGAGGGCTCACAGCTCCCTCGCAGCCCGGTGAGTATAATTCTATGTTAAGCGTTGGTCATTCATTTTTGTCATCTTCACCGCTTAGGGTAGCTCGGCCGGGAGTTAGTAATAGTGTTGGGGGGGTGGCCGAGGTAGCCGGGGTTACGGATATGCTGGTAGATGTGCGGAATTTGCTATCCCGATTAGAGAAGGGTATAAGTTCTCCGTCTCCAGCGACGGCGTGGGTTGGATCACAGGTTGGGGGGCAGATAGTGGCGAGCGTGTCGGAACAGGAAGGGCTTAGTGCTGAACCGGTGTCTGTGTCGGTGCAGACAGAGAAGGAAAAGGAGTGTCGGGTGCGTTTAGATGATAGGGCTCACGGGGAGGTATATGTTTGTTTTGAGGGCCCCTTGGGGGCTCATTTGAAGAAGGAAGTTAAGGAGCGTATTTGGAAGGATGAGTACGTTGAAATATTCTCATTGTTGCCTTTGGAGAAGTTTAATTTGGATAAAAGTAAAAAGGAAGATAGTAAGAAGGAGGAGGAGGAGAAACGGAGGTGGCGATTAATTCCTCAGACGTTCGTCAACTGGCAACAAGCGTTTGCTATTTTAGCAAGTGTTATCGGGGAGAAAGCTTCAGACAACTGCTCGGCTTTGTTTTGTTATTTTGATGCTATTGGGGAGGCGCATAGGGTGTATGGGGGACAGGCTTGGTTGCGGTATGATGAGCAGTTCAGGCAAAGGAAGGCCGTGCGTCCGGCGATTCGTTGGGATCAGAAGGACATTGGTCTGTGGATGAGAGTCATTGCACAGAATAAGTTTGGGCATTCCTTTCTCGGGGGAACTGGGGGCGCCGGCCAGAGTGGAAATACAGCTGGGGCAGCGGGAGGAAGTGGTCAAGGCCAAGGAGGTGGGAACAAATTTGGGGTGTGCTGGCAGTTTAATGACGGCCAGTGTAAGTTTGGGGCGGGGTGTAAATTTAAGCATGTCTGCTCCAATTGCAATGGCGCCTCCCACGGAGCGTCTAAGTGTTTTAAAAAAGGGAAGCAGAAGCCTGGGGGTGGTAATTCCCAAGGGAGAGACTCCGGTGAGTTTGGAAAAGATGGTCCCTTATCTAAATAGATACGGTGACAGGGAAAAGGCGACGTTACTGTTCAATGGTTTTAAGGATGGTTTTGTTATCCCGCATCCTCCGTTTGTTATCCCGCGGGTACTTAAGAATTTGCATTCGGCTTTATTGCATAAGGAGGTGGTCAGTGAGAAATTGGCAAAAGAGGTTTTGTTGGGTCGTATGGCGGGCCCTTTCTCGTCGCCACCTTTTCAGGACTTAGTGGTTTCCCCTTTGGGCGTTGTTCCCAAGAAGGAGCCGAACAAGTTTCGGCTTATTCAGCATCTTTCTTACCCACGGGGGAGGTCGGTCAATGATGGCATTGATCCGGAAATTTGTTCGGTTATTTATTCCTCTTTTGACGAGGCTGCGCGGTGGGTGAGGAAGTGTGGCCGAGGGGCCCTTATGGCTAAGACTGACATTGAATCTGCTTTTCGACTTTTGCCAGTTCATCCTGATAGTTTGAAGCTGCTGGGTTGTTTTTGGGAGGGGGAGTTCTTTGTTGACAGATGTTTGCCGATGGGCTGTTCCTTATCATGTGCTTATTTTGAGGCTTTTAGTTCTTTTTTGGAGTGGGTGGTGCGAGAGGTGTCTGGTTGTGAATCTGTTATTCATTACTTGGACGATTTTCTGTGTGTAGGCCCAGCAAATTCTTCATGCTGCCATGGGATCTTGAAAACTGTTGAGTGGGTGGCGGAGCATTTTGGGGTTCCTTTGGCGCCAGGCAAAACTGAGGGCCCATCTTCTTGTTTGTGTTTTTTGGGAATAGTCATCGACACGGAGGCATGGGAGTTCAGATTGCCCGAGGAAAAGTTGTTGGTTTACGGGCTGAAGTAGGTAGAGCGCGCCGGGTGAAGAAGTTGTCGTTGCGTGATTTGCAGTCGTTGCTAGGGAAGTTGAACTTCGCATGTCGAGTGATGCCGATGGGGCGAGTTTTTTCACGAAGGCTGGCTAGCGCTACGGCAGGGATAAAAGCCCTTCATCACTTCATACGTTTGTCTGGGGAACTTAAGGCGGATTTGGCAGTTTGGGATTCCTTCTTAGAAGGATATAACGGGCGCTCTTTGGTCATGGCCGAGGTTGTTGGGAGTGATGTGTTGGAGTTGTTTACGGACGCGGCCGGAGGGGTTGGTTTTGGAGCCTATTTCAGGGGGCAATGGTGTGCGTCTCGTTGGCCTGCAGAGTGGGTGGCTGAGGGCTTAGTTCGGAACATAACATTATTGGAAATTTTTCCAATTCTGGTGGCGGTGCGTTTATGGGGAAGTGAGTTTCGTGATCGCAGGGTGCGTTTTAATTGTGACAACATGGGAGTTGTTTGCGCGATTAATGGGCTTACTGCGTCCTCTCCTCCTGTCGTGCGAGTTTTGCAACGTTTGGTCTTGTTATGTTTGGAATTGAATGCACACGTGACGGCGACGCACGTGCCGGGTGTGAAGAATGACATAGCTGATTCTCTTTCTCGTTCACAGTGGGATCGTTTTCGCTCATTGGCCCCGGAAGCGGAGTGCGAGGGTCTAGCCTGCCCGGAGGAGTTGTGGAAGGTGGTTTACGGTCTGCAGAGTCTCTGATTAGGGCATCGTTGGCTCCAAAAACTTGGGCGGCTTATCGGGCGGTGTGGTGTAACTGGGAAGAGTTTTTAATGACAATTCCAGTTCTGGGGGATGGGGTGGATTTACAAAGGGCCTTATTGGCTTGGTTGGGGCAAGGGGCGAGGGAAGGATGGTCTTGTGCCAAAGTGTCGCGGGTTTTAGCAGCACTATCTTTTGGGTTTCGTTTGCGGGGGATTAGTGATGTGTCAAAGACCTTTTTGGTGCGGCAGGCGGCAAAGGGTTTTCGTCGAAATAAGGGGTTGGGTGATACGAGGCGCCCGGTATCCTTCGCTTTGCTAGAGCGATTGGGTGTTATTTTGGACACGACGTGTTCTTCTCGTTTTGAAGTTCTGTTATTCCGTCTGGCTTTTTCATGGGCATTCTTTGGGGCTTTGCGGGTAGGTGAGCTGGTTTCGGGTAATAGACAGGCGGCGGGGGGTTTGTTGGCTAAGGATGTATTATTGACGGCGGGTGGTGTTGAGTTTTGGCTGCGTAAATCCAAGACGGATCAATAGGGGAGGGGCCGTCGGGTAGTGTTGGGTATTGTATCAGGGTACCCGATGTGTCCGGTGTTATGTTTGCAGCGTTTTTGGGAGTTGGGCCCCGGGTTGGGGGGCTCATTGTTGTGCCATGCCGATGGCGGTAGCCTGTCCAGGTATCAGTTCAACGCCATTTTCAAAAAGTCCATTCGAGCATTAGGTCTCGATGATTCTCGTTTTGGGACGCATTCATTCCGGATTGGGGCGGCGACTGAGGCGGCAGGTAGGGGGTTGGACGCGGCATCAATACAACGTATTGGGCGTTGGAAGTCTAATCGATTTAGGAGTTATATTAGGCCTTGATTTTTCGAGGTGGTATTTGATTGTGCTGAGGGTCTGCGTGGGAAGTTTGGAGTTGGTTAAGGGTGATCTTTTGGGATGTTTAGGTTATTTTCTCATTTCAGGTTCCCTTCCTATGCTGATTTGGATTTTTGGTCACTCCTTCGTCCACTGGGGAGCGTTGAGAGCCGACGTCAGGACTGATGGTCGGCAACTGGGATTTCCCCGGTCTATGGCGGTAGTGCGATGGCTCGGTTTTCGAGGAATGCAGTGGAGAAGGGTGTTGCCCGAAATTCATGCGTGCGCCCGCTTGGACCGTGCTCCCGATGTTTTGGTATTACATGTCGGGGGGAATGATCTTGCGGTGCGTCCTTTTCGTGAGTTAGTGCGAGATATCAAGCAAGATTGCTTGCGGTTATGGGTGTTGTATCCGGGGGTCATTTTAGTTTGGTCTGACATTGTGCCACGCAGACGTTGGAGGAACATGAGGTCTCTGGTTAAAATCAATAAGGCCAGGATAAAGGTTAACAGGGCTGTGTCTTCATTCATGGCTCGGAATGGTAATGTGTCGGTGCGGCATTTGGATTTGGAAAAAGGGGAGGGGGAATTTTGGTTGGCCGATGGGGTTCATCTGAATGCTGTTGGTTCAGATATGTGGGCACTAGGTATTCAGGAAGGTATTGAAAGGGCCATGGCTTTGCGGTCTTAGGGGGTCTCGGGCCATTGAGGTTTTCAATGGGCCCTCGTTGTGGCGGCTCAAGGGGGTGGGGAGAGAGTCCTTGAAGTTGGTGGAAATTGGTTTGTGGGGACTCTGTTTAGGGTCTCCACTGTTTGAAGTTATGTGGTGGTGATCTGGTGAATGGTGGAAGGGGAGTTCACACGGAGTGGGCGGATCCCCAGGTGGTTGGGTGAACAGCACACCTCAATGGTGGTGCTCCCGAGCCTGTGGGGTAACGGCTGGGAGTAAGAGGTGGGATGTTGTTCACAGGATATTGGTTTAATTCACCATGATCTTTGTAGCTTCAAGGACTCCTCCCTGATGGGTTATTGGTATATATATATATATATTGTTATATATATATTGTTATATATTGTTATTTATTGTTATTGTTGTTTGTACTTAAATAAAGGCTGCTGTGGCCATACATATTCCAAAGAATTACTGTAACTCGTTATTGGGGTATGGATAACTGGGTATTGATAAGGGTAAAGGAGGGCTCAGTTCTAGAGTCCTGGGTTTCGTACGAGTAAACAACTCGACTATACCAACGTCAAGTAATGGCCGGAGCAGAGCCTCCCTCCCTCAAGAAAGAGGCGTGGGCGGAGGCCGGCATGACGGGGGTTTGGAGGGGTTTTAAAATGAGGGAGGAACATTTAAATAAGGGGGGGAGTGGTTGGGGGGGGTTTATAAGGCAGTGATGGGGCGGTCCCAGGGCAGTTCCTGTCTTGCCCATCAGTAGTCCACCCTCCCTCCTATTGGATGATGTTTCTGGATGGTTAATTTTGGGTCATGGCGGCTCAAGGGGGTGGGGAGAGAGTCCTTGAAGTTGGTGGAAATTGGTTTGTGGGGACTCTGTTTAGGGTCTCCACTGTTTGAAGTTATGTGGTGGTGATCTGGTGAATGGTGGAAGGGGAGTTCACACGGAGTGGGCGGATCCCCAGGTGGTTGGGTGAACAGCACACCTCAATGGTGGTGCTCCCGAGCCTGTGGGGTAACGGCTGGGAGTAAGAGGTGGGATGTTGTTCACAGGATATTGGTTTAATTCACCATGATCTTTGTAGCTTCAAGGACTCCTCCCTGATGGGTTATTGGTATATATATATATATTGTTATATATATATTGTTATATATTGTTATTTATTGTTATTGTTGTTTGTACTTAAATAAAGGCTGCTGTGGCCATACATATTCCAAAGAATTACTGTAACTCGTTATTGGGGTATGGATAACTGGGGTATATTGATAAGGGTAAAGGAGGGCTCAGTTCTAGAGTCCTGGGTTTCGTACGAGTAAACAACTCGACTATACCAACGTCATGTGCAACCATGCAGCCATGTTACATATAGCATGGAGGAATATTTTGCATAGGTTTAGGCAAGTCTCCCCTTGAGCCTGCAATGATAAAGACTCTGGCTCTGACCGGAGGATCTGTCCATGGAGATTGATATTCAGTTATTCCCTGAACTTCCTTGGGAATGAGAGCTGCGCTTGATAGATGGACAAGGATGTGGCTTTAAGAACTCCCAGTCTCGGCCCATCATGTCTTAATCTCTCACTGGCACTGATGGATGCACTTTGGGTTGACTTTTATTAACTCCATCTCTACCAGAACGAGGCGTCATACAAAGCGCTGGAAACATTTAATAACTTCCAGACATTTTACTGCAGAATCTTCTTAGAACATCATTTGTTTGTTTGCATTTTACAAATATTCCCCCCAAAAAGAAACGGTACAAAACAGAACCAGATCAATGATGGGGTGATGTAAGAAAATGGTGCAGATGGAGACATAGAAGTGGGACATAGGCAAAGCACATTTTCTGGCCCCTACCCAACTGCTCTTCACACTTTTTTTTCAGTTTTCTTTCTATGCATGTTGTTTTCACAGAGCATTGCCAATAGGACACTATTCGCAGGTGGCTTCTTGAGTATTTGTCCACCTGCCCCAAGGCTTATCATTTCCTACAAAATTCTTCACTCAAATCTAGATTGATTAGGTGGGTCACAATCTACCATATAAATCTGTAGGACAATCCGTTATACGGAAGCTACGAGACAGTTGGAAGATTTTTTACTAGCAATTCGATAGGTGCCATGCCTACAGGGCACTTGTACAGTTGCACTTGATGTCCATATGATATGTCCACCAGACTACAAAGATTACAAGTACTATCTGAGATTCTTCCTCTTAGGTTTGGGTTGGAGTTACTGCAGCCAACAGAATCAAAGCAGTCATAGATTGATTAAGGTTGTCCAAATTGGGATATAGTGAGCACTTCACAATGCACATGGCACACGTTATGCCCATTTTGGGCCACCAACATCTGTCATGTTAGTGTAAATGAATGGACCCTCTTATTCTGACTCCATAACTAGACTACTTTGTGGGGCTCTTAAGACACCATTTCTATGGATGTCTCCATGTACCAGTACTCACTCTATGACATTTCATCAGATAGCTTGACTCCACTGCAGAGGCACGTATGAAGATTCCAGAAAAATGTTTATTTTCAAGCTGAATTCTTGTAGTTCTGCACAATTACAATAGGTTAAAAAGACTATTTTGAACTAGAGATACTAAGACAGGAGCCTCTTAACATGGCTGACAAACACAAAATGAGGAAGAAGAAGGGGAGAAGTTACAGATATCAAAGCAGAGGTGAAAACCTGGCAGGGAAACCTGCATAGCAACAAAACAGCAACAATGCAATGCAATACTGTATGATTCCCAAGTCATTGGATCTGACACCTCTCATTGTTTGGACTTTGTCCAGTAGTTTAGCCACAGACTGTCCTATAAACAATATACACTCCTCAAAAAAATAAATGGAACACTTAAACAACACAATGTAACTCTAAGTCAATTCCACTTCTGTGAAATCAACCTGTCCAGTTATGAAGCAACACCGATTGTGAATCAATTTATCCTGCTGTTGTGCAAATGGAACAGACAACAGGTAGAAATGATCGGGTAGATTAGCAAGACAACCCCTATTTAACAGTTTTTCTGCAGGGGTGACCATAGACCATTTCTGTATTCTCATCTTATTTGGCTGCTGTTTTGGTCACACTTGCATTTTGTCATTGCTCTGACCCCTACAGGTAAGCTGTGTCTACAACCCACAGAAGTTGCTCAGGTGGTGCAGCTCATCCAGGATGGCACATCCATGTGAGCTGTGGCAGGAAGGGTAGCTGGGTCTATCAGCACAGTGTCCAGAGCATGGAGCAGATACCAGGAGACAGGCCAGTACACCAGGATGTGTGGCGGGGGCCATAGGAATGCAACAACGCAGCAGCAGGACCGCTACTTCATCCATTGTGTGAGGAGGAGCAGGCCAGAGCCCTGCAAAATGACATCCAGCAGGCCACTAATATCCATGTATCTTCTCAAACTGTCAGAAACAGACTCCATGTGGGTGGTATGAGGGCCTAACGTACACAAGTGGGTGTGCTTACAGCCCAACACCGTGCAAGGCGATTGGCATTTGCCAGAGAACTACAAGATTGCTAGATTCGACATTGGAGCCCGGTACTCTTTACAGATAAGAGCAGGTTCACACTGAGCACATGTGACAGACGTGACAGAGTCTGGAGACGCCGTGGAGAGCGTTCTACTGCCTGCAACATCCTCCAGCATGACCGGTTTGGCAGTGGTTCAGTAATGGTGTGGGGAAGCACTTCTTTTGAGGGCCACACAGACCTCCATGTACTAGCAAGAGGTACCCTGACTGCCATTAGGTACCGAGATGAGATCCTCAGACCCATTGTGAGACCATATTCAGGTACCCTGGGTTCCTTCTGATTCATGACAATGCTAGGCCTCATTTGGCTGAAGTGTCAGCAGTTCCTGCATGATGAAGGCATTGATGCTATGAACTGGCCTGCCCATTCCTAGACCTGAATCCAATCGAGCACATCTGGGACATCATGTCTCGTTAAATCCAACAACGCCACGTTGCACCACAGGCTGTCCAGGAGTTGGCTGTTGCTTTAATCCAGGTCTGGGAGAAGATCCCTCAGGAGAACATCCACCGCCTCATCAGGAGCATACCCAGGCATTGTAGAGAGGTCATACAGTCACAAAGAGGCCACACACATTACTGAGCATCATTTCCTTGTCTTAATGCATTTTCACTGAAGTTGGCTCAGCCTGTAATTAAATTTTCCACTTT
The DNA here is from genome assembly GCA_033576555.1 of Oophaga sylvatica. Classification (NCBI taxonomy): domain Eukaryota; kingdom Metazoa; phylum Chordata; class Amphibia; order Anura; family Dendrobatidae; genus Oophaga; species Oophaga sylvatica. The sequence goes on along the minus strand of JARQOD010000008.1, from coordinate 164,852,217 downwards.
ATTTTGAGTATCATTCCAAATCCAGATCTCCATGGGATATTCATTTTGATTTACAGTGATCATTTTTATGTTTTATTGTTCTCAACGCATCCTCTATATAATGAATAAAAATTTGCAAATGGACTATTTCATTCACTTGATTTTTTTGATCAATGCTACCTATCCCCAGAACAGGTGATTAATGCACTGAATACTGAGACTCAAACCATTTGGACCTGTTGCAGATTTTACCGTTCAGCAGAATCATCAGCACTTCTGGAATCATGGGACAATAAAATGTATTAGTCAGGACATTTGGAAACGATTACTTTTATCACCACAGTATTGAGGATTACAGGAGGGAACTGACACAAACAAAATAGCTGAGAGGTCATACAGTACAGTATAGACAAACTCTATTAGCTTACACTACGTCATCGTGTGTCCGAACAGCATAAGCTGCAGCTGTTGTATACTTCAATAGGATCCCTCACTGATCCATAGAACAGGGTTCCCAAAGTACCATCTGTGAAAGGAGCAGTGGTGCCATTTGCCAGGGGACTTTTGAGTTCACACTTTATAGGAATCCATAGAGGTTCTCAGCAGATGCACCCCCAGTTATCATACATTTATCATTAATAATGTGAATAAGTAACAAATGTTGTTTGTAAGACAACCCCTTAGAGGGAATCTGTCACCCCAATATTGCCATATCAGATAAAGATATGGCTGAATAGTGCGTCCCATAACAAAGCTATCGGTAGGTATCATATATCCTGATACACCCGTTTTCATATTAAAATACCTTTGTAAACTTCGTTTTTTTCGCTGTCAATCACGGTGGTCAGGTCAGGAGGGCGGCGTTTTCTCTCTCTCTCCCCCCTGCTCCTCGGCATCAGTTGCGTATCGCCGTCTGTGAATCCCACAGACGGCGTTCGCTTCCCGCAATTGCGCAATTCAAATTCGTGCCGGCGCATGTGCAGTGTACTTTGCCCAACAGTGGGCAAAGCATATAATCAGTACAGCGCATGCGCTACTCTTTCCTTGCCACGGAAATGACTGCTTGCCTTGGACGACTTCCGGGGCAAGGAAAGAGTAGCGCATGCGCTGTACTGATTATATGCTTTGCCCACTGTTGGGCAAAGTACACTGCACATGCGCCGGCCCAAATTTGAATTGCGCAATTGCGGGAAGCCGAACGCCATCTGTGGGATTCACAGACGCCATACGCAAGTGATGCCGAGGAGCGGGGGGAGAGAGAGAGAAAACGCCGCCCTCCTGACCTGACCACCGTGATTGACAGTGAAAAAACCGAAGTTTACTAAGGTATTTTGATATGAAACCGGGTGTATCAGGATATATGATGCCCACCGATAGCTTTGTTATGGGACGCACTATTCAGCATATCTTTATCTGATATGGCAATATTGGGGTGACAGATTCCCTTTAAATAAACAATTTCACCTATTTTTTTTTTCAAAATTTGTGTATATCGTCTATTATTGGGACTTTGTAAACCTGAAAGATCTGGAGAAGATCTGTATGGAGTACTGGGCCAAAATCCCTGCTGCAGTGTGTGCAAACTTGGTCAAGAACTACAGGAAACATCTGACCTCTGAAATTGCAAATAAAGGTTTCTGTACCAATTTTTTTGGTACATTGTATCAAATACTTATTTCATGTAATAAAATGCAAATTAATGATGTAAAAATCAGGCAATGTGATTTTCTGGTTTTTATTTTTAAGAGTTTTAGGCAGGTGTTGGCAAAAGTGCTGCAAAATAAGATTACATAGGGAACTGTTTTTATATTCTTGTTAAATGATAAAGTTCTAGCTGCATGTAGCCACCACTAGGGGGAGCTAACAGCATTTGGATTTTACAATACTAGTGTGTAATTCAATGGGAGCTGTGCATATCTGTTTGTTTGAGCTCCCCCTAGTGGTGACTACAGTAAGGCCTTTTTATAATGTCACCGCAAGCAATAGTTCAGTGCTCTCCTCCCTCCCACCTTTTAGGGTAGATATATCACTACCTACAAGTGGCATATCTACTGTTAAAGTTACAATTCTGGTGGTTGCTGTCTTTAAACATTTAACACACAGGTTCAATACACTGGCCGCTACCAGCCTGAATTATGCATACAGGGCTACGTGGTTCTGTCTGCAATGACAACTCCCAGAGGTTAAATTATCTCTGCAAACCACATCCCATATCCTTCCCCGGTGAAGCTGAGGTTTGTTAGCCCTAATAGAAATGTTAGCAGTACCTAAATGGTTTAGGGTCTGCAGCTGTAAATCAGCAGTCAGTCCATAAATTTCCAGATCAAATCTCCCCGGGGCCTCGGGAATACAGGGAGGATTAGATACCATGTGTGGGGAAGAGGATCTATAAGATAGATGTGGTTATAGGAACATGAATTAATAGGTTTTCAGGAAAACCTTCTAATTTATAGGGTGTCTTTAAGGGGTTATATAGCCAAAGATTGCAGATCTACACATTTTTCTCCTGTTCAAGTGTCAGTGACGTGTCTAAAGGGTTAACGCTTTTCATGCATGGAAAAAGTAAGTGAAGGAGCAAAGATGGTGGGTCACACGGGGAGGTTAGATTTATCCGGACAGATGTGAAATACATGTGCTGCACAGAGATGAGCTACTGACCTCACACAGAATGAGCCATTCGGGGGTAAAACGCCATGGATATAGTCAGTCAAAGCTTTGCTTATCTACTTACCATCTAGCCGGCCACCATACACATCACATTGAAGAGGTTGTCCAAGACTTGAACATTGATGGCCTATTCTTTGGATAGGTCTTCAATGTCTGACTGTTGGAGGTGTGACACTCGGCAGCCAGCCGATCAGCTGTTCCCAGTGTCGTCCGAAACTGCTCAGTTGTGGAGCTGTACAAAATGCAGCTCAGTTCCATCGACAGAATATTGATTGCGGCCTGGTACTGCACATCCACCTTCTCTTGATTTTGGGGCTGAGGCCACTATACTAGGCGATGTTTGATGTGCAGCTCCGTAACTGAGCAGTTCTGTCCGACACCGGAAAAAGCTGATCGGTGGGGTACTGGCTGTCACCGATCAGACTTTAATGACCTATCCTAAGATTGGCCATCAATGTTCAAGTCCCTGACAACCCCTTAAAACTCAGCTAGACCCGTTAATTATCTCATGTTTCTGATCAAGGGTATCTGGCGGCGCCACACTCTCTCCTCCCTATGAAAAAAAATATTCATGCTAAGCTAAGATCACATAGCGTATGTCGGTGGGTGACAAGAGATAGCTGTTGGCCAACCAAGACTTTGGCCAATCTTTTTCTAAGGTTGAATATCTTCTGGTGGAGGTTTCAAGATGTTCATAGCCTTTTTTTCCACTTGGATCTTATTCCATCCATTTCTATCTGGTTTTAAATGGCTGAACTGGCAATGCTGTACTCCCAAGTGCAGGGTTCCCCAACTCCAGTCCTCAAGAGCCACCAACAAATCAAGTCTTTAGGATTTCTTAGTATTACACAGATGATAATTCCATCACCCATGCAATACTAAGAAAATTCTGAAAACATAATCTGTTGGTGGCTCTTGAGGACTGGAGATGGGGAACTGCCCAAGAGCAAGGGTGGCCCAAGCTTATTAGCTTCAAGTGCCATATTTTCAGATAGAACCAAACCCAGGGGCAGGAATATTACCGAAGTATTGCCTTCTGAGACTTTTATTGCATATTGAAAGTACAGTATTTCCAATACATATCTAATAGCTACTTGTTCCATTTATAGGGCTTCCACTTCTCCAGAAGGAAGAGGTACCCTTCTCATGGGTTTGCAGTCCAGAAAGGAATTGACATTTTCCTGTTGCATGACTCAGTTTCCTCCAAACCTCAGCTTTTGAATAGATGGCATCATAATTGACACTAGAATACTTTGGTGTATACAGAAGGGTTCAAAGTCGATTCATTCACTGCAAGATGCTCAATCATCAACTCTCCACCACCATGCTGGACAATTAATATCAGGTACTTGTGCTGGTAAGCTGTGTTAGATTTTCACTAAACGTGACACAGTGTATTACGGCCAAACATCACAACCTTGGTCTCATTTGTCCAAAGGACATTTATCGTAGAGAAAAATTAAAATCCATAAAGACCTGTTAGACTAATGGGAAAGTGTTGTTAAGTCTTGGTGAAACAACCTATATAGTCACTGTCACCCGCAGTTAGAGTGCAAAGAATGCAGGTACCGCGCTGCTTTCTGGACCCTCATCACCCAGGGGGATAACAGGACTAGTTTCTGACCCTGAGCAGGTACCAGAGGGTTCCTGTGGGTTTGGCACCTTAATGTCACTTCTGCCTACCTCTAGCTAGGAGTTTCAGACTGCACTACCCATAGATGCCAGTCTTGAGGCACTGAGTGAGCTCATGGAGAAGCCCATTTCCGAGTCCCATAAGGAAAGGGTATTATGGGATCCAGGGAGGGTGTGCCGTAAGGTGGACTTGGAAGATGATTTGTAAATCAGACATCAATGATCCCTTTAAAAGGGGGAGGTGTCATAGAGAAAAATGAAAATCCATGCGGACCTCTCCAGGGAGGGGACATGTCCCCCTCACATTGAACATATGGGAAGAGGCAAAGTACTAACACTTCAACCTACATACTGTAGAAGTAGAACTCCATATTGAACATATGGGATTAATTATAGCTGGCAAGAGAAAAACTAATAACTAGGGAAGAGAACGAGAGCTAACACTTCAACCTCCATTGAAGTAGGGGTCTCCTGCAGTGACCAGACAATTACAGCAAAGAGATTTGCTTTGAAGAAGACAAGTCTGACATCTGTTTACGCAGAGGTGAAGTACCTTTCCCAGGAATAAGGCTTCCTTTCATCAAAGAATCTTCTTAGATGTTTTGGAGCGAGTGGTCAGTGATGAATATTGGGGGTTGGCATTGATCCGATGTTTAAAGGAGATATATTTTTGCCGTAGTTGCAAGGACGAACATAAATCATTCACTCAAATCATCGTCAGGCTATTTTAACCCCTCTAACTTAATAACGATCAGATGGATGATGAAAGCCAGGCTTTATTTCATCTGTATAGCCAGATTAAATCGCGATAAGAAACATGACTACAATATCTACCACCTGGGACTTCCAGGAGCAAAGATATCCTGTAAGTTTGGGATCTCATGGAATTCGGAATGACCTAGCACATCCTTACATCCAGCCCCCATGTGAGCTCGTCATGGGGGTATGTAGGCATAGCATTGAGCTAAAAAAAAATGAAAGTTTGGGTCTCTGTCATTCTGGAAGATGCAAGTTTGCTGTCAGAGTTCTATTTTCCCAACTGGAATGCTTCACTCTATAAAGATAAAAGACATTCCTGCAACATCAGGTTTAGTAATTCTCTTTACATTATTCCTTTTTATTTTGTGTAATTATATATATCATACTGTTTTGTTCCCATTTTGTATTGTCTTTGTATATTTTTTAAAAAACACTGCCTACCTTCAGCCTAGGAGAAGATTCACATTAGGCAGGTTTTCAGTAAAGCAAATCGCCTTATCACGGCTGCCGAGTACACATGAGCTGGCCAATTTATAAGCTAAGTATTCTCAATTTTCCCTATTTTCTAAAGCAGTAATGAAATTCAGATTTCATATATTTCATGTTTGCATTTTATAGCACTGCAGAGTACAACTTTATTTGTTGGTTATATATGGAGATGGCTCTCTTAGTATGCACCTGTACACACCTGTTTTCTATTTGGAAGTGACGGTCAGTCTTTTGGTATTTATATACCTTTCTGGATTAAATATATGAAATTTAATAGCTCTGTTCCTCTTGCTCTGTAAACCGTACCCCTGAAGCCACACGCTACCTGTAATGGGTGTCCAATTGGCCTTTATAAGCGATTGGTGGTGGCAGCTAGTAGTGGTTCCTTTTTTTGTTATTGTGCTGCTGGCAGTGAAAGTACCGGGGTATACATATTCCGTGATCTGGAATCGGAGGTGTATGTACCATACGCTCACTGTGAATACCCCAATAACTGGTCTAGTAGTGGAAGCCGCCGAGGCCGCGTCCATCACTCGTCAACCAATTGTGTATTTGTACTGATGATTGGGGCAGCAGTCGTGTTCCCCTAACAAACTGGTGGCAGCGGTAAGATCTGCGTTATCTTTCTGGTGTCATCTGTGACAAAGTAGTAACAGTGGTTGGATCTGAGTGACACCACCCCAGCTGTTATTCCTGACAACAATTTTCCAGAAGTATTGTTGTTTGCTCAGATATAAGTTTGCAATTTCTAACCATCCTTCAAAGTACTTTTTAGAAAGTAGAGGTTTTATCCTGGAAATCTTTCCAAACAAGCCATATATATACCATCTTTTTCTAATTGTACCGTCAAGTTGAACATTTACCATGCTGAGACCTTTAGAGTCTGAGCTGCAGCTCTTGTTTTTTTTTTTCCATTTCTATGAGCATAACGCAGTCTGACCTTGGGGTATATACACTGGAACATCCACTCTTGGGAAGATTGTCAACCGTCTTTTATCTTTTCCACTTGTGAATAATCATTGTCGCTAAAGAATGATGGAGTCAAAATTGCTGGAAAATTGCTTTATAGACCCTTCCAAAATTGATGGGCACAAAAATTACTTATCTAAGTTTTTATTCCTTGACACTGTGTTAATGCTCCAGACCAGCAAACTGACCAATCTTCTGCTTTTATAGAGGTGGTCACACTTGCTGATGAGCAGTAAATCAAAGGGTATTTGATTAACACCATCTGCTGATACTTAAATCCGATGGTATCAATAAGGGTGTACTTTATTTTTCGCTCACGGCTCAAAATATATTTTGGTAAATAAATAATGACACAGTTTAATTTGTCAGGTGCTGTTGTTCACCCAAGGTTGTATTTATCCAATTTTAGGACCTCCTAAGGACACTTTTTTATTATGTCCTGATGCATAAAAACATAAAATTCTGAGTTTTTGACTGTATATAACTGGTTTGAATCAGCACCCTGTCCTGTAAACATGGGGTTAACATGAGCCATAAAGTGAGTACATAAATGTTCATAGAGCATAGAGATATTCACCTAAAGGCATGTCAGGATCCCAGGAACATAAAACGAGCAGTGACAACGAGAACAGTCTACGCGTTTTTAACAGAGGAGAGTAAATCACAAGTTTGGCAGCTTGTTCAAAGAGAATTCCTCCGTCCTTATAAACAGGATTCAGAGATGTCTTACTCAGGTTTGGAAGTATAGAGTGGAAGGCGTTTCCACCTGCCATAGGAATATATGCCAAAAAAAAGAAAGGCAGGGACTTGGTGTTACAGCGAGGAGTTATATAAGAAGTATATAAAGCTGTGCCAGGGAACTTCGGTGCTGCCACTTGTGTTGGTGTTTGAATAAAATGTACTGATGGGAAATAATGTAATTAATGGGAACAGAATATTTTACGCACAGAAATTAGCACTCTGATTGAAGCCCAATGATTTTCCATCTAGATCTGTGGTCGTGTGGAAATTGACGAGCAGCCCGTCTATGCCAGAGTATCAAATTTATTATCAAACGTGAACTTATTACTTTTGAATATTATATTATTACTTTTTAAGGGGAATCTGTCTCCACCTAATCTGAGAGCAGCATAATGTAGAGACAAAGACCCTGATTCCAACGATGTGTCACTTACTTGGCTGCTTGATGTAGTTTTGGTAACATCACTGTTTTTTTCAGCCGGGGATTATCACTAAAGGACTAGTAAACCTGCTGTCAGATAGTCCAACCACGCCTCCACCACTGATTGACAGCTTTCTGCTTCCAATCAATGGTGTGGGCGGGGTTATACAGAGCTCAGCATTCAGGGAACTTCTAGACCTGCAGCAGAGAAAACAGGGATTGTATCAAAATGACTGCAAGCAGCCCAATAAGTGACACATCACTGGAATCAGGGTTTCTTCTCCTACATTGTTGTTTTCAGATTGGGTAGCAAACACTTAATTTAAAAGGATATTATTCAGAAAAAAATATTTGTTTTAAGGGGCTCTCAAGGAGAATTATTTGTTTCAAGGGGGCATTCAATATGCTTCTACTGGTTTAGAGGATGCAGTTCTTGCTTTCCCTTAAATATGTGGCAAACTATGCTATGCCATTGATCTAACAGAGGAGGAAATTTACATAAACCACCTCTGCCCAGCCCTTTATGCCATGATCCAGACCGGGTTTTGACTCCTGTTTTCCATTTTTCCCCGTCTGGTCATTCCAAGAGTTAACCTTTCTCAGCCTCTGTCTGGGTTCGGGTTGGCTATTTATCGCCGCTACTTCCTGCAGGCTATGTCAGTTATAGTTTTTGCCTAGGGCTGCTGTAGCTGACTCTGATTACTCTGATTGGTCCTGCTACGTTTGCTATCTGATCCCGTGTCTCTGTCCTCCCCATTCCCGTCCTGACTCAGTGTTTCCCTTTAGTGTACTGACTCACTGGTTGTGACTTGGCTTGTATCCTGACCTGCTTCTGTCTTTGTCTTGTCCGCTTCCGACCATTGCTGATTCCCTGGCTTGTCTCTGACCATGAGTTTGCTTATTCTTTTGGTACTGCACTACAGTCTAGGATTTGACCTGGCTTGTCTGACTATTCTGCTGCCACCTGTGGTAGCCTTGCTGCTGCACTGCAGGCCTGCTCTGTTTAGGTGTAGTCTTGCTTCCACTCTACTGCCATCTTGTGGAGCCTGCACCTACCTGCATCGCAGCAGCATGATACTTTATAGCCTATTTACATTAACCACTTCTGTCCCTTTCCTTTAAAGCCTATTCACATAAACCACCTCTGTCCCGTCCTTTACAGCCTATCAGCATTTATGGGTTCCAACTGGTTGGACTCTCAAGAACGGAAGTTCACGAGTGCCCTGTGAGAATGGATCGGCAGTGCTCATTCACCACCATAGAACTGAATAGAATGGTTGATGGCCAAAAGGTGGTGGGTGGCAGTAACCAGGGGGGGGTATAATTTTTGTCTATTTTTGGATATTACATCAAGGAAAAAAAACAAATATAACCAAGAAATGGCTACATTTCTCCAAAGTCATCCCGAATTTAGAATGGAAGAAGCGTGATGATGACTGTATAGCATCACTGAACATGATGGCGCTATATAAGTAAAATAAATAAATAGACCTTTCTTCAATGTGACGAGGACAAAAGTCAATGATATGGACTAGTGGGTGATTTCCGGATCATAGGATGATCTGGATGCTCTCTTAAATGTAACAAGTGCAGGAGCGTACGTACTTCTACTCCGAATGATAGTAAATGGCGGAAAAAAGGAAATCTAGTGCCGTGTAATAAGGATAAATTATAGGTATCGACTAGATGTCAGAGCATAGTTTAAGTGTGGAGAGAGGACGCGGTTTGCATTTGTCCTTGCGGGGTAATCTGTTCATCCCCATCATAAACTTTTCACTTGACTCGAGATCACACAACTTTCTCATTGCTCTAGGCAGCCACCTGGCTCCTTCAGTTGTACAGAAATGGTTTTCTCGCGGGTTAAAGACATTTGACAGCAAAAAAAAAAAAATATAAATAAAATCTCGGAGCTTCAAAGAGGAGCATTGTACTTGTCAGCATTTACCTCTGCTAATTATCCATGCAGGGAGGGGTGGGATAGTGGCTAAGGTGGAAAAGCAGACAAACGGTGTAATTTTGGTTACTCTATCAAGTCAACCCATAAGACTTTTCCTCCTCCTCGCAGTGACGCACTTCCCCGCAGGCGGAGGCAGATTAAGGGACTTGGTGTTTGATAATAAAAATGATGCTTTTGACGTCGCCCTCCCACCTGAGATGCACTTGGCACACTTAATAACAGCCGTTCATAAACTTTTCATTGATTGTAATGTAAGTAAATGATTTATGTGAGAGGAGATTGGATCTAACAACAGATAATGATCCATGACAGTGAATGGCGAACTGCAGATTAGGCTAAACAAATGGGGGACCTATTGGGAGATCTCGATGAGCGAAATCCTCAAATTGTAATTTCTAATCATATTAATGATTTATTTATACACATTAAGGTTGGGAGATAGACTGGGGAAAAGATGGGGTGTTGGAAGATCCTTACATGCAATTTTTATTTATTTTTTTACAGAAATAAGGACAAATTCAATAATATGATTTGCGAACTTTCCTAACTTTCCAATCTGGATAAATTTGTTTAAAATTAAAAGTTCACTTGCTTTTATGCTGTCTGACTGTTTATGGTGTAAATTACTAATAATTACCCTACACTTACTTTCCAATGTTCAAACTGTGGATCACTTAGCAATAATTTATGGAGATGAAAGAAAATGTCACTTTTCCTCCCGGAAATGGAGGACTATTTTCAAACACTGAGTCTTCTTCAACATTTTTTAACCTGATCCTGTTCCCCCCTCCCACAATCTGTCAATGACCTGATGACAAATCAACCATTTACTGCAATCTTGATTGTCCACATCCTTCATCGCTAAAGCTCATGGTTTTCTCTTCTGCTGGTGCAGATATCTCTGAACCGTGACCTTGTTACATCTATATAAATAATGTTATTTGTTATTAGAACTATTAAGTATCTCTGAAAAGTCTATGAAAAGCTTAAAATCAGCCGTCTGTAGCATTCCTCAGGGTTTTCTACCATGCAGGGGTATAGACTTGGAGCGTTCGAAGGTTGCAGTTGCACCCTAAGGTGATCCAAAATCTACCTTAGTCCATATGAATCCAATACTATTAAAGACCCATAAGAGTTGGGGTCCTGGTGGCTTCAAGTCATCCCACGGTTACTTCGTTCTAGCTTCAATATAGTCAACAGATTAAAATTGTCCAATGAACTGGTGAGCGTAACAGGTCAATGCACCTTCAGATATCTTTCGACACAGAGGCAGGGAATATAGAGGCAGAAGTTGCACCTCATAACCCCTCTGTGATTATATTATACACTTTGACATATGAGAGCATCCAAAAAGTTTTTAAAAAGCGCACAAAATAGCTATGCATTGCCATATCATTAATTTTCATCAGGTGGATGGGTGAGAGAGTGACACCAATGCAACCTGGGGGCTAAAGGGGTTCTCCCATCTGCATGGACCCGGCAGTCAGAAGACATCTCCGGTCTGCTCACCTCCCAAATTGGAATGGTCATCCCATTTGCATGGACTCGGCAGTCAATAGACATTACATCACCGGCCTACTCACCTCCCATATTGGAATTATTGCTCCATCTGTATGGACCCGGCAGTCAGTGGACATTACATCTCCGGTCTGCTCACCTCCCAAATTGGAATGGTTGTCACATCTGCATGGATTCGGCAGTCAGTAGACATAACATCACCGGACTGCTCACCTCCCAAATTGGAATGGTTGTCCCATCTGCATGAACCTGGCAATCAGTAGACATGACATCACCAGCCTGCTCACCTCCCAAATTGGAATGGTTTTCCCATCTGCATAGACCTGGCAGTCAGTAGACATGACATCTCCGATCTGCTCACCTCCCAAATTGGAATGGTTGTCCCAATCTGCATGGACCTGGCAATCAGTAGACATGACATCACCAGCCTGCTCACCTCCCAAATTGGAATGGTTGTCCCATCTGCATGGACCCGGCAGTCAGTAGACATGACATCTCCGGTCTGTTCACCTCCCAAATTGGAATGGTTGTCCCATCTGCATGGATTCGGCAGTCAGTAGACATGACATCACCGGCCTGCTCACATCCCAAATTGGAATGGTTGTCCCATCTGCATAGACCTGGCAGTCAGTAGACATGACATTTCCAGCCTGCTTACATGCCAAATTGGAATTTTTGTCCCAACTTCATAGACCTGGCAGTCAGTAGACATGACATCACCAGCCTGCTCACCTCCCAAATTGGAATGGTTGTCCCATCTGCATGAACCTGGCAATCAGTAGACATGACATCACCTGCCTGCTCACCTCCCAAATTGGAATGGTTTTCCCATCTGCATAGACCTGGCAGTCAGTAGACATGACATCTCCAGTCTGTTCACCTCCCAAATTGGAATGGTTGTCCCATCTGCAAGGATTCGGCAGTCAGTAGACATGACATCACTGGCCTGCTCACATCCCAAATTGGAATGGTTGTCCCATCTGCATGGACCCGGCAGTCAGTAGACATGACATTTCCAGCCTGCTTACATGCCAAATTGGAATTTTTGTCCCAACTTCATAGACCTGGCAGTCAGTAGACATGACATTTCCAGCCTGCTTACATGCCAAATTGGAATTTTTGTCCCAACTTCATAGACCTGGCAGTCAGTAGACATGACATCACCAGCCTGCTCACCTCCCAAATTGGAATGGTTTTCCCATCTGCATGAACCTGGCAATCAGTAGACATGACATCACCTGCCTGCTCACCTCTCAAATTGGAATGGTTTTCCCATCTGCATAGACCTGGCAGTCAGTAGACATGACATCTCCAGTCTGTTCACCTCCCAAATTGGAATGGTTGTCCCATCTGCATGAACCTGGCAATCAGTAGACATGACATCACCTGCCTGCTCACCTCCCAAATTGGAATGGTTTTCCCATCTGCATAGACCTGGCAGTCAGTAGACATGACATTTCCAGCCTGCTTACATGCCAAATTGGAATTTTTGTCCCAACTTCATAGACCTGGCAGTCAGTAGACATGACATCACCAGCCTGCTCACCTCCAAATTGAATGGTTGTCCCATCTGCATGAACTGGCAATCAGTAGACATGACATCACTGCCTGCTCACCTCCCAAATTGGAATGGTTTTCCCATCTGCATAGACCTGGCAGTCAGTAGACATGACATCTCCAGTCTGTTCACCTCCCAAATTGGAATGGTTGTCCCATCTGCATGGATTCGGCAGTCAGTAGACATGACATCACTGGCCTGCTCACATCCCAAATTGGAATGGTTGTCCCATCTGCATGGACCCGGCAGTCAGTAGACATGACATTTCCGGCCTGCTTACATGCCAAATTGGAATGCCCCTTCAAGGGGGAAACTTTTAGCGAGTAGGGATGGGTTTTTCCACTCAAGTTCCCTTTCTACAAGCCAGAATAGAGATTAGAATTGGTGCGACCATATATTACATGGTTGTCATTCAGCTGTATGATCAACGTGTCCTTAATTTCCACCGCAGTGACCTCTACAGAGAAAATAAGTGGTGCATGCAGTGTCTCCCAGCATTAACAGCAGATCGTGGAAGTTTACAGTTGCGAAACACACTGATCGCTGAGAATCCGACCCCCCAGGGTCCACACAAATCAGCTGTTACTAGTTCCGGCCGACACCGGATGTCCAGGTTGTTAGGGGCTTCCTCTTATTGAAGGTGTAAGTCCATTTGGGACCTCCTTAAGCGGATTGTCTGGTGGGAAAAAACATTTTGCTAAATGCTCAGATTGATTTAAAGAAATGAATGAAGCAATACTCACGGGTCCAGAGCTGCTTTCATTCCAGTGCTGTCGATTTCTAATACCAGCTGTATCAATAACATATGGCCGCTGCAGCCAATCACTGGATGCAGAGCTGATTTAACATTTTATGATAGTTATCTAGGTTGAAGGCAATAAATGGTAAGTTCACCAGTGATCCCGGCCAGCTTTACTACAGCGCTTACAAGCTCAATAGAAAAGAGCTGGTAAGTACTGCTCATGTTCTGCTGTCTAGCAGCGGTGGTAAGTCTCCAAGGCAAAGAGCTGTAAAGAAAAATGTTAATATCTGAAGAACGACAGCAAATTTTAATAATCAGCAAATTACAAAATGACTCATATGTACATGCTCTATCCGACCATATCCATCTATGAAGGTGGGAAGAATCCCTTAATGTCTTTAGGTATCTAGGTTGGTGCTTATTTCAGGCATTATGTCTGATATGTGGACAGCAGTCCCACATGTCAGTTGAGTAGGGAAGCCCGGATGGCATCAGGTCACTGTAGATGCCACGGTGACATTGAGGGTGCCATGGGGGCAATGTGGCTTGCATAAGTAATATTGTGGTTATCATGGATGACTCTAGTTAATATTTCTAAAAAACAATCTTTCACCAGATTTCACAACACATACCATGTACATTACTTAGACCTGTTACCTGATAAAGCTGGTGTACTTACTTTGAAAATCCATGTAACAATGGCTGAGTAATCCTGTTACTAAGATGAACAGTTAATTAGTCCAGTTATAGAATGCAATATCTCGTTAGTCCAAGTCTATTTAATCTTTGCAGCCCCAGCCAGACTGACCACTGCAGCTTGTACTGAGCAGTATGAGATGTCAACAGGGAGGAGGGACAGTGAGGATCTGGCAATCAGGCAAATTGGTGGAGATTGAGCTTACACTTTTCAACTAGGGTCATATAGCCATTCTGACATAGATTTCCAAAGTAAGTACACCAGTCTCATCCGATTGGTAATGTTTACAGTTTGTATTGTGAAGTCTGGTGACATCCACTTTATTATATAACCTATCTACAGTATAAATGACATATATTATAACATTAATGCGGATGAGCATTTTTATTCCTGCAGTCTGTGATATAATGTGTTAGGAGCAGAGCTGTCAATCACTCTAGAATCCCACCCACATTCAGCTAGGGGCAGCGGCCAGTATGGGTGTCCTTTATTACAGGAAACCGGAATATTCTGCCTGATATCTGTCGTACTGATTTTAACAGCGGTGCTATTAAAGCCACGTTCCTCTTGTACAACACAGCCTAATTCCGTGCTTTATGTCACACTCCTATTCATTTCCCAGATTAGACTTGATAATATATCAGGCACATTTTAGTAGCTTTACTAATTCATCCCATAACAAAGCTCGCCTTGTCTCGTCCCTGCTATCTGAAACCACGTGCCAGAACCAAAAATGATGGGGCTTATCTTCTGTTCCCAGGAAGTATTTACAAGCCCTGGAACTGGTGGAACATTAAGATTTGTAACAATTGTTTGATTTGCACCCACCGCTCCCCAAAGGTCACGTGGTTGGATGAGGTCCTACGAGGATAGTAACCCGATAATGAGACTTTCGGAAGGACATTTATTATTGGGTTTGCGCCCAGATTTTGGTGCAAATTGCGATATTTCATTATCATAAAAGCTTAAGCAAATGTATCATTGGTTTACGACATTTATTATACTTAGTACATAGGCCTAAAGTGAAACTAGGCGGTGCTGTTAAAGGTGTTGTATGGTACTTTTACATTGACGGACTATCCTCACAATAAATATCAAATATAAAGAGGTGTGATACCCAACAATCTCGCTGATCAGTTGATCTCGATGTCAGAGGACAGGGCCAGTGTTAAGGGCAGGAAGACCAGGCAGCTGCGTAGGGCCCTCACTCCTTCAGGGGCCCCAAGCCAGTTGGGTGCCGCTAATAGCAGCACGCACAATAAAGGCTGGATGTGATCAGTTACAGATCTGCCCTGCAGTGACCATAGCGCTGTGCTGCAGACCACTTCCTCATTTATTTCAACATGACAAGTGTGCACTACTTGGCAGCTTCCAATATACAGTGTGAGACAGTGAGAGTATGTGTGTTGAATGGGGTGTACATTTCACCTAGATACTTTGCTGACTGGTATAAGGGAAATGTATGGCTTTGTAAACCTAGTGGTAGAGAAAGGTCACTACACCTTACATTCAGTACACACTTGCAGCTCAGGCCTGAAACCACTCAGCTGTTAATTAGGAAGCCAGAAGTAGGTGTCTGCGAACACAGACAGAGAGCTCGCTTAGTCTGGACAAGGAGTCCAGGCACAAGAAGGAGTCTCCAGGAGTATGAGCTGTCTCAATCTGGGTGCTCGATGTACCCCGGACACAGGAGTAGTCTCTGTGAGAATCCATGCGGATAGCTGCTGAATAGGAGGGGAGCTCTCTCAAGTCTGGACGTTGGATATGCCTTCAGACACAAAGAGGAGACTCTGTGAAACTCCATGCTGGTAACTACTGAACATATGTGTTGTTTTGGGGACAGGCTGTTAGAGTCTGGACCCGGATAGAGAGGGAAATCTATCTAAGTGTAGTAAGTGGCTGGACAAGCCCAGGGCTTATGTTTATGATTTGGTTTTGATTATGTTCTGTTTGCTGTGGACTTTAATAAAACTGGTTGCGGCCAGTTTTTACCAGAACTGCTGTCTGTGAATGAACTGTTTCCGTGCCACTCCGTCTACCCGGACGGCGATCCCAGAGCTATATCCCCTGAAAAGCTTACAATTGGTGCTAGAATGTGCGTGCAGCACAGTGGCGAGAGACAGCAATAAAGGTGAAGTCTGTTGAAGCAGCAGCAGAGAAAAAAAAAAAGTGTGTCAGAGAAAAAAAAAAAAAAAAGAGAAACGTCTGTTGGAGCAGTCTTAAAGAGACAGTAGCCCTAATAGACTTTGCAAAGAAAAAAAAAAAAGTGTGTCTGCACAGCAAGGCTGAATTTTCTGTGGAAAAGACTGTGGAGTGTGTATGTCTTGAGTGAAGACTGCCGTTGTTGAGACAGAGAAGTCTGACAGCATGGATGACAGCATGGAGGCGCTGTTTGAACAAATGGCGCAAGTTAATGTGCAACATAAGACTGCCGTGGTTGAGACAGATAAGTCCGGCAGTATGGAGGAGCTCGTTGAGTACCTGGTCCAGGCCCAGCGGAGCATGCAGCAGAGCATGGAGCGGCAGCGCCTGCAGCACCAGCAGCGCATGCAGCAGGCCCAGCAGCAATTCCTGCAGCAGCAGCAGGAGAATAACCGGTTGTTTTTTGAGCAGGTTGCAGCACTACAAAAGACTTGCAGCGCATCGTCCCAAAGTAATGTTGCAAAGTCACCTGCATTGTCCGCTGTAAAGAAGGCGGTAAGACGGTCCCTGAAAAAGATGACACCTCGTGACGATGTGGAGGTATATCTCACTAGGTTTGAGGGACTGGCAGAGAAGGAGAATCTGCCCCTATCTGAATGGGCCATGATGGTTGCACCCTATCTGATTGGAGAACCCCAAAGGGCCTATGCTGACCTGAGCGAGCAGGACAGCCAAGACTATGCCAAGCTGAAAGCGGAGATTCTTACCCGGCTGGGTGTTACGGTGACAGCCCGTGCCAGGGGAGTTCATGACTGGAGATGCAGTTGGGAGTCTGCAGTCAGCAAACCTGATTATGGAGTTGAAAAGGTGATAGTGGACCGCTACACCCAAGCACGTCCTCCTGAGGTACAGCCAGAGGTCGGACAAGGAGACCACCAGGACGCCAATCGTCTGGTCAGCCTGATGGAGAGGGCCTTCGCCACCAAAGACTGCCTCCGTGACCAGCCGTCTGAGAGGTCGTCACTTCAGAGTTCCTGGACGCCGAACTCTCCCGGTAAGAGCGTTCCAGCTGTTGGGGTCATGTGGGTGGGAGAGTGTGATGGACAGTGTTGGAGATGTCGTGAAATTGCAGCCAACTGTCCAATAGAGGGGGATCCTATGTGTTGTGATGTTGGCGGATCCCTCTCTCCCTGCGCAGAGCCTGTGTGTGTGTCCACCTCAGCCGAAGAGACTGGACCACAGGGGTCCCCAGTGGTTGTAAATGACTGCCCAGCACAGGCCCTCTTGGACTCAGAGAGTCCAGTGACTTCCGTATGGGACAGCCTGATTGATAGGGACTTTGTCCCTGATAAACACCTGAGTGTGGTGTGCGTCCATGGAGACACCAAAGTCTACCCAGAGACTGTCGTGGACTTGATCCCCAAACGCGGGGAGGTTTCATGTGAAGTGGGGGTAGTGAAGAACCTGGTGCCCCCCGTCATATTGGGTAATGACTTTCCCCGGTCTAAGGATCTCTGGGGGAAAGATGTTTCTGATGGACAGTGTGATGAAGCTCCTATTGAGGGTGCGCAGTCCCGAGGGGCGGAACACAATGCTAGTGGGCCGTTAAACGTATGTGATAATGATGATGATGATGATAATGATGATAATGATGATGACCATGATAATGATGATGATGCTGATAATGATAATGATGATGATCATGATAGTGATGATGATACTGATCATAATCATGATAATGATATTGATAATAATGATGACTGTGATAGTGATGAAATTCCTTTGCAGGTGATGTTGGGAGACGAGGATGGTGGTTCTCGGGAACCGAGTGTCCCTGACTTACCTGTGTCCTGTGACAATTTTGAGAGTGAGCAGTGGCGAGACCCCACGCTTAAAACGGCCCAGGAAAATATAAATGTTCTAAATGAGGTTTCCCAAGAGCCTGGCTCTGAGGAGAGGTTTCCTCATGTTGCCATAAACACTCACCTGTTGTATAGGGACACTGAAGTCCAGGGAGAGGTCGTGAGCCAGCTCCTAGTACCTGAGCTATATGGAAGTATAGTGCTGGGGTTGTCACATAGTCACATACTTGAGGGACCACTGAGGGAAACCAGGGACCAGATGGTGAAGTTAATGTTGTGGATGACATGTTAACTAAGGTTCCAGATCAAGATGTGAATGAGAATGAATTGTATAACCCTGACAGTGAGCAGGATGTGAATGAAAATGAAGTGTATAACCCTGAAAGTGAGCCAGATGTGGCTGAGAAAAAGGGGTCAGACAGGGATAGTGGTAGTGATAGTGAATCATCTGATGACAATCAAGCAACCAGTGCAAATGAGGAAGGCATGGTAGCAGAGGAGGTTGAGAGTCCAGAGAGGAAGGCTGATGCTGACCTTGCAGTCGGACAGAAGATGGCATCTGAAGATGTTTTACAGTTGGCCGGTTCCCTGGCGAAGACTAAGGTGAAAGGAGGAGAGCTGAGCTTTAAAGGCAGGACTCTGAAACTGAACACAGCCCAAGTAGATGCTGTTGGAAATGTGAAGTTACCAAGGTATGGTGTGGATCTGTATCGTGCCAAGGACTCTGAGGGAGATGCTGCAGAGGTGGAAAAAGCCATAGAAGTGGTAGTCACCAAGCCAGATGCCTCATCAGAAGCTGAGGTCTCAAGTGAAGCTGTGAGGAACAAGACTGAAGATATGGGGACTGACTCTGTCCAGGAATCTGTTTCTGCCGAAGACAGCGGCGTGGACGGGTTGCGGTTCGGATCAGTAGCTGCAACTCATGAAGCTCAGGCTGGAAGTTCGGCGCCCGGAGCCCCAGCGGTGTTCCCGAGTGACACCAAGGATCTGGATAAGTCACAAGATGAGATTTTGAGACATCAGGCTGGCGTTGGTGAGCTCAAGCGCACTTTCATGGAGTCTACATCGGAGCCACGTCCCAACAAATGGGAAAAGCGATGTGTCACTCCGTTGCCGCTGCAGACACACGGGAGCTCAGATGGGATGCAGAACATGGTGGAAGAGAAGAATCCGGCGGGTTCTGAGTATACAGATGCAGCTATCAAGGAGAACTTGAAAGCCGGAATAAATGGAAATATTGGAGACCATAATGATGTGACTGAAGAGGTAGAATGTAAGACTGACGGTAGGGCTTCTGAGCATGTTCTACCAGAAGAGCCTGAAGAAGGGGCCGAAGACATAAAAGACGTCCAACAGGTACCAGATGAATTGATGACTTCTCAGAAAAAACTCCAAACTGTGATGAAGGAGTGTGATGAAAGCCATGAGCATCTTCGTGAGAAGGTCAATGAAGTAAAAGGAAGGATACAGGGAATCTCTTTGTTGCAAGAGCAAATGCTGCTCAATAAGTCTAAGGCTCTATATAAGAATGCTGTTGTTACGGTAGAACATTACAATTCAGCTGGAGACTTAGCGGATGAATTATGTGTACTGCAAAAGAAAAACGATCAGCTCCTTCTACAGTCCCAATCATTTGAACAGTGTAGCTTAAAATGGTCAGAGACCATGGCAGAGGAGCTTAAGGTCTGTGAAATAGACTTTATGAGTCAACCGATATTCAAGAAAATAGATGTGCTAAAGAGGGTTCAAGGGGAACTAGAGAAAAGTGAAAAACCCCCTATACCTTCTGTGATAGTTGGTGACACATGGTCAGTGCACCAGGGACAGGAGGTACGTGAGTTTCTGAGGAAGAGTCAGCAGAAGTGTTCTGATGTGCCGGGTCGTACTTCTCTGGCCAGGCACTATATCGAAACTGAGCCCGGCCCTAAGGTCAAGATGAAACCGTGCAGGATACCCGAGGCCCGCAGAGAGCATAGGCCTGGGAGGGTACAGGGTAGTGCGGATGCTTCAGATGAAGAGAAAGCTGATGTTGGCTATGGCTCAGGTGAAGATACAGATGACAGTAGTGAAGATGAAGCTGATGAGGGCCATGACTGGTCCAGAGTTCACTGTCTCTTTTGGATTGTTGACCAGCCCTCCGGTCTGGATGACCAGCCCTCCGGTCTGGAGAAGAGGGGGGGATATGTGAGACAGTGAGAGTATGTGTGTTGAATGGGGTGTACATTTCACCTAGATACTTTGCTGACTGGTATAAGGGAAATGTATGGCTTTGTAAACCTAGTGGTAGAGAAAGGTCACTACACCTTACATTCAGTACACACTTGCAGCTCAGGCCTGAAACCACTCAGCTGTTAATTAGGAGACCAGAAGTAGGTGTCTGCGAACACAGACAGAGAGCTCGCTTAGTCTGGACAAGGAGTCCAGGCACAAGAAGGAGTCTCCAGGAGTATGAGCTGTCTCAGTCTGGGTGCTCGATGTACCCCGGACACAGGAGTAGTCTCTGTGAGAATCCATGCGGATAGCTGCTGAATAGGAGGGGAGCTCTCTCAAGTCTGGACGTTGGATATGCCTTCAGACACAAAGAGGAGACTCTGTGAAACTCCATGCTGGTAACTACTGAACATATGTGTTGTTTTGGGGACAGGCTGTTAGAGTCTGGACCCGGATAGAGAGGGAAATCTATCTAAGTGTAGTAAGTGGCTGGACAAGCCCAGGGCTTATGTTTATGATTTGGTTTTGATTATGTTCTGTTTGCTGTGGACTTTAATAAAACTGGTTGCGGCCAGTTTTTACCAGAACTGCTGTCTGTGAATGAACTGTTTCCGTGCCACTCCGTCTACCCGGACGGCGATCCCAGAGCTATATCCCCTGAAAAGCTTACAACAGTTAATGGACCTGTGCTGTGGATCCAGCCGGCATTGGGAACAGCCGGTCGGCGGGGAGACCCACTCAAACCTTACTGTGCTGATACGCGTTCCAGCCCAAGGAGGCATGCTCACTGTGCTCATGCGTGTACCAGCCCAAGGAGGCATGCTCACTGTGCGCATGTGCGTACCAGCCCAAGGAGGCATGCTCACTGTGCGCATGCGCGTACCAGCCCAAGGAGGCATGCTCACTGTCCACATGCGCGGGGATGAGAACCACCATTAGAGGCCGAAATGAATAGTGAGAAAGTTGTGACATGAGCAGTGAGAGAAAATGGGAGATAATAGGTGGCGGACAGGTAAAAAAGTATAAGAGGGAGCAGGAACAGTCGAGAATACCAATAAATGGAAAGGTAAGAAAAACGGGAAAATGAAAAGGAAATAGAAAAAACAAAAGAACATCGAGGACAAGGGAAGGAAAAAGAAGCAAAAAGAACATATACTAACACAGTGAGATAAAGAGCAGAACCTAAGGTAAAATTACAAGAAAATAAAATAAGAACATAAGCATGCAAATTAGAAATTGGTGAAAACCTGATGGAACCCTAGATGACCTGTGAAACAAAGGGACATGTATAAATCACCGAGGCTCAAAGAACTGAAGAAAGGTACAATGGAGACCAACAGTGTCACGTACCGGTATGCAACACATTAATAGAAACTTTCATATTCTCTATTCAGCCCTAGAGGTTCCAATGTTTGCAGCTTATAAATCCAGAAGGCCTCTCTCTCTCTTTTAAATTTAGGACCCTATTGCCGCAAAGTCTCGCATGGGGTACTGATTCTAGAACCTGGAATTGAAGCTGTGCCACATTGTGGTCAGCAGAAATGAAATGTGACGGAATGGGTAACATGGTCTTTTTTCATCTAACATTTACGTTGTGAAATGTACTCTCGGGTATGCTGGGTGGTCTCTCCAAAATATCAAAGACCGCATGGACACTTGATTAGGTAAACCACATGCGAAGAATCATGCTACAATAGATGGGAAAGCATAGGGGAACAAATCTCACAACTTTGCAACCCTTACAAAGTAATTTCTCTCCTATTGAAGATCCTAGCTTCCCCTTTCATTGCATCATAAAGTATGATTACAACAAAAGTGTCCCACAAACACTGTATGATACCCCCACAGTGAATTTCTCTACAGTACCCTCCACACACACAGTGTGATGACCCTACTGTACCCTCCCCAGCCCCCATAAAGTATGATACCCCCACAGAGACCCAACACAGTATGATGGCCCTGACACTGCCCTGCGTGCAGAAAACAGTACAATGGCCTCCACACAGCCCTCCAAACAGTATAATGGCTACCACATAGCCCTCCAAACAGTAGAGTGGCCCCCACATAACACTCCAAACAGTATATTGGACACCACATAGCCCTCCAAATAGTATAATAGCCCCCACATAGCCCTTCAAACGCTATAATGGCCCCCACATAGCCCTCCAAACAGTAGAATGGCCACCACATAGCCCTCCAAACAGTATAATGGCCCCACATAGCTCTCCAAACAGTAGACTGTCCACCACATAGCCCTCCAAACAGTATAATGGCCCCCACATAGCCCTCCAAACAGTAGACTGTCCACCACATAGCCCTCCAAACAGTATAATGGCCCCCACATAGCCCTCCAAACAGTATAATGGCCCTCATATAGCCCTCCAAACAGTATAATGGCCCCCACATAGCCCTCCAAACAGTATAATGGCCCTCATATAGCCCTCCAAACAGTAGAATGGCCACCACATAGCCCTCCAAACAGTATAATGGCCCCCACATAGCCCTCCAAATGTTAACGTTATCACCACAGCTCACCTCTGATGCAGAAGTGAGTGGTGTCAGATAATCTACTTAAGGTGCAACATTTGATGAATATGGAGTGGCGGAGTTTGAAGAGAGTGCAGTTAAGATTTGTTGCAAATTGTGCCATTTTTAGGGGTAGAGCTGTTTCTATAAAAAATAAAATACTGTGTGCATACTCAGTTTCTGCTCCAAAAGACTCCTTAAAAAATTGAAGGGAAACTTTCCAAATCCTCTTCAAAAACTCAAGACTCCACAAACACTTGTAGTTTCCGTTCAGTTTCTGCGCCGAAAACGCATTAAAAATGAATTTGAGTACACGTAGCCTAAAGGTTTACTCACAGGCACAAAAAACAGCAGAGAGTAAACCCTTGATGTGTTATTCTTTTGCTCTTTTTATGGGGAATTTTAGACATTTGTGCTTTGAAAATTCACTATAACTTGTGTAATATTTATGCTATTTTTATGCTTTGTTATCGGTCCTCATCAATTTGCAGATTTACTTAACAATCTGAGTGTGGTTTCCATTTTCCAGACATTTTCAGCTAATTCTAAATTTTTGTGACTTTTTGAAACGTTGCAGACTTTTTACACAACGGTGCTTTATACAAAATCTATTTGTTTTATGCAGTTAAAGACTACCGTGCAACATTATAAAGTTATTTGAAAGAATTGTTACAACTTTTACTCTACAAAGAAATAGGAAATCTTCTTGTCGTTTAGACCAAAGTCATCATACATCGACCACCGTTTCTCTAATTCCGGCTCAAAGTCCAGCAGAAGAAAATAATTCAGAAAAATAACTTCGAAAAAGTCATCTGGTCTTAAAAAAAGTGGTCAAAACTTTCATAAAATAACTGGCTTAGAGAAATTGCATGTGCTAGATCGATTTGGTGATGGATCGTCATCGACCTTGAATTACTTGGAAGTCTAAATGTTCAGGTGAGATCCTGAGCAGATGACATGCACCTATAGTGCCAGTCTCGGGCCAGAGATAGCAGTGTGTAGGGGTTTACAATTACTGGTGTCCTTTACTGATTTCTTCAAAGCCAGACAATCTGATCGGCTGCAGTACTTGCGGCAGCTGTCTGTGGTAGCAGGCCCATTACTGTTCTAGAAAGAGCGTGTGTATCAGTGTCAGGTATGTCACATCCAACTGTGGAAAGACTCCGGAAATATAAGCCTTAGCAGCCTGGGGATCTATCTGATCAGAAAGCGTCAGATCAGATTGCAACAATCTTTGCCACCGGAGCTCACTAAATGTATGTTAATTAAAAGATAAGATGTGGGTCACACAACCGAGGGACACGAGGAAACTGATCTAACTGCAGGACTGGCTTTTGGGTAAGCCAAACGAGGTGACAGAAGTGTATCCAAAAAAGCCCTAGGAAAGCATGCAAGAAACTTCCATTGCTGTCATTGGCATTCTTTATTCCGATCCCGTCAGATCAAAGTGGGCGACCAAAATCTGATTTTGAATAATAAATGTAAGGTGTAAAAAAAAAAATAGATAAATTATACCCACCTCTCATCTGTTCCACCGCCACAACCCACCGTCCAGTCTTCTGCTCCGTCTGTCCTCTTATTTCCTCTGTCCTCCAGTGTGGGACGACCTCTTGCGGCATCTTCACCCTGTGCCGTGGTTTCTGGCATCGAGTGGGCCTGTGATGTTAGGATGCACACAAGAAACAAATTTTCTAATTATTTAGTTTAAAAAAAAAATTATGCTCATCTGTGATTTTCAACCTTCAAAAATCTGTACTCGGCCTGGACGTCAAGGCTGAATCCCATCAGCCGCCATGTAGCATGATGACCCTGCTGGAAAAGGAACCAATATCATGGCGGAGGATGGTGGCAGCAGAACTGGTTGGGTAGGTGACTGTGTGGGTGTGATTTTTTTTTTTTTACTTTTTCACAATATTTGGTTTATTTATAGAGAGTTTAAAAGCAGGATACAACCCCTTTAATGATGTTGTCCCTCTCCCATTTCTCCACTACTTAGCACTGTCTCATTTCTGCTCTCCAGCAACCCATCCCAAATTCTTTGCGTCTAAATGGACAGTCTAGTGCTTTCCTCAAAAAAAGAGTTGTATGCCTCGCTTTGTGATGTGGATGCTCAAAGCCCTTGGTCCGAATGAGCAGTTATTATGTAACATGGACTTGTGATGTTGGAGCAGCAAAGAGTTCCAGTGGGAACAATGGAAGGTGCTGTAGCAGAACAGCAATATTTTGAAGAAATGGAAACCGTGACTGAGACTCAGTCTCATAACTGAGTTTGTCACTGAGTCAAATGCAAAGCTGACAGCAATACAGAAGAGTCGACTCAACGATGTTCAAGAGCTCAGTTGGTCAGAGAGTCCAATGCAGAGCTGGTCAGGGGAATAGCAGAGCTGTCCAGAGATATAGCATAGCTTAGTTAAGGTTCAAAGTCTGAACTGGTCAGCAGAATAGTAGAGTTACTGAGTGATGTAGCAGAACTGGGTTTGATATATTCCAAGGTCTGGAATAGTCAGTGGAATAGAAGAGTTAGGGTACAGTCAAAGGTCAGAACTGGTTAGAAGAATAACAGAGCCACCTAGTGATGTAGCAGAGCTACGTTTGACACATGATCCAAGGTTAGGACTAGTCTGCAACGTAGACAAAATAGTGGAGCTGAGTTTGTCATAAGATCCAAGGTCAAAACTGGCCAGCACTATAGCAGAGTTTGGAACTGAGAAACAGTCCATGGTAGTGACATAGATGTCAATTCTCTGAATACTTAGTCTACGCCCCCGAAAACGTGACACAAGCACTGGAACTTGGACACAAAATTGACTACTTATTTCATGGTTGTTCGAGAGGTTTACCTAGGCTGACTCTGCAGTGACAGTCCTTATCTGCCATAATAGCTGTTTGTCAGACTGGGTATGCGATAATGGGGACTGACTGTGATCCCATTGAGTACCCTTGGTGTGTGGACAGCAAGGATCAGGAGCTGTATAGTCCAATCAATATCTACAGTCCATACACACTAAACAACAAAGTGGCAGCTTGCTTATTGCCTCATTAAAGGGCCACCAAGATGTCCTGACCTTTGTCTGTAGAACATTGAATGTGGGACAGCTGGGGATGATGTATGGAAGTCATTGAGCAGCCGATGCTGTGTTTAGATGTAACCTTTTGGAAGGTTAGTTACGCAGTAAATTCTTGTTCTTCTTGCTGTAGTCTTCCTTTATCAGTACAGAGTGGATATTAAGATGCTATTGATTGCTAGCAAAAACACACTCCAAGATTAATGGCATGCATTACACTGAAGCTGCGGATTAGGATACAATTCACTGGTCATTGTAACAGTAGGAATATAAAATAATAATACGCTCTGAAAAATTACTGCAGGGAAAATGCGATCTGTTGTGAATGGGTTTGAGATGAGTTCTGAGCAGAGACTCCCTCTGGTGGTTACAAGCGGTACTGGTCTGTTCAGTGAAGATTGTGAGGACTGGGAATCAGGTGTTACTGACTGGTCTTATATAAGGGAGTCACCTTCCCATCAGGGTTGCCGGTGATCAATTGTTCTGGTCTGAATCCTTCATTCCTGTTTCCCTTGTAGCCTGCTGTGTCGTGTCTGCATCTCCTGCTAACAGATAAGACATTTTCTTCTTTTTGTTTTTGTACTATATTTTTGCATCTTGTCCTGCACTTCTGTGGGGGCCTTCTGGGTCCCCTCCGGGGGCTTTTGCCCTCTCAGTTTAGTTCAGCCACTGATGTTTGTACTTTTGCTTTTCCAGTTTTTTCAGTGGCTGCTGTTTTGATTTTGTTACACCAGAGAACTAATTTAGGTGGTAGAGGTCGTGTGATCTCAGGTGATTTTGAAATTAGTAGAGTTGGTGCTTTTCAGGGTTTTCTGGGATTGCAGTAAGTACCCTTCCTATCCTTTTCTATTTAGTTAGTTTGGGCCCCAGCGTTTGCTCGTACTATTTTCTTTCTGTGTCAGTATTTCATCTTGTCTAACCGCCATTACATGTTTGGGGGCTTTCTATTATCTTTGGGGTTCTGCTCCGGGGCAGATAGCTCTCCTGTTTCTATCTTTAGGTGTAGTTAGTTTCTCAGGCTGTGACGAGGCGTCTAGGACCAACGTAGGAACGCTCCACGGCTGCCTCTAGTTGTGGTGGTTAGTCAGGGTACTGCAATCTCATAGATTCCAACTGCTCTGGTGTATTGCCTTTTTTGCCTGCATTCCTCAGCTACCGAAACATAACAGTATCACCGGCCAAAAAATTGAAAATTGTATGGTACTCACAGAAGGGAAAAAATATTGTGAAAGAAAAAAGGTTGTCAGAGTTGTCAGAGATATTTTTCTGTTTGTTGCATTTTTTTTTTTTTTTCCCTCTGTATCTCTGGGTGCTGGGGAGGATCTTTTCTCTCAATGGAGTTTGCACAGTTGTCTGGCCGTGTGGATCAGCTTGCCACTGAGGTTCAGAGTATTGCTGCATATCTTGCGAGGTTGCCTGTTGTGGAACCTAGGATCCACATGCCAGATTTGTTTTTGGGGGATCGAGCTAAGTTTCAGAATTTCAAAAATAATTGTAAATTGTTTTTTGCCTTAAAATCTAAGTCCTCAGGGAACGCAGCGCAGCAGGTTCAAATTATCATCTCTCTCCTGCGCGGCGATCCTCAGGATTGGGCTTTTTCCCTGATACCTGGGGATCCTGTTTTGAGTGATGTTGATGCATTTTTTCAGGCTTTGGGGTTATTGTACGATGAGCCTAATGTCACTGATCAAGCTGAAAAAGCCTTGTTGGCATTAAATCAGGGGCCTTATGACGCTGAGTTATACTGTCAGAGATTCCGTAGGTGGGCAGTCCTGACCAAATGGAATGACGACGCTTTGGCAGCTCTTTTTCGGAAGGGTCTGTCAGATAATGTAAAGGATGTTATGGTGGGATTCCCTGTCCCCTCTGGTCTCAATGATTCTATGTCATTAGCGATTCAAATTGACAGACGTTTGCGTGAGCGGAGAAGTATGCGTGGCATGGTGTTGCCTTGTGAACCAGCTTCTGAACCCATGCAGTGTGATAGAGTGGTGTCTGGGGCACAGCATCATGAGTTTCGAAAGCGCAATGGGTTATGTTTCTACTGTGGTGATGCCTCTCATGCTATTTCAGTCTGCCCTAAGCGGGGAAGACGTTTTGCACGCTCAGTTGTCTTGGGTAGTGTTCAGACTAAGTTTTTATTAACTGTCACTCTGATATGCTCTCTGTCCTCATTTTCTGCTCAGGCTTTCGTTGATTCTGGAGCAGCTATTAACCTGATGGATTATGATTTTGCTAAACGTTGTGGGTTTCCCTTGATACCCCTACAGAAGTCTATTCCCCTACTGGGGATCGATTCTACCCCTTTGGCTGAGAATAAACCCCAGTTTTCTACTCAGGTGATATTGAGGGTTGAACCTGATCACCAGGAGTGCTGCAAATTTTTGGTTCTGTATAATCTGCATGACATTATCGTGCTGGGTTTCCCTTGGTTACAGTCTCATAATCCTGTTTTGGATTGGAAATCTGTGTCTGTAACCAGTTGGGGCTGCCAATGTGTTAATACCAACACTCCTGTTTTTCTGCCTCCCCCCAGGCTCAGGATGTTCCTGAGTTTTTGATTGATTTTTCTGATGTGTTTAGCGAAAGTAAATCTGCATCCTTACCTCCCCATAGGAGCTATGACTGCGCTATTGAATTAGTGCCGGGTAGTAAATTCCCTAAAGGTCGCCTTTTTAACTTGTCTGTACCTGAACATGACGCTATGCGGTCTTATATCAAGGAATCATTGGAGAAGGGTCATATCAGACCATCCTCTTCACCCTTAGGTGCCGGTTTTTTCTTTGTGGCCAAAAAAGATGGTTCATTAAGGCCGTGTATTGATTATCGTCTCTTGAACAATATTACTGTGAAATATCAATACCCGTTACCCTTGATTTCTGACCTGTTTTCCAGGGTGAAAAACGCTACTTGCTTTACCAAGCTTGACCTCAGGGGGGCGTATAACCTTATTCGCATTAAGCACGGGGATGAATGGAAGACGGCATTCAATACCCCTGAAGGGCATTTTGAGTACCTAGTGATGCCCTTTGGGCTCACTAATGCTCCTTCCGTCTTCCAGTCCTTCATGAATGACATTTTCAGGGATTTTGTGGACAAATTTCTGATTGTTTATTTGGATGATATCTTGATTTTTTCTAATGACTGGGACTCTCATGTGAAACATGTTCGAACTGTGTT
The DNA here is from genome assembly GCA_033576555.1 of Oophaga sylvatica. Taxonomy (NCBI): domain Eukaryota; kingdom Metazoa; phylum Chordata; class Amphibia; order Anura; family Dendrobatidae; genus Oophaga; species Oophaga sylvatica. The sequence continues at coordinate 164,823,102 of JARQOD010000008.1, read as the reverse complement.
CCAGATTTTGAGACAGAATGCTCTGTATGTGAAGGGATCAAAGTGTCTTTTTGGCGTACAGAGGATCTCATTTCTGGGATTCATTTTGTCCCCATCTGTTATTGAAATGGACCCGGTCAAGGTTCAGGCCATCTGTGATTGGGTCCAACCTACTTCATTAAAGGCTCTTCAGAGATTTTTGGGTTTTGCCAATTTTTATCGTAAATTTATTGGTAATTTCTCGGTTATTGTTAAACCATTAACTGATTTGACCAGAAAGGGTTCTGATGTGGTGAATTGGCCTCCTGAGGCAGTCTCTGCGTTTCAGGAACTTAAGCAGAGATTCACTTCTGCTCCTGTTCTACGGCAGCCTGATGTTTCTCTACCGTTTCAGGTGGAGGTTGATGCCTCTGAAATTGGGGCAGGTGCCGTGTTGTCCCAAAAAGATCCAGAGACCTCTAAAAGTAACCCTTGTGCCTTTTTCTCTCGAAAATTTTCTCCTACTGAACGTAATTATGACATGGGTAATCGGGAGTTATTGGCCATGAAGTGGGCTTTTGAAGAGTGGAGACATTGGCTGGAGGGAGCCAAACATCAGGTGGTGGTCCTTACGGACCATAAGAATCTGGTCTATCTGGAATCTGCCAAGCGACTCAATCCTAGACAGGCCAGGTGGGCCTTGTTTTTCACACGTTTTAATTTTGTGGTTTCCTTTCTTCCTGGCACTAAGAATGTTAAGGCGGATGCCCTCTCGAGGAGTTTCCTTGCGGACTCTCCTGAGTTATCTGATCCTTCTGTTATTTTGAAAGAGGGTGTAGTTTTTTCCGCCATCTCGCCCAATTTGAGACTTGCTCTGGAGGGGTGTCAGGAGGATAGGCCCGAGTGCTGCCCTGTTGGAAAATTGTTTGTCCCGGACCAGTGGAAAAAGAGTGTGATGTCTGAGATTCATTGTTCCGCATTGGCTGGGCATCCCGGAATTTTTGGTACCAGAGACTTGGTTAGTCGGTCCTTTTGGTGGCCTACCTTGTCTCGTGATGTCAGGGAATTTGTGCAGTCCTGGGGGACTTGCTCTCGCTCCAAGCCTTGCTCTCGCTCTAGTGGTTTGTTGATGCCATTGCCTGTGCCCAAGAGACCATGGACCCATATCTCTATGGATTTCATTTCCGACCTTCCTGTTTCTCAGAGAATGACCACCATCTGGGTAATTTGTGATAGGTTTTCCAAAATGATACATCTTGTGCCATTACCTAAGTTGCCTTCCTCCTCTGAATTGGTGCCGTTGTTCCTTCAGCACGTGGTTCGTTTACACGGCATTCCTGAGAACATTGTGTCTGACAGAGGAGTCCAGTTTGTTTCCAGATTTTGGAGGACTTTTTGTTCTAAACTGGGTGTTCAATTGTCTTTCTCCTCGGCATTTCATCCTCAGACCAATGGTCAAACTGAGAGAACAAACCAGACATTGGAGACTTATCTAAGATGCTTTGTGTCTGCTGATCAGGATGACTGGGTCTCTTTTTTGCCTTTGGCTGAGTTTGCTCTTAATAATAGGGCTAGCTCTGCCACTTTGATGTTGTCATGTGTGCATCGCCACGAAGATCGTTGCGGTTGCACATTCTGACTTCTCACAGCTGAGTTGCTGTTTCTTTGTGTTTGGCAGTTAGGGAGTTAATTCTGTCTGTGCTCAGTTCTGGGACTGGGTGCAGTTTCTCCCGGCTGCAATTAATTATTTGTTGATTGGTTTCCTTTAAATCTCTGGTTGTCTGTGTTGGGAGTTGCCAGTGAAATTCTTCATGCAGACCACAGATAGGATTTTATCTGTATAGACTTAAGTTAAAGAGCTCCTTAGTTGTTTTAAGCTCACCTTGCTTAGAGTTTAATATCCCAGATCATTTATGTTCCTTCTGTGTTTGAGTGTGTATGCAAGTCTGTGTTTTCTCCAGTCTGTCTTATATGTCTAAATCTGTGTATTTAGCAGAGATCAGCCCATATCCCTTTGGTGGTAATCAGAATCCTTCTTAGGACTGATTACAGGGTTCAGGGACTGATAGGAGACAGGGTTAGGCTGGAGACTTGGACCTCTGAACCATTATCAGTACCTCCAAGGTGAGGGATTAGTTAGGACCCCAGTTTAGGGTCAGGTTAGACCCCCGGTCCTCCTCTTTCCTGTGACAGTGTATCAAGTCCTCAAGATTAACCCTGAGTTCAACGGATATCGTGTCAGGTAAATCTATTCTATATTTACATGCTGATGTTGCTAATCTATATGTTGTATAGAGTGTTGTTCTTTTAAGAATAGTTTACTGACATCGTACACATATCATAAGACCGCGTGACATTTTCACTGGCCCATAAAATTATTCCCAGTTGCCATGGATCCAGTAGCCCAGCTGGCTCTGCAGTTGCAGGGATTATCCATGGAGCTGACGGACATTAAGTCCAAAGTTTTGTCTCCCTCGGAGCAAACCAGATTTGAACCTAAAGTAGCTCTCCCGGACAGGTTCACTGGTGGGCGAGACAAATTTTTTACCTTCAGGGAAGCATGTAAATTGTATTTTCGGCTTCGGCCTCGATCATCAGGGAGTGAAGAGCAGAGAGTGGGAATTGTTATCTCGCTCCTACAAGGGGACCCTCAATCCTGGGCCTTCTCCCTTCCTCCGGGATCCCCGGCTCTACAGTCAGTAGATCGATTTTTTACTGCCCTGGGTTTGGTATATGATGACCCAGATCGGGTCTCTCTTGCTGAGACAAAATTACGTAAGATACAGCAGGGAGATCGTCCGGCGGAGGAATTTGCTTCTGAGTTCCGTAGATGGGCCACAGATACTCAGTGGAATGACCCAGCTCTTAGAAGCCAGTTTTGTCATGGGCTTTCTGACAAATTAAAGGACGTTTTGGCTCAGTATGAGTCTCCTCCATCACTGGAGGCTGCTATGGCCCTAGCTATCCGTACTGATAGACGGCTCCGGGAGAGGTGCGAGGTAACTCCGCCCCCTGTTGTTACTCCACCTACTACTAAAGTCCCTTATGTTGAGGTTCCCCTTGTCTGTTCGGAGGAGCCTATGCAGTTGGGAGGGACATCATTTCGTAGGAGGGGATTGGCGGTACGCCGCAGGACTAGAAGGTGTTTCTTCTGCGGGAAAGAGGGACATTTTGTTGGGGGATGTCCATCCCGTGCCTTGTTGAGCAAAAAGTCGCCGGAAAACTGTTAATCCCAGGTTGTGTGGTGGACGACAACCTGGGAGTATGTATTTAGTCCGCTAGTTCTTCTCAGTTCCTTGTACCAGTGGAGGTGGTGGTTGGTACGAGAGTGGAGAGATTTCTGTTCTTTTTGATAGTGGGTCCGGGGCTAATCTGGTTGACGCTCAGTTTGCTCAGGCTCAAGGTATGCATCTGAGTGTATTGGTCAAACCGATCCCTATATTCTCCATTGACGCCAGGCCTCTCGGCCAAGGTAGCTTTGTTCATGAGGTTCATAACATTGACCTTCGGGTAGGGGCAATACATAGGGAACTATTATCTTGTTATGTGTTGGAGGGTCTACCTACTCCTATTGTGTTGGGACTTCCTTGGTTGGTTAAACATAACCCTGTGATTAATTGGCAGTCCAGAGATATAAGCCAATGGGGGGAGTTTTGCAAAAGTAACTGCATGAACACAGTCATCAGTGCGGTCGTGCCTAGTACTTTGCCTCCTTTTTTGGAGGACTTTGGGGATGTGTTCTCTGAGGAGGGGTGTCAGGAGTTGCCTCCTCATCGTGTGTATGACTGCTCTATTAATCTCCTTCCTGATGCTAAGTTACCTAAAGCTAGGTTATATAACCTTCTGGTCCTGAGAGGCAGGCTATGAAAGATTATATTTCGGAAAGTCTGGCCAAAGGGCATATTAGACCTTCATCTTCCCCAGTGGCCGCGGGGTTCTTCTTTGTGAAGAAAAAAGATGGAGGCCTACGCCCTTGCTTGGATTTCCGCGAACTTAATCGGATTACTGTTCGAGATCCGTATCCACTCCCTCTGATTCCTGATCTCTTCAATCAAATTGTTGGCGCCAAATGGTTCTCTAAATTGGATCTCAGGGGGGCGTATAATCTGATTAGGATAAAAGAGGGGGATGAGTGGAAAACGGCGTTTAACACGCCGGAGGGACATTATGAGAACCTTGTCATGCCTTTTGGTCTGACTACTGCACCAGCAGTATTCCAACATTTTGTTAATGACATTTTTCGTCATCTGGTGGGGCTGTTTGTGGTCGTATATTTGGATGACATTTTAATTTACTCACCAGATCTTGTGTCTCACCAGGAGCATGTGAGACAGGTGTTGCAGATCTTGCGAGACAATAAACTATACGCCAAACTGGAAAAGTGTGTATTCGCCGTACAGGAACTTCAGTTTTTGGGTTTCTTGGTGTCAGCCTCCGGTTTCCGTATGGACCCTGAAAAGGTGAGAGCAGTGCTTGAATGGGATCAGCCAGAGGATCTTAAGGCTCTGCAGCGTTTTCTAGGGTTTGCTAACTACTACCGGAAATTTATTTGTAATTTCTCATCTGTTGTCAAACCTCTCACTGACATGACAAGAAAAGGGACGGATTTTTCCAAG
>JARQOD010000008.1:164801105-164818428 GCA_033576555.1 Oophaga sylvatica | reverse complement strand
TACTGCAATCTCATAGATTCCAACTGCTCTGGTGTATTGCCTTTTTTGCCTGCACTCCTCAGCTACCGAAACATAACAGCGATCTGATCAAATCATAAACGAACACTAAACCTAGAAATAAATATTTAAAATTAGCATTAATATAGTTGTTACAGGTGGAGGGGACCTGTCTATCCCTCAATGTCTTCATAAATGTAATTAATTTCCTTTGCTTTTTTTTAGTGGTGTTTCGTAGGAATTGTAGTTTGGAAGGCAGAAACTCTAACAGTGAGCCACAGGCATATTTTCAGATAGATGATCTAATGTTATTCTTCTTCGTTATAGGTATAGTGTACTGGTGTAAGGAGAAGTGCATGAACGGTATTACCTTTCTCACGCCGGTTCCGGGACTGCCGGGCTGTCACCCGTGTTGCAGGGGGAAGACTTTCAGTCCAGGACTGATCTTTGCATGTGACTGTTGTAGGTGGGGTGGAGTTAAATAGCGCTGCGTGCGGAGAAGAGCCAGAGCCCGGGTGGGAAGCTGGGTGGTGAGTCGGCTGCTGTGTCTGTGTCTGAGGCAGAGCATACCGGGTGCATAGGCCGACTCAACGATGCACCTGCAGACAGCTACATCATTAGTGGGCGACCAGCCGGTGATTCCCCGCTTTCTTTCACATCAAGAGGGACACAGGGCTGACGCCAGAGACCGCACAGAGAGTGAGACGCTATGAGAGACATGCAGCTAGGACAGGGCCTTACTACCAAGTACTTGCGGACAATTCGGAATGAAGCTTCGTTCCGGCGGTTCCCCATACTGGACTCACTACCGTGCAAGACACCTTTAAGCACGGGAAAACCTCCCCGTTTCCTAGAGACTTTGTCGAGACCTCACGTGCCGCTGTTGTCAGTGCCACCATTGGATCGCCACCTGTTACAAACTTCGCAGAGGTGTCGCGTACCGCTGCTGTCGGTGCCATCACTGTAACCCTGACACGCTGCACATCAGAATACTCCAGTCTGTTAAGTTATATCTCTTTATTCTTGAACTATCGTTCTTCCCCCACTGTCACTGCCACTCTCTCAGTTCTGCCTCATTTCCTTCCTTCACCCTGCAATTAATTACTCCCTGCGTGGAGTGAATTTATTGTTAAATAAAACTTTCAACTCTTGATCTGCCCCCTGTCCGTGACGACATCCCGCGTTCCTGCGATTATTACATTGGTATACACCAGAATCCCGGAGTGTCTATCAGCCATATCCTCCTTCTTCACCTCTCGCTTCCTAAAACTCAATGTAGACAAAACCGAACTCATCATCTTTCCTCCATCTCACGTATCTTCCCTACCCGATCTATCTATTATGGTAAATGGCATCACGTTCTCTCCCGCATCTGAAATCCGCTGCCTCGGAGTAACTCTCGACTCTGCCCTGTCCTTCAAACCACACATGGAAACTCTTGCCACCTCCTGTCGCCTCCAATTTAAAAACATTTCCAGAATCTGTCCCTTCCTCAGCCCTCAATCTACTAAAACTCTTGTGCATGCCCTTATCACTCCCACCTTGATTACTGCAACACCCTCCTCTGTGGCCTCCCCGTCAACTCTCTTGCACCACTCCAGTCTGTCCTCAACTCTGTTGCCCTACTAATCCACCTCTCCCCTTGCTACTCCCCTGCTTCTCCCCTCTGCAAATCCCTCCACTGGCTCCCAATTCCCCAACGAATCCAGTTCAAACTACTAACACTGACCTACAAAGCCATCCACAACCTGTCCCCTCCCTATATCTCTGAACTAATCTCCCAATATCTTCCTTCACGTAAACTTCGATCCTCCCAAGACCTCATACTATCCTCCACACTTATTCGTTCCTCACACAACTGCCTCCAAGATTTCTCCCGAATATCCCACATCCTCTGGAATTCCATGCCTCAACATGTACGATTATCCACCACCCTTGGATCCTTCAGACGGAACCTGAAAACCCATCTCTTCAGGAAAGCCTACAGCCTGCAATAACCACCACCCGAGCTTCCGCCTCGCCGCCACCACCCAAGCTGCCGCCTCGCCGCCACCACCAGAGCTGCCGCCACGCCGCCACCACCAGAGCTGCCACCTCGCCGCCACCACCACCAAGCTGCCGCACCCCCGACCTTCTGTTTCTTCCCCATTATCCCGTAGAATGTAAGTCTGCAAGGACAGGGTCCTCTCCCCTCTCTACCAGTCTGTCATTGTAAATTTGTTTACTGTAAACGATATCTATAACTTTGTATGTAAGGCTACTTTCACATTTGCGCTCGGGCGACCTGCGCCTATCTGCGCACGGCCGCCGCTAAGCTCCGCCCCCGGCCGCGCCTCCTCCCGGCGGCTCCGCCTATGGGCGTATGACGGCGCATGCGACCTGTGTACCCTATCTTTATCATTGGGTACACAGGCCGTGCGCAGTATGCGATTGACTGCGCATGCGTCCTTTTGACGCTGCGCCGAGCGCACCAAAACTTAGCATGTTGCATTTTAGTGCGCTCGGCGCACCGTCAAAAAGGACGCATGCGCAGTCAGTCGCATACTGCGCACGGCCTGTGTACCCAATGATAAAGATAGGGTACACAGGTCGCATGCGCCGTCATGCGCCCATAGGCGGAGCCACCGGGAGGAGGCGCGGCCGGGGGCGGAGCTTAGCGGCGGCCGTGCGCAGATAGGCGCAGGTCGCCCGAGCGCAAATGTGAAAGTAGCCTAACCCCTTCTCATGTACAGCACCATGGAATTAATGGCGCTACATAAATAAATATTAATAATAATAATAATAATAATAATACACTATCTGTATTTAGTAGGAGTTAAAACCAAGAACACGGATCTGTGGATTTGTGGATCGAGATAAAAGACAGCCCAAGGTTAAATTATGAATTTAATCTGATGAATCATGTCAGTTACTGGTTTGATGTTAGACCATGTGTGCTAGGCCACATGGGGGCATGGGGCTGCCAGCTGGTTTTGGTTCCTTCTAGCATGTTACTCGACATGGACCTCTCTTAGAAGCGGACAGCAACCATGACAAAGAGAGAGCACATGGCCTTACATAAGCCTTTAACCCCTTGGTCCGTCACACCCTTTTCCTCCTATGGGATTTTTCTTTTCCCTCTTTTCTGGGGGTTTGTAGCTAAATCTCCCAAACCCTATGAAAAATCATAACTTATTAACAGAAAGTCATAGGGCGACAATTCTGGCACTATCAGATCCGGCTTCACTACATTCTACTAGCTGCTGTGTGTCTAACTCCAGAGCTGTGGTGGTCAAACAGATCGAGATCCTGGAAGGCGTTTGTCCCATTCCTGAGATCTTGAAAATATAACCAGTATGTGGCTAGGATGTACTGTACAATAACACCATAGTCTCCTTAAATCCTATCTTATTGGAGTAAGCAGTTACAGAGGAAGACCTCCTGTGGATACTAGTTAGGCTGTTGGGGGTGTGAGTTTTCACTGTGGAGCTGGTGAGGCTGGACCACCTGCTGAGCCAGGCGTCCTGTTACAGCTACACATGCTGAATGACAATTGTAAGCTGCTGTTAAATACCCCATATTCTTCATAGTACAAGGATAATAAACACAGTGATGTCACAGTACATGGATGTCACAGTGCAGAGATAATAGACACAGTGATGTCACAATACAGGTATATCAGAGTTCAGGGATAATACACAGTGATGTCACAGAACAGAGATAATAAACACAGCAATGTCACAGTACAGGAATAATAAACACAGTGATGTCACAGTACAGGGATAATACACAAAGTGATGTCACAGTACAGGGATTAATGCACACAGTGAAGTCACAATAGAGGGATAATATACACAGCGATGTCACAGTACATGGGTAATACACACAGTGATGTCACAGTACAGAGATAATACACACAGTGATGTCACAGGAAAGGGATAATACACACAGTGATGTCACAGTACAGGATAATACACACAGTGATGTCACAGTACAGAGATAATACACACAGTGATATCACAGCAAAGGTTAATACACACAGTGATGTCACAGTACAGGGTTAATACACAGTGATGTCACAGGAAAGGGATAATACACCCAGTGATGTCACAGTACAGGGATAATACACACAGTGATGTCACAATACAGGGATAATACACAGTGATGTCACAGTACAGAGATAATATACACAGTGATACACAGTGATGTCACAGTACAGAGATAATATACACAGTGATGTCACAGTACAGAGATAATACACACAGTGATGTCACCGTACAGGGATAATACACACAGTAATGTCACAGTACAGGATAATACACATAGTGATGTCACAATGCAGGAATAATACACACAGTGATGTCACAGTACAGGAATAATAAGAACTGTGATGTCCCAGTACAGAGATAATATACACAGTGATACACAGTGATGTCACAGTACAGAGATAATATACACAGTGATGTCACAGTACAGAGATAATACACACAGTGATATCACAGCAAAGGTATAATACACACAGGATGTCACAGTACAGGGTTAATACACAGTGATGTCACAGGAAAGGGATAATACACCCAGTGATGTCACAGTACAGGGATAATACACACAGTGATGTCACAATACAGGGATAATAACAGTGATGTCACAGTACAGAGATAATATACACAGTGATACACAGTGATGTCACAGTACAGAGATAATACACACAGTGATGTCACAGTACAGAGATAATACACACAGTGATGTCACAATACAGGAATAATACACACAGTAATGTCACAGTACAGGGATAATACACATAGTGATGTCACAATGCAGGAATAATACACACAGTGATGTCACAGTACAGGAATAATAAGAACTGTGATGTCCCAGTACAGAGATAATATACACAGTGATACACAGTGATGTCACAGTACAGAGATAATATACACAGTGATGTCACAGTACAGAGATAATACACACAGTGATGCCATAGCACAGAGATAATATACACAGTGATGTCACAGTACAGGGATAATACACACAGTGATGTCACAGTACAGGGATAATACACACAGTGTTGTCACAGTACAGGGATAATACACACAGTGATGTCACAGTACAGGGATAATAAGAACTGTGATGTCCCAGATCTCAGATAGTAAACATTGGTGTCACACTGCAAAGAACTAAAACTGGTATTTCACATATGACTAGTAAGTGTGGACCTCTTATACTCTGAGTAGCAGTCATGATGACTACAGCCTTTTATATCCCATATAGTTACATATACAAGCTTTCATAATACACCAGTTTTATGTTACGCCTATTCTACACTTTTATATATTTGGATTGTGGGAAGAAAGTATTTTGTCGGCAAATACTGTCAGCAAATAATAGTAGGACACATACCCTGAACGCAATTACCTGGCCACTATGACACATTCTCATGGAAACAAGCATATAAAAAGCAGCTAAATAAAATACCCTTAAAGTAAAACAATATAAAACGTATTAGGAGTGATACTTTTTTTTGTATTTGCTGCTTTGTCTACATCTGATATTTTGCATGCTTTTTATTCCAGACAATAAAGCTAAGATTAATATAAAGCCGAATGATCTATAAGTCCTGGACATTGATGAATGATCTGTAGACTATGTAACAAGCCGGTATTGAGCCCCAGTGCCAGCCATCCTTCATCCTGCTGGTGTATTGTGTTACCCCCCACCTCCATGCTGATATGATCACATCTACTGATAAACACCCTCTGAACATCTCCAGCCCGCATCCCCAGGAAAATTACATTCAGTCTGCGAACAGACGAATATTATTGCATTTTTTTTTTCTAGAGGAAAGTGGCTGGAAGAAGCTGTATCTGATGAAAGATAACGGCAAGTGCAAGCCAGGAATCTGGCATCGGTTTATTTCCGCAGCCTTCCACCACTGGGTCCTACGGTAATAGTTCTTGCCCTTTAAGCCGTTTTCTTAAATAATAGAATAAAACTAAATAAATAAATTAATAATAATAAAAAGTTCTCAATGCCCTCCTTTGGTTGACACTCATTCTAGGAGTTTGTTTTATGATTTTCTAAGACACGGGTGAGAAACTCCTGATGAATGGAAATGAGATGGATATTAAAGTGGATCTGTCATCTTTAATAATCCCTCAAAGCTGCTGGGCTCATAATGAAGCAGTTGTCGTCTGTGGCGGAGGTTAGAGGTCCTCATAGTCTACAGTATTCAATAAAAATTCTCATTTTCTTGCCGTCATGGACAGAATTAGAGCTAATTACATCAGCTTGACAGTGCTAGCGACCAGATTCATTATCACATTTGCACCTTTTATTTGTCTAATTTTTGGTATTTTTTCCCTGTTGTTTTGTCTTATTTGTCTTTTAATTTTGCGCTTTTTGTAAAATCTACTTTACATGTATTTTCAGCTGATTCATCAATTGTGAATTTTTCAAAAAGTCAGAATTTTTTGTCACAAATGTACTCCAATCCCTTCCCTGGAGGTTCGCTTGGAATTTTAACAGTTTTTGTGACCTTTAGCAGAACAAACTACATTTTGAGCTAAAAAGATACCAAAAACATGTTAGAGACAAAAATAATGGGCATTTTTTATTTTGCAATCTTGAACCATGTGCGCCATTTTCAAGTATTTGGCGCCAAAAATCTTCAGCAAATTCAGCAAGACCAACGTAGAAAAGTGCCTTAAAACAATATAAATCATGAATTGGTCCATAGGGCAGCACAGTGGCTCAGAGGTTAGCACTGTTGCTTTGCAGTGTTGGAGTCCTGGTTCAAATCCCACCAAAGACAACATCTGCAAGGAGTTTGTATGTTCTCCCCGTGATTGTGTGGCTTTCTTCCGGGTTCTCAGGTTTCCTCCCACACTCCAAAGACATCCTGATAGGGAATGTAGATTGTGAGCCCCAATGGGGACAGTGGTGATAATGTATATAAAGCGCTGCCTGTATAAATGAGTAAAATAAATAAGTGTTGAACTGAGAAGAATTCATAGAGAAATGGCCTGAAATCAAAGATCACAGTGGCCACCAGTATGTAACTGCTCTCCACCGCTGAGGGACTTGGGCCATTTGGCACTCCCTTTTACACACAATGCAGTTTCTCTGAACAAGAAGTCTTCAAAGCTTCGTCCCAACCAATAGTAAAGAAGATGGGACCATTCTCCCTGCAAAGCTACTTATATGGACAAGTAAATCTACCAGAAATTGAAATTGCATGACCTACTCCTACTGTATTTGTCCTAAGTCTCCAGACCACAAAGCATAGTAAATCTATAGTTTAAAAAAAACATATACTGACCTCACATTGACCCTCACATGGCTCATCATGGAGCTCCCTGTCAGGTCCTCTGTACAGATCCCTGTCCGGTCTGCCATACAGCTTCATTGTTTAGTCCTCCATGCATCTCCTTGTCTGTTCCGCCATGCATCTCCCTGTCTGTTCTTCCCTGCATGTCTCTGTATAGTCCTCCATGCATTTTCTTGTCCAGCCCTACATGCAGCTCCATTATCTGGTCTTCCTAGTAGCTCCCTATCTGGTCCTCCATGCAGCTCCCTGTCCAGTCTTTTATGCAACTCTCTTGTCTAGTCCTCCATGCAACTCTCTTGTCTAGTCCTCCATGCAACTCTCTTGTCTGGTCCTCCATACAGTTCCCTTGTCCAATCCTCCATGCAGTTCTATTTTCCAATTTTCCATGAATCTCCCTTTTCTGGTCCTCCATGCATCTCCCTGTAAAGTCTTTCGTGCATCTTTTTGTCCAGTCCTCCATGCAGCTCCTTTGTCCGCTCCTCCTATCAGATCCCGCTGTGTCCTCCATGTAGATCACTGTTTGTTCCTCCATGCTGTTTTCTGCCAAATTCTCCATGCAGCTCCCTTCTCTGGTCCATCTAGCAGCTCCCTTGTCTGGTCCTCCATGTAGTTCCCTGTCTGTCAGGATTCTTGTCCTCCAATTTGACAACTAGTGACTGCTATTATTCACCTTGATAATTGTGCTGCAATTCCGCTCCTTACCACTGGAGGCTGCTGTTTTGTTCTGCAATTGCCCTTTACTAAGATGGCAGATTCTGAACCTGTGGAATCCATCTTGTTTCCTGCTTGGGCCTGCTTAAAACCTCATGGAACTTTCACTCATTTACTTGAGTATTCAGTCTAGCTGTTAGTCTAGTTCCAGTCTCCAGCTCCTGAACTTTCTTACCCAGACTGTTCTCATTTATTTCTGGACTGTTTCCTACAACCTTTTGCTATCTCCAAGAACATATATTACTGCTTGCTGTTCGTGCTCGTGCTCCTTCGGCTACTGGCTTCCAGCAGTGCTACACCAGTGTTGTAACACTGTCCAGTCCTCCATGCATCTCCCTCTCCTGCCTTATCCTCCATGCATCTCTCTGATCCTCCATGCATCTCTCTGGTTCTCCATGCAGCTCTATGTCCAGTCCTTCATGCTGCTCTCTGCCTGGTTCTCCATGTAGCTCTCTGTCTGGTCCTTCATGCAGCTCCCTGCCTGGTTCTCCATGCAGCTCTATGTACGATCCTTCATGCAGCTCCCTGCCTGGTTCTCCATGTATCTCTCTGTCCGGTCCTTCATGCATCTCTCTGATCCTCCATGCAGCTCTCTGTCCGGTCCTTCATGCATCTCTCTGATCCTCCATGCAGCTCTCTGTCCGGTCCTTCATGCATCTCTCTGATCCTCCATGCAGCTCTCTGTCTGGTCCTTCATGCATCTCTCTGATCCTCCATGCAGCTCTCTGTCTGGCCCTTCATTCAGCTCCCAGCCTGGTTCTCCATGTAGCTCTCTGTCTGGTCCTTCATGCAGCTCCCTGCCTGGTCCTCCATGCAGCTGGCTCCCTCTCGTCTGGTCTTCTAGCCTCACAGTTTTCTTTGGTACTTATGGCATTCACTAGGCTTCTGACTAAACACTTGTCACTGACTAGGTATCACACTATGTCATGACATGTCGCCTCCATCATTATAACATTGATTGAACCCTAGTGATCTACGGAACACTTTTGAAGACTGAAGACCTAACCGAAGGGAGTTAGTTGCATGGAGGGACAGGTGAGAGCTGGGGAAAAGTGCATGTACTTTATTTGAAAACTTTTTCTTGCACTGAAAAAACCTACAGGTACATACTACAGACAGCTAGCCACTCTGTGTGCTGCCATATGGTGTCTCAGTATGACACCATACTCTCAGGTAGAAGCAGTGCCGCAATACGCTTATACATGAGCTGAATGATGAAATCTCTCCCTATGGACCACTGTACTCAGGTCTCGTTAGATGGAAGACTTTTTGTCCTTGATGTTTGTGATGACATCTACTACATTTAGCAGCCTGTGTATAGCTGCGCTTCCCTTCCCCCTCCTATTGAGGCTCAGTGTAATCTGAAGCTACCAGTGCTGGAGTTTTCCCGCCTCACCGTAGGGGGTCTCCATTGTCTTCACATGTGCTGTCCCTCCGTGGCAGCCATTATGAGGATTCATTCTTTTTGCTTATAACACGGTGGGAAGTTGCGTCAGAAACACGAAAGTCACTGTTTTGAACCATGCGCCGACAGGCATCGTTCCCGTGGTACTGGTGAACCCGTAACTCCAACAGAACCCGAGAAATGGAATTCTCGGATCCCCCATGAACTATTTCATCCAAGTTTGGGCTCATTGGAACCGTCATTTTAAAGTAAGCTCATTGATAGGTCTGCCACTCTTCTGCGAGATTCTCAGGATGAAATATGCTCCTGATAATCTTCCAGAGCTTAAACCATGACTTCTAGCCTGGTGAGGTGGCCAGAAAAACCATCCCCTTTTGTGAGGTCAGCAGCCCACAGGTATAAGTCTTGTGGTGAGCCCCCCTTGCGCAGTCCATGCTGTGATGTCCTGACTAAGAGATCTGCAAATGAACTATGACGTGTGGCTCCTCCCCCAGCCAGTCTTGCCTGTAACTACCATGTGAGTTTTTCCACTTTTAATCCTATTTTATTTTCTAACTGCCTTGTACATAACTATATTGCCTCAGCTTGTTACATCTTTTTATATTGTATAAGCACTGCCTGTTTTTAAGGAATAAACCTATAAAATTATTAGTTTGATTCTCCTGCTCTATAAACGAATTTGCACGTGCCTGAAGTACTACGCTACTGTTTTGGGGTTGCTACGGACCCTCTTGATAAATTGTTCCTAAAGTAAACCGTAGCTGGTGGCAGCTTAAAATACGGGGTGTAAAGTGTTGACCTATGGGGTGGCGTTGGCAGTGACGGAGCAAGTTTTATACGTGTATTGCCTGGCTGCGGCCCGGAGTAATTATAATTCCCTCACTGCAGCGTGCCCAATAGCCAGCACACATCCAAGTGACCCGTCTGGCGACTAATTATCCTAGGTGCAGTTCCCTGACTGACCTGAGGGTAAGGGGGGCGCCAGAGGGCTGCGAGTTCCCAAGTGGAAGTGGGATAATTATAAATCCCTGCAGTTTACTGGGTCGAACGGCAGCAGCCGTCGTGTGTGTGCGCGTTTTCGTCACATTTGCGGCACGGAGGGATCACAAGCCGTGATACCCGGGCTACCGTGTGGCAGACCGTGTGCCCGTTTCATCACATGTGGTGGCAGAGCGGTGGGATTATAGAGCATTAGTGATCTGGTTTGAGCAATCATTCCATTCACTAAAAAACTTGCACGGTTCTTCAGGGACCCTGCAACTAAAGTTTTGGAGAACAGACTCAGTGTTTATTAGTCCTGAGACAAATGTGTGTACTTGCGGTTACCCCTCCCTTCTCTTTGTTTTTCTATCCTATCTTTTATTTGGCAAACATGGCTACCATAGGAGCAAGTTGGTACGCCCAGCAGAACAAGGAAACTCTTGTGGGAATCTGCAAGTACCACGGCCTTGTCCACACGAACCGAACCAAAGGCCAACTGGTCCAGGCCCTGAAGGAGCTGGACGAGCATCGGAGCGTGGCGGGCGCAGGAGCCGGCCCAAGCCAAGGTGGTGCCGCAGGAGCAGAGGCCCAACCCCTGACTGCTTACACCCAGGGCGGGTTGGACCCTTACTTGCAGGCGGCCCTGGAGGGACTCACCGCTGACAACCGGGAAGAACGCCTGAGGCTGATCCAGCAAGCTCAAGAGAGAGCCGACCAGCGAGAGGCCAAACAGCGAGAGGCTGAGAGAGCCGAGCGCCAAGCCCAGCGAGAGGCCGAGCGGGAGGCTGAGAGAGCCGAGCGGGAGGCTGAGAGAGCCCGAGCTGAGCGGGAAGCCCAAGCGCAGAGAGCCCATGAACTGGAGCTGCTCAGACAAGGGGCAATGCCCGGAGCGGTACACCCAGTAGCTCTCAGAGTCCGAAGCCCAGGCCGGAGCACTTTCCCGTGATGGAAAAGGACGGAGACTTGGACACTTTTCTGCAGGCCTTTGAGAAAGTCTGCAGACAGTACCGGCTGCCTGCCGACCAATGGGCCAGGTACTTGACCCCCGGGTTAAAGGGCAAAGCTTTGGAGGCGTTCGCTTCCCTCACGTCAGATCAAGACAGTGACTATGAGGCCATCAAGCAGGCCCTGATTGCCAAGTACCAGCTAACCCCTGAGGTATACCGAAAGAAGTTCCGGAACCTCCAACGTGGCCCACACGACAGTTATAGCGATGTGGTGCAAGGACTCAGGAACCACTTTGACCAGTGGATCCATGGACTGTCAGTTGACACCTTTGAGGAGCTGAGAGACCTGATGATCAAAGACCAGTTCCTGCATCTGTGCCCAGCTGAGGTCCGACAGTTCATCCTGGACCGAGAACCGGAGGACGCGGTCACAACAGCACGGATCGCCGACAGCTATGAGGCCAACCGGAAACCCGAGGTGCGGAAGCCCGTCACCACCCGCTGGGGAGGGGGTAAGCCTGCAACCAACCCCAGTGCCCCTGCCAGTCGTCCTCTGGAGGCACTATCCCCTTTGCCAGCGCCAGGCCTACATCAGACCCCCGCCAGTGTTTCTCCTGTAAACGGACAGGACACATCAGCGCCACCTGTCCGGAGAGGCAGAAGAACCCCCCAACCAAAGCCTCCGGGCCCAACGCCTCTGTTCTTTTGGTGGGTGGTGTGGTGGGGAGGGTTGATGACAACGTGCAGCCCGTCCGCGTGGGGGCCCGTCTTGCTACAGGCCTCAAGGACACCGGGGCTGAGCGAACCCTCATCCGACCCGAACTGGCGGCCCCTGAAGAGTTGATTCCGGGGAAAACTTTAACTGTCACAGGGATCGGGGGCGTTCACTACCCCTTGCCAATAGCCCGGGTTTTCATTGACTGGGGTGCCGGGAGCGGGGTGAAGGAAGTGGGGGTGTTCGAAAACCTGCCCACTGATGTTTTATTGGGGACTGATCTGGGGAGGATGGTCGCGTACTATGTCCCTGACACCCCTTCCCAATCTGATAATAAGGTTAACGTTAACCATGATGTTGATGTTGATGATGATGGGAAACTGATTGTGTTACCTGCCAATGCTTTGCGAAGTGATTATGCAACTGATAACCTTTCTTTCCCTAGGAATGATGCTGATAGTGATGTATCTGTGCCATCTGAACCTGTTAACCCTTTCTCTGAAGTGGTAGATGTGTCCACCGGTACAGGAGCGTTCAGCCACGTCGCTCTGCGGAGTGAGACGGCTGAGGAACCCCTAGCAGGAGCAAGCGACAGTGCTCAAGGAAATGGGGAGGTGCATGGAACCGTGAGGAAGGTGATGCCATGACACTGACCAGTGCCACCGAGGAAGGTAACTGGCCCATAAGTAGCACTGCTCCTGAAGTGTTGGGGGTGGATGGGGAGGTAGAGCCCCTAGCAGCGCAGGCTGATGGGTCTATAGAAATCCCCGGGGAGACTGCATATGTAGCTGCTGTCACCCGCAGTCAGAGTGCCCGGATCGCAGGTAGCGCCCTGCCATCTGGACCCTCCTCCGCTACAGGAGAGACTGAACCAGAGGTGGACCCAGAGCCGGTCCCAGAGGGTCCCAGTGAGGAAGGAACCCTCACGTCACTTCTGGCTGCCTCCAGCCAGGAGTTCCAGGCCGCTCTGCACTCAGATGCGAGCCTGGAGAACTTGAGGCACCTCGCCGAGACGCCCACCTCCGTGACTGATAAGGAGAGGGTGTCTGGGAACGAGGAAGGCTGTACGGGGAGACAGTACCCGGAGATTCACAAAAGGAGTGGTTGAGGGTAAAACAGCTGGTCGTCCCGCACCAGTTCCGAGGTGAGTTGTTGAGGATGCCCATGAGATTCCACTCGCTGGACACTTGGGGATCAGCAAAACTAAGGCACGGCTGTCTCAACACTTCTATTGGCCCAAGATGGGGACAGATGTGACTAACTACTGCCGCTCCTGTATCACCTGTCAAAGAGTGGGGAAGGTGGGGCCTGCTCTTAAGGCTCCCCTGATCCCATTGCCAGTGATAGAGGAGCCTTTCCAGAGGATCGCGGTGGACATTGTGGGCCCGCTGGCCGTCCCCAGCCGCTCTGGAAAGCAATACATCCTTACTGTGGTAGACTACGCTACCCGGTACCCGGAGGCAGTAGCTCTGTCCTCAACTAAGGCAGATAAGGTGGTGGATGCACTGGTGACCATCTTTTCACGGGTAGGATTTCCCAGGGAGATGCTTACCGATCGAGGGACCCAATTTATGTCTCGCCTAATGTCATGTGTGCATTGCCACGAAGATCGTCGCGGTTGCACATTCTGACTTCTCATAGCTGAGTTGCTGTTTCTTTGTGTTGGCAGTTAGGGAGTTAATTCTGTCTGTGCTCAGTTCTGGGACTGGGTGCAGTTTCTCCGGCTGCAATTAATTATTTGTTGATTGGTTTCCTTTAAATCTCTGGTTGTCTGTGTTGGGAGTTGCCAGTGAAATTCTTCATGCAGACCACAGATAGGATTGTATCTGTATAGACTTAAGTTAAAGAGCTCCTTAGTTGTTTTAAGCTCACCTTGCTTAGAGTTTAATATCCCAGATCATTTATGTTCCTTCTGTGTTTGAGTGTGTATGCAAGTCTGTGTTTTCTCCAGTCTGTCTAATATGTCTAATCTGTGTATTTAGCAGAGATCAGCCCATATTCCTTTGGTGGTAATCAGTATCCTTCTTAGGACTGATTACAGGGTTCAGGACTGATAGGAGACAGGGTTAGGCTGGAGACTTGGACCTCTGAACCTTTATCAGTACCTCCAAGGTGAGGGATTAGTTAGGACCCCAGTTTAGGGTCAGGTTAGACCCCCGGTCCTCCTCTTTCCTGTGACAGTGTATCAAGTCCTCAAGATTAACCCTGAGTTCAACGGATATCGTGTCAGGTAAATCTATTCTATATTTACATGCTGATGTTGCTAATCTATATGTTGTATAGAGTGTTGTTCTTTTAAGAATAGTTTACTGACATCGTACACATATCATAAGACCGCGTGACATTTTCACTGGCCCATAAATTATTCCCAGTTGCCATGGATCCAGTAGCCCAGCTGGCTCTGCAGTTGCAGGGATTATCCATGGAGCTGACGGACATTAAGTCCAAAGTTTTGTCTCCCTTTGAGCAAACCAGATTTGAACCTAAAGTAGCTCTCCCGGACAGGTTCACTGGTGGGCGAGACAAATTTTTTACCTTCAGGGAAGCATGTAAATTGTATTTTCGGCTTCGGCCTCGATCATCAGGGAGTGAAGAGCAGAGAGTGGGAATTGTTATCTCGCTCCTACAAGGGGACCCTCAATCCTGGGCCTTCTCCCTTCCTCCGGGATCCCCGGCTCTACAGTCAGTAGATCGATTTTTTACTGCCCTGGGTTTGGTATATGATGACCCAGATCGGGTCTCTCTTGCTGAGACAAAATTACGTAAGATACAGCAGGGAGATCGTCCGGCGGAGGAATTTGCTTCTGAGTTCCGTAGATGGGCCACAGATACTCAGTGGAATGACCCAGCTCTTAGGAGCCAGTTTTGTCATGGGCTTTCTGACAAATTAAAGGACGTTTTGGCTCAGTATGATTCTCCTCCATCACTGGAGGCTGCTATGGCCCTAGCTATCCGTACTGATAGACGGCTCCGGGAGAGGTGCGAGGTAACTCCGCCCCCTGTTGTTACTCCACCTACTACTAAAGTCCCTTATGTTGAGGTTCCCCTTGTCTGTTCGGAGGAGCCTATGCAGTTGGGAGGGACATCATTTCGTAGGAGGGGATTGGCGGTACGCCGCAGGACTAGAAGGTGTTTCTTCTGCGGGAAAGAGGGACATTTTGTTGGGGGATGTCCATCCCGTGCCTTGTTGAGCAAAAAGTCGCCGGAAAACTGTTAATCCCAGTTGTGTGGTGGACGACAACCTGGGAGTAGTATTTCGTCGCCGCAGTTCTTCTCAGTTCCTTGTACCAGTGGAGGTGGTGGTTGTACGAGAGTGGAGAATTTTCTGTTCTTCTTGATATGTGGGTCCGGGGCTAATCTGGTTGACGCTCAGTTTGCTCAGGCTCAAGGTATGCATCTGATGTATTGGTCAAACCGATCCCTATATTCTCCATTGACGCCAGGCTCTCGGCCAAGGTAGCTTTGTTCATGAGTTCATAACATTGACCTTCGGGTAGGGGCAATACATAGGGAACTATTATCTTTGTTATGTGTTGGAGGTCTACCTACTCCTATTGTGTTGGGACTTCCTTGTTGGTTAAACATAAACCCTGTGATTAATTGGCAGTCCAGAGATTAAGCCAATGGGGGGAGTTTTGCAAAAGTAACTGCATGAACACAGTCATCAGTGCGGTCGTGCCTAGTACTTTGCCTCCTTTTTTGGAGGACTTTGGGATGTGTTCTCTGAGGAGGGTGTCAGGAGTTGCCTCCTCATCGCGTGTATGACTGCTCTATTAATTTACTTCCTGATGCTAAGTTACCTAAAGCTAGTTATATAACCTTTCTGGTCCTGAGAGGCAGGCTATGAAAGATTATATTTCGGAGAGTCTGGCCAAAGGCATATTAGACCTTCATCTTCCCCAGTGGCCCGGGTTCTCTTTGTGAAGAAAAAAGATGGAGGCCTACGCCCTTGCTTGGATTTCCGCGAACTTAATCGGATTACGTTCGAGATCCGTATCCACTCCCTCTGATCCTGACTTTCAATCAAATTGTTGGCGCCAAATGGTTCTCTAAATGGATCTCAGGGGGCGTATAATCTGATTAGGATAAAAGAGGGGGATGAGTGGAAAACGGCTTAACACGCCGGAGGGACATTATGAGAACCTTGTCATGCCTTTTGGTCTGACTACTGCACCAGCATGTTCCAACATTTTGTTAATGAATTTTTCGTCATCTGGTGGGGCTGTTTGTGTCGTATATTTGGATGACTTTTAATTTACTCACCAATCTTGGGTCTCACCAGGAGCATGTGAGACAGGTGTTGCAGATCTTGCGAGACAATAAACTATACGCCAAACTGGAAAAGTGTGTATTCGCCGTACAGAACTTCAGTTTTTGGGTTTCTTGGTGTCACCTCCGGGTTCCCGTATGGACCCGAAAAGGTGAGAGCATGCTTGAATGGGATCAGCCAGGGGATCTTAAGGCTCTGCAGCGTTTTTCTGGGGTTTGCTAACTACTACCGGAAATTTATTTGTAATTTCTCATCTGTTGTCAAACCTCTCACTGACATGACAAGAAAAGGGACGGATTTTTTTCTAAATGGTCGGACAAGCTTGCCAAGCTTTTTCCTCTTTGAAAAAAATGTTTGCTTCGGCACCCGTTCTCATCCAACCAGATGCATCACAGCCGTTCGTTGTGGAGGTGGACGCGTCCTGACGTAGGGGTGGGTGCAAATATTTGTCCCAGGGTCCGTCCCCTGGTAAATGGCATTCCTGCGCTTTCTTTTCTAAAAATTGTCGTCCGCCGAAAGGAATTTTTGATATCGGCAATAGGGAACTTTTTGGCCATTAAGTTGGCTTTGAAGAATGGCGTCACTTTTTGGAGGGGGCAGTCCACCCCGTCACCGTCATTACGATCACAAGAACCTGCTGTATTTGGAATCTGCTAAGCGCTGAATTCCAGACAAGCTCGATGTCGTGTTTTTTACCAGGTTTAATTTTTGTTGTCACTTATCGCCCTGGACTAAGAAGTTAAGGCGGATGCCTTGTCTCGCAGTTTCCCCAGGGGCCGGGAAAATGGATGACCCGAATTCCTATCCTTCAGGAGGGGGTGGTAGTGCGGCTGTATGTTCTGAGCTTGAGGAGGAGGTGTTAGAGGCTCAGGGGGACGCCCCTGCAGGACCTCCAGGGAGACTGTTTGTCCCAAATCATTTGAGACAAAGGTTTTTGAGGCACATCATAATTCTGCTTTAGCAGGGCATCCAGGGAGTAAGGCTACTTAGATCT
>JARQOD010000008.1:164767171-164801005 GCA_033576555.1 Oophaga sylvatica | reverse complement strand
AAAATTAAATTGGTTTAAGAAAAGATTCCAGCGAGCCTGGCGAGGAGTCAGGCACTTAGCCGACCTGATAAACTCAAGGTTACGATGGTCTGTCAGGACGACTATTTGCTGTGCAGCTCCCTGAAGAAGGTGTCTCCATTCTTTGAAGGCGGCAATAATGGCCAACAACTCTCTATTGCCCACATCGTAGTTCCTCTCAGCCGAAGACAACTGCTGGGAAAAGAAGGCACAGGGATGCAAGACATTCTTCTCACCTGTTCTCTGAGAGAGTATAGCTCCAACGGCACAGTCTGAAGCATCCACCTCTATTATGAAGGCAAGCTCGGGGTTGGGATGTACTAGGATAGGTGCAGTGGTAAATTTATCTTTTAGACGGGAAAATGCTTCCTGGGCTTGGGGAGTCCAGGAAAACCTAGACTCTTTCCGGGTAAGTTGAGTGATAGGTGACACTACCTCAGAGAAATTTCTAATGAAACGTCTATAGAAGTTGGCAAACCCGATGAAGCGCTGTACCTCCTTCACATTTCTAGGACTTGGCCAATCCTTGATGGCTTGGGTTTTGCTTCCATCCATACTAATTCCTTGTGTAGACAGTACATACCCCAGAAATTGAATTTCGGTCCTATGGAATTCACACTTTTCAAGTTTGATGTAAAGATGATTTTGTCTTAGACGTTCCAAGACCATTCTCACATGTCCATGATGTTCCTCTGTGGAGTTAGAAAAAATTAGAATATCATCCAAATAAATTACCACGAATGTATCTAGGAGATCCCTGAAGATGTCATTCACCAAGTGTTGGAAAGTGGCTGGGGCGGTACTCAGACCAAAAGGCATAACTAGATATTCAAAGTGTCCATAGCGTGACCTGAATGCAGTCTTCCATTCATCCCCAGGTCTAATACGGACTAAGTTATAGGCCCCACGAAGATCTAGTTTAGAAAAAATTTTGGCATGTCGCACTCTCTCCAATAACTCAGGGATTAAAGGCAATGGATAACGGTTTCTAATAGTAACCTTATTGAGTTCCCTATAGTCTACGCATGGTCTCAGAGATCCATCTTTCTTCTTTACAAAGAAGATGGGTGCACCTGCAGGAGATGAAGAGGGGCGTATGAAGCCCTTGGCTAGATTTTCATCAATGTAATCCTTTAAAGCCTTTAGCTCGGGCCCCGCCAGAGGGTAGATCTTACCAAAAGGTATCTCTGCTCCAGGCAATAATTCAATTGGACAATCATATGGACGGTGAGGAGGAAGCTGGTCAGCGTTCTTCTTGTCACATAAATCCACATAGTCCTGGTATACAGCTGGTAGTTCAGGGACTGACATGATTCCTTTAGGAACAGAGCAAGCTGAAACTTTTGGACTCATCTGTTTCTCTGGAAAGTGTAATTCCTTGGTCTCCCAGTTAATGGTAGGATTCTGAGCCTGCAGCCATGGTAGCCCTAGAATAATGGGAAAGTGGGGAGAAGAGATAAGCATAAAGGACAGTTTCTCTTGATGATCTTTACCCATAAGAACCCTCAAAGGCTCTGTTTCTTGATCCACTGGTCCAGAGGTCAGCAGGGAGCCATCCACAGTTTCCATCTGTACTGGAGTAGCCTTCTTCACTGAACGTATTCCCTGTTTCAGAGCAAAGGAGACATCCATAAAATTTCCACTTGCCCCTGAGTCGATCATAGCAGAGCTAGACACCCAAGCTGAGTCAACCCAGAGTTTGATGGAAAGAAAGCAATGAGAATTGTCTTTCTTACAACTCAGCTGGGACACCGCTGAGGAAACTTGAAAAATGGCAGCGTTTACACAGTCAACGTCCTCAGAGGTAACGGAGTTTAAGTCCGAGAAATCAAGATCTGTTGCTGCAGATCTCTCTGGAGCCTGAGGCTCGGACCTGACAGATCCCCTCTCGCAACACTCACAATGAATGAGTGCTGCAGTAGTCTTACGAGAACGGCTGGGGCAGTTTATAATGAAGTGCCCTGACTTACCACAATAGAAACATAGATTCTCCTTAAAACGATGTTCCTTGCGTGCATCACTAACCCGTCGTTGTAAAGAGTCTACCTGCATGGGTTCAGGTTCGGTTCCCGTGTAATCCTACTCAAAGGTTCCTTAGCTGGAGAGGAAGGTAGGAAAAGGTTAGTACGATTGCTTTCGAACCATCTCTCTTGCCTGCGTTCAGTCAGACGAGTATCAATACGGATGCAGTAGTTAATAAAGTCACCTAACGCAGTGGGAGGGTCGGCACGAGCAAGTTCATCCTTAATCAGTGGAGATAACCCCTTTCGAAAAATAGATTTTTTGGCGGAACTGTCCCAGGTGGTATCAAGGGCCCATCTCCTGAAATCCAAGGCATATTCAGCTACCGAGTGCTTACCTTGGCGCAAAGCTAACATGGCTGCTTCAGCTGTTGCACCTCGATTGGGGTCATCAAACACCTGCCCCATGGCTGAAATAAAATCATCAAGGTGATTCAAACAATCATCCTCAGTCTCAATCAGAGGGTTTGCCCACATCAAAGCCTTGTTGGTAAGCAACATAATTATAGTAAGCACCTTAGATCGTTCAGTGGGAAATTGTGAAGCATGTGCAGAAAAAAAAAGATTGCATTGATTAATAAATCCCCTGAATTTCTCACGTTCACCGCCAAAACGAAAAGGGGGCAACTTGGGAATCCCAGCACTCGGGGCTACGGCAGGAGCCTGGACTCGCCCCTCTAGAACCTCAATCCTGGCTCGCAAATCCTGGGTAGTCTGTCCAACCACTTGCAAATTGTGATTATTGAGGTCCTGTAGATTTGTAAAACGGGTCTTTATATTCTGCAAATCTGCAAGGATATTATCAGTCACTCCGCAAAGTTCCTTTATGCGGGCCTCCATTTTCCAGATCTTTTAAGACAGGATTACTGGAAGAAGAGGAGAGAAAAAAAAACAATAGTGTTCACCTGTGGCAACACTGCAGAGAGAAAAAAAAATTAAGGGAACTGCTCACCTGGAATGGTTGTGAGAAGTCACAACCACTATCATCACAGAAAGTTTCAACCAGACATCTGATATCCAGAGTTACAGCAGACAAAAAAGAGAAAATAAAGGAAAAAAAAAAAAAAACAATAGTGTTTACCTGTGGTAACACTGCAAAAAGAAAAAACTTAAGGGAATTGCTCACCTGGAATGGTTGTGAGAAGTCACAACCACTGTCATCACAGAAAGTACAACCGGACGTCTGATATCCACAGTACAGCAGACACAGCCTTCCAGACCCAGCAGACACTAACGTTTTGGCTTCAGAATCTTGTAATGTATGTAGTACAGTTCATATAGCGTCTTGTGCTTGGGTGCGATGAAAACACATGAGTCACAGGTTTGATATAGAAAAGTCCTGTATTACTTCATACAAGTTGGCAGAAATAGTCACACAGTTTGCAGACACAGAAACAGGAGACACAGCAGGCCAGAGTAATCCAAGCTCAGCAATCACTCTCCAATACAGATTCAGGATCTTCTTCTCTGTTACCGTAAGTCCATGCAAACGTGGGTCTTTCAAAGAGCAGGGTTCAGAGTCCACAAGTGCTTCAGAGCTCCTCAGTAGGAATAGCTGGAGTACAAGGTCCAAGGCTTACAGGAGTCAAGTCACAGGTTCACTGCAGGCTAGATTCTGAAGCACTGATTGCTCAGCTGTGGCTGCTTAAGAAGCAAAGGAGAGAATCAGGGCGGGAACATGCAAGCTGGAAACTCCATTTTGACTGAGGGCAAGATAGCTGCAGCAAGACAGAAAGTAAAATGGCTGACGAACAAACTGAGTTTCAGGAATATATACATAGAACCTTACACATCTGCTGGAGCGGTTGGCGAATGCCAAGTACATATCCATCATGGATTTAAGCCGGGGATACTGGCAGATTCCCCTGAGCCCTGAGGCGCAGGAGAAATCCGCCTTTATCACCCCTTTTGGACTATACGAGTCCACGGTCATGCCTTTCGGCATGAAGAATGCCCCTGCCACTTTTCAGCGGATGGTCAACCACCTGCTTCAGGGACTGGAGGAGTACGCTGTGGCATACCTGGACGACATTGCCGTCTTCAGTTCCACCTGGGAGGAACACCTTCAGCATCTCCAGGAGGTGCTCAAGCGTATTCACCAGGCAGGTCTGACCATCAAGCCGGGAAAATGCCAGATGGGCATGAGGGAGGTCCACTACCTGGGGCACCGGGTAGGCGGGGGTTCCATGAGTCCAGAGCCCGAGAAAGTGGACGCGATCGTGTCCTGGCCCACCCCAGGACCAAAAAGCAGGTGAAGTCCTTCCTGGGCACTGCAGGGTACAATAGGCGTTTCGTGCCGAACTATAGCGCCATTGCAAAACCCTTGACGGACCTCACCAAGGGCGGTCTACCCCAAACAGTCAGCTGGACAGATGGCTGTGAGGCGGCATTCGAGCTTTGAAAACAGCCCTGTGCAGCTCTCCAGTGTTGAAAGCCGTCGACAGCAGTCGGCCATTCCTGGTACAGACTGACGCCAGTGAATTTGGCCTCGGTGCTGTACTCAGCCAGGTTGATTCGGGGAACCAGGAGCACCCCGTGTTGTACCTGAGCCGGAAACTTTTGCCAAGGGAAATGGCATACTCCACCATCGAGAAGGAGTGCCTGGCCATGGTCTGGGCACTGCAACGTTTGCAGCCCTACCTGTACGGGCGCACCTTCAAGGTGGTCACCGACCACAACCCTCTGAGCTGGCTGCACACAGTGTCCGGAACCAATAGTAGGTTGCTACGCTGGAGCGTTGCCCTACAGCAGTATGATTTCGCCGTACAACACAAGAAAGGCAGCGATCATGGGAATGCTGATGGGTTGTCACGACGTGGCGAACCCGCTGAGGTGCGCATGGCGGATTACCAGAGGTCATGCCTCCGTAGCGCCCTCTAAGGGGGGGAGGTGTGATGACATCTACTACATTTAGCAGCCTGTGTATAGCTGTGCTTCCCTTCCCCCTCCCTTTGAGGCTCAGTGTAATCTGAAGCTACCAGTGCTGGAGTTTTCCCGCCTCACCGTAGGGGGTCTCCATTGTCTTCACATGTGCTGTCCCTCCGTGGCAGCCATAATGTGGATTCATTCTTTTTGCTTATAACACGGTGGGAAGTTGCGTCAGAAACACGAAAGTCACTGTTTTGAACCATGCGCCGACAGGCATCGTTCCCGTGGTACTGGTGAACCCGTAACTCCAACAGAACCCGAGAAATGGAATTCTCGGATCCCCCATGAACTATTTCATCCAAGTTTGGGCTCATTGGAACCGTCATTTTAAATAAGCTCATTGATAGGTCTGCCACTCTTCTGCGAGATTCTCAGGATGAAATATGCTCCTGATAATCTTCCAGAGCTTAAACCATGACTTCTAGCCTGGTGAGGTGGCCAGAAAAACCATCCCCTTTTGTGAGGTCAGCAGCCCACAGGTATAAGTCTTGTGGTGAGCCCCCCTTGCGCAGTCCATGCTGTGATGTCCTGACTAAGAGATCTGCAAATGAACTATGACGTGTGGCTCCTCCCCCAGCCAGCCTTGCCTGTATATGATCTAACTACCATGTGAGTTTTCCACTTTTAATCCTATTTTATTTTCTAACTGCCTTGTACATAACTATATTGCCTCAGCTTGTTACATCTTTTTATATTGTATAAGCACTGCCTGTTTTTAAGGAATAAACCTATAAAATTATTAGTTTGATTCTCCTGCTCTATAAACGAATTTGCACGTGCCTGAAGTACTACGCTACTGTTTTGGGGTTGCTACGGACCCTCTCGATAAATTGTTCCTAAAATAAACCTGGGTGGCAGCTTAAAAGACGGGGTGTAAAATGTTGACCTATGGGGTGGCGTTGGCAGTGACGGAGCGGGTTTTATACGTGTATTGCCTGGCTGCGGCCCGGAGTAATTATAATTCCCTCACTGCAGCGTGCCCAATAGCCAGCACACATCCAAGTGACCCGTCTGGCGACTAATTATCCTAGGTGCAGTTCCCTGACTGACCTGAGGGTAAGGGGGGCGCCAGAGGGCTGCAAGTTCCCAAGTGGAAGTGGGATAATTATAAATCCCTGCAGTTTACTGGGTCGGACGGCAGCAGCCGTCGTGTGTGTGCGTGTTTTCGTCACATTTGCGGCACGGAGGGATCACAAGCCGTGATACCCCGGGCTACCGTGTGGCGGACCGTGTGCCCGTTTCATCACAATGTTTCTTGTACCTTTGTGCCCGGTGCCCCACTATGTGATAAAATGAATGGTATCATTCAAAATTTCAAATTGTCACACAAAAAACATGAGCTCTTATGTTTATGTGGACAGAAACATAAAAAAGAGTAATGGCTCTGGAAGAAGGTGGAAAAAAATAAACTCAGAAACGGAAATAGCCGTGCCGTGAAGGGGTTAAAAAGTCGCAATTGATGAATCGAAGGAAAACATCTGAGAACAAAAACTCTGCCCATAATGGTGAACTTAAAAAAAAATCTAATGAACAGTTATAAAAAAGTTTTAAAAAGGCAGGAGATGGTAAAAAAGAATAGGCAAAAAACGACCAAAAACTAGACAAAAATAGGTGCAAATGCAATAATAAATGGGGCCCTATAAGTTTCTGATTTTAGTTTTTAACTTTTTACCTCTTTACCTCTCCTCAATTTATTACTTTTGGGCTTTTGAGCATAATACACATTTTTCATTTGGAGCAATTTTATTTAGGACTGAATCAAATCTGCTCCGTTATCTGAGCGAATTAGTCCGAAGCAAAATTCAGGAGATTTTCTCATCTCTAGTAGCTGTATTCTTCATTAAATCACAGTTCTGCATCTTTTCTCTGACTTCTGCACTTAGCGGCTCGCCAGTTATTCTTCCTGGAAATATATTTAATAAATAATTACGGCGTGAAGGTACGTAAGATTGAAGAGGGGCACTTCTTTTGCTTCATTGAGATACAAAAGCTCTTCTGAATGTATTGAAGGCAGCAAAACACTACATACATTATTTCCTTGCAAGATAGTCCGATAAGTAGCAGACACCTGCAAGAGGAGGAGGAGGCTTAGGTTTCATTTTAACAATTGTAAATCCGAGGTGTTGACAGTCCCTGCAAGCACCTGCGCTTATGTAACCATCAAACCGTATTCTTCTCTAACATTCCTTCATTGCCCGAAAATACCAAGCCCTGAATAGCCAACTTCTCACAATACCAAACAAAAAAAAAAATCAAAGTCAAGTTCTTGTCCTTACCCCTCCTCCGGCCTATGTCCGAGGCTGCACATCACATATACATGGCCTCTTCATCAGGTACGTTCAGCAATACTGAAAGTTTATGGGGTTAAATGAGATGGAAAAATTGAAAATAAAATTGATTTTAGAAGAAAAAAAACAAAATTTTAATATAAATAATGAAAAAATGTGTTTTAGAAGGAAAAAACAAATATTTTTATAAATGTATAAAATTCTTAATCGGAATGTTGATCCAGTGATCAAGATCAGAAGAGAAAATCCTGCTCTTTAGGGCAGACTGGGTCATGTATTATGGACGTAGATATATCGCTTTCCTTGTCCTTTCTCATCCCTTCGTTGAGCTTGATGAACAAGTGTCTCTTTTAAACCGTACCATATAGCTATGTAAACTTTCCTTTACTAGTCAAAGTTACATGATAAATTCCGAATAATATTAAATACTTCATTTTACTATTAGATTTTAGCTGTTTAGAACCAAAATCAATAATTTTACAACACTTTTTTAACCCACATCTGCTAACTCTTCTATTCTTACCAGATGATGTACCAGTTTTTGTTGTTTGATCCTTCGGATCACTCTTCCTTAATTTGCTTGGTGCGATCATGTTTTTAACGGTGATACTCCTATGAAACATTACGTCTGGTTCTGCTGCAATGAGCTCGTTTAAGACAGGGTTTTTTTTTCCAAAAGCGACCAGTATTTTTTAAGAGTTTTTCAAATGGTTTTATTACCCTTATTATAGGTTGTAGTAAAATTATATTTCCAATGGTTTCAATCATTATGTTCTTTTTTATTTATAATTATTAGTTTTACTAGCTAAGCAATCATTTTGGGTTATTTCTAGATTTTTTTTTGGAAAGCAGCCTCTATAATTCTTTAAGGGTGCGCTTTTTCAGAAAACCTTTTCTTTCATAATTCTGATAGACTCACATGGTCTTCTGTTGATGTACAATTTCTACTGATAGGGCAAAACTGTCTCAAAGGAATGTTTCCCCATTTATGGAAATCCAGTTTGCCATTTCCATTGACAGATTTAAAGTGATGTTGTCTACTACTAGAACAACCCATTCATAAACTAAATGTTATGCCCCGATAAAATAATGAAGCCTATACTCACCTCCCGTGCCGGCTCTGTTCCAGCGGTGTCAGCACTTGTTCCTGGGCTGTGATGCGGTTCAATGACACGCGATGCCCGGCGCCCAATCAGCGCTGACGTCACTGTCCCCGCCTTCGGATAAACTGAATATGAAGAGGAAGTCCGGGCTGCAGGTGATCCCTGGCTTCCTCTTCATTTTCAGTTTTTCCGAAGGTGGAGACAGTGATGCCAGCGCTGATTGGGCACCAGCAACACGTGTCACAACACCACATCACAAACCTGGGGAAAGTAAGTGATGACACCGCAGGAGCGGCGTCAACATGGGAGGTGAGTATAAGCTTTATTATTTTATCGGGCATAACATTTAGTATAAGGAGGGGTTGTCCTTGTATTGGACAACCCCTTTAATAACTTTAAATCTAGGAATATGATTCAATCCTTGGCGATATGCGCGGTAAATGTTAATCTCCACCTATTGTTGTTTAGTAATTCAACAAATAGAAAAGCTTCTGAGACAGTGCCACACCAAAGAATAAAAAGATTGTCAATGTATTGACGATAATATTTAATATGATTGCTTTAAGCGTCAGATGTAATGAGCGGTAAGGATTCGAATTGCCCCATGAAGAGATTTACAAAACTCGGGGCGACTCGAGTCCCCATCGCTGTACCAAGTTGTTGTAGGTACAGTTTGCTCTGAAATGAAAACAAATTATGCTTCAATATGAATTCTGATTCATTTAAGATAAAAAGTTTTTGTTCAGACCCAATATTGAAATTTGGGGAAATTTGGCTTGAAGAACCAATTCATCTTCTTTATTTGAATGCATCCAATGCCATGAACAAAAAGTCATCCTCTCCCACATGATTTCCCTAGTTTCTTCAATTAGCTAGGTAGAATCCCTGAGATAGGAGTATAATTGAACTTACAAATTTTGTAGGAAAAGATTAATGTAATGTGATATGAACTATTGCGAGAACCCCTCTCTGATATGATAGGGCGACCCAGGGGATATATTTATACTTATGGATTTTGGGGAGTTGAGAAAATATAGCCTTGTTTGGGAAGGAGTTGGTAAGAAAACATTTCTCTTTTTTATTTATGATTAGACACCTGAACGCATCATTGATAAGTTTCTGATATCCAAGCTCATTGGTAATTTCCATAAAATATTTTTTATCTGACAAGATGCTATAAGATTCTTTTATATATTTAAGTATTTTGTATCATCACCTCTCCCCCTTTATTCGCCTGTCTGATTACAATTCTATCAGTCATTTTCAATTTTGATTTAATAGTCCGAAATTCCTCTGCTACTAAGGAGAAAAAAGTATCAAGATGATAACCCCTGTGATGTATGGGGTAAACATTGGGTTTCGAATCCTTATGTATAAAATTGTTAAGAGGGTTGTTTTCTTTCCAAGTAAACCTTTTGTGATTGTAAAATATCTACTTAATGCAATTTACGGACAAAGGCATTCAAATCAAAAAACAAATGAATATCTTTTGTACTTGAGAAGGGCAAAAATGTAGATCCTTACTCAAAAGAGCAAGCTCACCGTGATTCAATATATAATTAGGAAAAGATTGAAAATCTTTATAGTTTGTAAACTTTCCTTATGGGACTTCTATAGTTTTCTATTGCGTTTGCTACCTCTCGTTTTTCCTCTAACCTTTCTTTTAGCTTGTGAATAGTGGAAGCGGTTAGTGGGACGAATCAATATTTCATTGTGTTTCAATTCAAAGGTGCACATGTGAGAAGGGGAGGAGAGATATGAATGCTCTGACTCGTGAGCGTATACGGGGAGTGGGACAGAGGATGGTACGTGGGTCCAATTCTAACCTGTTACTTGCCACAGGTGAGTTTGAACGAGCATCACATGTTTGAAACAAAGTTGTTTGCCAACAATTTTGTTTGGCCCATTTTTGGGGTTTTGTGTGAAATTATGTCCAATTTGCTTTTTATTCTGTTTTTTTGTGTTGTTCCAATACACACAAAGAAAATAAGCATGTGTATAACAAAACATGTGTACAGTAATTGCAATAATTTTCTGGGATAAATCCTTAATTTTCCTGAATAATTTCAAGGGTACCAACACTTTAGCCATGACTTTATATGAGATGAAGTGCTAGAGGGAGAAGGAGAGGGCAGAGGAGTGTGTGGTGATGGTGGATGTAAAAGGATGTGATTTGAATAGAAGATTGATAGGAATAATCATTAAGAGTGAGTTCATTCGGATCTAGTGGAAGTTCTATTGGATCAACTGTAGGGGATTTTATAGAAGGTGACTGAGTTGGTAGTGGTCAAAAGAGGAAGAAGACGAGGATTAGGAGCAAGAATTGGAAGAAGGAGGATTTAAGGACAGAAGTAGAAGCAGGGGGATTGGAGGATGATGTAGAAGTGGAAACTGTATGTAGAATATGTGAATCTGGGTATGATCGGGTGGTATTGATAGTCAGAGATTTATTGTAAGAAGGATATGTAGCAGTGTTAGTGATACTGCTGTTCTTGTGGGTATTATGTGATGTAGATCGAAACCTGGAGGATAAAGACATGTGCGACTGAGACATCAGATGTGATGATGTCACTGCATTGTGTCTGCTGTGCATAGCATCAGTACACAGAGCAAAGACTGGAGCAGAGCGCCAGGGGAAATGGAGTTAGGTGAGTATGTGATTTGTTATATTTAAGTGTGTGGGATGTGTGTCTATATATAGGGGGGTATGTGAGGGCTTATACTGTATATAGGGGCATTTGTGAGGGCTCATACTTGAAAAAGGGAGGCTATGTGGGGGCTCATATGGTATCTAGGGAGGTATTTGGGGCTCATATTGTATTTAGGGGCTATGTGTAAGATCATACTGTTTATAAGGGGCTATGTATACGATCATACTGTTTATAGGGGGTTGTCAACATACTTAATTCTGCTCAATATTAAGTGATACAATAAATAGTAATATAAAATAATAATTAATTTGCTAATATTAATATTGAGAATAATTAATTTCAGCCATTTTGTTTGGTCTCCACAACAGTCACGATTTCTCATGTGGCCCCTTGGGAAAATTAATTGCCCACCCCTGGGTTACTGGATTGACCTGATGGAAGATGCCCGTGGATCTCCTGTGTGGCAGCTAGAAAAGTGACACTTTTAGGGTGGTGCAGATCCACCCCATTTATCTCATAGTATGGTAAGGTGGCCATGCTTATGCGGTTTTCTCCATTCATGTCAATTGGAGTGCCAAAAATTGCCAAAAAGTGCATTTTCAGGTTGAGAACATGGACAGGTTGTAAATTGTTAACATGAAGTCCAGAGAAAATTGCTGAGATTTGGGTGCTACTGACTGGGGAAGAGTGTAAATTACCGTATGTCCTAACTGTTTACTGAGAGCATGAAAAAACTAATTTGCAGAAGTTTCTTAGACAGCTGGTTGCCTTGAAGAACATTACCCACCTCCTAGCCCTCTTGATCTCTTCTTTCCACAATATGGAATGTTCCTGTACACGGAGAGTTAACAAGAGGACAATGAGGGACATGGAAACTATTTGGGGTTTAAGAATATTTCATTACTGTCTAATACAAGGATTATTTTTATACTTCTAATCTGATAATATCTAAGGTTTTTACCTAAGTCTCAAAAGCCTTGGAAATTGCAGTTATATAACCAAATATAACAATTTGTTATTTTCTGTTTTATTCTGTTCATAATAATGTGTTTATAAAATTTACAAAAATAGACAAAAGTGGTATGTTAATGCAATGTTACTCTGGCCAAAGGGGTAATTTGAGGATTTTTAAATATGTAAAACGGTTCATAACTTTGGGGCATCTCTTGTAGAATTGGTCTCCTTGTACTGGCAGATGGGCCCTTTCACATTCCAGGATCCAGGTGTAAGAATGTGTCACGCTCTGTCCTCTCTAATAAAACGGGGGCGCTTTTGTGTATTAAAGATGTATTTAAAGTGTATAGAATATCCCAGGCACTAATATGAACAATTTTATAGAATGTTTTAAATATTATTGAGGTGAATGACTCCAATGTGTTTTGATAAAGATATAATTTACTCTTATATTAAGTATAGGGAAAGGATAAGGATAAGAAATTAGGATATAGGTATTGTGACAGGGTCACTGGCACAGTGTATGAGGGGAGATATGTTTCATGGAGACTGCTCTCCTCTGTGATCTAGAAACCCATAAGTTTCTTTTCAGCATGATATGTGCTGAAGGAGTTAAGCGGCCATGTTATGGACGGGTTTTTAGGTGAGTAGGTAAGAGATGGGCGGGATGCCTACCCACCATATCTTCACCTCAAGTGTGTGGCTGGGGAGATAAATGTCCAGCCAGTTTTTTTCTGTGGTCTGTGTTGTGTAGAGGCAAGCAAGCCCTAGGCTGATACTCCTGCGAGAGTTGTCATATGTATTGGCCCAGAAGTCCTGGGCAAGACTGTCTATGAACTTTTTATTTCCTTTTAAGCCTGAATGGCTGTATTTCTGTTACCATTTTTGGGGTTTATGATACAATAAACCACCCAGATACTTTAACCCACGTGTGCCTGGGTCTACCTCGAGGAGCAGCTAAGTGAACCAATCTGCCACAGTATAGATGTAGGAAAAAGCATTAAATATAGATAGGAATGGGAAAGTGCATTGGAGAGCACAATAGAATCAGTAAATAGATAGGAAGATTAGAAGAGATGAGAAGATTACATAGAAATAGTGATTAGTGAAGTCCAAGGTCTAAAAAGCACAAGAAAGTATGAACTTAGGGGCAGTATGCAGATCTTCCGGGTATGGGTGGGATCTACGGTCCAAGTTAGGTACAGAGGAGCGTGCCTTCATCACTTTCTAGAACAGTGTTTCTCAACTCTAGTCCTCAGGACCCACCAACAGGTCATGTTTTCAGGATTTCCTTAGTATTGCAAAGGTGATAGTATTGCACAGGTGATAATTTTATCACCTGCTCAAGCATTAATTCCAAGGAAATCCTGAAAACATGACCTGTTGGTGGGTCCTGAGGACTGGAGTTGAGAAACACTGTTCTAGAAGGAAAAGCCGGATGGGGAATTGTATCAGAAAGGTGGGTCGGAACTCATGAAAGCTGCTGAGTGGGACAAAGTATCTCAGGGGCCAAGGGTGACAGACAAGGAAGAGATAATTCAGGCTGAAAAAAACATGAATGTAACATTGTAATGCGCTGTGACAAAGATGGAGTTTGGACTGTTGCTCAGAAAAGTTGATTTGTTTGAAAAGTATCAAGTGTCCTCTGTTTAATTTGCGGCTGTTCCTGGATTCAGAATCACGGAGTCAGCGGAGGCCTTTGGCTAAACCATGCTTGTTATAACTTACACCCAGAGCATAAGGGGAATGAGACACTATCTACTTGTGGGGTTCCAGGGTGTAGAAACACAGCATCCCCTCACCCATAACTACTGCCCTGCCCACCTAACACAGGTAAGACAATAACTTAACCTTTTCTATAGTTGGACCCCCGATTCTGGCACATGACCTGACCGGAGATGGGTATAACACACGGTAGTCAGTATAATTCTCCTGCTGGACTCTGCTCATGGAGTTCTGCGGAGGATTAAGAATAAGAGTAGACTTGCTTGGCCCAAAGAACATGGCCAGTAGATAATACGCTTGATGGAAAATTGTTCTTTGGTCTGGATACAAATTTGATATTTTAAACGCCAAGACAAAGATGTGGGCAGGTGACATGGAACTTTTTTGGTTTTCACCATGAAGTTTTGGAAAGAACCTCATATGGTGGAGGTGTTTTGTTGGTGACACTGCTGAAGACTCACTTTTCCAGCAGGCCTACCACAATTCTCTGCAGCAACATCCTACATGGAAAGGTGTCCTTTCATTTTCAACAGAACATTTCCAGGATCTATAAGAACTGTTTGACATAAAAATAAAGTAATGGAGTCCTTGACCTCTCAAGTCATCTATTCTTATTTCAGTGGAGATGGACTGGGAAAAGTTTAAAGAGCGTTTGTCACCCTCAAATTAAACTGCTTAAACATTAAAACAGGGGACTTAGCCCCCATGAAAATCATACCAGCTACTTGGTATTTGGTGCTCGCTAGTCTAATGTGTATGGGCGCTTTTACAATAGATATCCTCAATGAGCCAGCAGATGGCAACCCAATTTGGAGTTGACTTTGTACCTTATTCCATGCCATAAGGGTCTATTTGTTTTATGGATTGAGTCACGAATTATGTAGTAGACCAACTAGAGATATGCCAGTTCTTTAAGTATGAGAGGTAGACCTAGAAATAATATATACTCATGAACCCTCTGCCCAAGAAACCCTTGACCCATACTGTTGATGGGTTTTCTTTGGTTCACAATCCTCAACTTTTAGAAAAATCTTTGAGACAACGATAAAAAAGGCTACGTCTAGAGGAAGGAACGATTCACTATCTTTGTAGATGGGGATTCTTAACAATAAGCCACATGATGTTGTGATGGTTAATGTCAGCTGAACCTACCAACGGTGGGCTTGGGCAACAGTCTAATTTGTATGGGGGTCCCTGTCTCTCCTCTGAAAGATGATGTAGTGAGAGAAAGATCGACACGTCAAAATTTCCTTAGAGATTTGCCACCTCTAGAGAAGTCTCTCTCGAAGAGGACTCAGTACCGGTAACCCCACCCAAGCGTTCCTGTATAGGGGGGACTTAAATCTCTGTGATGGAACAATATGGCTGAAAGTTTGTTTGCTTTTATCTATGAGAGGTTTAAGAGGATGACAATCTGGTGCTCTGGTCCAACCAGACAGAAAATGAACCCAAAAAAAGAGATGACTTTGAGGAGTTTTAAGACCTTACAATCCATTGTATTCAGAATACTGGACCCATTTTTGCTCTTTGGGACCTTTCTCCAAGAAACCACTTTGCGCATAGAACTTTTTATGATCAAAAGAATCATTAGCGTCTTCCTTTCTTAGGTTACGGCTTTCCATGTACGTGCGTCATGATGGTGAATGTATCCACTCTACACATTAATACATATCTTGTATAGTAAAAATAAACATGGTAACTCACAGCCTACAGTGAATGATTTCTACAATCGATCTTTCTCTGCACAATATCCCCTATCAGGAGAATTCGCTCTTGTGAAGAGAGTGAAGAAAAAAAAAAAAGCAATAAGAGTTTTGCAGATTTCATCACCCGGTAAATTCAATAAAAACAATGTTTATTTTATAAGTTCAATAAAGGCGAGAGGGGCATCTTGCCGAGAACCGGCGCGCCTCCCGCAAGTCAATAGCTGCTCTTTAAACCTCAATATATGTGGATTTGTACTAACCATTAACTCCTAAAGCAATGCGCTTAGAGGACCTTTCAACGCAGTGCCTGTAGATACAAATAAATATTATATAAAGCACAAAGTTAAAGTGAATAATTGTTTCTATTGTGTTTTATTTCTCTTGAAAAGGACATATGCATTAATGTACAGAAACTCCAGCAGACACAGAAGATCCCCACTTTTTAAAGGGAACCTGTCAGAATGATTTTACTACTTGTAGCATCATTGTATAAGACCTCCTAACGCAACAATAAAAAATATATGTGTTGTAGTAATCCGATACGCCGATGCTGAGAAATCAAGCTTTGAAGCCACATCCTTTGAGTTAGGATGTGCATGGAGAGACCACCCCAATGCACTTCCAGGCTAATTTGCATTTCACATAAAATCTTGATTTGTCAGTACCGGTGCATCGGATTGTAAGAAGAAGGACCGGACCGGGGGTACCTTTCTTGCGCCGGGTCCGGAACTATGGGGGCTGTCACCCTTGTTGCCAGGGGGAAAGCTTAGAGACCCAGACCGACCTTTGCACTGGACAGCAGGGGGTGTGACTAAGTTAAAAAGGAGAGAGTGCGCAAAAGAGTGAGGCGACTTGGCGAGAACACGCGGCATGCAGCAGGGGAAGTTTGGTGCTCCGTTCTCTGAGCACCGTGACAGCACAGGCCTGCGCTATAGAATCCCAACTGCCACATACAGAGACTGTGACAGGAGACTTGCGTGTGCCCATTGGCTCCCGCAACTGGAGGTGCCAAATGTTCCGGGCCGTCCACGACCGTATGTGTGCAGCATAAGAAAGACCAGGTGACTCACTGAGAACTGTGCTGTTTCTCACCCGCATACATCTGCCGAGCTACATTGGGGCCCGACATTGTTGAGGACTGCGCTTCACTCTTCATCACGAATCCCGATCCCGGACCCTGCACAGGACGACAAGGACCCTCCGTCACCGCTGGGAACCGGATCATCCACGCCTTCCGGATGACGCCAGATTCATCACAAGCTAACGACATTGGCGCCACCGACTCTCTACAGCCAGAAAGCCGACATACTGATAAGTTTAACCCTTAATGAACAGTTGCTTTCCCACTTTCAATTGTTACCTCCTCTGCACATTTATCGTGCTTAAACCATCTGCCTTAATCCCTGTGTGGAGTATACCACTGTTCAAGTAAACCTAACATTAACCCTTGCTCTGCCTCCTGTCAGTTACTGCATCCCGCAACCTGCACTCACAGGATTACTACAACACAGATATCATTTTTCCTGTTGTGCTATGAACTATACAGCCATAGCCGTAGCAAAATTGTTTTGACAGGTTCTCTTCAAAGTCAGTTTTTCTGACTTGCATGTTTTATTATACAATTGCATTCTACATAGAAAAAGAAAAGCCTAGCATAAAAAAACAAGCCTCTTTCCGTTAAAATCTACATAATCTCGCAAACACAGATTCTTTACTGTAAGAGCAGTGAGACTATGGAACTATCTGCCCCATGATGTGAAAATGGTTGATTCACTGCAATAGTTCGAGGAGGCTTGGAGGCCTTTCTGCAAATATATAAAATTACAGGTTTTGGGCAGTAGATTCTCTGATTGACAAGTCTGATTGCCGTATGTAGTGGGTGAGAAAACTCTGGACCATGGATCGTACACATACTTTTCTCTCTCCACAGTGCTCAGGCTGGGGTCCGCAGTGATGAAGCCGGCAGCCGGAAAACATTGGCTGCCGGCCCTTTAAATGCTCCTTACACTGCGATTACGTCCTGATCCATGCCATCTTCTAGATGTACTTTATGGGCAGAGTCAGCTCTGCACCCCAGTCCCACCAATGACAGCGCAACAGCAGCTGCAACTGCAGTGTCTCCTGTGATGTATGTGCCCCCAGTCCCTCCTGTGATGTACATACCCCTAGCCCATCCTGTGATGTACATACCTCCAGCGTTAACCGGAAATGTATATGCCCCATAGTATCCAATGGGATGTAAATGCTACAATCCCAGTGTCTCCTGTGTAATGTACATGCTACAGCCCCAGCATCTCCTATGTGATGTATATAGATCAGTTTCGGTGTCTCCAATGTGATGTATATAGAGCAGTTTTGGTGTCTCCTATGTGATGTATATAGAGCAGTTTCGGTGTCTCCTATGTGATGTATATAGAGCAGTTTCGGTGTCTCCTGCGTGATGTATATAGAGCAGTTTCGGTGTCTCCAATGTGATGTATATAGAGCAGTTTTGGTGTCTACTATGTGATGTATATAGAGCAGTTTCGGTGTCTCCTGCGTGATGTATATAGAGCAGTTTCGGTGTCTCCAATGTGATGTATATAGAGCAGTTTTGGTGTCTCCTATGTGATGTATATAGAGCAGTTTCGGTGTCTCCTATATGATGTATATAGAGCAGTTTTGGTGTCTCCTATGTGATGTATATAGAGCAGTTTCGGTGTCTCCTATATGATGTATATAGAGCAGTTTCGGTGTCTCCTGCGTGATGTATATAGAGATGTTTCGGTGTCTCCTATGTAATGTATACACTGCTTGATTCTATAAATGTAACTTGAACAGTGATTTCCCCCTGTGAGGAGATATGTAGTGTAATATACATCGGTGTTCAGAACTTACTCCTGCCAGTTCTTTTCAAAGTTCATCAGAAAGAGCCGATTGTGCTCCAGACAGACGCAACTGTGGAAAAGCAGTTACAAGAAGCAACATTATCATTAACACCCAACATCACAGCTGCACCAAAGAGAAGCAACTCCAGCCGTCATATTAGGGGGAGTTAATAAGATATGCAAAAAAAAAGAGAGAGGACAGCACCTCCAAAAATCATACAATGATCTAATGCCTCTCGGCAAAAATATATATAACTGAACATGAGGTTCTTAGTTTAACATTCTGATCAGACTGTATGAAGCCCACAGCCATGTCACGGCGAACCTTGTAGTGGGTCCTGACCAACCCTAACGGAGCGGAGCCGTGCGTCGACCACCGCCACAGCAGCAATGCACCAGCAAAGCAGGCGGCCTGGTGTCTCCAGACCGCGCCGCTCCACCAGCACAAAACCTCAGAAACAATGGCCGCCACACAGCCCCAACACCAAATGAAAGGAGTCCCCATCGCCCCCACGGAGCGGAGCCGTGCGCCGACCACCGCCACAGCGGCAACGCAGTGGCAGAGCAGACAGCATGGTGTCTCACAGCACCCATGCTGCAAGACAGAGTACCCATGACTCCAGACCGCACTGCCCCACCAGCACAGAGCCACAGCAACAATGACCCACTACGAGGTTCGCCATGACGTGGCAGTGGGCTTCATACAATCTGGTCAGAATGTTAAACTAAGAACCTCATGTTCAGTTATATCAATTTTTGACTAGCGGCATTAGATCAATGTATGATTTTTGGAGGTGCAGTTCATGCTCTTTTTTTTGATGTATAGCATGTTCTTTCCCCTTTCTTGGACTAGCACTCCTCCCATTTGGCACAAGTGATTCTGCTATTTACACTGTAAATAGGAAGAAAGCTGCCAATCACTGGTGGGGGCAAGGCTGGACCAAGAAGCATGAGACACCTAGTCTGTAGTGATAATCTCCTGCTGACAAACACTGATTGTATTGAAACCAGCAAAACCAAACCTTGTAAGTGACACATCATTGGAATCAGGATCTCAGCCCCTACACCATTTTACTCTCAGATTACATAGCAAAAACCTACTGACAGATTCCCTTTAATTCATAATTGTCTAGCAAGAATAACTGAGGAATGGCACAGGACAGCAATACAAGAATTACACTCCAGAATGGTTATATCATGGTTAACACAAACTTTTATTAAAACTGATGTATCTGGAGAGATCTTTTACTTAACCCACTTTGAAATAATTTTTCTTACATCTCCTCTCATGAACACCTGTATCTGTTTGTTTTTTTTTAAGTGTGAAGTGAAGCTTTAATTCACCATCTTGAAAGAAATCTCAGCAGCTCTGGAATTTACAGGTTCCTTTATGTATCATATAAGGAGTGTAGACAAATCATATGTATCAAACATACTATGAGCACGACGCTGAGGAGCCAGAGATGAAGGTGTAAGCACAAGAGACGACGCGCTGCGCATATGCTGCAGCGCGCATGCCACAGGCATTCTGAAAACTGCAGCCGAAAAACTGGGAGGGTTTGATGGTTGTCAATAGTAATAAAAAATCTGCAAGAAAATAGAAGCAACTGGGAGGAAATGCAATGACCAAAACAGGAATAACTAAGGGCTCGGAAGATTACCAGCTGTCACCTGGAGTATTCTTGGATTGTCAGCATAGAAAGACCAGGGAGATGTCATTGACGTCCATTGATTCAGAAATGACAGTGGCATCAGGTATTATAACTATATTAAGAATATATATTGGAAACTGTCATCTTCAAAGGAGTCTCCATTTGGGGAAAAAATAGTGGTAACTCATAGAAATTATGCAGCAATTTCATAAGGTTGATAATTTTTTTCTAGTAATTTCCTAAAAGTTGAAATAGGTTGTCCACTAATGGATAAACCCTTATGAGTAGCTGAACTGTGCCTGCTGATTGCCTGCAGTGGTCACTTGATGACAATGTCTTGATACTAGCAGGGGGCACAGTGCTGACATGGAAGGAATGGCCACAGTTCGGCGAGAGGCAAGTGTGGGCTTTTTTTTAAATTTTGCGCCGCACAATCCAGCTATTGATAATGGTTTGTCCATTCGTGGGCATCCTTTAATAATAAAAAACAGCAAAGTTTCACGAAAGTCAAACAGGTAGATCACAAACTTATAGAGGATTTCAAGGAGGCTCTACGGAAAAAAAGGAAACTTCCTGCACTCCCAGTAGAGTTGGACAACTCTTGGGCATTGAAGAAGTCCTGGAAAGCAGCACTCCCGGAAGTGTACTTTCATGTGCATGATTACCGTAATCTCCAGCCTCCTGATAAACATTCAGGGGTCGGAAATGGGCCATTTAATAAGTTGCCACAAATAGTAACTTCCAGGAGTATAAAATAGTACAATTCTTGACCTGACTATCCTTGCTCTCCATTTTCCTGTGATCAGCTCATCCATTTTCAGTTTCTTAGAACTTGTTATACACCAGTGTCTAGTGTGTTAGGACAATTTCTTCCACATTTATGTACTTTCAAGGGTCCTGATGGGAAATTTGATGCTATTGTTGCATTTTTACGATACAAGAACCCAGTTCTAATGTGCAGTTCTGCCTCAGTAACAGAGAGGTTAATGTCCGCTTTCTATGGCTTACTATTCCATAGCAGTTTGTAGCAATATTGCTAGTGAAAAGGCACCAGTACAATATAATTTAAAGCTCTTGGCAGAAACCAGATGATAAATAGAGGGTTCTGCTTAGTGGCTGTGAAACTACTGCGACTATGAAGAGTGGAGATATTAATATGTTAGAACAAGGGGCATTGAGCTCGATCTCAGATGCCTATCACCCTCACAGATAACGCACTGTCTGCCCTCCTGCGCCTCCTCCTACCATGTTTAATTTAACAACAACGGAAAAAAAACTAATTTAGCTCCTACTGAAGAGGGAGAGAAACATTTCACCAAGGTTTAACCCCTCCGCCCTGTATGAGAATAAGCGGATAAAAAATTACAGAATCATATGGTTTTAAAATTTGGGGTCATATGGGAAAAATATGACTATATATATATATATACATATATATATAAAACACTCAAAAAAATAAAGGGAACATTTAAACAACAGAATAGAACTCCAAGTGAATCAAACTTCTGTGAAATCAAACTGTCCACTTAGGAAGCAACACTGATTGATAATCAATGTCACATGCTGTTGTGCAAATGGAATAGACAATAGATGGAAATTATTGGCAATTATCAAGACACACTCAATAAAGGAGTGGTTCTGCAAGTGGGGACCACAGACCACATCTCAGTACCAATGCTCTCTGGCTGATGTTTTGGTCACTTTTGAATGCTGGTTGTGCTTTCAACTCGTGGTAGCATGGACGGACTCGACAACCCACACAAGTGGCTAGGTAGTGCAGCTCATCCAGGATGGCACATCATGTGAGCTATGGCAAGAAGGTTTGCTGTGTCTGTCAGCGTAGTGTCCAGAGGCTGGAGGCGCTACCAGGAGACAGGCAAATACACCAGACAACAGGCCAGTATACCAGGAGACGTGGGGGGGCCGTAGGAGGGCAACAACCCAGCAGCAGGACCACTACCTCCGCCTTTGTGCAAGGAGGAACAGGAGGAGACACTGCCAGAGCCCTGCAAAATGACCTCCAGCAGGCCACAAATGTGTGTGCACAAACGGTTAGAAACCGACTCCATGAGGATGGTCTTAGGGCCCACCGTCCACAGATGGGGGTTGTGCTCACAGCCTACACTGTGCAGGACGCTTGGTATTTGCCACAGAAGCCAGGATTGGCAAATTCGCCACTGGAACCTTGTGCTCCTTCACAGATTAAAGCAGGTTCACATGAGCAACATGTGACAGACATGACAGAGTCTGCAGACACTGTGGAGAGCGATCTGTTGCCTTCAACATCCTTCAGCATGACTGGTTTGGCAGTGGGTCAGTAATGGTGTGGGGTGGCATTTCTTTGGAGGGCCGCACAGCCCTCCATGTGCTCGCCAGAGGTAGCCTGACTGCCATTAGGTACCGAGATGAGATCTCAGACCCCTTGTGAGACCTTATGCTGGTGCGGTTGGCCCTGGGTTCC
This sequence comes from Oophaga sylvatica, assembly GCA_033576555.1. Lineage (NCBI taxonomy): Eukaryota > Metazoa > Chordata > Amphibia > Anura > Dendrobatidae > Oophaga > Oophaga sylvatica. The sequence goes on along the minus strand of JARQOD010000008.1, from coordinate 164,778,631 downwards.
TCCTAATGCAGGACAAATGCCATACCTCATTGTGGCTGGAGGGTGTCAGCAGTTCCTGCAAGATGAAGGCATTTGAAGCTATGGACTGGTCCGTCCGTTCCCCAGAACTGAATCGATTGAGCAACATCTGGGAATCATGTCTCACTCTATCCTCCAACGTCATGTTGCACCATAGGCTGTCCAGGAGTTGGCGGATGCTTTACTCCAGGTCTGGGAGGAGATCCCTCAGGAAACCCATCCACTGCTCATCAGGAGCATGCCCAGGCGTTGTACAGTCATGGCCAAAAGTTTTGAGAACGACACAAATATTAATTTTTACAAAGTCTATGCTTCACTTTTTCTAATGGCAATTTGCATATACTCCAGAATGTTATAAAGAATGATCAACTTAACAGCAATTACTTGTAAAGTCAATTATTTGGCTAGAAAATGAACTTTATCCCCCAAAAACATTTCAAATCATTGCAGCCCTGCCTTAAAAGGACCAGCTAACCTTTTTCAGTGATTGCTCCATTAACACAGGTGTGGGTGTTGATGAGGACATGGCTGGAGATCAATCTGTCATGATTAAGTAAGAATGACACCATGGACACTTTAAAAAGGAGGTGGTGCTTGGCATCATTGTTTCTCTTCTGTTAACCATGGTTATCTCTAAAGAAACACGTGCAGTCATCATTGCAATGCACAAAAATGGCCTACAGGGAAGAGTATCGCAGCTAGAAAGATTGCAACCTCAGTCAACAATCTATGCATCATCAAGAACTTCAAGGAGAGAGGTTCCATTGTTGCCAAAAAGGCTTCAGGGCGCCCAAGAAAGACCAGCAAGGCCAGGACCGTCTCTTAAAAGTGTTTCAGCTGCGGGATCGGGCTACCAGCAGTGCAGAGCTTGCTCAGGAATGGCAGCAGGCAGGTGTGAGTGCATCTGCACGCACTGTGAGGCGGAGACTCTTGGAGCAAGGCCTGGTCTCAAGGAGGGCAGCAAAGAAGCCACTTCTCTCCAGAAAAAACATCATGGACAGACTGATATTCTGCAAAAGGTACAGGCAGTGGACTGCTGAGGACTGGGGTAAAGTTATTTTCTCTGATGTATCCCCTTTTCGATTGTTTGGGACATCAGGAAAACGCCTCATTCGGAGAAGACAAGGTGAGCGCTACCACCAGTCTTGTCTCATGCCAAACTGTTAAGCATCCTGAAACCATTCATGTGTGGGGTTGCTTCTCAGCCAAGGGAATCGGCTCTCTTACAGTCTTTCCTAAAAACACAGCCATGAATAAAGAATGGTACCAGAATGTCCGCCAAGAGCAACTTCTCCCAACCCTCCAAGAGCAGTTTGGCGATCAACAATGCCTTTTCCGCTTGATGGAGTACCTTGCCATAAAGAAAGGTGATAACTAAATGGCTCAGGGAACAAAACATAGAGATTTTGGGTACATGGCTGGAAAACTCCCCAGATCTTAATCCCATTGAGAACTTGTGCTCAATCATCAAGAGACGGGTGGACAAACAAAAACCTAAAAATTCTGACAAAATGAAAGCATTGATTGTGCAAGAATGGACTGCTATCAGTCAGGATTTGGTCCAGAAGTTGATTGAGAGCATGCCAGGGAGAATTGCAGAGGTCCTGAAGAAGAAGGGTCAACACTGCAAATATTGACTTGTTGCATTAACTCATTCTAACTGTCAATATAAGCTTTTTTACTCATATGTTTGCAATTATTATATTTTTGTCTGTGATAAAAACATCTGTCAAAACACACATAAAAACCAGAGGGCAGCAGATCATGTGTAAATATAATATTTGTGTCATTCTCAAAACTTTTGGCCAGTATGTAGGGAAGTCATACAGGCACAGGGAGGTCATACAGGAACGTGGAGGCCCACACACACTACTGAGCATCATTTTGACTTGTTTTAAGGACATTACATTCCACTTTAATTTTGTGTGTGACTCCAAATCCAGGCCTCCATTGGTTATAAATTTGATTTCCATTGATGATTTTTGTGTGATTTTGTTACAGAACAAAGTATTCAATGAGAAAATGAGAATATTTCATTCATTCAGACCTAGAATGTGTTATTTGAGTGTTCCCTTTATTTTTTTTGTGGGAGTGTATATATATGTATTGTGAGACAGTGAAGGAATATGTGTTGAATGAGGTGTATATTTACCTAAGTACCTTGCTGACTGTAATGAGCGAAATGTGTGGCTTTGTAAACCTGGTGGTAAAGAAAGGTCACTACACCTGCCATTCAGTACACGCTTGCAGCTCAGACTTGAATCCACTCAGGTGTTGATTAGGAAGCCAAAAAAGTAGGTGCTTGGGAGCACAGTCAGCGAGCTCATTCAGTCTGGACAGGGGTCCAGGCACAGAAGGTGTTCCGGAGTGTGAGCTCTCTCTGTCTGGTGCTCGAGGTACCCCGGACACAAAGAGGAGACTCTGCGACACTCCCTGCTGGTGATACTGAATAGGAGGGGATCTCTCTCAAGGTCTGGACGTTGGAGGTGCCTCCAGACATAAAGAGGAGTATCTGTGAAACTCCATACTGGTAACATATATCATATGTATTGTTTTGGCCAGGCTGGTAGAGCCTGGTTCCTGATAGAAAGGGACATTAATGTGTGTAGTGAGTAGCGAGGGGCTTAGGTTTTCTTTTTATGATTTCGTTTTTCACCTATTGTTTGCTGTGGACTTTAATAAAGCTGGTTGCGGCCAGTTTTACACCAGAACTGTGTCTGGTGAACTGTTTATATGCCACTTCCGTTGCCAGGACGGCGATCCCAGAGCTAAATCCCCTGAAAAGCTTACATTGGTGCTAGAATGTGCGTGCAGCACAGTGGCTAATAGACAGCAGAAAAAAAAAAAAAAAAGTTTGTCAGCAAGGGGAAACGTCTATTGAAGCAGTCTTGGAGGACAATGGCCCTGATAGGGTCTGCAGAGAGAAATGTATGACAGCAAAGCTGAACTTGTTGTGAAAATGACTGTGGAATGTGCAGCAGCAAAAAAACGTCTGTGGGGGCAGTCTTAAAGAGCAGTAGCCCTAATAGACTTTGCAAAGGAAAAAAAAAAAAAAAAGGGTGTTTGCACAGCAAGCTGAACTTTCTGTGGAAAAAAGCTGTGTAGTGTGTATGTCTTGAGTGAAGACTGCCGGTGTTGAGACGGAGAGGTCTGACAGCATGGATGACAGCATGGAAACGTGATTAAACAAATGGCGCAAGTTAATGCGCAAACATAAGAAATGCCGTTGTTGAGACAGATAAGTCCGGCAGTATGGAGGAGCTCGTTTTAGCACGGTTCGGGCCCAGCAGGACATGCAGCAGGAGACTGACCGGTTTATGGCAAAAGCTAAAAGTGCAACAGCAGGAGTTTAACCGGTTTATGGCCACAAGCTAAAGTGCAACAGCAGGAGATGCCGGTCATTTTTGGAGCAGGTTGCAGCACTAAAAAAACCCATCAGCACCTCGTCCGAGTGAGGACGCCGGGGTCACGGCATTATTCGCTGCAAAGAAGGCGGTAAGACGGACCCTGAAAAGATGACGCCTCATGACAATGTGGAGGATATCTCACTAGATTTGAAGGACTGGAGAGAAGGAGAACCTACCACTATCTGAGTGGGCCATGATGGTCGCACCCTATTGACTGGAGAACCCCAAAAGGTCTGTGTTGACCTGAGCGAGCAGGAAGCAGGGACTATGCCAAGCTGAAAGAGGAGATTCTTGCCCGGCTGGGGTTTACGGTTGCAGTCGTGCCAGGAGAGTCCATGACTGGAGATACAGTTGGGAGTTGCGTCAGCAACCCTGCCAAAGGGTCAAAAAGGTGACAGTGGGACCGCTACACCGAGCACTTCCTCTGATTACAGAGAGAAAGGTACTTTGGCCCAAAAGACTGCCTCCGTGACCAGCCGTCTGAGCGGTCGTCACTTCAGAGTTCCGGACGCGAACTCTCCGGTAAGAGCGTTCCGCTGTTGGGGACATGGGGTATGTTGATAGACAGGTTCAGGCCGAGGGGAGTATGGGAGGGTGATTGTGGTGGACAGTGTTGGAGATGTTGTGAAATTGCAGCCGGCTGTCCCATTAGAGGGGGGAGCTATGTGCCGTGATGTTTGCAGGTCCCTTCTCTCTGCGCGAACCTGTGTGTGTGCCACCGCAGCCGAAGAGATGGACCACAGGTGTCCCGGTGGGTATGATGGCTGCCCACCACAGGCCCCTCTGGACTCAGGGAGTCAAGTGACTCTCGTGCGTGACAGCCTGATTAAGAGGGACTTCATCCCTGATAAACACCTGGTGTGGTGTACATCCATGGAGACTTCAAAGTCTACCCAGAGACTGCCGTGGACTTGGTCCCCAAATCGGGGAGGTTTCATGTGAAATGGGGGTAGTGAAGAACTGGTGCACCCCGTTATATTGGGTATGATTTCCCCGGTTAAGGATCTTGGGGGAAGGGTGATTCTGTTGGACAGTGTGATGAAGCTCCTACTGAGGGTACGCAGTCCGAAGGGCGGAACACAATGTTAGTGGGCCGTTAATCTTGTGTGATAATGATGATGACCATGATAATGATGTGATATTGATAATGATAATGATGATCATGATAATGATGATGACCATGATGTGATGCTGATATTGATAATGATGATAATGCTAATCATAATAGTGATGATACTGATGATGATCGTGATAAAGATGGAAATTTCTTTGCAGGTGATGTTGGGAGACGAGGATGGTGTTCTCGGGAAACTGGTGTCCCTGACCTGCCTGTGTCCTGTGACAATTTTGGGAGTGAGCCGGTGCGAGGACCCCACTCTTAAAAGACACAGGAAAATGTAATTGTTCTGAATGAGGTTCCCAAGAGCTGGCTTGAGGAGAGGTTTCCTCATGCTGCCATGGACAATAGCCTATTGTTAGGGACACTGAAGTCCAGGGAGAGGTCGTGAGTCAGCTCCTAGTACCTGAGCTATATTGAAGTATAGTGCTGGGGTTGTCACATAGTCACATACTTGAGGGACCGATGGTGAAGTTAATGTTGTGGATGACATGTTAATTAAGGTTCCAGATCAGGATGTGAATGGAATGAATTGTATACTCCTGAAAGTGACCCGGATGTGGCTGAGAAAAAGGGGTCAGGACAGGGATAGTGGGAGTGTTAGTGAATCATCTGATGACGATCATTGCAAACAGTGAAGAAGAGGAGGTTGAGAGTCCTGAGAAGAAAGCTGATGCTGACCTTACAGCGGACAGAAGATGGCATCTGAAGATATTTTAAGTTGGCCGATTCCTGGCGAAGACTAAGGTGAAAGGCAGGACTCTGAAACTAAACACAGCACAAGTAGATGCTGTTGAAAATGAGAAGTTTCAATGTTGGTGTGGATCTGCATCTGCCAAGGGGCTCTGAAGGTGATGTGCAGAGGTGGAAAAAAAACCATGAAAGTGGTGGGGAAACCCGGCCGATGCCTCACCAGAAGCTGAGGTTCAAGTGAAGCTGTGGGAAAAAGATGAAGATTGGGGACTGACTCTGCCCGGAATCTGTTTCTGCGGAGAAAAGCGGCGTGGACGGTGTACTGTCCGGTCCGTGGCTGCAAATGCGAAGTCGGGCCGGAAGTTCGGCGCCCGGTGCTCCATCGGTGTTCCCGGCGACACAAGGATTGGATAAATCCAGGATGGGATTTTTTGGGGGATCGGGTTGGCCTTGGTGAGCTCAAGCGCATTTTCTGGAGTCTACACCTGAACCACGTCCCGTGGTGGGAGGGGCGTGTGTCGCCCCTTGCCCTGCAGACACACAGGAGCTCAGATGGGATGCAAAAAACGTGGGTGGAAGGAGGACTGATGGTGGGCTTTTTGGCATGTCCTACCAGGGAGCCTGAAGAAGGGGCCGAAGCGTAAAGGAAAGTCCAACAATAAGGAGAAGATGCGTATCCATGAGGTTTCCACCAAAGAAATGTAAAACTGATAATGTTGCGTTACGAAGCAGCTGCAGCAATGTGAACTGGGATGGGGCATCTCTTCGCCGGGAACATGAGCGGTTCCAGCAGTTGCCCAGAGTTTACGAGGTGAAAGGGAAGGTGTTTGTGGTTGCCTTGCCGGTCGAGAAAAAGTGGTTGCACAGGTACAAGATGAATTGATTACTTCCAGAAAGAACTCCAAACTTTGGATGAGGCCCCGTGATCAGGCCATGGGATCTCCTGGAGAAAGAAGAAAGAGCTCTGAGTCTTATGCAAATGCCCCTGTACAAGAAGAGGATAAATTTGTGCCCCAAAAAGGGGAAAAACGATCGCTCCTTACATTGCCAATCTTTTGAACAGTGTGGCTAAATTTTGGTAGAGACCATGACAGAGGCGTTAAGTTTGTGAAATAGAATTTATGAATAAGGGGATATTTAAGAAAGTAATGTGTTTAAAAAGGTTCAGGGGGAATTAGAGAAAGCTAAAAAAACCCTTTTCCCCTCCTGGGACGTTGGTGACACAGGGTCGTGCCCCAAAAACAGGAGGTCGAAAGTTTCTGAGGAAAATCAGCAGAGGTGTTTGACGTCCCGGGTGTACTTCTTGGTGAGGCACTATACGAGACTGAGGCTGGCACTAGGGTCAAGTAAAAACGTTGCAGGACACCCGGGCCCCAGGACTAGGCCTGGGGGGTACAGCGTGTGCGGTTGCTTTAGGTGAAGATACAGTTGAAATGGTGAAGAGGGAACTTGGTTTTGGGCATGATGGTCCGGAGTTCACTGTCTTTTGGGGATTTTTGACCACCCCTCGGTTGGATGACCAGCCCTCCGGTTGGAAAAAGAGGGGGGGGGTATGTGGACGTAAAGGAAATGTGTTAAATGAGGTGTATATTTCCCCCAAGTACCTTGCTGACTGTATGAGCGAAATGTGTGGCTTTGTAAACCTGGTGGTAAAGAAAGGTCACTAACCTCCCCTTCAGTACACGCTTGCAGCTCAGACTAAATTTCCATCAGGTGTTGATTAGGAAGCCAGAAGTAGGTGCTTGGGAGCACAGTCAGCGAGCTCTTTCAGTCTGGACAGGGGTCCAGGCACAGAAGGTGTCTCCAGGAGTGTGAGCTCTCTCTGTCTGGGTGCTCGAGGTACCCGGACCCCAAAAGGGGGTACTTGCGACACTCCATGTGGTGATACTGAATAGGAGGGGGTCTCTCTCAAGTCTGGACGTTGGAGGTGCTTCAGACATAAAGAGGAGTATCTGTGGGAAAAATCCATATGGTAACATATATCTATGTATTGTTTTGGCCCGGCTGGGAGAGCCCGGTTCCTGATAGAAAGGGACATTACATGTGTGTAGTGAGTAGCGGGGGCTTAGGTTTTCTTTTTATGATTTGTTTTATACCTATTGTTTGCTGTGGACTTTAATAAAGCTGGTTGCGGCCAGTTTTCACCAGAAATGCTGTCTGAGTGAACTGTTTATATGCCACTCCGTCTGCCAGGACGGCGTCCCAGAGCTAAATCCCTGAAAAGTTACAGTATATATATATATATATTTATATTATATACATACAGTACAGACCAAAAGTTTGGACACACCTTCTCATTCAAAGATTTTTCTGTATTTTCATTGACTATGAAAATTGTAGAATCACACTGAAGGCATCAAAACTATGAATTAACAATGTGGAAATTTTACATTACACTTTACCAAAAAAGTGTGAAACAACTGAAAATATGTTTATTTCTAGGTTTTCAAAAATAGCCCCTTTTGTTTGATTACTGCTTTGCCCCACAGAAAAGGGTTAACAGATGAATTAAATGCCCCGGGTTCCACCGTGAAACATGAATGAGGTGGTTGATGGTTGTGGGGGTGCTTTGCTGGTGACATTGTGGGGATTATTCATTTTGAGGCGGTGGCGGTCCGCTACCCAAACCATCTCATTGGGGTTAGGTTGGTGGGTGTAGAGGCCCGATCATCTGGTGTTGACCCCCCACTCTCCTTTTGGTCAAATAGCCCCTTTCCGTCGGAGGGTTTGGGGTCATTGTCCTGTTGAAAAATAAATGGGGGGTCCAAATAAAGCAAACCGGTGGAATAGCATGCCGCTGCAAGTGCTGTGGTACATCTGGTTTAGTATGCCCTTTAATTTTAAAAAAAATCCCCAAAAAGTGTAAACCGCAAAGCCCCCCCCCCACCATCCACCCTCCTCCTGCTTCACGGTGGGAACCGGGGATGTAGAGCCCCTCCGTTCACCCTTTTCTGCGTGCAAAGCAGTAATAAAGCAAAAGGTGGCTACTTTGAAAAACCTGAAAATAAGACATATTTTCAGTTGTTTCACATTTTTTTTTAAAAGGTAATTAAATCCACTGTGTTAATTCATAGTTTTGATGCCTTCGTGTGATTTCTACAATTTTCATAGTATGAAATACAAAAAAATCATTAATGAGAAGGTGTGTCCAAAAACTTTTGGTCTGTATGTATATTTATATAAACAAACACTAAATTTTTTCTTCTCACCACCACTGGGGGTGGTCTTTGTTGTCCTTTTCATTTGGATCTTACAGAGGCCTGGGATTTTGGGGTTCTGCGCAGGTCTTATTTGTTCCCAGCATTGCGCTTTTTCTGGACAGAGAGCTCGATGTTGCCCCGGATTGTTGTCCCATTCTTCCCAACCCAGGGCCGGACTGGCCTCTGGCAATTCTTGCAATCCCGAAGGGCCTGTTGGTCAGGTTTTCCTTTGTCTTTACGTTGTTACGATCGTTGTTTCAAGACCCCCCTATTTTAAACAGCTGTGACAGAGCACAAAGTCGCTGACCCCCCTTACCTAGCAGGCCACGGGACATTAGAAATATTGGTTTGTAGTAATTCTTGCTTTCCTCCACCCGGGGGGAAATTTTAGTAATTTTATCTAAATTGGTGCTTGGAGACGGGGGCAGCGGGCCCGTGTGATTGCAAATCCCAGGGCTGAATTTCGCCCGTTGTAATGCTTCCAACTTTTTGGGTCACTGCTCCAAGTGCTCCTATCCCCACTGGAATGATGTTTCTTCACCTTCCACATCTTTCCAGTTCCCCTTTAAAGGTCCGGGTGTTTCTCCAGCTTCTTATATTCCTTCTTTCTGATGTTGTGCCCTTGGCATGTCACATTTTTTTTAATGCTATCTTCAGTCCTTGTTCTTCACAATTTTGGGTTTGGGTTTAGCCAACCCCCGCTTATCCGTTGGATTTGAAGTCCCAAGGATTTTAGCCCTTTCATTCCCCACCACTTTTTCTGGGGTCTCACCTGGACTTAGGTAATTGCCCTATGCTGTGCAGATGTTCCTGTAACAATTCCGCTATTGGCTGTGGCGTTCGGTATCGCTTTTCCTGCTTGCATTTTGCTTCCTGCCACTATGTGTTGGACGGTTCCTGGGTTTCTTTGCAAGTCTGCACCTTGGGTTTTCTTGTGTGGTTGTTTTCCGTTTCATGGATTGGTACTTGTGTTGCTTTGTGCCACTTGATTAACCCCTCTGTGCTGTCTCGGGTCCGCTTTCTCCAGCCATTGGTGGGATTTTTTGGTTTTAGCCCTCCATTATCTGTCGTTGGTAACCCCAAATGCAGGGCTTGTCTTGCCTGGCGCTTCATTTCCCCTGTTCTTCTTCCAGTCGTTTTTCCCTAGGTTTTTCTCAGCATTGATCTTTGTGCCTTTTTCTGATGTATTCCTGGATGTCCTTGTTTCACCCGGTGATGGTGGCTTGGATTTTTATCAAGCCTCGACACCTTCTTTCTGTTAGATAATCTTTGGGTGCTAGATTTTTGGGTGGAGACCTCCATGCATTGTGAGGAGCTTTCGTGTCTTCACTCTGAACTTCCCTCTTTCTTTTGGCCAAACACTATGCCAGCGGGGGGTCTGAAATTGGCAGGGCATATGTTTGAAGGCGGATTTTTTTTTTCCCCTTTTGGGTGTCTCTTAGGACTGTTTATCCTTTGGGGATTTTGGGAGTTATGCTTTCCCTTTCCTCCTCATCTTGTTCCGTTAATGTGGGTGCCGAGGTCTTTTGCATGTCTGTAATTGCTATGTGCCTGTGGAATTCCACTCCCTCGTCTTGACTACCTTCCCCCTTTTTAATTACCAAACCGGGCCCCCTTTCCCCCCAAAGGACATCCCCATGTCTTCCCGTGATCCTTTTCAGGTGGATCAGTAAAAGTTGTCGTTTTTTTTTTGCTCAGTGTGTCACCATGTAGGGAGGGGGGATTGTGTTCCCCCTCTTGAACTTGTACCCCAGCCAGACTCTGTAATTATCTGATGAGGGGGTTTAAGTCTATGCAAAAAGAAAAGGGGCGTGATCATTTGTATATGTCGATTTGTAGTCACTTGTGTAGTTGTCTTAGTTGATTCCCTTTTTTGTTTACTTCCCCCCCTTTAGTTTTGAGGAAGGGTTTAATTTCCCCGTTGTTTGTGAGAGCCAGATTCACGTCCATGTGTGGGCATTGAGTCATTGTTTTTCTGTAGTCAATCCGGCTGTGCTGAGTTTTGGGTTTCTGGATCTTGAGTTTGGCGATGCCCCTTTTAAGGTTTGTTACATGTTCCTGCTCGTTTGTTCGTCGCATTTTACTTTCTGCTTTTGAGCTATTTGCCTCAGTCAAAAAGGAGTTTCCCGCTTGCATGTTCCCCCCCCTGATTCTCTCCTTTGCTTCTTAAGCAGCACAGCTGAGCAACAGTGCTTCAGAATTTAAACCCCCGTGAACCTGTGACCTGACCCTAAAACTTGGACCTTGTTCTCCAGCTATTCTATGAGGAATCTGAAGCACTTGTGGACTTGAACCCTGCTCTTTGAAAGACCCCGTTTGCATGGACTTACGGTAAAAGGAAGAAGATCCTGAAAAACCGTTGTGGAGGTGATTGCTGGCTTGATTACTTGGCCTGCTGTGTCTCCTGCTTCTGTGTCTGCAAAAAGTGTGACTATTTTTTCCCCAATTGTTGAAATAATCAAGACTTTCTATACAAACCTGGTTCATGTTTTTCATCGCCCAAGCACAAGACGCTTATGAACTGTATACTACATTACAAAATTCTGAAGCCAAAACGTTAGTGTTGTGGGTCTGGAAAGGTGTGTCTGCTGTAATGTGGATATGGAGTCGGTTGTACTTTCTGTGATGACGTGGTTGGGGACTTCTCACAACATTTTTCCGGTGGCAATTCCCTTAAAGGGTTTTTTTTTTTGCAGTGTTACCCCCGGTAAACACTATTGTTTTTTTTTTTTCTTCCTTTCTTTTTTCTTTTTTTTTTGCTGTAACTGTGGATATCAGATGTGGGGGGCTTTCTGTGATGATAGTGGTTGGACTTTCACAACCCTTCCCGGTGGCGTTCCTTAAATTTTTTTTTTTCTGCATGTTCACGGTAAACACTATTTTTTGTTTTTTTTTCTCCTCTCCCTTTTCCGTACCTTTTCTTTAAAAATTGGAAAATGGGCCCGCATAAAGGAACTTTGCGGGTGATGTAATATCCTTGCAGATTTGCAGAAAATAAAAAACCGTTTTTCAAGCCTAAAGGGCC
>JARQOD010000008.1:164673142-164767071 GCA_033576555.1 Oophaga sylvatica | reverse complement strand
TTGGGTGTTTACTAGAATTACTGCTCCAGCCTATCGCTGTGAAGCAGCTCATATATAAAGTTCCTCAGCCCTAGTGGGCGTTGCCAGAGCTTCACATTGAATCCACACTGAATCCCTGAACCTAGCCGTATGTGGTTGTGTGTTCAGCTCCTGCTCTGAATTTGATCAGCTCTGGAGAGCTGATTCCCTGTTCCTGTTGTGTCTTGTCCCCTGATCCTGGATCAAACCCGGTACCTGAATGTCTGAATTGTGTCTTGTGTTTCCGCTGTTCCTGGAGGCTGTATATCCAGGCCTGTTCCTGCTGTGTCTAATTACCTGAACCCCTGATCCTGGATCGCATCCTGTACCTGAATGTCTGAACTGTGTCTTGTGTTTCCGCCTATGCTGGGGGCTGATTACCCAGATCGCCGTTCCTGGAGGCTGTATATCCAGGCCTGTTCCTGCTGTGTCTAATTACCTGAACCCTGATCTTGGATCGCATCCTGTACCTGACTGTCTGAACTGTGTCCTTTGTGTTATGTTCCTGAAATCCTGCTGTGTCCAGAACCCTGTGCCAGTGACTGTGAATCCTTGCTATATAACCTGAGTTCATCTTGGAAGAAGGAGTCCGGTGTGTGCTGAGTTTCTGTTACTCTGTGCTCAGCCTCTGTGCAATCCCCGGCCAGCTCCCGTTGAGCCTGGCGGGGCTTGCACCAGACCGCTGGGGTTCCTTTTCAGGTTGCTGCCAGATGTCCGGATCCTATGCCTGATGACCATGGCCTGATGTCCGATGTCCGACGACCACTTCCAGATGTCCGGATCCTATCCTTCCTGCCTGATGTCCGGAGCCTGCTGATCGGTGCCAGATGTCCGGAGTCCGAGGCCTGTGTTCCAGTCCGTGTTCCTGTGATTCAATCCATGTTCCTGTCCCAGAGACTGCCTGGTCACTTGCCGTGACAACCTGCCTGCCTGGTCACTTGCCGTGACAACCTGCCTGCCCTGGTCACTTGCCGTGACAACCTGCCTGCCTGGTCACTTGCCGTGACAACCTGCCTGCCTGGTCACTTGCCGTGACAACCTGCCTGCCCTGATCACTTGCCGTGACAACCCGCCTGTCCCAGAGATTGCCCTGGTCACTAGCCGTGACAACCCGCCTGTCCCAGAGAATGCCTGGTCACTAGCCGTGACAACCCGCCTGTCCCAGAGACTGCCTGGTCACTTGCTGTGACAACCTGCCTGTCCCAGAGACTGCCTTGGTCACTTGCCGTGACAACCTGCCTGTTCTGCCGGTTCCTCCTTGGTCTACCCTGTGATGACGTCTGTCCTGGGTCGGTGTCTGATGTTCTCCTGCTGAGCCTGTGCTACGCCTGAGGCCTGAGAGAGAGGCCGTCCTAGTATGCCCGTGCCAGATGACCCTGGACTTCATCAACCCGTGATGACCCCGCCATCGTCTGACGTTCGTCCTGGGCCGGTGTCTGATGTTCTCCTGCTGAGCCTGTGCTACGCCCGAGGCCTGAGAGTGAGGCCATACTAGTATGCCCGTGCCAGATGATCCTGGACTTCATCAACCCGTGATGACCCGCCATCGTCTGAAGTCTGTCTGAGGTCGGTGTCTGATGTTCTCCTGCTGAGCCTGTGCTACGCCTAAGGCCTGAGAGAGAGGCCGTCCAAGTATGCCCGTGCCAGATAACCTGGACTGCATCTACCCGTGATGTCCTCCAGCACTCGTCTGTGAGCCTGAGTCGTGTACCCTTCTCTGATGTGCGGAATCGGGAGCCCGGTCTTATGTTCTGTTTTATGTACTGTGTTTCTTTAAGTAAACTTTATGTTTCTTCTTACCTGAAGTTGTGCGGTGTTGTCTAGTCCTGCAGGTCGCCACCTTGCCCACATGCTCAGCTGCCACGGATCCCGGTCGCTGCCCTTCCCTAGTCCGGGCAGGCCCGGGTCTCCCTCCGTGGTCCAGTGGGTCCACATTCTCATCATCTGGGACCCATGCCTCACGTCGTCGTGGACTGGCGGCGTGGGAGCATTGGCTAGCTAGGCAAGCTATGCCATGTCCCGGCGCCCCACAGCCGTGGGAAGCGCTACAGTGTCCTTTCATTTTCAACAGAACATTTCCAGGATCTATAAGAACTGTTTGACATAAAAATAAAGTAATGGAGTCCTTGACCTCTCAAGTCATCTATTCTTATTTCAGTGGAGATGGACTGGGAAAAGTTTAAAGAGCGTTTGTCACCCTCAAATTAAACTGCTTAAACATTAAAACAGGGGACTTAGCCCCCATGAAAATCATACCAGCTACTTGGTATTTGGTGCTCGCTAGTCTAATGTGTATGGGCGCTTTTACAATAGATATCCTCAATGAGCCAGCAGATGGCAACCCAATTTGGAGTTGACTTCGTACCTTATTCCTTGCCATAAGGGTCTATTTGTTTTATGGATTGAGTCACGAATTATGTAGTAGACCAACTAGAGATATGCCAGTTCTTTAAGTATGAGAGGTAGACCTAGAAATAATATATACTCATGAACCCTCTGCCCAAGAAACCCTTGACCCATACTGTTGATGGGTTTTCTTTGGTTCACAATCCTCAACTTTTAGAAAAATCTTTGAGACAACGATAAAAAAGGCTACGTCTAGAGGAAGGAACGATTCACTATCTTTGTAGATGGGGATTCTTAACAATAAGCCACATGATGTTGTGATGGTTAATGTCAGCTGAACCTACCAACGGTGGGCTTGGGCAACAGTCTAATTTGTATGGGGGTCCCTGTCTCTCCTCTGAAAGATGATGTAGTGAGAGAAAGATCGACACGTCAAAATTTCCTTAGAGATTTGCCACCTCTAGAGAAGTCTCTCTCGAAGAGGACTCAGTACCGGTAACCCCACCCAAGCGTTCCTGTATAGGGGGGACTTAAATCTCTGTGATGGAACAATATGGCTGAAAGTTTGTTTGCTTTTATCTATGAGAGGTTTAAGAGGATGACAATCTGGTGCTCTGGTCCAACCAGACAGAAAATGAACCCAAAAAAAGAGATGACTTTGAGGAGTTTTAAGACCTTACAATCCATTGTATTCAGAATACTGGACCCATTTTTGCTCTTTGGGACCTTTCTCCAAGAAACCACTTTGCGCATAGAACTTTTTATGATCAAAAGAATGATTAGCGTCTTCCTTTCTTAGGTTACGGCTTTCCATGTACGTGCGTCATGATGGTGAATGTATCCACTCTACACATTAATACATATCTTGTATAGTAAAAATAAACATGGTAACTCACAGCCTACAGTGAATGATTTCTACAATCGATCTTTCTCTGCACAATATCCCCTATCAGGAGAATTCGCTCTTGTGAAGAGAGTGAAGAAAAAAAAAAAAGCAATAAGAGTTTTGCAGATTTCATCACCCGGTAAATTCAATAAAAACAATGTTTATTTTATAAGTTCAATAAAGGCGAGAGGGGCATCTTGCCGAGAACCGGCGCGCCTCCCGCAAGTCAATAGCTGCTCTTTAAACCTCAATATATGTGGATTTGTACTAACCATTAACTCCTAAAGCAATGCGCTTAGAGGACCTTTCAACGCAGTGCCTGTAGATACAAATAAATATTATATAAAGCACAAAGTTAAAGTGAATAATTGTTTCTATTGTGTTTTATTTCTCTTGAAAAGGACATATGCATTAATGTACAGAAACTCCAGCAGACACAGAAGATCCCCACTTTTTAAAGGGAACCTGTCAGAATGATTTTACTACTTGTAGCATCATTGTATAAGACCTCCTAACGCAACAATAAAAAATATATCTGTGTTGTAGTAATCCGATACGCCGATGCTGAGAAATCAAGCTTTGAAGCCACATCCTTTGAGTTAGGATGTGCATGGAGAGACCACCCCAATGCACTTCCAGGCTAATTTGCATTTCACATAAAATCTTGATTTGTCAGTACCGGTGCATCGGATTGTAAGAAGAAGGACCGGACCGGGGGTACCTTTCTTGCGCCGGGTCCGGAACTATGGGGGCTGTCACCCTTGTTGCCAGGGGGAAAGCTTAGAGACCCAGACCGACCTTTGCACTGGACAGCAGGGGGTGTGACTAAGTTAAAAAGGAGAGAGTGCGCAAAAGAGTGAGGCGACTTGGCGAGAACACGCGGCATGCAGCAGGGGAAGTTTGGTGCTCCGTTCTCTGAGCACCGTGACAGCACAGGCCTGCGCTATAGAATCCCAACTGCCACATACAGAGACTGTGACAGGAGACTTGCGTGTGCCCATTGGCTCCCGCAACTGGAGGTGCCAAACGTTCCGGGCCGTCCACGACCGTATGTGTGCAGCATAAGAAAGACCAGGTGACTCACTGAGAACTGTGCTGTTTCTCACCCGCATACATCTGCCGAGCTACATTGGGGCCCGACATTGTTGAGGACTGCGCTTCACTCTTCATCACGAATCCCGATCCCCGGACCCTGCACAGGACGACAAGGACCCTCCGTCACCGCTGGGAACCGGATCATCCACGCCTTCCGGATGACGCCAGATTCATCACAAGCTAACGACATTGGCGCCACCGACTCTCTACAGCCAGAAAGCCGACATACTGATAAGTTTAACCCTTAATGAACAGTTGCTTTCCCACTTTCAATTGTTACCTCCTCTGCACATTTATCGTGCTTAAACCATCTGCCTTAATCCCTGTGTGGAGTATACCACTGTTCAAGTAAACCTAACATTAACCCTTGCTCTGCCTCCTGTCAGTTACTGCATCCCGCAACCTGCACTCACAGGATTACTACAACACAGATATCATTTTTCCTGTTGTGCTATGAACTATACAGCCATAGCCGTAGCAAAATTGTTTTGACAGGTTCTCTTCAAAGTCAGTTTTTCTGACTTGCATGTTTTATTATACAATTGCATTCTACATAGAAAAAGAAAAGCCTAGCATAAAAAAACAAGCCTCTTTCCGTTAAAATCTACATAATCTCGCAAACACAGATTCTTTACTGTAAGAGCAGTGAGACTATGGAACTATCTGCCCCATGATGTGAAAATGGTTGATTCACTGCAATAGTTCGAGGAGGCTTGGAGGCCTTTCTGCAAATATATAAAATTACAGGTTTTGGGCAGTAGATTCTTGATTGACAAGTCTGATTGCCGTATGTAGTGGGTGAGAAAACTCTGGACCATGGATCGTACACATACTTTTCTCTCTCCACAGTGCTCAGGCTGGGGTCCGCAGTGATGAAGCCGGCAGCCGGAAAACATTGGCTGCCGGCCCTTTAAATGCTCCTTACACTGCGATTACGTCCTGATCCATGCCATCTTCTAGATGTACTTTATGGGCAGAGTCAGCTCTGCACCCCAGTCCCACCAATGACAGCGCAACAGCAGCTGCAACTGCAGTGTCTCCTGTGATGTATGTGCCCCCAGTCCCTCCTGTGATGTACATACCCCTAGCCCATCCTGTGATGTACATACCTCCAGCGTTAACCGGAAATGTATATGCCCCATAGTATCCAATGGGATGTAAATGCTACAATCCCAGTGTCTCCTGTGTAATGTACATGCTACAGCCCCAGCATCTCCTATGTGATGTATATAGATCAGTTTCGGTGTCTCCAATGTGATGTATATAGAGCAGTTTTGGTGTCTCCTATGTGATGTATATAGAGCAGTTTCGGTGTCTCCTATGTGATGTATATAGAGCAGTTTCGGTGTCTCCTGCGTGATGTATATAGAGCAGTTTCGGTGTCTCCAATGTGATGTATATAGAGCAGTTTTGGTGTCTACTATGTGATGTATATAGAGCAGTTTCGGTGTCTCCTGCGTGATGTATATAGAGCAGTTTCGGTGTCTCCAATGTGATGTATATAGAGCAGTTTTGGTGTCTCCTATGTGATGTATATAGAGCAGTTTCGGTGTCTCCTATATGATGTATATAGAGCAGTTTTGGTGTCTCCTATGTGATGTATATAGAGCAGTTTCGGTGTCTCCTATATGATGTATATAGAGCAGTTTCGGTGTCTCCTGCGTGATGTATATAGAGATGTTTCGGTGTCTCCTATGTAATGTATACACTGCTTGATTCTATAAATGTAACTTGAACAGTGATTTCCCCCTGTGAGGAGATATGTAGTGTAATATACATCGGTGTTCAGAACTTACTCCTGCCAGTTCTTTTCAAAGTTCATCAGAAAGAGCCGATTGTGCTCCAGACAGACGCAACTGTGGAAAAGCAGTTACAAGAAGCAACATTATCATTAACACCCAACATCACAGCTGCACCAAAGAGAAGCAACTCCAGCCGTCATATTAGGGGGAGTTAATAAGATATGCAAAAAAAAAAGAGAGAGGACAGCACCTCCAAAAATCATACAATGATCTAATGCCTCTCGGCAAAAATATATATAACTGAACATGAGGTTCTTAGTTTAACATTCTGATCAGACTGTATGAAGCCCACAGCCATGTCACGGCGAACCTTGTAGTGGGTCCTGACCAACCCTAACGGAGCGGAGCCGTGCGTCGACCACCGCCACAGCAGCAATGCACCAGCAAAGCAGGCGGCCTGGTGTCTCCAGACCGCGCCGCTCCACCAGCACAAAACCTCAGAAACAATGGCCGCCACACAGCCCCAACACCAAATGAAAGGAGTCCCCATCGCCCCCACGGAGCGGAGCCGTGCGCCGACCACCGCCACAGCGGCAACGCAGTGGCAGAGCAGACAGCATGGTGTCTCACAGCACCCATGCTGCAAGACAGAGTACCCATGACTCCAGACCGCACTGCCCCACCAGCACAGAGCCACAGCAACAATGACCCACTACGAGGTTCGCCATGACGTGGCAGTGGGCTTCATACAATCTGGTCAGAATGTTAAACTAAGAACCTCATGTTCAGTTATATCAATTTTTGACTAGCGGCATTAGATCAATGTATGATTTTTGGAGGTGCAGTTCATGCTCTTTTTTTTGATGTATAGCATGTTCTTTCCCCTTTCTTGGACTAGCACTCCTCCCATTTGGCACAAGTGATTCTGCTATTTACACTGTAAATAGGAAGAAAGCTGCCAATCACTGGTGGGGGCAAGGCTGGACCAAGAAGCATGAGACACCTAGTCCTGTAGTGATAATCTCCTGCTGACAAAACACTGATTGTATTGAAACCAGCAAAACCAAACCTTGTAAGTGACACATCATTGGAATCAGGATCTCAGCCCCTACACCATTTTACTCTCAGATTACATAGCAAAAACCTACTGACAGATTCCCTTTAATTCATAATTGTCTAGCAAGAATAACTGAGGAATGGCACAGGACAGCAATACAAGAAATTACACTCCAGAATGGTTATATCATGGTTAACACAAACTTTTATTAAAACTGATGTATCTGGAGAGATCTTTTACTTAACCCACTTTGAAATAATGTTCTTACATCTCCTCTCATGACACCTGTATCTGTTTGTTTTTTTTTAAAGTGTGAAGTGAAGCTTTAATTCACCATCTTGAAAGAAATCTCAGCAGCTCTGGAATTTACAGGTTCCTTTATGTATCATATAAGGAGTGTAGACAAATCATATGTATCAAACATACTATGAGCACGACGCTGAGGAGCCAGAGATGAAGGTGTAAGGCACAAGACACGACGCGCTGCGCATATGCTGCAGCGCGCATGCCACAGGCATTCTGAAAACTGCAGCCGAAAACTGGGAGGGTTTGATGGTTGTCAATAGTAATAAAAAATCTGCAAGAAAATAGAAGCAACTGGGAGGAAATGCAATGACCAAAACAGGAATAACTAAGGGCTCGGAAGATTACCAGCTGTCACCTGGAGTATTCTTGGATTGTCAGCATAGAAAGACCCAGGGAGATGTCATTGACGTCCATTGATTCAGAAATGACAGTGGCATCAGGTATTATAACTATATTAAGAATATATATTGGAAACTGTCATCTTCAAAGGAGTCTCCATTTGGGGAAAAAATAGTGGTAACTCATAGAAATTATGCAGCAATTTCATAAGGTTGATAATTTTTTTCTAGTAATTTCCTAAAAGTTGAAATAGGTTGTCCACTAATGGATAAACCCTTATGAGTAGCTGAACTGTGCCTGCTGATTGCCTGCAGTGGTCACTTGATGACAATGTCTTGATACTAGCAGGGGGCACAGTGCTGACATGGAAGGAATGGCCACAGTTCGGCGAGAGGCAAGTGTGGGCTTTTTTTTAAATTTTGCGCCGCACAATCCAGCTATTGATAATGGTTTGTCCATTCGTGGGCATCCTTTAATAATAAAAAACAGCAAAGTTTCACGAAAGTCAAACAGGTAGATCACAAACTTATAGAGGATTTCAAGGAGGCTCTACGGAAAAAAGGAAACTTCCTGCACTCCCAGTAGAGTTGGACAACTCTTGGGCATTGAAGAAGTCCTGGAAAGCAGCACTCCCGGAAGTGTACTTTCATGTGCATGATACCGTAATCTCCAGCCTCCTGATAAACATTCAGGGGTCGGAAATGGGCCATTTAATAAGTTGCCACAAATAGTAACTTCCAGGAGTATAAAATAGTACAATTCTTGACCTGACTATCCTTGCTCTCCATTTTCCTGTGATCAGCTCATCCATTTTCAGTTTCTTAGAACTTGTTATACACCAGTGTCCTAGTGTGTTAGGACAATTTCTTCCACATTTATGTACTTTCAAGGGTCCTGATGGGAAATTTGATGCTATTGTTGCATTTTTACGATACAAGAACCCAGTTCTAATGTGCAGTTCTGCCTCAGTAACAGAGAGGTTAATGTCCGCTTTCTATGGCTTATCTATTCCATAGCAGTTTGTAGCAATATTGCTAGTGAAAAGGCACCAGTACAATATAATTTAAAGCTCTTGGCAGAAACCAGATGATAAATAGAGGGTTCTGCTTAGTGGCTGTGAAACTACTGCGACTATGAAGAGTGGAGATATTAATATGTTAGAACAAAGGGGCATTGAGCTCGATCTCAGATGCCTATCACCCTCACAGATAACGCACTGTCTGCCCTCCTGCGCCTCCTCCTACCATGTTTAATTTAACAACAACGGAAAAAAAACTAATTTAGCTCCTACTGAAGAGGGAGAGAACATTTCACCAAGGTTTAACCCATCCGCCCTGTATGAGAATAAGCGGATAAAAAATTACAGAATCATATGGTTTTAAAGTTTGGGGTCATATGGGAAAAATATGACTATATATATATATATACATATATATATACACACTGCTCAAAAAAATAAAGGGAACATTTAAACAACAGAATAGAACTCCAAGTGAATCAAACTTCTGTGAAATCAAACTGTCCACTTAGGAA
Source organism: Oophaga sylvatica (assembly GCA_033576555.1). Taxonomy (NCBI): domain Eukaryota; kingdom Metazoa; phylum Chordata; class Amphibia; order Anura; family Dendrobatidae; genus Oophaga; species Oophaga sylvatica. Next base: position 164,757,749 of record JARQOD010000008.1, on the reverse strand, counting down.
GCAACACTGATTGATAATCAATGTCACATGCTGTTGTGCAAATGGAATAGACAATAGATGGAAATTATTGGCAATTATCAAGACACACTCAATAAAGGAGTGGTTCTGCAAGTGGGGACCACAGACCACATCTCAGTACCAATGCTCTCTGGCTGATGTTTTGGTCACTTTTGAATGCTGGTTGTGCTTTCACACTCGTGGTAGCATGAGACGGACTCGACAACCCACACAAGTGGCTCAGGTAGTGCAGCTCATCCAGGATGGCACATCAATGTGAGCTATGGCAAGAAGGTTTGCTGTGTCTGTCAGCGTAGTGTCCAGAGGCTGGAGGCGCTACCAGGAGACAGGCAAATACACCAGACAACAGGCCAGTATACCAGGAGACGTGGAGGGGGCCGTAGGAGGGCAACAACCCAGCAGCAGGACCACTACCTCCGCCTTTGTGCAAGGAGGAACAGGAGGAGCACTGCCAGAGCCCTGCAAAATGACCTCCAGCAGGCCACAAATGTGTGTGCACAAACGGTTAGAAACCGACTCCATGAGGATGGTCTTAGGGCCCACCGTCCACAGATGGGGGTTGTGCTCACAGCCTAACACTGTGCAGGACGCTTGGTATTTGCCACAGAACGCCAGGATTGGCAAATTCGCCACTGGCACCTTGTGCTCTTCACAGATTAAAGCAGGTTCACACTGAGCACATGTGACAGACATGACAGAGTCTGCAGACACTGTGGAGAGCGATCTGTTGCCTTCAACATCCTTCAGCATGACTGGTTTGGCAGTGGGTCAGTAATGGTGTGGGGTGGCATTTCTTTGGAGGGCCGCACAGCCCTCCATGTGCTCGCCAGAGGTAGCCTGACTGCCATTAGGTACCGAGATGAGATCCTCAGACCCCTTGTGAGACCATATGCTGGTGCGGTTGGCCCTGGGTTCCTCCTAATGCAGGACAATGCCATACCTCATGTGGCTGGAGGGTGTCAGCAGTTCCTGCAAGATGAAGGCATTGAAGCTATGGACTGGTCCGTCCGTTCCCCAGAACTGAATCCGATTGAGCACATCTGGGACATCATGTCTCACTCTATCCTCCAACGTCATGTTGCACCATAGGCTGTCCAGGAGTTGGCGGATGCTTTACTCCAGGTCTGGGAGGAGATCCCTCAGGAAACCATCCGCTGCCTCATCAGGAGCATGCCCAGGCGTTGTACAGTCATGGCCAAAAGTTTTGAGAACGACACAAATATTAATTTTTACAAAGTCTACTGCTTCACTTTTTCTAATGGCAATTTGCATATACTCCAGAATGTTATAAAGAATGATCAACTTAACAGCAATTACTTGTAAAGTCAATATTTGGCTAGAAAATGAACTTTATCCCCCAAAACACATTTCAACATCATTGCAGCCCTGCCTTAAAAGGACCAGCTAACCTCTTTTCAGTGATTGCTCCATTAACACAGGTGTGGGTGTTGATGAGGACATGGCTGGAGATCAATCTGTCATGATTAAGTAAGAATGACACCACTGGACACTTTAAAAGGAGGCTGGTGCTTGGCATCATTGTTTCTCTTCTGTTAACCATGGTTATCTCTAAAGAAACACGTGCAGTCATCATTGCAATGCACAAAAATGGCCTAACAGGGAAGAGTATCGCAGCTAGAAAGATTGCACCTCAGTCAACAATCTATCGCATCATCAAGAACTTCAAGGAGAGAGGTTCCATTGTTGCCAAAAAGGCTTCAGGGCGCCCAAGAAAGACCAGCAAGCGCCAGGACCGTCTCTTAAAAGTGTTTCAGCTGCGGGATCGGGCTACCAGCAGTGCAGAGCTTGCTCAGGAATGGCAGCAGGCAGGTGTGAGTGCATCTGCACGCACTGTGAGGCGGAGACTCTTGGAGCAAGGCCTGGTCTCAAGGAGGGCAGCAAAGAAGCCACTTCTCTCCAGAAAAAACATCATGGACAGACTGATATTCTGCAAAAGGTACAGGCAGTGGACTGCTGAGGACTGGGGTAAAGTTATTTTCTCTGATGAATCCCCTTTTCGATTGTTTGGGACATCAGGAAAACGCCTCATTCGGAGAAGACAAGGTGAGCGCTACCACCAGTCTTGTCTCATGCCAACTGTTAAGCATCCTGAAACCATTCATGTGTGGGGTTGCTTCTCAGCCAAGGGAATCGGCTCTCTTACAGTCTTTCCTAAAAACACAGCCATGAATAAAGAATGGTACCAGAATGTCCGCCAAGAGCAACTTCTCCCAACCCTCCAAGAGCAGTTTGGCGATCAACAATGCCTTTTCCAGCATGATGGAGTACCTTGCCATAAAGCAAAGGTGATAACTAAATGGCTCAGGGAACAAAACATAGAGATTTTGGGTACATGGCCTGGAAACTCCCCAGATCTTAATCCCATTGAGAACTTGTGCTCAATCATCAAGAGACGGGTGGACAAACAAAAACCTAAAAATTCTGACAAAATGAAAGCATTGATTGTGCAAGAATGGACTGCTATCAGTCAGGATTTGGTCCAGAAGTTGATTGAGAGCATGCCAGGGAGAATTGCAGAGGTCCTGAAGAAGAAGGGTCAACACTGCAAATATTGACTTGTTGCATTAACTCATTCTAACTGTCAATATAAGCTTTTGTTACTCATATGTTTGCAATTATTATATTTCTGTCTGTGATAAAAACATCTGTCAAACACACATAAAAACCAGAGGGCAGCAGATCATGTGAAAATATAATATTTGTGTCATTCTCAAAACTTTTGGCCAGTACTGTAGGGAAGTCATACAGGCACAGGGAGGTCATACAGGCACGTGGAGGCCACACACACTACTGAGCATCATTTTGACTTGTTTTAAGGACATTACATTCCACTTTAATTTTGTGTGTGACTCCAAATCCAGGCCTCCATTGGTTAATAAATTTGATTTCCATTGATGATTTTTGTGTGATTTTGTTACAGAACAAAGTATTCAATGAGAAAATGAGAATATTTCATTCATTCAGACCTAGAATGTGTTATTTGAGTGTTCCCTTTATTTTTTTGTGCAGTGTATATATATGTATTGTGAGACAGTGAAGGAATATGTGTTGAATGAGGTGTATATTTCACCTAAGTACCTTGCTGACTGTAATGAGCGAAATGTGTGGCTTTGTAAACCTGGTGGTAAAGAAAGGTCACTACACCTGCCATTCAGTACACGCTTGCAGCTCAGACCTAAATCCACTCAGGTGTTGATTAGGAAGCCAGAAGTAGGTGCTTGGGAGCACAGTCAGCGAGCTCATTCAGTCTGGACAGGGGTCCAGGCACAGAAGGTGTCTCCAGGAGTGTGAGCTCTCTCTGTCTGGGTGCTCGAGGTACCCCGGACACAAAGAGGAGACTCTGCGACACTCCATGCTGGTGACTACTGAATAGGAGGGGATCTCTCTCAAGTCTGGACGTTGGAGGTGCCTCCAGACATAAAGAGGAGTATCTGTGAAACTCCATACTGGTAACATATATCATATGTATTGTTTTGGCCCAGGCTGGTAGAGCCTGGTTCCTGATAGAAAGGGACATTACATGTGTGTAGTGAGTAGCCGAGGGGCTTAGGTTTTCTTTTTATGATTTCGTTTTATCACCTATTGTTTGCTGTGGACTTTAATAAAGCTGGTTGCGGCCAGTTTTACACCAGAACTGCTGTCTGAGTGAACTGTTTATATGCCACTCCGTCTGCCAGGACGGCGATCCCAGAGCTAAATCCCCTGAAAAGCTTACAATTGGTGCTAGAATGTGCGTGCAGCACAGTGGCTAATAGACAGCAGAAAAAAAAAAAAAAAAAGTTTGTCAGCAAGAGAAACGTCTATTGAAGCAGTCTTGGAGAGACAATGGCCCTGATAGGGTCTGCAGAGAGAAAATGTATGCACAGCAAAGCTGAACTTGTTGTGAAAATGACTGTGGAATGTGCACAGCAAAAGAAACGTCTGTGGAGCAGTCTTAAAGAGACAGTAGCCCTAATAGACTTTGCAAAGGAAAAAAAAAAAAAAAAGGATGTTTGCACAGCAAGCTGAACTTTCTGTGGAAAAAAGCTGTGTAGTGTGTATGTCTTGAGTGAAGACTGCCGGTGTTGAGACGGAGAGGTCTGACAGCATGGATGACAGCATGGAGACGCTGATTAAACAAATGGCGCAAGTTAATGCGCAACATAAGACTGCCGTTGTTGAGACAGATAAGTCCGGCAGTATGGAGGAGCTCGTTAAGCACCTGGTTCGGGCCCAGCAGGACATGCAGCAGGAGACTGACCGGTTTATGGCACAAGCTAAAGTGCAACAGCAGGAGTTTAACCGGTTTATGGCACAAGCTAAAGTGCAACAGCAGGAGACTGACCGGTCATTTTTGGAGCAGGTTGCAGCACTAAAAAAACCCATCAGCACCTCGTCCCCGAGTGAGGACGCCGGGTCACCGGCATTATTCGCTGCAAAGAAGGCGGTAAGACGGACCCTGAAAAAGATGACGCCTCATGACAATGTGGAGGCATATCTCACTAGATTTGAAGGACTGGCAGAGAAGGAGAACCTACCACTATCTGAGTGGGCCATGATGGTCGCACCCTATCTGACTGGAGAACCCCAAAAGGTCTGTGTTGACCTGAGCGAGCAGGACAGCAGAGACTATGCCAAGCTGAAAGAGGAGATTCTGCCCGGCTGGGTGTTACGGTTGCAGTCCGTGCCAGGAGAGTCCATGACTGGAGATACAGTTGGGAGTCTGCCGTCAGCAACCCTGCCCAAAGGGTCAAAAAGGTGACAGTGGACCACTACACCCGAGCACTTCCTCCTGAGGTACAGAGAGAAAGGTACTTTGGCCCCAAAGACTGCCTCCGTGACCAGCCGTCTGAGCGGTCGTCACTTCAGAGTTCCCGGACGCCGAACTCTCCCGGTAAGAGCGTTCCAGCTGTTGGGGACATGGGGTATGTTGATAGACAGGTTCAGGCCCGAGGGGACGTATGGGAGGGTGATTGTGGTGGACAGTGTTGGAGATGTTGTGAAATTGCAGCCGGCTGTCCACTAGAGGGGGAGCCTATGTGCCGTGATGTTTGCAGGTCCCTCTCTCTCTGCGCAGAACCTGTGTGTGTGACCACCGCAGCCGAAGAGACTGGACCACAGGTGTCCCCGGTGGGTATAGATGGCTGCCCACCACAGGCCCTCCTGGACTCAGGGAGTCAAGTGACTCTCGTGCGTGACAGCCTGATTAAGAGGGACTTCATCCCTGATAAACACCTGAGTGTGGTGTACATCCATGGAGACTTCAAAGTCTACCCAGAGACTGCCGTGGACTTGGTCCCCAAACTCGGGGAGGTTTCATGTGAAATGGGGGTAGTGAAGAACCTGGTGCACCCCGTTATATTGGGTAATGACTTTCCCCGGTCTAAGGATCTCTGGGGGAAGGGTGATTCTGTTGGACAGTGTGATGAAGCTCCTACTGAGGGTACGCAGTCCCGAAGGGCGGAACACAATGTTAGTGGGCCGTTAATCTTGTGTGATAATGATGATGACCATGATAATGATGCTGATATTGATAATGATAATGATGATCATGATAATGATGATGACCATGATGATGATGCTGATATTGATAATGATGATAATGCTAATCATAATAGTGATGATACTGATGATGATCGTGATAAAGATGAAATTTCTTTGCAGGTGATGTTGGGAGACGAGGATGGTGGTTCTCGGGAACTGAGTGTCCCTGACCTGCCTGTGTCCTGTGACAATTTTGGGAGTGAGCCGGTGCGAGACCCCACTCTTAAAACGACACAGGAAAATGTAATTGTTCTGAATGAGGTTCCCCAAGAGCCTGGCTCTGAGGAGAGGTTTCCTCATGCTGCCATGGACAATAGCCTATTGTATAGGGACACTGAAGTCCAGGGAGAGGTCGTGAGTCAGCTCCTAGTACCTGAGCTATATAGAAGTATAGTGCTGGGGTTGTCACATAGTCACATACTTGAGGGACCAGATGGTGAAGTTAATGTTGTGGATGACATGTTAATTAAGGTTCCAGATCAGGATGTGAATGAGAATGAATTGTATACTCCTGAAAGTGACCCGGATGTGGCTGAGAAAAAGGGGTCAGACAGGGATAGTGGGAGTGTTAGTGAATCATCTGATGACGATCATGCAAACAGTGAAGAAGAGGAGGTTGAGAGTCCTGAGAAGAAAGCTGATGCTGACCTTACAGCCGGACAGAAGATGGCATCTGAAGATATTTTACAGTTGGCCGATTCCCTGGCGAAGACTAAGGTGAAAGGCAGGACTCTGAAACTAAACACAGCACAAGTAGATGCTGTTGAAAATGAGAAGTTATCAATGTATGGTGTGGATCTGCATCATGCCAAGGACTCTGAAGGTGATGCTGCAGAGGTGGAAAAAGCCATGAAAGTGGTGGACACCAGGCCAGATGCCTCACCAGAAGCTGAGGTCTCAAGTGAGGCTGTGAGGAACAAGACTGAAGATGTGGGGACTGACTCTGCCCCGGAATCTGTTTCTGCCGGAGACAGCGGCGTGGACGGTGTACTGTCCGGATCCGTGGCTGCAACTCGCGAAGCTCGGGCCGGAAGTTCGGCGCCCGGTGCTCCATCGGTGTTCCCGAGCGACACAAAGGATCTGGATAAATCCCAGGATGGGATTTTGAGGCATCGGGTTGGCCTTGGTGAGCTCAAGCGCATTTTCATGGAGTCTACACCTGAACCACGTCCCAGTGAGTGGGAGGGGCGATGTGTCGCTCCGTTGCCGCTGCAGACACACAGGAGCTCAGATGGGATGCAGAACGTGGTGGAAGAGAGGACTGATGGTAGGGCTTCTGAGCATGTCCTACCAGAGGAGCCTGAAGAAGGGGCCGAAGACGTAAAGGACGTCCAACAACTACAGGAGAAGATGCGTATCCATGAGGTTTCCACCAAAGAAATGAAGACTGATAATGTTGCGTTACGCAAGCAGCTGCAGCAATGTGAACTGGATGGGGCATCTCTTCGCCGGGAACATGAGCGGTTCCAGCAGTTGCTCCAGAGATCACGAGGTGAAAGGGAAGGTGTTTGTGGTGCCTTGCCGGATCGAGAAAAAGTGGTTGCACAGGTACAAGATGAATTGATTACTTCTCAGAAAGAACTCCAAACTTTGATGAAGGAGCGTGATCAGAGCCATGAGGATCTCCTGGAGAAAGAAGTAAGAGCTCTGAGTCTTATGCAAAGTGAGCCTGTACAAGAAGAGGATGAATTATGTGTACCGAAAAAGAAAAACGATCAGCTCCCTCTACAGTGCCAATCGTTTGAACAGTGTGGCTCAAAATGGTCAGAGACCATGACAGAGGCGCTTAAGTTCTGTGAAATAGAATTTATGAATCAACTGATATTTAAGAAAGTAGATGTGCTAAAAAAGGTTCAGGGGGAATTAGAGAAAGCTGAAAAAACCCCTATACCTCCTGTGACAGTTGGTGACACAGGGTCAGTGCCCCAAAAACAGGAGGTACGAAAGTTTCTGAGGAAGAATCAGCAGAGGTGTTCTGACGTGCCTGGTCGTACTTCTCTGGTGAGGCACTATACCGAGACTGAGGCTGGCACTAGGGTCAAGCTGAAACCGTGCAGGACACCCGAGGCCCGCAGAGAGCATAGGCCTGGGAGGGTACAGCGTAGTGCGGTTGCTTTAGGTGAAGATACAGATGACAATGGTGAAGATGAACTTGGTGTTGGCCATGACTGGTCCGGAGTTCACTGTCTCTTTGGGATTGTTGACCAGCCCTCTGGTCTGGATGACCAGCCCTCCGGTCTGGAGAAGAGGGGGGGGATATGTGAGACAGTGAAGGAATATGTGTTGAATGAGGTGTATATTTCACCTAAGTACCTTGCTGACTAGTATGAGCGAAATGTGTGGCTTTGTAAACCTGGTGGTAAAGAAAGGTCACTACACCTGCCATTCAGTACACGCTTGCAGCTCAGACCTAAATCCACTCAGGTGTTGATTAGGAAGCCAGAAGTAGGTGCTTGGGAGCACAGTCAGCGAGCTCATTCAGTCTGGACAGGGGTCCAGGCACAGAAGGTGTCTCCAGGAGTGTGAGCTCTCTCTGTCTGGGTGCTCGAGGTACCCCGGACACAAAGAGGAGACTCTGCGACACTCCATGCTGGTGACTACTGAATAGGAGGGGATCTCTCTCAAGTCTGGACGTTGGAGGTGCCTTCAGACATAAAGAGGAGTATCTGTGAAACTCCATACTGGTAACATATATCATATGTATTGTTTTGGCCCAGGCTGGTAGAGCCTGGTTCCTGATAGAAAGGGACATTACATGTGTGTAGTGAGTAGCCGAGGGGCTTAGGTTTTCTTTTTATGATTTCGTTTTATCACCTATTGTTTGCTGTGGACTTTAATAAAGCTGGTTGCGGCCAGTTTTACACCAGAACTGCTGTCTGAGTGAACTGTTTATATGCCACTCCGTCTGCCAGGACGGCGATCCCAGAGCTAAATCCCCTGAAAAGCTTACAGTATATATATATATAATTATTATATATATATAATATATACATACAGTACAGACCAAAAGTTTGGACACACCTTCTCATTCAAAGATTTTTCTGTATTTTCATGACTATGAAAATTGTAGAATCACACTGAAGGCATCAAAACTATGAATTAACACATGTGGAATTATACATTACACTTTACAAAAAAGTGTGAAACAACTGAAAATATGTCTTATATTCTAGGTTCATCAAAGTAGCCACCTTTTGCTTTGATTACTGCTTTGCACACAGAAAAGGTGAACAGATGAACTCTACATGCCTGGTTCCCACCGTGAAGCATGAATGAGGTGGTGTGATGGTGTGGGGGTGCTTTGCTGGTGACACTGTTGGGGATTTATTCAAAATTGAAGCGGTGAGCGGTCCAGCTCACCCCAAACCATCTCGATTGGGTTCAGGTCTGGTGACTGTAGAGACCAGGTCATCTGGCGTAGCACCCCAACACTCTCCTTCTTGGTCAAATAGCCCTTACACAGTCTGGAGGTGTTTGGGGTCATTGTCCTGTTGAAAAATAAATGATGGTCCAACTAAACGCAAACCGGATGGAATAGCATGCCGCTGCAAGATGCTGTGGTAGCCATGCTGGTTCAGTATGCCTTCAATTTAGAATAAATCCCCAACAGTGTCACCAGCAAAGCACCCCCACACCATCACACCTCCTCCTCCATGCTTCACGGTGGGAACCAGGCATGTAGAGTCCATCCGTTCACCTTTTCTGCGTGCAAAGCAGTAATCAAAGCAAAAGGTGGCTACTTTGAAGAACCTAGAATATAAGACATATTTTCAGTTGTTTCACACTTTTTTCTAAAGTGTAATGTATAATTCCACATGTGTTAATTCATAGTTTTGATGCCTTCAGTGTGATTCTACAATTTTCATAGTCATGAAAATACAGAAAAATCATTGAATGAGAAGGTGTGTCCAAACTTTTGGTCTGTACTGTATATATATATATAAACAAAACACTAAACTTTCTTCTCACCACCACTGGGGGTGGTCTTTGTTGTCCTTTCTCATTCTGGATCCTCTACCAGAGGCCTGGGAGTTTGAGGGTTCTGCGCAGGATCTTAGTTGTTCCCAGCATTGCGCTTTTCTGGACAGAGAGCTCAGATGTTGCTCCTGGGATCTGTTGTAGCCATTCTTCCAACCAGGGCCGGACTGGCCATCTGGCAATTCTTGCAAATGCCAGAAGGGCCTGTCTGGTCATGGGTTGCCGTTGTCTTCTACGTTGTTAACAGAATCGTTGTTCTCAAGACACCCATACTGTTAACAGCTGTGACAGAGCACAAAGTCGCTGACTCCATCACTACCCTAGCAGGCCACGGGTATCATTAGAAATATTGGTCTTGTAGTAATTCTTGCTTTCCTCCATCCAGGGTAATATTAGTAATATATCTCAATCTGGTGCTTGGAGACGGGGGCAGCATGGACCTGTGTGATTGCAAATGCCAGGGCTGAATTTCAGTCCCAGTTCGTACCTGCTTCCAACTTATGGGTCACTGCTCCAAGTGCTCCTTCACCACTGGAATGACTGTTGCCTTCACCTTCCACATCTTCTCCAGTTCTCCTTTAAGGTCCTGGTGTTCTCCAGCTTCTTATATTCCTTCTTTCTGATGTTGCTGTCACTTGGCACTGTCACATCTATTATCACTGCTATCTTCAGATCCTTGTCTACTATCACAATGTCTGGTTGGTTAGCCAACACCTGCTTATCCGTCTGGATCTTGAAGTCCCACAGGATTTTAGCCCTTTCATTCTCCACCACTTTTTCTGGGGTCTCGCACCTGGACTTAGGTAGACTTAGCCCATATGCTGTGCAGATGTTCCTGTATACAATTCCCGCTACTTGGCTGTGGCGTTCGGTATACGCTGTTCCTGCTTGCATTTTGCATCCTGCCACTATGTGTTGGACGGTTCCTGAGGTTTCTTTGCACAGTCTGCACCTTGGGTCTTGTCTTGTGTGGTAGATTCCTGTTTCTATGGATCTGGTACTTAGTGCTTGCTCTTGTGCCACTATGATTAATGCCTCTGTGCTGTCTCGGAGTCCAGCTTTCTCCAGCCATTGGTAGGATTTCTCTGTTTTAGCCACCTCCATTATCTGTCGATGGTACATCCCATGCAGCGGCTTGTCTTGCCATGGCGCTTCATGTTCCTGTTCTTCCTTCCAGATCTGTTGTTGCCTAGGCTTTCTCTCAGCATCTGATCTTTTAGTGCCATTTTTCTGATGTATTCCTGGATGCTCCTTGTTTCATCCGTGATGGTGGCTTGGATGCTTATCAAGCCTCGACCACCTTCCTTTCTGTTAGTATACAATCTTTGGGTGCTAGACTTAGGGTGGAGACCTCCATGCATTGTGAGGAGCTTTCGTGTCTTCACATCTGCAACTTCCATCTCTTCTTTTGGCCAACACACTATGCCAGCAGGGTATCTGATAATTGGCAGGGCATATGTATTGAAGGCACGGATTTTATTCTTCCCATTGAGCTGTCTCTTCAGGACCTGTCTTATCCTTTGATGATATTTGGACGTTACTGCTTTCCTTGCCTCCTCATCATGATTACCGTATCCATGTGGGATGCCGAGGTACTTCTAGCATGTCTGTACATCTGCTATGTGCCCTGCTGGTAATTCCACTCCATCAGTCTTGACTACCTTGCCTCTCTTAATTACCAACCGGCCGCACTTCTCCAGTCCAAAGGACATCCCGATGTCTTCACTGTAGATCCTTGTCAGGTGGATCAGTGAATTGATGTCTCGTTCGTTTTTCGCATACAGCTTGATGTCATCCATGTAGAGGAGGTGGCTGATTGTGCTTCCACTCTTGAACTTGTATCCATAGCCAGACTCTGTAATTATCTGACTGAGGGGTTTCAAGTCTATGCAAAACAGCAATGGGGACAGTGCATCATCTTGGTATATGTCGCATTTGATAGTCACTTGTGCTAGTTGTCTTGAGTTGACTTCCAATGTTGTTCTACATTGCCCCATTGAGTTTCTGAGGAAGGGTCTTAATTTCCTGTTGATATTGTAGAGAGCCAAGCATTCACAGATCCATGTGTGTGGCATTGAGTCATTGTCTTTTCTGTAGTCAATCCAGGCTGTGCTGAGATTGGTCTGCTGGATCTTGAGTCTTGAGCGACTGCCCTTGTAAGGTTCTGTGTACATGTTCCTGAAACTCAGTTTGTTCGTCAGCCATTTTACTTTCTGTCTTGCTGCAGCTATCTTGCCCTCAGTCAAAATGGAGTTTCCAGCTTGCATGTTCCCGCCCTGATTCTCTCCTTTTGCTTCTTAAGCAGCCACAGCTGAGCAATCAGTGCTTCAGAATCTAGCCTGCAGTGAACCTGTGACCTGACTCCTAAAGCCTTGGACCTTGTACTCCAGCTATTCCTACTGAGGAACTCTGAAGCACTTGTGGACTCTGAACCCTGCTCTTTGAAAGACCCACGTTTGCATGGACTTACGGTAACAGAGAAGAAGATCCTGAACCTGTTGTGGAGAGTGATTGCTGAGCTTAGATTACTCTGGCCTGCTGTGTCTCCTGCTTCTGTGTCTGCAAACTGTGTGACTATTTTTGCCAACTTGTATGAAGTAATACAAGACTTTCTATATCAAACCTGTGTCTCATGTATTTTCATCGCACCCAAGCACAAGACGCTATATGAACTGTACTACATACATTACAAGATTCTGAAGCCAAAACGTTAGTGTCTGCTGGGTCTGGAAAGGCTGTGTCTGCTGTAACTGTGGATATCGGATGTCCGGTTGTACTTTCTGTGATGACAGTGGTTGTGACTTCTCACAACCATTCCAGGTGAGCAATTCCCTTAAGTGTTTTTTTTTCTGCAGTGTTACCACAGGTAAACACTATTGTTTTTTTTTTTCTCTTTTCTCTTTTTTGTCTGCTGTAACTGTGGATATCAGATGTCCGGGTGAACTTTCTGTGATGATAGTGGTTGTGACTTCTCACAACCATTCCAGGTGAGCAGTTCCCTTAATTTTTTTTCTCTCTGCAGTGTTACCACAGGTAAACACTATTGTTTTTTTTTTTTTTCTCCTCTCCTCTTCTTCCAGTACTCCTGTCTTAAAAGATCTGGAAAATGGAGGCCCGCATAAAGGAACTTTGCGGAGTGACTGATAATATCCTTGCAGATTTGCAGAATATAAAGACCCGTTTTTCAAGCCTACAGGACCTCACTAATCACAATTTGCAAGTGTTTGGACAGACTGCCCAGGATTTGCGAGCCAGGATTGAGGTTCTAGAAGAGCGAGTCCAGGCTCCTGCCGTAGCCCCGAGTTCTGGGATTCCCAAGTTGCCCCCTTTTCGTTTTGGCGGTGAACGTGAGAAATTCAGGGGATTTATTAATCAATGCAATCTTTTTTTTCTGCACATGCTTCACAATTTCCACTGAACGATCTAAGGTGCTTACTATAATTATGTTGCTTACCAACAAGGCTTTGATGTGGGCAAACCCTCTGATTGAGACTGAGGATGATTGTTTGAATCACCTTGATGCTTTTATTTCAGCCATGGGGCAGGTGTTTGATGACCCCAATCGAGGTGCAACAGCTGAAGCAGCCATGTTAGCTTTGCGCCAAGGTAAGCACTCGGTAGCTGAATATGCCTTGGATTTCAGGAGATGGGCCCTTGATACCACCTGGGACAGTTCCGCCAAAAAATCTATTTTTCGAAAGGGGTTATCTCCACTGATTAAGGATGAACTTGCTCGTGCCGACCCTCCCACTGCGTTAGGTGACTTTATTAACTACTGCATCCGTATTGATACTCGTCTGACTGAACGCAGGCAAGAGAGATGGTTCGAAAGCAATCGCACTAACCTTTTCCTACCTTCCTCTCCAGCTAAGGAACCTTTGAGTAGGATTACACGGGAACCTGAACCTGAACCCATGCAGGTAGACTCTTTACAACGACGGGTTAGTGATGCACGCAAGGAACATCGTTTTAATGAAAATCTATGTTTCTATTGTGGTAAGTCAGGGCACTTCATTATAAACTGCCCCAGCCGTTCTCGTAAGACTACTGCAGCACTCATTCATTGTGAGTGTTGCGAGAGGGGATCTGTCAGGTCCGAGCCTCAGGCTCCAGAGAGATCTGCAGCAACAGATCTTGATTTCTCGGACTTAAACTCCGTTACCTCTGAGGACGTTGACTGTGTAAACGCTGCCATTTTTCAAGTTTCCTCAGCGGTGTCCAGCTGAGTTGTAAGAAAAACAATTCTCATTGCTTTCGTTCCATCAAACTCTGGGTTGACTCAGCTTGGGTGTCTAGCTCTGCTATGATCGACTCAGGGGCAAGTGGAAATTTTATGGATGTCTCCTTTGCTCTGAAACAGGGGATACGTTCAGTGAAGAAGGCTACTCCAGTACAGATGGAAACTGTGGATGGCTCCCTGCTGACCTCTGGACCAGTGGATCAGGAAACAGAGCCTTTGAGGGTTCTTATGGGTAAAGATCATCAAGAGAAACTGTCCTTTATGCTTATCTCTTCTCCCCACTTTCCCATTATTCTAGGGCTACCATGGCTGCAGGCTCAGAATCCTACCATTAACTGGGAGACCAAGGAATTACACTTTCCAGAGAAACAGATGAGTCCAAAAGTTTCAGCTTGCTCTGTTCCTAAAGGAACCATGTCAGTCCCTGAACTACCAGCTGTATACCAGGACTATGTGGATTTATGTGACAAGAAGAATGCTGACCAGCTTCCTCCTCACCGTCCATATGATTGTCCAATTGAATTATTGCCTGGAGCAGAGATACCTTTTGGTAAGATCTACCCCCTGGCGGGGCCCGAGCTAAAGGCTTTAAAGGATTACATAGACGAAAATCTAGCCAAGGGCTTCATACGCCCCTCTTCATCTCCTGCAGGTGCACCCATCTTCTTTGTAAAGAAGAAAGATGGATCTCTGAGACCATGCGTAGACTATAGGGAACTCAATAAGGTTACTATTAGAAACCGTTATCCATTGCCTTTAATCCCTGAGTTATTGGAGAGAGTGCGACATGCCAAAATTTTCTCTAAACTAGATCTTCGTGGGGCCTATAACTTAGTCCGTATTAGACCTGGGGATGAATGGAAGACTGCATTCAGGTCACGCTATGGACACTTTGAATATCTAGTTATGCCTTTTGGTCTGAGTACCGCCCCAGCCACTTTCCAACACTTGGTGAATGACATCTTCAGGGATCTCCTAGATACATTCGTGGTAATTTATTTGGATGATATTCTAATTTTTTCTAACTCCACAGAGGAACATCATGGACATGTGAGAATGGTCTTGGAACGTCTAAGACAAAATCATCTTTACATCAAACTTGAAAAGTGTGAATTCCATAGGACCGAAATTCAATTTCTGGGGTATGTACTGTCTACACAAGGAATTAGTATGGATGGAAGCAAAACCCAAGCCATCAAGGATTGGCCAAGTCCTAGAAATGTGAAGGAGGTACAGCGCTTCATCGGGTTTGCCAATTTCTATAGACGTTTCATTAGAAATTTCTCTGAGGTAGTGTCACCTATCACCCAACTTACCCGGAAAGAGTCTAGGTTCTCCTGGACTCCCCAAGCCCAGGAAGCATTTTCCCGTCTAAAAGATAAATTTACCACTGCACCTATCCTAGTACATCCCAACCCCGAGCTTGCCTTCATAATAGAGGTGGATGCTTCAGACTGTGCCGTTGGAGCTATACTCTCTCAGAGAACAGGTGAGAAGAATGTCTTGCATCCCTGTGCCTTCTTTTCCCAGCAGTTGTCTTCGGCTGAGAGGAACTACGATGTGGGCAATAGAGAGTTGTTGGCCATTATTGCCGCCTTCAAAGAATGGAGACACCTTCTTCAGGGAGCTGCACAGCAAATAGTCGTCCTGACAGATCATCGTAACCTTGAGTTTATCAGGTCGGCTAAGTGCCTGACTCCTCGCCAGGCTCGCTGGAATCTTTTCTTAAACCAATTTAATTTTATCATTTCTTATAGACCAGGATCGCGCAATGGAAAGGCTGATGCACTCTCTAGGATTTACTCAGCAGAGACACGTCCAATTACTCCTCCTAAGACTATTCTTCCTGACTCTAGATTCCTAGGAGTAATTCATAATCAAGACCTACTTAAGGACATCAAGGAAGCATACCATGCGGATTCCTTTTTGGCACAACCCCCAAGGGACGTAAGTCTTGTCTTTAAGAATGGTGTGTGGATTCAGGGACAACGCCTGTATTATTCCTGAAACAGTCAGATTGAGAGTATTGCAACTCATTCACGATTCCAAGATAGCTGGGCATAGAGGAATTCTAAAGACACAGGAATTTCTCTCTCGTTTCTTTTGGTGGCCCACTTGCAGGAAGGATGTTTTAAACTATGTCACTTCATGTGAAGTCTGTGCAAGATGCAAAACACCTCGCTCCTCACCAACTGGTCTGTTACAGCCTCTTCCCACCCCGTCCCGCCCGTGGGGATCCATTTCTATGGACTTCATTGTGGAGTTACCAACCTCTCAAGGGAAGAACACCATTCTAGTGGTGGTTGACCGTCTAACAAAGGCAGCTCATTTTATCCCTTGTGTCGGCTTACCCACTGCAAAACAGACATCAGATTTGATGATTAAAGATGTGTTTCGCTTACATGGAGTACCGGATGAGGTTATTTCGGATCGAGGGGTGCAATTCACTTCTAGGTTTTGGCAAAATTTCTGTGCAGCATTGGACATTAAAGTAAACCTTTCTTCTGCTTTTCATCCCCAGACTAATGGACAGACCGAACGAACCAATCAAACCCTGGAGCAGTATCTCCGCTGCTTTATCTGCCACTACAGGATGATTGGGTGGATCTACTTCCATTAGCTGAGTTCTCGTATAACAACTCTCAGAGTGCCTCCACTAAGCAGTGTCCTTTTTACTCTAATCTAGGTTATCATCCTAACATTCTACCACGATTTCCCATAGAAACGCCTTTACCAGCAGTGGCTGAAAGAATCACGTCTTTACAGAAGAATATGGATCTTCTAAAGGAGAATCTGGAATCGGCTCAGGAAAGGTACAAGAAAGCAGCAGATAAATTTCGTAAACCTGCACCAGCTTTCAAGGTAGGAGACTTGGTCTGGCTGTCAACCAGAAATCTTAAGTTAAGGATTCCATCGTCTAAGTTGGGACATAAGTACATTGGACCCTATAAAATCAGTAAAATTATAAGTGCCGTTGCTTGTCGTCTTCAACTGCCCAGAACTATGAGAATTCACCCTGTCTTTCATGTATCCCTACTAAAGGCTGCGACACCCAATACGTTTCCTGGACGTTCTTCTCCTTGCCCTGACCCAGTGCTAGTCGATGGTCAGGAAGAATTTGTGGTGGAAAGGATTTTAGATTCCAGGTTGTATAGAAATCAGTTACAATATCTGATTAAATGGCAGGGCTACCCAGTGGAGGACAACTCATGGGAACCAGTCAATAACGTTAATGCTCCTCGCTTGCTCCGTCAGTTTCATCAGAGGTACCCACACAAGCCTGGCCTGAGGTCATCCGGAGGTTGTCCCTAAGGGGGAGTAATGTAAGGTTCTGTGTACATGTTCCTGAAACTCAGTTTGTTCGTCAGCCATTTTACTTTCTGTCTTGCTGCAGCTATCTTGCCCTCAGTCAAAATGGAGTTTCCAGCTTGCATGTTCCCGCCCTGATTCTCTCCTTTTGCTTCTTAAGCAGCCACAGCTGAGCAATCAGTGCTTCAGAATCTAGCCTGCAGTGAACCTGTGACCTGACTCCTAAAGCCTTGGACCTTGTACTCCAGCTATTCCTACTGAGGAACTCTGAAGCACTTGTGGACTCTGAACCCTGCTCTTTGAAAGACCCACGTTTGCATGGACTTACGGTAACAGAGAAGAAGATCCTGAACCTGTTGTGGAGAGTGATTGCTGAGCTTAGATTACTCTGGCCTGCTGTGTCTCCTGCTTCTGTGTCTGCAAACTGTGTGACTATTTTTGCCAACTTGTATGAAGTAATACAAGACTTTCTATATCAAACCTGTGTCTCATGTATTTTCATCGCACCCAAGCACAAGATGCTATATGAACTGTACTACATACATTACAGCCCTATCTACTAGGAGCTGGTGCTTACAACCTCTGGTGTTGGTCCCAAAGCCTTTCTGAGCTGGATTCATGTACTGGTTCATATGGTTCTGTAGCTTGGTGGCTATGATGCCTGACAGGAGTTTCCATGTTGTTGTAAGGCAGGTTATTGGGTGGTAGTTGGATGGAGCTGTTCCTTTGTGAGGGTCCTTCATGATCAGCACTGTTCTTCCTTGTATTAGCCAAGCTGGGTGGTGGCTTCCTGCTTTGCCATGCGTTCATGTATCGCTGTTAATTTCTTTATCCAGTAGGTGTGGATCATGTCTAGGCCAGGTGCTGTCTGGCTCTTCATGTTCTTGACCCGCTGTTGGATGTCTGGTGACTGGTTCTTGCTCTATGTGGTTGCTGTGTTTCATTCTCAGATCTTGCAGCCACATTGCACTGGTGTTGTGAGTTTTTTCCTTCTCCCATATGTTCCTCCAGTGTTGTTCAGTCTCTGCTATTGGTGGCGTTGCAGCATTTGTGCTGTTACTCTGTAGTTGGGAGTACACCTTGGATGGTTCTTTGGAGAACAGGGCATTTATCTTCTTGGCCTCAGCTTCTCTAGTGTATCTCCTTAAGGGTATGCCACACTAAACAACATCGCTAACGGGATCGCTAAAAAACGTCACTATTTAGCGATCCCGTTAGCGATGTTGTTGTGTGCGGCATCTGTCAGCGACGAGGCCCCTGCTGTGATCTCGCTCGTCGCTGACATCGTTCCGGACCCTATTTAGATTGTCGGCGCCCCGCAGGTAAGTATATATCGCTAAGTGTGGCACCTTTTCTTAGCGATTTAGCGGTACTTTTGTACCGCTAAAGTCGTTAAGAAGATCGCTAACCGCGATAGCGTCGTTAACTATATCGCTAAGTTAAGCCGCACTTAGCGATATAGAAACAATCCCGCTAGCGATCACATTAGTATGCGTCTTTATCGCTATCGCTAGCGGGATTGTTTAGTGTGGCAGTACCTTTAGTCTTGGAGCGAGTGCTGTGAGCCTTTGTTTAGCAGTCTCTAGGGCTTCAGTTGGGGTCAGACCTTTGTACTTGTCCAGCTTGGTCTTATTCTTGATCTTTGCACCCTTCTGTATTTATTTTAGTTGGCTGACTTCCCTTTGTGTCACCTTGATCTTTGTCTCCAGTCATCTTTTCCAAGGGGGGCACGTACTTCTGTTGTTCTTGTTGGTTGTATAGCCAAGAATTTCCATGATTGCTGCGGCAGTAGCATAGATCAGTTTATTAGTTTGAGTTATGGTGGTGGTAGATATTGAGGTAAGTGCTCTATTGGCATCTCCTAGCATACTGTCTGGTGGTGTTTCTTTGCTGGGCCTTGGTTGTCGATCTCTGGTATTGATGGCATTTAGTTTATCTAAGATCTTCTGTTTCAGATCAGCTGCAGTGCTCTCTAGTTGCAGGATTGCATCAGGATCTTCAGGGGGTTTGCACATGTTGTTCTTCCAGGTATCATGTGGGGTGGATCTGCAATGCAGTTGATCCATCTCCAGTTGTGATAATAGCTTTCTCTTTATGATATTGAAACGTTGGGTGACTAGTTGTTTCTCAGTCAGTGGACATGCAGGTCTCGTATCCATCCATATTTCCTCATACGCTTCATATATCCTCTCTCATTTGGTGTGCTGTTATAGTAGCATTTCAGCAGATCCAGGTTCTCTTGCCTTGTCCATGCATGGTTTGTTCCTGTAGCCCATTTATCATCAGATTGTCCTGGTTCCTCGACATCTGACGCGAACCTTGTTAATCCAGGCTATGTCCGAGCCAGCATGACTCTTTGTTCGTGACACTCTCATGTTTTATTGAGGTAGGCACTATAGTGTTAGTAGTCTTGCCCAAGGACCACTACTGGTATATTATGTCCAACAGGGCAGAGCCAGGATTTGAACCACAAGTCTCCCATGTTGGTGGTTGTGCAATTTTACCAGCTATAGCAGCTGCCTAAGGTAGTATTATAGTGTTAGGAGCTGTGGTATATAATTTTTGTTTAAATTTATTTTCCACAGATTTGAACCCCAGTGTTGTGAACGTGTTGGAGACAATTTCTGAGCTGAGCTCCCTCTGGTGGTTGCTGACGGTACTGAAACTGTATCGAATGACAGGGCCTCCTCACCTGCCAGCGATATAAGGGAGCTGCCTTCCATGATCCTCGCCGGTGATCAATTGTTGTTTCCTGGTTCATTTGGAAGTCTGCTGGTGTCTTGTCTGCGTCTGCTACTTTCAGATAAGATATTTACTGCTTGTTTCTTTTGTGTTTGCTATTTCCATTTTTGTCTGCACCTTTGTGGAGGTTAGCCAGGTCAGGCTACTCTCTGTTTTTCAGTAACCACTGTTATTTGTTCAATTGCTCTTTCCCTGCTTTTTGAGTGGCTGCGGGTTAGCCTTGTTCACACTGAGATCTTATTTAGTGGGTGTCGAAATCGTGTGATCTCAGTATTTTTGTAATCAGAAGTGTTGGAACTTTTGCTAGGGTTTTGCTGGGTTGCAGATAGTATTTTGTCCTGTCCTTTCCTATGTAGGAAATGTTTGGCCCCAGCTTTTGCTCACTCTATTTTCTGCCTGCGTTTGTATTTAGTCTTGTCTAACCGCCATTATATGTGTGGGGGCTACCTATTCCTTTGGGGCTCTACTCCGGGGCAGTTAGCTTTCCTGTTTCTATCTTTAGGTGTAGCCAGCTCTCTTGCTGTGCTGAGGCGTCTAGGACCACCGTAGGTACGCTCCACGGCTGCTTCTAGTTGTGCGGTTAGTTTAGGGATCTGCAACCCATTAGTTCCCAATCTCTCAGGTGTTCGGCTGTCTTGCTGTTTTGCTCCTTTCCTCCTCAGTTACCAAATCATAACACCCCAGTCTCCCATGTCATAGGCTGTGCACTTAACAATTACACTATACCAGCCACCAACCATATATATAGATATACAGAGCAAAAGTTTTAGGCAGGAGTAGAAAAAATATTGCAAAGTGAGAATGCTTTCAAAAATATAAGAATTAATAGTTTATTGTCATCAATTAACAAAATGCAAAGTGAACAAAGAAAAGATAAATGTAAATAACATCAGTATTTGGTGTCCGCCCTTTGCCTTTTGTGAAGGAACTCTGCAAGAGATTGTTCCAAACATCTTGGAGAACTGACTGTTAGGCGTCAGGATTCTCCGATGTACGGGATAGATCTCAAGCATTGTCTGATGCCGTGGTCCCCCATTCAGGTCTGGCCGCTGTGATTGCGGCTCAGCACAGACGTCGGTCCCACGTCTTGCTCAGGCTCGTGGTGTACGTTTTGTTACTGCCGGCTCTCCAGCCAAGTCTATGGTAACCAGTGATATACTGATGCAACCTTGCGCTCTGAAGTCTAAGTCCAGAAATCACTTTACTGAGCATGTCTGTGATGTGGCGCAGACGTGGGATTCAAATTTTTAACAACAGGTTCTGTGTTTGTGCGTCGGAAAACCACACCTATTTTAAGCCACACCCATTTGTAAACCACACCCATTTTTAAAGCCACACCCATTTACACACACCTTTTCCTCAAACATATACAAGTAGGGGCACAGTCAGTTGAATAAAATAAATTGGAATGAGATCAGAACAGTGCACAAGCGTCGGGAACCTCCAGATACAGCGAGCGCACGTGTAGTTCACACAGCACCAAGACTGTCATGGTCACAGCAGGGCTCAGCCCTCACATTGTCGGTTATTAGTGGCGCTATCATGACATCGGACAGTACAAGGGGCTGTATGCTGCCTTCAGTGTGCGTCATTGGGGAAGGGGGGTCCCTGCGCTGGTCATGGGGGGGACCTCCACGACCAAACCAGGCGTTATACTGGGGCCGGCTTGGCAAGGGTTAAACGCACCAGTCACAGTTATGCTCCATATGTCACCGCGTTATACAACACCTACTGCACACACAATTACCGGACCCGCTGGCGAACATGCCCCAGTCCCTCCCTACTCTGCCTCTCACAAAAACCCACCAAAATAGGTAGCCCAAACACGACTGCTTCATGGGGCGACTGCTCCGAACCTGCCAGTGCTGCCACCAAATGATAACGCGGCCGGAAACACAGCCATTAGATAACAACTTCACAGCAAGTAAAGGGGGCCCGGCTCGTTATCGAAAGAGAGAAATCGCCACAAGGCCCACAACTAATATGGCGCTCGGACAACCAGTGTCACACATTTCTGGAGTGGAATGTGTGGTGGTGTGGACTGAGTTGGTCTGACCGGCGTCTATCTATCATAGATAGACGCCGGTTAGACCACCTCAATCCACACACACACTCCTCCAGCTCCACTCCAGGCAGCTCTGCCTGCGCGCCGCAGCTCACACAGTACTCACCTCACACTCCGGCTACGCCTCGTGACTAAAAGAAGATGGCCGCAGCCGCGTCGCTACCCAATTGCCGCACTGCAGAGATCAGTGCGCGGGGGCCGGGGCCTGGCGGTGTTGCGGCGCGTCGGCGCTGCAGCAAAGTAGTATCGGATCACCGCTCTGATTCTCCCCGGTTCGGGGAACCGGCTGCTTTTTGAACAAGCGGTTTCATCGAACCGGGGAGAACCGGCTGAATCCCACCCTGATGTGGCGTCTTCTCATTGGTGGTCAGACGTTAGCTGCTCTGGTGATGTGGCAGCTCCGGATTGGCCCACGGGTGATGTCTCGGCCAACTGGACATGAGTGTTTGGGGTGGAGCCTAGCGTATAAAAGGCTCTCAGCGGCGCACGCGGGCATGCTAGTGTCGTTCATGTTTGATGTGTGTGGGTGGATACTCTACCACTCTGTCTGCTTGTTTGTGTGTGTCTGTCTATGCTCAAAGACTGTACACGTCGGAATGTAGCACACTTATGCGTTTCCGTACCCATGGCTCAATGCCTGAGTCTCTAGTCTGCTACATGCTTAGGGTGCCGGTCAGGCACAAGCTTGGTAGCGTCAGGACTGGGGTAACTAGCTGCTTGGCTTTGCATCTGTTTTGTTCGTGTGTGCGGTAAGCACAGTTCAGTTACAGAGGAAGCTTAACCCTTGTTATATTCCTCTATGAAGGCTACAGGGTATTGTATCTAGCGTCATAAGAGGTCATTCTATCAGCTCAGCATCTGCTTCATTCGTGTGTGCGGTTAGCACAGTTTCATGGCAGAGCTAGCTCAATTCACGTGCTAACTTCCCTGTGACATTAACAGGGTATAGTGCTATCACCCTTAGAGCGTACCCCTCTGTGAAGTAACAGAGCTTGGTACTCTGCATTCCGTTCACATTGTGTGGCGTTAACACAGTGCGCTTAAGGTACCCTCGGTGTTTCGTTCCGTCATTATTCCCACTAGCAGCAGATTCACTTCTACACGGTGGACCCGTGTTGCGATTGCACTTTGTTTTATATTTTATTTAGTGCAATCCGCCAACCCTAATACTGACCACAGATCTTTTGTGGATGTCACTTGTGCAAATCCTTCTGTGTCTCCATGTAATCCCAGACAGACTGGATGACGTGAGATCAGGGATCCACAGGGGCCGGATCAGCACTTCCTGGATCCCTTGTTCTTAATGACATTGGCTGAATATTTAGGTTCGTTGTTCTGCTGCAGAATAAATTTGGAGCCAATCAGATGCCTCCATGATGGTGACACATGATGGAGGCGTATCTGTCGACTTGATATATTGTCAAGGACACTTGGGATATAGATACATTAAAACTTACTTGATGGATGGGCTACTTTAGTTTGTTGCTTTTACTTAGAACAATATTTTGTCACCATGACTCAAAGGTATTTTCCTATAAACAACATCTGTCATTAATCAATAGGATAGATTATAAATATATGATTGTTGTGGGTCTGGCAGCTGAGACCCCCACTGATCTCAAGAACAGAAGTCCAAAAGTTCCTTGCGTGGAATATTGCGTTAGTGAGCATGTGGGACCCCCATTCTCATGCTCCGAGTGATCAGACCCCAGTGTCCCTGTATTTATCAGCTGTCCTGTGGATAGGTGATATAAGTGTAAAGCTCACCTAGTGAGGTGGATCCACTAAGCCTCAGGTCCAGGTGGACACACGGACCCCGGGCGTCTGTGCAGCTTCCTAGAAGACACATGGAACCATGAGACTTGGACAATGAGCAATCTCAGGAGCAGTGGTATGGGGGAATATTGCAAGTTGTATGCACAGAGGGTGGAGTACTCCAAACATAGGAGTCTAGAGTCTGAATCCTAAAACAAAAGTGTATGTCTTAGTGGGCCTTAAACAGGCCTAGGGAGATGATATCACTCATCTACGCCGGACCATTTGCAAAACCCGACGTTGAGCACAACAGAGGGCATCGGACCAAGGGGAAGGAAGCGGAACCTGGGATCCCGGACAGGTGTGTAAAAAATATGTGAAAACCAGTCATAGAGAATAAAAGAATTAGTGGCCTAAATTCGATAGGCTTAATCCTTCTCTCTCCCGACATTATTTGCTAGGGGAGAGTTTGAAGGCCTCACATACACGTTGACTGATTCTTCAGGTTGGGCCAACTTTAATCTAATGTGTACAGGCACCTTAAATCAATAGCATCAAAGAAAAAAAATTCCTCCTTAGCTCCAATATACTAGAAATTGAGATATAAGGCTGCTACGGGAAAGAGAAGATTTGCGCTACGGTTTGAGCAATTTTCTAGTGCGATACGTTCTCCAGCGAGTTCGCTTTCCTACCTATGTCCCTTTAATATCAGGCTCACAGAGGTCCATACAGAAGGCGATGGCGGGTGAGGTTAGGGGTTAAGAAGGAAGGAATTCACTGGCTAATGTGCAGCGGCCAATGTGACAAAGACACATGTGAGAAGGGATTAGTTTGGGGACAGCAGAGCCTTTGAGAGACGAGTTGTCTGACTGGTTATCAGAGTCTGGAGCGGCTGCCCCGGGTCTGGATAAAACACCGTGTGTAATCGCTCAGTGCTATGGGGCTGGATCGGGGATAGGGAAACAGAAAGAGATTGTTTTACAGAAGCACGCGTAACCACAACCCCATTGTGTGGGTCAGAACCACCTGCCGAGAGGATTATAGGGACAGGTATTCATGTGTTAACCCTTCACGTGGGTAAAAGTTATGGTAGAGAACCATTTTTCCTACAGCTGCCAATCAACAATTTTAAAACATATTTTCAGCTTGGATTTGGCGTTTACATATTAAATTAATGTGCATGAAAGAGGAATTTGTACATATTTATATATATTGTCTTGTATTATTCTTGAGTTATAGCCAGTATTATAGTTGGAGCTGAAATCTTCCAGCTTTCTTTGCTCACTCTGGTTTGTGCTTCACATCTTAAATTAAAAAAAAGGAATTATTTTTCAATAAAAAGGTCTTAGCGTTTTGTGTCCACAACTCCTCTACAGATCTATGTGTCTCCATGGTAACAGACAACAAACAAACCTCATGTAGTCTGATTGTACAGTCATATTGACTTTTGCCCATCCTTTAGATTTAGATTTTGCTTGTTCTCTGTGACCGTGGAAATACCTGGGACTGCATAAGAGCTGCAGACAGAAAACGATAAGATTTTTAATACTGCTTGAAAATAGGCTTTATTACTTAATTCAAATTCTGAAAAAAACTTCAGAACAGTTAGAAATAGCCTCCATGAAAAAGCACAAAAAGGATTTTCCAAAAATGTTAAATGTTTTCTCACCCTAGGTCCCCCTAAATGTTATTATAGGAAATTTCCTGCCACGTTATGTAATAATTCATTAATTGGCTTCATTTTATTTTTTTCACCAAACATAGATTTATCAGCGTCATTCTCATCGTGATCAGTACCATGGACAGCAAGTGGGATTAGACAATTACATCCTTATGTCCTAGTTCCAGATGGAGGTTACCATGATAGATCCCCTCCATTGTTACAAGAGCAGACTCTCAGCGGTACATCTTGAAGCTTCGGGGCCCCAGTCCAAAGCCTGTATCAGGGACCCCAACAACTACATACTACTTAGAATAGTCTCAAATACTTAGACCCAGTTTCACTCATTGGCCCCTCAATAAGGCCAGAACACTGTACAGACTAGCCAGACTGAACCGTTATTGTGGCCCGAGTTGTGTACTTCTCTCCTAGTTGTGTATGTTCTCTCCTAGTTTTCTGTCTTCAGTTTGGAAAGGATCCAATCATGACATTCAATCGCAACCCAAAGGAAGTTCTTTTTGATGTGGCAAACATAGACTACTGGAAGTTCTCCATGTTGTCCAAACTATTCTTGTGGCCAAGTCCTTATTGATATCCCAAACAGATCCACACGGGATGTTCATCTTGATGTCCCACACTTGGACCACTAGGAGTTCTTCACAATGTACAATCATTGTCTATTTTGATGTCCTAAACACAGAACAGTAGAAGTTCATCACAACATCCAAACCATGTCACATTAGAAGTCCTCTTTGATGTCCCAAACATAGACTACTGGAAATTCTTCATGATGGCCATCCAAAGGCATTTGGCAGTCTTTTTAGTTGTCCCTTTACACGTCCATTTTTTAAGGACCGCAAGTCACTTGCACACCATTTGTATTCACACGTCTGGTTTTTGACAAGGAACATGAATTCTCACGTTGCTGGTGGTTATCTCATTGAAGTCACCACAGTTCATTGAGCCGCTCACAATGAGCTGCCCGAGGGAATTGCAGCTTCAGTGACTAGTGGTAACCTCTATGATGTCACCGCTCGTCACTGAATCTGCAGTCTCAGCAGCTCATTGTCTTGTGGATTTCAGCCTTAACGGTCGCATCATGCCACCGTTCAGTTTGAAATCCAAATGTAGCAGAGATGGATTACGGCGTGGGACAATATGGATTATCTTCTAGTCGGACAGGTGAGAAATATGGTTGCTCATTATTTTTGTTTTTTTTACAGGGGACATGTGCATCAGAGGATTATCTTCTCACCGGACAGGTGAGGGATATGGTTGTTTATTATTTTTAGTCTTTTACAAGGGACATGGGCATTGATGGATTATAGGCGTAAAGATGAGTATAACTTTGTTGTTTTTATTTTAAATAATTGTGTACTATGGGATTAGTGATGGGGGTGTCTTGTAGACACCTCCCTATTACTAACTCCTGGGCTTGATGTCAGGTACCAATACAAAGCAAGCTGAGATTAACCCCAACCCTATTACCCCACTTGCCCCAGTCAGGGGGCAAGTGGAAAGAGGGAGGCTAAGAGCCAGATTTGGCACATCATCTTGGGTGGCTGAGGGCTTATATTGGTAGCCTGGGAGCGAGGGGCAATATCTCTGGCCCCTTCCCAGACTATTAATATCAATCCACAGTTGTCTGCTTAACTTTTGCTGATTTTAACTGCCCCCCATTTTTTTTCTGGGGTCCCCCTGTAAACTCAGCAGTAAAGGCTAAGCAAACGGCTGTGAGCTGTTATTAATGGACTGGGAGCAGTTTGGGATATTGTCCCTTTTCCCAGATTATTAACATCAGTCCCCAGCCAAGGGCTTTTCCTCTGCTGGTTATGAAAATTATGGGTGAACCCAGGCCATTCTTTTTTTATTTAATTTTAAAATTTACACAGGAGGCACACAGTGACTGCTGAATACAACTCCCATCATTGTCGCTTGGTTGCGCTAATCTCAGGGAGACCAAGCAACAATGATGAGAGCTACCTTCAGCAGCCGCCGAATGGGATCAGCACGAACTGTACTGCTTTACCCAGGTGCTGGTACAAGTCACACGGAGAGCACATGGATGTGACACATGGACTCATGAACAGCAAATGGATACATTGATGTCACACGGATGTCACATATGTGGTACACGGACAACAAATCTTACCAGTACTGTTTTTTCCTGCACAGGAAACGCCAGGACATGTGAAGGAGGCCTTACACATAGATTGCTTGAAATTCGCCATGTTGTCCAAAATCATCTTGAATGGATTGTTGGTGGAGCATTCGCCTTAAGGTTCTTCGAAAAGTCTGTATGATTGTCAGAGCAAGCCTAGTAGAGCGCCCTGCTACCTCCGTCAGCCCTGTAATCTCCATATGAAGTGGCAGGTCATATCTTCTACCACTGCATCAATCAAACAACGACTCAGAACCCCAAGTCTTCTAATCACCAATCGGACCTCCAGAAATCAGCTATCCTGAAGATAACCACTCAACATTTAGAAATTAGACCATGTTGGTGCCCTATGTTCTCATTTACTCTACCAAATTAACATATGACTAGTTGCACAGAATGTTTTAGTTGACTACATGTTTTCATGTGACATAATAGTGACAATTGTCACTTTTGTGTCACCATATTATTCTTTATATATATTTTTTATTTTTTATTATTATTTATAATTTTTTATTTATTTTGTTTTTTATTTTTCATATTATTTTCATTATTATTTATTTAATTTTATTTATTATCATTTTTATTGTGTTTCTCAGATTCTTACACAGTATATTGTATGTGTTCTCTATTGGTATATATTTTAAGTATACTTATGAACTCTATATTGGTACACATTATACACGGTATATTATTACACTATGCACCTGGTTTAATTTTATTTATATATATCTTTTTTCACCTATCCCCATCAATTTATATTCAGGGGTTCATTGCAGCACTGTTCCCAATAGTTTCCATTATATTTTTCTTTTCATTTTCTCATTTTTATCCCCCATTTATTTACCTTTTTCGATCGCTTGTTATTGTGGACTAGTGCGCATGCGCGGCACCTTTACTGGCCGGAGCGTCGCACAAGGCATCCTATTATGACGCGTGCGGGCCATTGACGTCACAACGGGGTGTTCCCATGACCCGCAGCGCCATGGACGCCGAGTGTGACGCAACTTCCGGTGCGACGGAGCAGCGCACGCGCCGATATTGAATCCACATGTGAGTGGGGCATATATAGCTGGATGGGTGCAAATTCTAAACACGGCCCCCCGAGGAAGCCCACGCGAAACGTGCGTTGGGGCTGCGTGTTCACTGTAGCGAGGCACTATGGGTAAGATTGGATGCTTACTGTGATGCTTACTGTGATATATTTCTACCTACTATGATTCCTGCTCTTAACTATTATGATCTCTGTGGTAGCGGCTGAGTTAGCCGGGTGACTTCACCGCTATTATATACTACCAGAACTAGGAGCATGATAGCGATAGTATAAGCACTTTTTGTGTATTGGAATATTCTGGAATCTTTA
The DNA here is from genome assembly GCA_033576555.1 of Oophaga sylvatica. NCBI lineage: Eukaryota > Metazoa > Chordata > Amphibia > Anura > Dendrobatidae > Oophaga > Oophaga sylvatica. Next base: position 164,728,917 of record JARQOD010000008.1, on the reverse strand, counting down.
TAGCAGGTTACATATTTGTATATAACTTGTGAGCATTATCTCCACCTCGTCTTATTGTATTACTCTACCTAGGACCGCAACACAATATATACGGTTGTTTGTCCTTTTCCCTTATCTGTGCCTTATAGGCGTTTTTGTATATTTTTTGTATCTATATATCTCTAAATTCTCTTTGATATCAATAAAATTTATATTTTATTATATTGGTGGTGTATTTACACTTTGTTGTTCTTGTTTGAAATAATTGTAATAGTGTACCACGAGACTTCTTTACACCTTTATTTCTTGAAATTTCAGGGAAGGTGAATTTAGTATGTATACAATATGCGTTCTGTTCTAATTTGTATAAATGTTTTCACAATTGAAGATTTTGCTTTTAAAGGGCATCTGTCGGAAAGATCAACCTTGCTAACCCATTTATGTAGGCATGCAGATCATAGAAAGCTGAATAAAATGACACCTTGACATCTGCGATCTGACATCTTATTCCAGAGAAATCCATGTTTTTCTTAATATGTAAATGAGCTGTTAAGATCTACGGGCCGGACATAGATCTCCCTGAGAATCTGCCTCCAGAGATTATTGTAAATAACAGGTCATCACCAGTGTGAGACATGTAGATCAGGAGAGCAGACTGTCAGTCATCACATGTCTCACACTGGTAATGCTCCCTATCATTTACAATAATCTTTGTAGGCGGATTCTCAGGGAGATCTATGTCTGGCCCATAGATCTTAACAGCTCATTTACATATTAAGAAAAACGTAGATTTCTCGTGAATAAGACATCGGATCGCAGATATCAAGGTGTCATTTTATTCAGCTTCCTATGACCTACATTCCCATATAGACGCTTAGGAGGGTTGATCCTACTGACAGATTCCCTTTAAAGGATTATGTGATTGCTAAAAAAAAATGACACAATAATTTGTTAGAAAATAAAATACATAGAAATTGAACTTATATCCTTAAAATAAGTGTAAAATCATAATAATGAAAAAAAATGAATGTAAATGCAAATCTCCACTAGGGGACGTCAATATGTATTCTATGCAATCTCTCCTGCTACTGGTATCAAAAGCCATAAAGAAATCCAGCGTCCTGCTCTTGGCCGTTTAAACCTTGTGCCCCTGATATTACGGTCTTCCCTCCGTTGCATATCCAATGACAGACAAATTGCATCTCACTCAATTTAAACCGATTTACTTTTCAACATTCCCTCTCTGCCAATTAATGGCTTTAATTTGCTGCGTTACGACCCCGTAAATTGCTGCCACAGAAAAGATAATTGACAGAGACTTGATCTGTTACAGGAGAGGGCAGACACAGGCCGACACTGTTCTCTGCTAATCTTATTTTTATTTATCAATATCAGCAATGGCAATTAAGGCCGGCGAGAAGTAATGGCCAAAGACACTCATTAGCACACTGACCGATCCCCGGTGCTCAAATAACATCTTACAAAGTTTGGTCACATGGATGGGACTAGCCAACATTAGCTATTTAACCATTTAAAGCGATTTCCTCATTTTATTTTTTGCTTCTTCTTCCAGAATCATCTCCAGTCTTGTATACCGGTTGTTTTTGGCACTGCAACCTCAGACACATTCACCTGAAATGGAATGATCTGCAAACACCAGGCAACAATGGAGCGATTTCAAGAAAAGAAAAAGTAAAAAGAAAAAAAACAGTTGAGATTATTAGCGTATTTTTTGGTGCAATTTTTAGAATTGTTTGTACATATTAATATTTAGAGATTTCCTATTTTAGTAATACTTACATTCCCAATGGAAAATCAATGTAGGTAGGAGAATTTCTCTTGTAGTGTTCCTCTATTATTCCTCCTGGACATTTTAGAAAAAAATTGACAACTGAATGATATTTTCTAGTTATGATACTGTAGCAACACACTCGGGAAAAATAGGTAACACACTAAAAACTGCAACTGACCCTGACGGTTCCTGTACAGACTAGAGATCCTGAGCCCCGTAGTCCCTAGTGGTTCCTACGTGAGCTGAGATAGCCCTAACCACAGACTAGACTATGGCAACTCGGACCTATGCTGCCTGAAAGGCCGTCGAGTGCTTCCCATTCCTCCTAAAGAACTGGAGGGCGGAGCAGAGTGCAAATTACCTACAGAAGGAGAAGTGTTCTGACATAGAAAGAGATGCCAGGGTGAGTAAAACAAACCACAAAATACAAAATGAAAGGTTATGTACACACTGTTTGAGAATATGCCACCTTCTTCCTAAAAAGAAACAGAAGATAGGTGCAGGGTAAATAACATAAAGAGCAAAGAGGTAAACCCTAGCTGGTTTTTCACTGACTGGTTAAACCTACAACATTATGGCTGGACATACAAATAAGACTATCACCAGCAGAAAATACCAGCAAGGGGAAAATATATAAACAAACAAATCAAACAAGTAAGTCAGAACTAGTGGCTTAACTACAAAGTTATGGGCCCCGGTACGAACTTTCAAATGGGCCCCCCATGCCAAAATATTTTCCACCCAAATTCACATTTTCCCTATTCATTTTGCACACTATAGCTTTGTTGCAATGTTGTATAGTCTGACCTCAGTGGCGTAACTATCCAGTGCCCTATCCTGGTATATTTTGTCCCTCGTACTGCCGTATTTCTGTAATGTATAAGAGAAAATAAACCATTATACTCATCAGGGGCTTACGTAGAAGTCATGGGGAACCATCTAAGAAGTATAATGCACCCCATAGTCCTCTATATAATATACTGCACAGTTCATAGTCATCCATGTAGTATAATCAAATACACCTCCATAGTCATCCATAAAGTATAATGCACCCATAGTACTTCATAGTAGTATTATGCACCCCATAGTCATATATAGTATAATGCAGCAGCCCCATAGGAGTATAAAATGCAGCAGCCCCATAGCAGTATAATGTATCCCCTTCCCCCCCTACCCACCATAGTAGTATAATGCACCCCATACCGGTATAATGTGCCCCATACCGCTGCTTTACAAAAAAAAGTTTTTACCTGGCCGAGCTCCAGCGATGTCCTCACCCTTGATTTGGCTGAGGCGCGCAGCGTCGTTCCCGCGTATGACAGTGATGTCATACGTCGGCGACATGTGCGCTGACGTCAGCTGCCGGCCTGTGATTGGCCAGCTGCTGTTAACTGTTGCCAGATGTATATCTAGGTTTTCTGGCCTGCCCTTGCGCCACCTGCATCCCCTGTCTTTCTCTGCATGCATCCCCTGCGTAGTTCCGCCTGCATCCCCTACCTTGCTCTGGCTTCTGGAAGGCCACAGGCTGAGAGCAGTGTATGGTCGGCCCAAGTGAAGTAATGGTAGTGGACCAAGGAGCCAACAGCCCTCTATTCTGCTACAATTGTGAAGAATATCCACTTTTTGAGATGCCGATACTGTTATGAGTGTTGTCAGACCACCTATCTGGCATTTGCCAGTATTTCCAGATGACCAGTCCATTGTTGATTGGAACGGAGTGGTGGTCATTGAATGGAGGAATGACAGTGATGCAGATGACAAATTGGATTGAATCGAGAACGGACGCCATGTCGCGCTTGGAGAGCCCGTGATGTGCCTAAACAGTGGAAACCCCCCAATTCTAACTCCAATCCTAACCTCAACACACTCCCAACCCTAACCATAACCCTAACCACAAACCTATCTCTAACACACCCCTAACCCTAATTCCAACCCTAACCATAATTCCAACCTTAACCCTAATTCCAACCCTAACGCTAACTTTAGCCCCAACCCTATCCTTAACCCCAACCCTAACCCTAATTGGAAAATGGAAATAAATAAAATTTTTTATTTTATTATTTTTCCCTAAGGGGATGATAAAGGGGGGTTTCAGTTACTATTTATAGCGGGTATTTATAGCGGGTTTTTATGTTTGGCAGCTGTCACACACTAAAAGAAGCTTTTGCATCGCAGTATTTTGAGAGCTATAATTTTTCCATATTTCGTCCGACAGAGTCATGTGAGGGCTTGTTTTTTGCGGGACAAGATGGCGCTTTCAGTGATATTATTTTTATTGCCATTCATTTTTTTTATCGCGTTTTATTCCACTTTTTCCAAGTGGTATGATGATACCGCTTGGAAAAAGTATAATTTGCTACTTTTTTGTGTTTACGGCATTCACTGAAGGGATTAACTAGTGTGAAGGGGATTTTTACGGAAGTGGCGATACCAAATGTGTACTTTTTTTGTTTATTTAAATTTTTTACATAAAAATGTGTATTAGTGGATTTTTAAAATCATTTTTAATATTTTTAAAAATTTTTTTACATACTTTTTAAAAATGTTTTCCTTCTTTACCTAATCCCTTTATGGGACTTTTTTTTACTTTGATTGCAGGTATAATACATTGCAATGCTCCAGCACCTATAATGAAAGCTTCTGGGACCATGCTGTGAGCATGGTCTCAGAGGCTTTCTGTAGCTTGATGACCCGGGGGTCGTCATGACGACCCCGGGTCATCATTGCAGAGATTGGGCCCCGCGATCTTTTCCCGGGATGGCTCCACTCCGTCCACTGAAACAACACAGCCTAGATACTCAATCTGAGTCTGGAACAAGTGGCACTTCTGGGGCTTCACGTTCAGTCCTTACTTCTGTAAACGGCTCAGTCATTGCTCTAATCTCCGCAGGTGATATTCAAATGAGGAAGCATACACTATGATGTTGTCCAAGTATATGAGTGTGGCCTCAAAGTTCAGGTCACCTAAGTACCTCTCCATTAGACGTTGGAACGTACCGGGGTCGTTGGCCAAGCCGAAGGGCATCCTGTTGAATTCGAAGAGGCCCATAGGTAGAATAAAAGCCGTCTTTGCCTGGTCCTTCTCCGACATGGGCACCAGCAAGTAGCAGCTAGCAAGATCCAACGTCGAGAAGAATTTGGCTTTCCCCAATGCAGATAGGGATTCTTCAATCCGGGGTAGAGGGTATGAGTCCCGCATGGTGCAGGCATTTAGTTTACGATAATCTACACAGAACCTCAATGTTCTGTCCTTCTTTCGCACCAGCACGATGGGGGCCGCCCACGGGCTTTGGCTTTCTCTAATGATGCCAGCTTGGAGCATCTGACTGAGCATTTCTCGGACTTTCTGGTATAACTGAGGGGAACTTTTCTGGTAACATTCTCTAATGGGCACTGTGTCCCCTGTTGTTATCTCGTGAGTAATAGCCGTAGTACAGCCAAAGTCGTCACCGTGACTTGCAAACACGGACTTGTATTGCCACAGTACTGCTTCCACTTGTATTTGAGCAGGCGTGAGCCGGACAGCTCGGCACGCATCTGGTCTAATATGCGTCGCCCCTCTTGGATGTATTGAGGTTCCGTCGTGGTAACTGTCACTGACCACGGGTCTCCTTGTTTAACTGTCAGCTGTATGGCCTGGGGCGGAACGATTTCCTCAGGCATCCCCACTACCCGCGCCACTTCACTCCTGGGTGGGATTACAACTTCTTGATCCGTCAAGTTATCGCAGCATGCAAGCACTGTTCCATATCGTATAACGGCCACGGTTCATGCCACCAATAGTCCTGCCGGCAGTGGTTCTGTCAAGGAAGGCTCTAGCTGTACCTCCACCCCCTCCAGTGGGGAGTGGGCTCGAATGGGCAGAGTCAGCACAGTTTGTCCTGGTGGCAGAGTGAGCATAGCGGAGTTTGGCATTATCACCTTCCTCAACGTTTCTCCATGACTAGAAGACTCCTGGGCTTGAGCGGTACGAATCAGCCGTTGGAGTACTTGTCGCTGGAGGTTATGCGTGCTCCACTGTTTCAGGGATAAATGAGCAGGTTCATCAAGGAGCAGTCTTCCGAAGTCTTTCAGGACATTCATTCCGAGGGTGACAGTATGACTGAGACCCGCTTCACCCTGGGTCAACACTACACCTTTCCGCCCCAGGTCTTTGCCACACAGAGATACTTGCATCCACACGACCCCTGCAACCGGGATGGGCAGGTGATTTGCTGCTGTCACCTTTACTACTGGACCTCACTCGGGCCGGAGGGTCTCTGGAAAGTATCAACGGAAATATGCTTCTGGTATCTTGGTCACCTGAGACCCCGAATCCACTAGACAACGCACTGCCCGTCCATCAAACTCAGCCCAGACCAGCGGGCACAAGGACACCAGGTTTGTGGGACTTTCACTACTCCTTCCTTTCCATTCTGGCTCTGGGCAATGTCCCCCAGGCTTGGAGACCTCTAGTTTAACAGCCGGCATGACTGAGGCCCGCCCCGCCTCCGACATTCTCGAGCCATATGTCCTATCTATCCACAGTTGAAGCAGGTGCAGGACCTCGGTTGGAGGGACCTTCTGGCATCGTTAAGGGCTTCTATACCACTTTGGACCCCTGCTGTGTTCTGGCCGGTTTCAACATTTTCCTTCATCTGAGCCAATTCTCCTTGGATATTCAGCAACTCTTTCCTCATTTCTTCAACCCATGGGGTTCAGCAACTGTATTTACTGCTGCTTCCCCAATTTGGACCTTCCCTACCGGGACTGTCACTCTCTGCTCTTGTTCACGTAAGCGGGCCTCACTTCCTATGTCAGCAAAAGTGATACGAGGGTCTGCCCGTACCGACTCCCTCAGGGTTTGTTTGGTCAGGATGTCCCGTAGCCCAGTCACCAACAAGTCACATAGCACTACATCTACCGCCCCTATCCCCACTCCGTCTTTTCTAACAATGGCAGGTGTGCAACTCTTGCAGGGCATTCATATACTGCGTGACTGTTTCCCCCTCCCTTTGCATTCGGCTAAACAGGCGAGTCCTAAGTTTCCCTACGTCAGTGAGGTCCCCATGGGTCGCGTCCAAAATCTGAAGTACTTTGATGAACGTGTCACGATCTCGGGGGGTACGTAGCATCACGGAGTCTCTTGCTTCTCCACCAAGGTCCATAATGGCCACCTCAGCCTCTAACGCGGGAGTCATCGGGTGCATTCTCAACATACCCCTCATGCGCTCCGTCCAGCTCCACAACATGGCGTTGGACCCCATAAATTTTGGCAAATTACTTAACATGGCCCCCAGGGAGATATTGGTCCTGGGCCCAGCTGCCTGTTCTGCCGACTCCATGCTGCTGGACTGCATCCTGCCGACTACGCCAAAATGTAAAGGTTCGTTGGATGCAGTAAAGAGCAAGAGGCATAGAAGGGGTTAACAAGAATTTACTTTAACAGATCTTTCTAAATTTAGAGAATACTCCATGCAGAGAGATGATATGGCAACAAAACACAAGGTGTGGAAACTGAACTTGCACACCAAATATACAACATCCAAAAAGAGGGAAGAGGATATGGGAGTAATGACTTATCGGTTGGAGTTCTTGTTGGGGAGTGGTTGGAACAACTCCCGATGGCATTGTAGTCCGTGGATGAAGTCTCTGGCTCTGCTGCGTAGGAACAAGATGCACTGTCTCCTGACCGTGCCGAAGTATCCTTGTCTGTTGGTCTTCGGTCCGTTGATGCGTGGATAAAGTTCTTTCTGTTGGTTCCTCTGTAGTGACGCAGTACACCGGGAGAGCACCACCGTGCAGGCCGCAGGGGTAACAAGGCCTCGCACGGACTCACAAAATTCGGGAAGATGAGAAATGTCTACTGCACTGCACGTTATGGATTGGGTCGGTAGGTGGGCACCCGGTAATAATGAAGTAAGTGCGTGCTGGGAGGGTGAGTCAGTCGGGAGCTGGAGTGAGTGGCGGTGGTAATCGGAGCAGAGAAGAGGGAGTCAACATTCGTCCTGCTCTGTAGTCGCCTTCCCACCAAGTCTCTCGCGTTCCCGCGCTCAGTCCCTTTTATCCCTCCCAAGCCCCTTTCTGTCAAGTGTTCAGGTCCTCCGCATACAGACAAGTCATCCCCCGGCAACAGTGATGACGGCCCGATAGTTCGGGCTCCAAAGCGCATCTCAAACCGACGACACTGTTCCAGTTCATCCTGTTATACTTGTCTGACTTCGGGGATATGTTTTCAGAATAGGGGTGCCAAGAACTTCCTCCACATCATCCTTACGATTGCGCCATTAATCTGTATCCTGGGGCCAATCTGCCTAATAACAGGTTATATAATATCTCATGTCCAAAGAGGCAGGCCTTGAAGGACTACATCTCTGAATCAGGAGGATTGAGTTACTTATTTACTTCTGGCTGAATTTGCGGTGAACAACCATTGTCATGAGTCTACTGGTAAGTCCCCATTCTTCAAGGCCTATGGGTTTCATCCTCAGTATCCTTGTCTGTTGGTCTTCGGTCCTTTGATGCGTGGATAAAGTTCTTTCTGTTGGTTCCTCTGTAGTGACGCAGTACACCGGGAGCACACCACCGTGCAGGCCGCAGGGGTAACAAGGCCTCGCATGGACTCACAAAGTTCGGAAGATGAGAAATGTCTACTGCACTGCACGTTATGGATTGGGTCGGTAGGTGGGCACCCGGTAATAGTGAAGTAAGTGCGTGCTGGGAGGGTGAGTCAGTTAGTCGGGAGCTGGAGTGAGTGGCGGTGGTAATCGGAGCAGAGAAGAGGGAGTCAACCTTCGTCCTGCTATGTAGTCGCCTTCCCACCAAGTCTCTCGCGTTCCCGCGCTCAGTCCCTTTTATCCCTCCCAAGCCCCTTTCTGTCAAGTGTTCAGGTCCTCCGCATACAGACAAGTCATCCCCCGGCAACAGTGATGACGGATCCGATAGTTCCGGCTCCAAAGCGCATCTCAAACCGACGACACTGTTCCAGTTCATCCTGTTATACTTGTCTGACTTCGGGGATATGTTTTCAGAATAGGGGTGCCAAGAACTTCCTCCACATCATCCTTACGATTGCGCCATTAATCTGTATCTTGGGGCCAATCTGCCTAATAACAGGTTATATAATATCTCATGTCCAAAGAGGCAGGCCTTGAAGGACTACATCTCTGAATCAGGAGGATTGAGTTACTTATTTACTTCTGGCTGAATTTGCGGTGAACAACCATTGTCATGAGTCTACTGGTAAGTCCTCATTCTTCAAGGCCTATGGGTTTCATCCTCAGTTCAGCTTTTTTAATAGTAATAATTTCTTGGGAATATCTGAGCAGGAATGATTTTCATCATCTATTAAATCTATGTAACAAGGGGTTCTTCATAATTTGAAGAAAATGGGGTTCAAATATGAGAGTGTGGCTGATCGGAGATGCTTGGTGGGTCCGGACCTGCGTGTTGTTGATTTGGTGTGGTTGTCCTTGAGGAACATTAAGTTGAAGGTTCCCTCTTGGAAACTTTGTCCCAGGCTCGTCGGTCCTTATAAGACTGTGGCCATCGTCAATCCTGTAGCATTCTGCCTTGCTCTACCACCCACTTTTAGGATTCATAATGGGTTTCACTAGTCTCTGCTCAAAAAATATGTTGCGTCCACTGAACCATCACCACCACCCTCATTTTTGGTCATTGTTGATGGGAATTTGGAGCTTCAGATAGCCAATCGTCTTGCTTGGTTCATTGGTCTCTTCAGTATTTGGTACACTGGGAGTGTTACGGTCCTGAAGAGAGAATGTGGGTGCCAGCATTTGATGTCCATGCAGTCAGGTTGATCTGGTCCTTTCATGCAGCACATCCTGATAGACCCGGCCCTGAGGTTCTAGAGGTCCCTCTTAGAAGGGTGGCTATTGTCATGGGTTTACAGCAACAGAGAGGGGTCAGAAGACCACAGTGTCTGATTTCACGTACTCCTGTACTGATTAAAAGCTCTTCTCCTTCATATTAAATGGTGCAGGTTTTTGTTAGCAGTGCTAACTATTCAGCTTAGAGTCTCTGAAGGTTTCCTGCTAGAATAATCTCAGCTTTTCAGTGTTGACCACTCCTCTCTCCTATATATACTCGCCTCTGACAACCTGGATTGCTAGTGTTAGTCTTGTACTGCCTGATGAGGAGTCGGTTGTTGGTAGAGGTGTTTGGAGTGTTGATATGTGACTGTTGCTTGCTGTTTCGGCTGCCTGCAAATCCTCATCCTACCCTATTTGGATTTCCTTCCTTTTCTCCATGGTGTTTCTTTCTGTTGTCTGTGAGTGCATATTTGTATGTTTGATATGTTCATTTATCCCTGTACGTCTTCCCTTGTTAGTATGGTTTGTGTATATACATACACTATTACTCCCCGCTTTCCTTGGTGGGCAAGGGGGACAGATATACGGTTGATTCAGGAGTACAGCAAAGTGTGTGACCCCAGCGTCTTCACCATTAGAAGTAATCTGGGGAGCAGTGATAGCTAGGGCACCCCTAGTGTTAGGGAGAGGGAAAGAGCCCCTAGCCCCGGGTACTCCGACAACAGAGTTGTGACAAGTACCTCGCTCATGTCTACTGCCCCGCGCCATGTTACAATGTGACGAAGCAGCAGTGCACAGAGATCTTTGGCCATGTGGCTGTGTAAGTCTCAGCCTTATCACACAAGTAGTTATGGCTATAGAGATACCACATTTATATTATTTCCTAATAGTATATTTGTGTCTTAAATTTGTTTTATTTTATTTTAATTATGCTTATAATATAATAATATAATATACATGATATAAAATAATATATAAAGTTACCAGTTAGCAGTGGCTTTGTTTTCTGGGCCTTGTCGACTCATATCCAGCAGAACTGCAGGGAAATAAAAGACGAAAACCCCATGAATATCTCTAAAGTCTCCTGACAAACAACTCAACGCTCCCTTATACCTTCCAATTTTTGTTTCTGCAAAGGGTTGTTTAAATGGGATATCATCTTCCTGGAGTCTGAGATTAGAAAACGGAAAGTGAGAAATGAAAATACAAATCCCTTTGAGTCCGATCACACAGACTGTAATATGGAAATATAAAATGAGAACTTTGTCCCGTGTTTTTACCCTATGCATTGAGGCAGGAGAAATCTGCTGTAGAAATAAGCAGAAACAGTCAACGTAGATCGGATTCAAAATTTGTGCCGCGGTCAATTTCTACTCGGATCTTGACCTAAATAAGAACCGCACACACTTGCCGGTTCAAAACGCGTTGTTTTTTTGTTTTGTTTTTTGCTACAATCCCCAGGATGTGCTATTTTTTTATTTTGGATGTTTCAATAAAAGTCTTTTGGTTTAATCCACACTGAAAAACAAGTGATGGAATTTCACTAACTTTTGAATTTTGTCCGCAGCATACTGATGAAATATGTTGGATATTGATATGGATGGATATTTTCGGATAGGCCTTGTAAAAGCAATTGCAAAATTACTTGTATCTAGAAGCTTTATCCAACAATACCCATTTATGAAGATGGGAATAACCCCTTTAAAATCTCAGATTTTTCTTCTACTGTAACACTGATGATTTTCCACCCAGAAATCCTGCTTACGTTCGGCCGATGCCAAGTATCATGGTTTCTGCTCTATTTAATTGAATGGGAGATAAAATTGCAAAATTGCTAACTGTTCTTCCCATCTGTATAGAATAAAACCTACAATAATTCTGTATAGGGAAGATTCAATTTTCTTGATAAATGATAAATTTGTGGATGCAAAAGCCACCACTAGAGGGAGCTACTTAAAGATTCAGACCTTTGGTCACCTTGTGATATGAGGCTCAATCACGCTGTGACACCACATAATGGGACCGCGACTGCCATGACTTTTGAATTAAGTACCACAATGTAAGTTGCAACTCACTCAAACCTGATTCCAGCGATGTATCACTTAGTTAACTGGGTGCAGCAATTGTGATACAATCAAAGTTATCTCTGCTGCAGATCTAGGAGAGCTCTGAATGCTGGGCTGTGTATAACCCCGCCCACACCACTGATTGGCTACTTCCTGTGTACACTGTATATTGACAGAAAGCAGCCAATCAGTGATGGGATGTGTGGATGGACCAGAAAACACGAGCCAACCTAGTCCTGTAGTGATAATCTCCTGCTGATAAAACACTGATTGTGTTGAAACAAAAACAGCCCAGTAAGTGACACATTGCTGGAATCAGTGTCTTGGCACCTAAGTCATGCTGCTCTCTGATTACATAGCAAAAACCTGTTGAAAGATTCCTTTAATGGACATGCGACCTCATTGGGAATGGCGGTGCTTGTATAAGATCCTTAGCAGGTGAGCAGGATACACAGAAGTGTGACCTGTCAGAGACTGCCAGAAGGGAGGAGAAAGAGGTAGAGAGGCCGGAGAGAGGTAAGTGCAGGACCAAACCTCTTATAAGCTAATGCAAATAAACATTCACCAACAGATTACTAAAAAACGGAAACATGGACTTATAACACAAAGGTCTGGAGGTCACCACCATCTCAGATACTTTACATAGATGACGTTAGCACATGGTCTCAAAACCAAGTTCCCTTTAAAGTCAATGAAGGCTGTAGAAATCTTGTTTGTAGTGAGCGCCCTCTTGTGGTGGCCACAGGTAGCAGTAATAATAGAATCATGGCGGCAGCCGATCAGTGCATGAAACCCCATAGCAGTTATTTAAGGTAAGAGACACATTACATGGTGACGCCTCCATTAACTTCTTGAAGCAAAATGGAAAAATGTGTAGAAAAAGCTTCACGGTATCGATTCCCTCTGAAGCTGCTTTGCACCATAGATTAGGACATCCTATTTCCGGGATATAAATGGCATCAAATTAATATTAGATTATATAAAATCTGAGCCCACGTAAGGTGAACCATCCACCGTATCTCATATAAACTGCAAAACAGGTTGCAATCACCTCACCCGAAACACAAATTATCATGTCACATAAAAGGAGAAGCAAAGCCGAGACATCGTTACTAATTGTTCTCTCAAGCTCCATCATGACTTACATTTCCAGCCAAGCTGCAGGACGGACGTCACATAAAGGCTCGGTGCTGGGAAAACAGAATATATATATATAGGTCATCATCTCTCAAGTCCCTCCATTAGATCTGCTTTGTTCCAGTGCCACCGATTGCTGTAAGAAGACCCCGAATTATGGTAGAAAGAGGTGAGGAAAGGGGTCAAGAAATAAAAAAAATGCCCATTCTCACCTGTCCTGTGCTCCTCATGCCTCCACCATAGCCCATGAGTTTTCGGTTCTTCCAGCTAGCCATTACGTGGTCACATGAGGGGCGCTGGATATCATTGCGGTCAGTGACATGCATCCCCCGATCATGTGAACCCTACGATGGAAGAACCAAAGACACTGCGCTGGAGGATCGGGGAACACACGCCTGTGCCACTTTTATCAATGCTCGTCCTTTAAGAAAAAGTTAATATTAATCCAAACTTTCCTGCTGTTTATCTGACATTGATGTCACCGGCAGACACGTACATGAGTGACACCAACGCACCGGTGTCACCTCTTATCTGATGACAGCCGTGTCGAGAGGAAATGAAAAAACTGGAGATAGTCTCAACCTGTAGATTATAGCGGGGTAATAATGTGCCGCGTCCCGGCAGCGCGACCTCCGGCACGTATCACATTTATCAGGATAACATGCTGGAAATACAGGACTATTAGTGGGCAGCGTGAGGCCTGAATCTCTTACAACCCCTTCATTTCTGAGCCTTTTTTAGTTTTCCATCTCTGCATTCACACTCTGCAGACACACTAGTGATTTAAACATCGGGCTGATTTTGATGCAGGTGAGTCAGACGAGTGTCATCCGTTTTTTGTGCGAGTACAATACAATTTTTCACACCCAGCGTCCGATTTACATCCGAATGCAGTGCGATTGTAACATGAGCTTTTACATAGAACAGTTCTCTGTATGTAAAAGCTCATGTGAAAATCACATTATAATACACAACTGTACACATCGTTTTAAAACCAAAAAATATTCAGCTTCAGTGACGTCACCGCTAGTCTCTGAAGCTCCGCTCTCTCACAGTCTGACCCGCGGTAACCTCTTGAGTGTGGGAAAATGCCAGTTCATTTTCCCACACTGCAGAGTTCATTGCGGTCAGGCTGGCAGGGAGGGCAGACTCAGTGACGTCAGCGCTGGCATCATCTCATTCAGCAGCAGTTTACAGCCGGGGCGGTCGCATCTTGGCACCGCTCCTGGTTGTAAACTGTATATGGCCCAGATATGGATTACGGCGTGGGACTGGACGCCGGACAGGTATGGTATATTGTTGGTTTGTTTTTTATTTATTACAGGAGATCGAGGGCTTCGGGGAATTAGCAGAGGTTGTAAGTGTGGTTTAATTTAGAATAATAAAGGAGTCTGTGTGTTTATTTCAATAAAATAATTTTTTTCAGGGTAATAGGGGCATCTTATTGACGCCTTCCATTACTAACCCCAACTATTACCCCATATGCCACCGCTACAGGGCAGTGGGAAGAGCAAGGCTAAGTGCCAGAATCTTATAGATGCGCCTTGTCTGGGGCGGCTGAGGGCTCATATTATTGGCCGGGGAGGCAGTATTCATGGCTCCTTCCTAGGCTAATAATATCAGCCCTTAGCTGTCTTCATAGCTATTGCTGGGTATAAATTATAGGGGGACCCCACTTCATTTTTTTTCCCCTAAATCTTTTATTAACATACATGTCCCCTAATTTGAACACTATACTAATTGTATTGGTCACTGACATGTATATATACCTAATCTGCATCTATTTACTGTATGTAAACCATGTCTTCTACCCTGTCGGCCCCTGCACTAATTTTACAGAAGCCGACAAATGAACTACAGTCTATTCTTCTATCTCTCTCTATGCAATATAAATACATATATATATATACAGTTAGGTACATAAATATTTGGACAGAGACAACATTTATCTAATTTTGGTTCTAGACATTACCACAATGAATTTGAAACAAAACAATTCAGATGCAGTTGAAGTTCAGACTTTCAGCTTTCATTTGAGGGTATCCACATTAAAATTGGATGAAGGGTTTAGGAGTTTCAGCTCCTTAACATGTGCCACCCTGTTTTTAAAGGGACCAAAAGTAATTGGACAACTGACTCCAAGGCTATTTCATGGACAGGTGTGGGCAATCCCTTTGTTATGTCATTCTCAATTAAGCAGATGAAAGGGCCGGAGTTGATTTGAGGTGTGGTGTTTGCATTTGGAAGGTTTTGCTGTGAAGGAAACATGTGGTCACAGGAGCTCTCCATGCAGGTGAAACAAGCTATCCTTAAGCTGCAAGAACAGAAAAAAACCCATCCAAGAAATTGCTACAAAAAATCTGGCAAAATCTACAATTTGGTACATCCTGAGAAAGAAAGAAAGCACTGGTGAACTCATCAATCCAAAAAGACCTGGGAGCCCACGGAAGACAACAGTGGTGGATGATCGCAGAATACTCTCCATGGTGAAGAAGAACCCGTTCACAACATCAACTGAAGTCCAGAACACTCTCAGTGAAGTAGGTGTATCTGTCTCTAAGTCAACAGTAAAGAGAAGACTCCATGAAAGTAAATACAAAGGGTTCACATCTAGATGCAAACCATTCATCAATTCCAAAAATAGACAGGCCAGAGTTAAATTTGCTGAAAAACACCTCCAGAAGCCAGCTCAGTTCTGGAAAAGTATTCTATGGACAGATGAGACAAAGATCAACCTGTACCAGAATGATGGGAAGCCAAAAGTTTGGAGAAGAAAGGGAACGGCACATGATCCAAGGCACACCACATCCTCTGTAAAACATGGTGGAGGCAACGTGATGGCATGGGCATGCATGGCTTTCAATGGCACTGGGTCACTTGTGTTTATTGATGACATAACAGCAGAAAAGAGTAGCCGGATGAATTCTGAAGTGTACCGGGATATACTTTCAGCCCAGATTCAGCCAAATGCTGCAAACTTGATTGGACGGCGCTTCATAGTACAGATGGATAATGACCCCAAGCATACAGCCAAAGCTACACAGGAGTTCATGAGTGCAAAAAAGTGGAACATTCTTCAATGGCCAAGTCAATCACCAGATCTTAACCCAATTGAGCATGCATTTCACTTGCTGAAATCCAGACTTAAGAGGGAAAGACTCACAAACAAGCAAGACCTGAAGGCTGCGGCTGTAAAGGCCTGGCAAAGCATTAAGAAGGAGGAAACCCAGCGTTTGGTGATGTCCATGGGTTCCAGACTTAAGGCTGTGATTGCCTCCAAAGGATTCGCCACAAAATTTTGAAAATAAAAATATTTTGTTTGGGTTATGTTTATTTGTCCAATTACTTTTGACCTCCTAAAATGTGGAGTGTTTGTAAAGAAATGTGTACAATTCCTACATTTTCTAACACATATTTTTGTTCAACCCTTCAAATTAAACGTTACAATCTGCACTTGAATTCTGTTGTAGAGGTTTCATTTCAAATGCAATGTGGTGGCATGCAGAGCCCAACTCGCGAAAATTGTGTCACTGTCCAAATATTTCTGGCCCTGACTGTATATGTGTGTCATTGACATCTATATATATATATATATATATATTATATATATATATATATATTACACAGTACAGACCAAAAGTTTGGACACACCTTCTCATTCAACGATTTTCTGTATTTTCATGACTGTGAAAATTGTAGAATCACACTGAAGGCATCAAAACTATGAAGTAACACATGTGGAATTATACATTACACTTTACAAAAAAGTGTGAAACAACTGAAAATATGTCTTATATTCTAGGTTCTTCAGAGTAGCCCCTTTTGCTTTGATTACTGCTTTGCACGCAGAAAAGGTGAACGGATGGACTCTACATGCCTGGTTCCCACCGTGAAGCATGGAGGAGGAGGTGTGATGGTTTGGGGGTGCTTTGCTGGTGACACTGTTGGGGATTTATCCAAAATTGAAGGCATAGTGAACCAGCATGGCTACCACAGCATCTTGCAGCGGCATGCTATTCCATCCGGTTTGCGTTTAGTTGGACCATCATTTATTTTTCAACAGGACAATGACCCCAAACACCTCCAGACTGTGTAAGGGCTATTTGACCAAGAAGGAGAGTGATGGGGTGCTACACCAGATGATCTGGCCTCTACAGTCACCAGACCTGAACCCAATCGAGATGGTTTGGGGTGAGCTGGACCGCTCACCGCCTCAATATTGAATAATCCCCAACAATGTCACCAGCAAAGCACCCCCACACCATCACACCACCTCCTCCATGCTTCACGGTGGGAACCAGGCATGTAGAGTCCATCCGTTCACCTTTTCTGTGTGCAAAGCAGTAATCAAAGCAAAAGGTGGCTACTGTGAAGAACCTAGAATATAAGACATATTTTCAGTTGTTTCACACTTTTTTGTAAAGTATAATGTATAATTCCACATGTGTTAATTCATAGTTTTGATGCC
The DNA here is from genome assembly GCA_033576555.1 of Oophaga sylvatica. Taxonomy (NCBI): domain Eukaryota; kingdom Metazoa; phylum Chordata; class Amphibia; order Anura; family Dendrobatidae; genus Oophaga; species Oophaga sylvatica. The sequence goes on along the minus strand of JARQOD010000008.1, from coordinate 164,711,664 downwards.
TTCAGTGTGATTCTACAATTTTCATAGTCATGAAAATACAGAAAAATCTTTGAATGAGAAGGTGTGTCCAAACTTTTGGTCTGTACTGTATATATATATACAGGGGTTGGACAAAATAATGGAAACACCTAACGTTTTGGCATCATAATCTTTGAACATGTTATAAACATGTTATAAACCGTGACATATGGTAATGTTTTGTAGTTGATTATTTGTGTTATGTGAGGTGTATGTAAATTAACTGTTTGTTTTGCATAATTGTAAGAACATTGATGAGAACCTGATACCAATGGCAGACCTCTCGGATATTCAGAGGCCAAATTGTTGGTGCTGTTATCGCAGTCGCTAGTGTAGCCAAAAGTGCCCGAATGCTTGGCGTGTCAAGAGGTCCTGTCTCCAAAGTAATGACTGCGTTTGAAAGAGAAGGAAAAACGTCTGCAGTAAAGCACAGGTCTGGCCGAAAGTCGAAGTTTATTGAGAGAGACCGTCGAACTCTAAAGCGAATTGTGAGAGAGGATCGCAAGACCACGGCTCCGAAAATCACTGCTGAGCTCAATGAACACGTACAGAACCCAGTTTCCACAAAAACTGTTCATCAGGAGCTGAACAAATCTGGATTCTACGGAATAGCTGCAATTCGAAAACCACTGCTCTCAATGACAAATGTTTCCAAGTGTTTAGAGTGGTGAAGAACCCTCCAGAATGGGTCCCTCGAGCCGTGGAAACACGTGATATTCTCAGACGAATCATCGTTTACCCTATTTCCGACCTCCGGCCGCGTGTACGTTTGGAGACAGCAGAAAGAAGCATTCCATCCAGACTGCCTTCTTCCAACCGTAAAACATGGTGGAGGTTCTGTGATGATCTGGGGTGCTATTTCGTGGAGATCCGCCGGGCCAATGATATCCCTTCATGGAAGAATTAACAGCCGCGATTATTTAGGCATTTTGGGCGACCAAGTGCATCCTATGGTTCAAGCACTGTTCCCGGAGGGGAACGCCATCTTTCAGGATGATAATGCACCGATTCATACAGCTAGAATCGTTAAAGCATGGCACGAGGAACATTCTAATGAAGTTGAGCATCTCATCTGCCCCCACAATCCCCAGACCTCAACATTATTGAGCATTTATGGTCGATTTTAGAGATTCAAGTTAGACGTCGATTTCCGCCGCCATCGTCGCTCAAAGAACTGGAGGGTGTTTTAACTGAAGAATGGGCTAAAATTCCTTTGGAAACAATTCACACCTTGTATGAATCCATACCTTGGAGAATTGAGGCTGTAATCGCCGCAAAAGGTGGACCTACACCTTATTAAACTAACTTTTGTTGATGTTTCCAGTTGTTTCCATTATTTTGTCCAACCCCTGTATATGTATGTATTCTATGTGTATATTTCTATTCTATCTTTAATATTTTAACCTGTCAGTATGATTTTTACTGAAGCCGCATATGAATTGGCTTTTTGAAGGACACTCGTGAGTAAAAATCGCACGGGACTCACATGGTACGATTGCTGTGCAATGGCTGTGTGATTTTTTTATCGCACCATTGACTTCTATTGCGGGATGCGATCCGATTTACGATTACAATCGCAGTATGCTGTGATTTTTTTTTTCCAGCCTGATCTTGATCCGAACCGAGCTGGAAAAAAAAACGCAGATGAAGACACCATCATAGATTAAAATTGGTCCGAATTCTATTCGATTTGTTAACAGATTGAATTTGTCCGATTTCATTGCAAGTGAGCACGAGCCGTAAGGCTGGGTTCACACATTGCGGATTTTATGTGCATATCCGATGCGGATTTTACGTGCATATCTGATGTGGATTTTATGTGCATATCTGATGTGGATGTTATGTGCATATCCGATGCAGATTTTATGTGCATATCCCATGCGGATTTTATGTGCATATCTGATGTGGATTTTATGTGCATATCTCATGCAGATTTTATGTGCATATCTGATTGTTGTGAATACTTTGGAGGTGACTTCTGAGCTGGGGCTCCCTCCTGTGGTTGCTGAGGGTAATGAACTAATTACTGAATGGCCTTCAGCTGGCTCTGAATGGTATGATATAAGTGACCTGAGTTCCCATCAGCCTTGCCAGTAATCAATTGTTCCTCCTGGTCTTGCTTGGAGCACAGCTTGCTTTCCTGCTCTCATTCAGATAAGTGTTTTTTTTTTTTTTTTCCTTTTTACTATTTTTCCCTTCTGTGAGTACCATATAATTTTCAGTTTGGCCGGTAATACTGTTATGTTTCGGTAGCTGAGGAGAAACTGCAAAAAATAGCCAAAGTAGTAATACACCAGAGAGGCTGGAATCTATTGGATTGCAGTACACTAAACTAACCGCCACACTAGAAGTAGCCATGGAGCGTACCTACGGTGATCCTAGACGCCTCGTCACAGCCGGAGAGATAACTACACCTAAAGGCAGAAAGATGAAAGCTATCTGCCCCGGAGCAGAATCCCCAAAGAAATAGGAAGCCCCCAAACGTGTAATGGCGGTTAGACCAGAAGAAAAGACGGACACAGACAGAAAATAGAATGAGCAAACGCTGGGGCCCAATCTGTCTAGATAGAAAAGTATAGGAAAGAATTCTGACTGCAACCCAAAAAACCCTGACAAAAATACCAACACTTCTGATTAACAAAAAAACCTGAGATCACACGATCTCTACCACCTAAATCAGATCTCTGGTGTAACTCACAACAACTCAGCAAACTAAAAATGACAAAGGAACAAAGCAAAAGTGCAAACACATAATGAGCACAATTGCAGCGCCAGACCCCAAAAGGGGACCAGGCTGTAATCCACTGCAAGCAGCAAACCAGCAGTGAAAATCCAACAGAGGAAAAAACACAAACAAAACACTTATCTGAATGAGAGCAGGAAAGCAAGCTATGCTCCAAGCAAGACTAGGAGGAACAACTGATTCCCGGCAAGGCTGCTGGGAGTTCAGGTCACTTATATCATACCATTCAGAGCCAGCTGAAGGCCATTCAGTAATTAGTTCATTACCCTCAGCAACCACCGGAGCGAGCCCCAGCTCAGAAGTCGCCTCCAAAGTATTCACAACATCTGATGTGGATTTTATGTGCATATCTGATGCGGATTTTATGTGCATATCTGATGCGGATTTTATGTGCATATCTGATGCGGATTTTATGTGCATATCCGATGCAGATTTTATGTGCATATCTGATGTGGATTTTATGTGCATATTGGATGCATATTTTATGTGCATATCCCATGCGGATCTTATGTGCAAATTGTTCCAGGAAATAAAGTATTTATAGGAAGCAATTGATTGCAGTTATTTATTCCAAAGGGGGTGCAGCCAAATATTAAGTTGAGGGTGCCAACAATTTTGTCCAGACCATTTTGGGGTTTTGTGTGAAATTATGTCCAATTTGACTTTTTTTCTCTCTGTTTTTTTTGAGTTGTTCCAATGCAAAGGAAATAAACATGTGTATGACAAAATGTGCAATTGTAATAATGTTCTGGGACAAATACTTAATTTACTGGAAAAATTGCAAGGGTGCCAACACTTTTGGGTATGATAACTTTTTGGGGTGTGAATAGAAAAACAAGAATAGCAATTCTGCTGTTTTTCAGCCATACGAGTTTATGTCTCTCATTTTGAAGCAAAATTCCAAGCAAGAGTCTAGAGAAATGAGGTGTTTTTGGGTAATTTGGCACCTCCAGGTCCAGTTCTGATGATCCGCTGGTCTCGGTTGTTTGCACACAGGTCCAGTGGTAGTTTTGCACTTTTGGGATCCATACTAGTGCCCCACTAATAAGTGGGAGCCCTGAGAAGATGAATGCCGTGTTTTGGGATCCGGAGAAGACAACCTTTGCTCTGTTCAGAATTTGCAAAATATTTTATGACACCATTTTAATTATATATTTTTTTAATGATACCTATATAGCACCAACATATACCCCAGCGCTGTAGAGATATTGTCATTGGTCACATCAGTCCCAGAAAGCTAACAATCTGGATCTCGGACACAAACAGTGACCAAATTAATGGGGTTTGCCAAGAAGCGACAGACTGCCACTTTATTAGAGTATTAATATTACAACGAAACGTTATCGAATTTAAAGGGATTTTCTGCTTCTTTTTTAAGTTTCCAGTGTAGTAAAAAAAAAATAGCACATACTCACCTACCGATACTCTCCTCTCATCTGTCCCCTGCCAGTCTCTTCTTTCTCCTCAGGTATGACCGCTGCAGCAGTCAGTGACTGAAGTGATTGGCTGCAGTAGTCAAGTGCCGAGTATGCTCTAAAATATGAGCGAAAAGGGTACATGGAAAGCCGTATGGAGGAGCACCAGAAATCAATAGGCGTATATGCGATTTTTTTTACCATCCTGGGCATATGTAGACTTAAAGGGATATTCTCATCTTCATAGACAGGTATTGTTGGATACTTTTGTAATTTACTGTGTGTTAAAATTTTAAACCGTTATTGAAATATTAACACTTTTCTTTTGCAGTGCCTATAAGCTAGAGAGGAGCGGTGGTCGGTGTCCTAGGCAACCAGCTGTAAACAAAAGAAAAGTGTTAATATCTCAAGAACGACTGGGAATTTTAATGAATAGCAAATTGCAAAAGTGCTCCTTTTTACAAGCTCTATCCGACAGTATCCATCGGTGAAAACGTGAATAACCCTTTAATCCTCTTTAAGGGAGTGGAGCCAACTATCAGTTCCAGGCTCAGCTAATTAAAAATTAGAAGGGGATGTAACACTAAAATAACACTGCCTTCCCTTTATTGTCGGGTTCATTGGCTGTCCCGGAGGTCGGACACCCCCTTTAAGAGGGAGACAGAAACCGATCAGCATATTTCGGGTGATAACGCCAGTCGCCCCATGCGATTTGTCCTTGTCTGGAGAGCCCCTTTTCTAAATTGTTGTTTTCGGGGGTCCTTGTGTAGTTTGCACAGTTCCTGGTTGGAACAGGAAGCCCTCCATGGCCAGTGGCCCCATGCAAGGAAGGTACAGGCACCAGAGGCAACGCCATGTAGCTCGATTACTAATAGTCCCCATTAAAGAACCGTAATAAGATTTCTAGAAAGTCCAGGTTGCTCCAAATGTTCTAAAGACAAAGTGTGATTTAGGATTTTGTGTCTGACGTAAGGAAACATCAAAAGGGAGTCATTTGCCTTAAAATCCCCTGCCACCTTATAAACACATGCGTTAAATGTGCAGTAATTCCTCGCTCTGGCCTCCATCCTGTGGAACGTTTCCACAAGAGCAGGTAAAATAAAGAAAATATATGGAGCTATTAGGGTGACCTCATCTGATTGACGCCTCCTGGATGGGTCCCTTTCTGGAAAGTCCTACAGCACCCCCTGCTGGACTTCTCCAACACTGCAAGCTGGGGAAGAATTGATCATTATGGGAGGATTTTATCAGGACGGTGATTCTGTACCATCGATATTGTCAGCCATAGAAATATCATACAACATAGAGCAACTGCAGTGCACATTTAGGCAGCGCCCTTAAGGCTCTGCTCACACTCGCATTAGGTCTGTCCAGTTAGAAAAGTATAACAACAGTCTATTCTCGAATTATAGATCAACCGGATCCATTACTAGATGTAAAATGGATCATGACTATTTATTATTTCCATCATTGATCCCATTAAATCCATAATTAGAGTGTGTGCCCCATGTGGCTCCTCTAGTGGCAGTATAGTGATATTGCATAGTCCGATACTACAGTGCTGCAGTGGCCGCTCCGTGATCTTCACCCCAAGACAACTTTTTAGCCACTTCTTGGTGGCGACAGGAACCCAAAGCCACTCTTGTCTGCAATTTCTCAATGACCGTCTGAAACCGGCTTTAGAGGCTTTGTCTCTGCTTGGATTGAGTTGGATCTTAAAAGAGTTCTCAAAAAATTACATTTTTACCATCTAAACTTCAATTTTTAACACCTCGGTTCCTGTGCTGCTTCAAAAATATAATTCTTGGAAATAACCCTTTAAATAAAAATCTGAGTCTTTGACTCTGCCGATATCCTGCCTCCAGCAACCGTCATGTCTACCGGTATTATGTGGGATTGTTGATTGAAGGAAACCTGCTGGAATTCGGAACCTGTCCCCCTAATCTGGACTCTACCTGCTCCTATATATGTAATAACTCTGCCCGGCTATTCCCAGACTATATACTCAGAGTTATAGATAACCTTCGCTCTGATTCTCCTGATTAATCAGTCGTTTTTATAAGTGCTTCTATTCTATAGTCATTACACAGAGTGATCTATTCTATAGAGACATTACACAGAGTGATCTATTCTATAGAGTCATTACAACAGAGTGATCTATTCTATAGAGCATTACACACAGAGTGATCTATTCTATAGAGACATTACACACAGAGTGATCTATTCTATAGAGTCATTACACACAGAGTGATCTATTCTATAGAGACATTACACACAGAGTGATCTATTCTATAGAGCATTACACACAGAGTGATCTATTCTATAGAGTCATTACACAGAGTGATCTATTCTATAGAGTCATTACACACAGAGTGATCTATTCTATAGAGTCATTACACACAGAGTGATCTATTCTATAGAGACATTACACAGAGTGATCTATTCTATAGAGACATTACACAGAGTGATCTATTCTATAGAGACATTACACACAGAGTGATCTATTCTATAGAGTCATTACCCCAGAGTGATCTATTCTATAGAGTCATTACACACAGAGTGATCTATTCTATAGAGTCATTACACACAGAGTGATCTATTCTATAGAGTCATTACACACAGAGTGATCTATTCTATAGAGTCATTACACACAGAGTGATCTATTCTATAGAGTCATTACACACAGAGTGATCTATTCTATAGAGTCATTACACACAGAGTGATCTATTCTATAGAGTCATTACACACAGAGTGATCTATTCTATAGAGTCATTACACACAGAGTGATCTATTCTATAGAGTCATTACACACAGAGTGATCTATTCTATAGAGCATTACACACAGAGTGATCTATTCTATAGAGACATTCACACAGAGTGATCTATTCTATAGAGTCATTACACACAGAGTGATCTATTCTATAGAGTCATTACACAGAGTGATCTATTCTATAGAGTCATTACACACAGAGTGATCTATTCTATAGAGTCATTACACACAGAGTGATCTATTCTATAGAGTCATTACACACAGAGTGATCTATTCTATAGAGTCATTACACACAGAGTGATCTATTCTATAGAGTCATTACACACAGAGTGATCTATTCTATAGAGTCATTACACACAGAGTGATCTATTCTATAGAGTCATTACACACAGAGTGATCTATTCTATAGAGTCATTACACACAGAGTGATCTATTCTATAGAGACATTACACACAGAGTGATCTATTCTATAGAGTCATTACACACAGAGTGATCTATTCTATAGAGTCATTACACAGAGTGATCTATTCTATAGAGTCATTACACACAGAGTGATCTATTCTATAGAGTCATTACACACAGAGTGATCTATTCTATAGAGTCATTACACACAGAGTGATCTATTCTATAGAGTCATTACACACAGAGTGATCTATTCTATAGAGTCATTACACACAGTGATCTATTCTATAGAGACATTACACACAGAGTGATCTATTCTATAGAGTCATTACACACAGAGTGATCTATTCTATAGAGTCATTACACACAGAGTGATCTATTCTATAGAGACATTACACACAGAGTGATCTATTCTATAGAGACATTACACACAGAGTGATCTATTCTATAGAGTCATTACACACAGAGTGATCTATTCTATAGAGTCATTACACAGAGTGATCTATTCTATAGAGACATTACACACAGAGTGATCTATTCTATAGAGTCATTACACACAGAGTGATCTATTCTATAGAGTCATTACACACAGAGTGATCTATTCTATAGAGACATTACACACAGAGTGATCTATTCTATAGAGTCATTACACACAGAGTGATCTATTCTATAGAGACATTACACACAGAGTGATCTATTCTATAGAGACATTACACACAGAGTGATCTATTCTATAGAGTCATTACACACAGTGATCTATTCTATAGAGTCATTACACAGAGTGATCTATTCTATAGAGACATTACACACAGAGTGATCTATTCTATAGAGTCATTACACACAGAGTGATCTATTCTATAGAGCATTACACACAGAGTGATCTATTCTATAGAGACATTACACACAGAGTGATCTATTCTATAGAGTCATTACACACAGAGTGATCTATTCTATAGAGACATTACACACAGAGTGATCTATTCTATAGAGACATTACACACAGAGTGATCTATTCTATAGAGACATTACACACAGAGTGATCTATTCTATAGAGTCATTACACACAGAGTGATCTATTCTATAGTCATTACACACAGAGTGATCTATTCTATAGAGTCATTACACAGAGTGATCTATTCTATAGAGTCATTACACGCAGAGTGATCTATTCTATAGTCATTACACACAGAGTGATCTATTCTATAGAGTCATTACACACAGAGTGATCTATTCTATAGAGTCATTACACACAGAGTGATCTATTCTATAGAGTCATTACACACAGAGTGATCTATTCTATAGAGTCATTACACACAGAGTGATCTATTCTATAGAGTCATTACACACAGAGTGATCTATTCTATAGAGTCATTACACACAGAGTGATCTATTCTATAGAGTCATACACACAGAGTGATCTATTCTATAAGTCATTACACAGAGTGATCTATTCTATAGAGTCATTACCACAGAGTGATCTATTCTATAGAGACATTACACACAGAGTGATCTATTCTATAGAGTCATTACACACAGAGTGATCTATTCTATAGAGTCATTACACACAGAGTGATCTATTCTATAGAGTCATTACACACAGAGTGATCTATTCTATAGATCATTACACCAGAGTGATCTATTCTATAGAGTCATTACACACGAGTGATCTATTCTATAGAGTCATTACACACAGAGTGATCTATTCTATAGAGTCATTACACACAGAGTGATCTATTCTATAGAGTCATTACACACAGAGTGATCTATTCTATAGAGTCATTACACACAGAGTGATCTATTCTATAGAGTCATTACACACAGAGTGATCTATTCTATAGAGTCATTACACACAGAGTGATCTATTCTATAGAGTCATTACACACAGAGTGATCTATTCTATAAGTCATTACACACAGAGTGATCTATTCTATAGAGTCATTACACACAGAGTGATCTATTCTATAGAGTCATTACACACAGAGTGATCTATTCTATAGAGTCATTACACACAGAGTGATCTATTCTATAAGTCATTACACACAGAGTGATCTATTCTATAGAGTCATTACACACAGAGTGATCTATTCTATAGTCATTACACCAGAGTGATCTATTCTATAGAGTCATTACACACAGAGTGATCTATTCTATAGAGTCATTACACAGAGTGATCTATTCTATAGAGTCATTACACACAGAGTGATCTATTCTATAGAGTCATTACACACAGAGTGATCTATTTATAGAGACATTACACACAGAGTGATCTATTCTATAGAGTCATTACACAGAGTGATCTATTCTATAGAGTCATTACACACAGAGTGATCTATTCTATAGAGTCATTACACACAGAGTGATCTATTCTTGAGTCATTACACACAGAGTGATCTATTCTATAGAGTCATTACACACAGAGTGATCTATTCTATAGAGTCATTACACACAGAGTGATCTATTCTATAGAGTCATTACACACAGAGTGATCTATTCTATAGAGTCATTACACACAGAGTGATCTATTCTATAGAGTCATTACACACAGAGTGATCTATTCTATAGAGTCATTACACACAGAGTGATCTATTCTATAGAGTCATTACACACAGAGTGATCTATTCTATAGAGTCATTACACACAGAGTGATCTATTCTATAGATCATTACACACAGAGTGATCTATTCTATAGAGTCATTACACACAGAGTGATCTATTCTATAGAGTCATTACACACAGAGTGATCTATTCTATAGAGTCATTACACACAGAGTGATCTATTCTAGAGTCATTACACACAGAGTGATCTATTCTATAGAGTCATTACACACAGAGTGATCTATTCTATAGAGTCATTACACACAGAGTGATCTATTCTATAGAGTCATTACACACAGAGTGATCTATTCTATAGAGTCATTACACACAGAGTGATCTATTCTATAGAGTCATTACACACAGAGTGATCTATCTATAAGCATACAACGATCTATTCTATAGAGTCATTACACACAGAGTGATCTATTCTATAGAGTCATTACACACAGAGTGATCTATTCTATAGGTCATTACACACAGAGTGATCTATTCTATAGAGTCATTACACACAGAGTGATCTATTCTATAGAGTCATTACACAGAGTGATCTATTCTATAGTCATTACACACAGAGTGATCTATTCTATAGAGTCATTACACACAGAGTGATCTATTCTATAGAGTCATTACACACAGAGTGATCTATTCTATAGAGTCATTACACAGAGTGATCTATTCTATAGATCATTACACACAGAGTGATCTATTCTATAGAGTCATTACACACAGAGTGATCTATTCTATAGAGTCATTACACACAGAGTGATCTATTCTAAGACATTACACACAAGTGATCTATTCTATAGAGTCATTACACACAGAGTGATCTATTCTATAGAGTCATTACACACAGAGTGATCTATATTCTATAGAGTATTACACACAGAGTGATCTATTCTATAGAGTCATTACACACAGAGTGATCTATTCTATAGAGTCATTACACACAGAGTGATCTATTCTATAGAGTCATTACACACAGAGTGATCTATTCTATAGAGTCATTACACACAGAGTGATCTATTCTATAGAGTCATTACACACAGAGTGATCTATTCTATAGAGTCATTACACACAGAGTGATCTATTCTATAGAGTCATTACACACAGAGTGATCTATTCTATAGAGTCATTACACACAGATGTGAATCTATTCTATAGAGTCATTACACACAGAGTGATCTATTCTTATAGAGTCATTACACACAGAGTGATCTATTCTATAGAGTCATTACACACAGAGTGATCTATTCTATAGAGTCATTACACACAGAGTGATCTATTCTATAGATCATTTACACACAGAGTGATCTATTCTATAGAGTCATTACACACAGAGTGATCTATTCTATAGAGTCATTACACACAGAGTGATCTATTCTATAGAGTCATTACACACAGAGTGATCTATTCTATAGAGTCATTACACACAGAGTGATCTATTCTATAGAGTCATTACACACAGAGTGATCTATTCTATAGATCATTACACACAGAGTGATCTATTCTATAGTCATTACACACAGAGTGATCTATTCTATAGTCATTACACACAGAGTGATCTATTCTTATAAGTGTCATTAACACACACGAGTGATCTATTCTATAGAGTCATTACACACAGAGTGATCTATTCTATAGAGTCATTACACACAGAGTGATCTATTCTATAGAGTCATTACACACAGAGTGATCTATTCTATAGTCATTACACACAGTGATCTATTCTATAGTCATTACACACAGTGATCTATTCTATAGTCATTACACACAGAGTGATCTATTCTATAGAGTCATTACACACAGAGTGATCTATTCTATAGAGTCATTACACACAGAGTGATCTATTCTATAGTCATTACACACAGAGTGATCTATTCTATAGTCATTACACACAGTGATCTATTCTATAGTCATTACACACAGTGATCTATTCTATAGTCATTACACACAGAGTGATCTATTCTATAGAGTCATTACACACAGAGTGATCTATTCTATAGAGTCATTACACACAGAGTGATCTATTCTATAGAGTCATTACACACAGAGTGATCTATTCTATAGTCATTACACACAGAGTGATCTATTCTATAGAGTCATTACACACAGAGTGATCTATTCTATGAGTCATTACACACAGAGTATCTATTCTATAGAGTCATTACACACAGAGTGATCTATTCTATAGAGTCATTACACACAGAGTGATCTATTCTATGAGTCATTACACACAGAGTGATCTATTCTATAGTCATTACACACAGAGTGATTATTCTTAGAGTCATTACACACAGAGTGATCTATTGTATAGAGTCATTACACACAGAGTGATCTATTCTATAGAGTCATTACACACAGAGTGATCTATTCTATAGAGACATTACACAGAGTGATCTATTCTATAGAGTCATTACACACAGAGTGATCTATTCTGTAGAGTCATTACACACAGAGTGATCTATTCTATAGAGCCATTACACACAGCGTAATCTATTCTATATAGACATTACACACAGTGATCTATTCTATAGAGTCATTACACAGTGATCTATTCTATAGAGCCATTACACACAGAGTGATCTATTCTATAGAGTCATTACACACAGAGTGATCTATTCTATAGTCATTACACACAGAGTGATCTATTATATAGTCATTACACAAAGAGTGATTATTCTATAGTCATTACACACAGAGTGATCTATTCTATAGAGCCATTACACACAGAGTGATCTATTCTATAGAGTCATTACACACACAGTGATCTATTCTATACAGTCATTACACACAGAGTGATCTATTCTATGGAGTCATTACACACAGAGTGATCTATTCTATAGAGTCATTACACACATAGTGATCTATTATATAGAGTCATTACACACAGAGTGATCTATTCTATAGAGTCATTACACACAGAGTGATCTATTCTATTGAGACATTACACACAGTGATCTATTCTATAGTCATTACACACAGAGTGATCTATTCTATAGAGTCATTACACACAGAGTGATCTATTCTATAGAGTCATTACACACAGTGATCTATTCTATAGAGCCATTACACACAGAGTGATCTATTCTATAGAGCCATTACACACAGAGTGATCTATTCTATAGAGCCATTACAAACAGAGTGATCTATTCTACCGAGTCATTACACACAGTGATCTATTCTATAGAGACATTACACAGAGAGTGATCTATTCTATAGTCATTACTGTGATGAAACGGTGCACACGGTCCGCCACATGGTAGCCCGGGGTATCACGGCTTGTGATCCCTCCGTGCCGCAAATGTGACGAAAACGCGCACACACACGACGGCTGCTGCCGTCCGACCCAGTAAACTGCAGGGATTTATAATTATCCCACTTCCACTTAGGAACTTGCAGCTCTCTGGCGCCCCCCTTACCCTCAGGTCAGTCAGGGAACTGCACCTAGGATAATTAGTCGCCAGACGGGTCACTTGGATGTGTGCTGGCTATTGGGCACGCTGCAGTGAGGGAACTATAATTACTCCGGGCCGCGGCCGGACAATACTCTTATAAAACCCGCTCCGTCACTGCCAGCGCCACCCAATAGATTAACACTTTACACCCCTTCCTTTAAGCTCCCACCAGCTACGATTTACTTGGCACAATTTATCAAGAGGGTCCGTAGCAACCCCAAACAGTAACGTAGTACGTCAGGCACGTGAAAATTCGTTTATAGAGCAGGAGAATCAAACTAATAATTTCATAGGTTTATTCCTTAAAAAACAGGCAGTGCTTATACAATATAAAAAGATGGAACAAACTGAGACAATATCGTTATGTACAAATGCAGTTATAAAATAAAATAGGATTAAAGATGAAAATCACTCACATGGTAGTTACAGGCAAGACTGGCTGGGGGAGGAGCCACACGTCATAGTTCATTTTAAGATCTCTTAGTCAAGACGTCACAGCAAGGAATGACTGAGGAGTAGAGTTGAGCGATACTTTCCGATATCCTAAAGTATCGGAATCGGAATGGTATCGCCGATATCACTAAAATATCGGCGATACCCGATACCGATACCGGAAGTCCCATGTAAGTCTATGGGAACAAAATATCGAAATTAAAAAAAAACCATTCTTGCCTTGTTGGTTAATTGTACATGAAGGAAAACAAGAAAGAGTAATGTAGAATGTATTGGGGAAGGTTGAGGAGACATTAAAGGCATAGATGTTTAACCCAATCAAATGGAATAGCATAAATATTTTTTTTTTTTAAAGATGTTCGGATTGACGAAGAAATTGACAATGTTAACGTTTTTTATATTTTGGCAAATATGTATATTACACAACTTCCATGCTCTTCATCTTCACCTTTTTAACTTTTCACACACTTTCTCCTTCATAATCTTCTGCAGCATCATCTTTTTCATCAAATTATTCTTCATCTTCACCTTCTTTATCTTCTTCTTAAACTTCTTGCTATTCATCTTTGTTAACATTACTCATATTCTTCTTATTAAACTATTATTCTTATTCATATTCTGCTTCATCTTCTTCATCATATTCTTATTTGTGACAGAGAATCCTGTACTTGTAATCTGTCAAAGTATGAATTTTTCATCCTTCCGTTCTTGCTGTCACAAAAGATTTAAATTACAACAGTATTTGTCCGTGTTCAGTTTAGCCTGCAGCAGCAGGCATTTTCCAGGGGCACCACGAGGAGGAACGGACTCACCCCCATACACTGCTTAATCTTCTTCTGCTTAGAATTTAGAGCATATATTTTGCTCTTCATTTTGGTCTTATACTTCATGTTCTTCTGCTTTTAGATCTTCTGCTTATTGTTCTTGTGTCTCTTGTTCCGTATCTTGTATTTGTAGCACAATCTTGTACCAGCTGATGTTACTGGGACACGGTTACTAAGCAGGAGGTACCTGTGCTCCAAAGCACTACCAAGGACCAGCAGACGTTGCTGGAACTCGGATACCGAGATGGAGGCACCTAGGCCAAAGGCACTGCGGAGAACCAGTTGACGGTACTGGAACTCGGACGGGTAGCAGAAGGTACAAGAGCCAATGCAAGTAACGAGGACCAGCTGACTGTGCTGGAACCCGGAGGGGCAGCAGAAGGAAAAGAGCCAATGGCACAACCGAGGACCAGCTGACGTTACTGGGACACGGTTACTAAGCAGGAGGTACCTGTGCTCCAAAGCACTACCAAGGACCAGCAGACGTTGCTGGAACTCGGATACCGAGATGGAGGCACCTAGGCCAAAGGCACTGCGGAGAACCAGTTGACGGTACTGGAACCCGGACGGGTAGCAGAAGGTACAAGAGCCAATGCAAGTAACGAGGACCAGCTGACTGTGCTGGAACCCGGAGGGGCAGCAGAAGGAAAAGAGCCAATGGCACAACCGAGGACCAGCTGACGTTACTGGGACACGGTTACTAAGCAGGAGGTACCTGTGCTCCAAAGCACTACCAAGGACCAGCAGACGTTGCTGGAACTCGGATACCGAGATGGAGGCACCTAGGCCAAAGGCACTGCGGAGAACCAGTTGACGGTACTGGAACCCGGACGGGTAGCAGAAGGTACAAGAGCCAATGCAAGTAACGAGGACCAGCTGACTGTGCTGGAACCCGGAGGGGCAGCAGAAGGAAAGAGCCAATGGCACAACCGAGGACCAGCTGACGTTACTGAACCCCAGTAACACAGGAGCAAGTGTTGACTGTGCTAACAGCACTTCCGAGCAACAACTGGCGGTGTTGGAGCCCAGGGTCAAGGAGGATGTTTAAATACTAGATCAAGTAATTTCCTTGTTACCTGTCAATTTTAAATGTCTATACTTCAAACAAGAGAAAGATAACCTTTACTACCATAAGATGATGATTTCATTTAAACTAATATCTAGATAAATAAAGAATTGACAAACATAAACACATACATTAACATGTTGAACAGCAATGCAAACCACAAAATAAATTAGTTAAGGAATCTGCTATACGGTTGTACATAAAAGCATACAAGTACATATCTGAATCCATTAATGATGGATAAGTAACAGTATGTACACCATTTTTATTGTATAGACAATGAATGTCTGACTTCAAAACATCATCAGCATTACAAGTTATCTGTGATATTACTAAAATGTTCCATTTGCTGAATAATGTCACTAAATATTTTATACAAAATTATACAATTTCCATCATGTAATACTCATAATATGTGGCAATAATCATTTTTATTAACAAACATAACCTTTAAAAAGTGCATAGTGCATAGTGAAAATTGCTATTTATGGCTGACTGTCGGACTTGGAAGCATGACAACAGATAGATAAGGTATATATAGATGAGACTGCATAGCCACAGATGGTGAATGGCGATGTAATACTGTACCTCAATAAAGTGTGCGTCACTACTACATAATTTTTTTTATATAGCTTTATAAACAGGGTACATGGATGTATGCTTGTGCCTTTGTTTTGACGCACAGACTGCCTTCCTGCTGAGACGCATTGGGTAGTGAACAGTTGTGTGCAGTGTTCACTGCAGTCTCTGCGGAATAACCACACTTAGACCTTATAACTTTTCAGACTTTCTTTATCAATCTACCAAGATGAAGAAGGCAGGGAGTAAGGCACGTGGTCGTGGAGTTTCTTCAGGGAGAGGACGTGGGGATTCTGTGGCTGCTGCGGCCCCCAGTGACACAGCATCCACCAGTTTTCCCCGTGAGCGTTCCTTTATGCGCACTTTTGTAGGAGCTCGGAGTACCCCCCTGCTGCGGGAAGAAACAAATTGAAGCCGTTGTTGTTTGGATGTCAGCCAATGCATCGACTTCAATTGCTTCCACCTCCTCTCAGGACCACAGCACTGTTGGGCAACCATCTGTCTCTTCACCGCCTGGCAAATTGCCCAGGCAGTCAGAGAGTTCTGTACAGGAGCCAGCTGAGTGTCTGCTTCTGTTCTCAGAATCTATTGGCTTGCAAACAGGGGCCCAGCCAAGCAGCATTCTGTAATGTGAAGAGGGAGTATGCAGTGATGCGCAACAGCTGTGTCTCTCTGAATCTGAAGAGGCGGGTGAGACAGTGCCGATGGTCAGCACACCGCAGAACGCATCTGATGATGATGAGACCCAGGTGCCAGTTTCTGTTGAGCATGGTGCTGGCCAGACCACCCAACAGCAGGTGTTGGAAGAGGGTAGTGGAGATGATGAGGTCCAAGACCCAACATGGCATGAGGAACAGGAAGGTGGTGGGAGCAGCTCAGAGGAATAATAATAATATTTATTTATATAGCGCCATCATATTCCGCAGCGCTTTACAGTTTAGCAGTTTCAGAACACAAGTCATAAGTAACAACGTTAACAATACAATAATTTAAGCTAAATAAGTCGCCCCTGCTCGTGACAGCTTACAATGTACAATGAGATGGGGGAGATACAAAGTATAGGTGTTTATATACAATGGTGCATTTACAATGATGTTCCAGCCATCTTAAGGGACTGAGGGATGGAGATAGTGAATGGGCTAGAGACACACACACACTTACACAGAATACATAGAATGACTTTGATTAGTGAATGTGATAGGCCGCTCTGAACAAATGTGTTTTGAGGGAGCGCCTGAAACCATGCAAATTGTGGATAGTCCTAATTTCTTGGGGTACAGCATTCCAGAGGATTGGCGTAGAGCAGGAGAAGTCTTGGAGTCGGGAGTGGGAGGTACGTATTAGTGCAGAGGTTAGTCGAAAGTCGTTTGCAGAGCGCAGCAGTCGGTTAGGCCGATAGATAGAAATGAGGGAGGAGATGTAGGAGGGGTGCTGCACTGTGGAGAGCTTTGTGGGTGAGAACCAGTACTTTGGTTGAAAGCTGGGAGAGGCCTAGAGAAATGGTTAGTGATAGAAGGAAGATAGAGGAAGACATTGCCCCAACGGTACAAACAGGAGGGAGAGTTAGGCTGCAGACTCGGTTGCCTGTAGCCTCCAGTTTGGCACCTGTTCGGAGCAGTTGTCTTCCAAAAGTCAAAACGTGCGCTCCCAGGACTTGCACTGCGTGGTCCTTTTTTCACACACTTGCACATGATATTTGCTATGTGAAATGCAAGCTGTGTAATCAAAAATTAAAAATAGCTAAAAGTGTCAGTCACCTCAATACCACAAATATGTGGAAACATGTGCGGACAAAGCACGTAGTTGAGTTACAAAGACACACTAGAGATGTAGGCCAACCTACAGCAGCACCTACATCTTCAGGTTGTGTTGAAGCCTCTTCATCGAGCTCACACACAGCTGGTTCTGCTTCCTCACAGGATCGCCATGGAAGAACCTCGGCCACTGTTGTCCAGAGACAAACTGTTATTCCACACACAGCAGCAAGTTCCCTGTCATCCTCACACTCCCAGGCCACAAAACAGCCATCGGTAGCACAGGCATGGGATAAAAGACGGCCATACTCCGCAAACCATGCACGAGCACAGGCTCTGAATGCTGGCATTGCAAAACTCCTGTCCCTTGAAATGCTGTGATTCAGGCTGGTGGAGACAGACAGTTTCCGTAACTGAATATCATTGTCAATCCCACAATACAATGTGCCAAGCCGATTTCATTTCAGCAGGCAAGCCGTCCCTGGTCTGCAAAAGCATGTTGAGGGAAAAATTAAACATGCGCTACTAAAAGCCCTCAGTAGCAAGGTCCACCTGACCACCGATGCGTGGACCAGTACCCATTGTTATGATCTGCTACAACCAGTAAGGAAAGAAGGGAATTCTGTCCCTACAATACAACTAAGCTGAATCCCTACGATGTAACGGGGAACCTGATCCTGCGACCAGACCCGCTAAAGTCCTCATCTAGTGTGAACGAAGACCTATAGTTGCGAGGGAGTAATCCCTACAAGATCTAGGGACTGTGAGAAAAGGTGGACACCTCCTAACATAAATTGTAGCATGGATAATTAAACAGAAAAATAAATACTTTGTGATCCTAACATCAAGCAAAACTGACAGATTAAGGCACCTAAGCACCCGGCTAGCTTAACAGTAGATAATACAATGAAGTCAAGCAAAGCCAGAAGGGCGGAGCCAGACTAAATAGGGAAAAAAGGTCATGTGACCAGCAAACTGAAACAAAACCTAACAAGAGGGTTCTAACACCCATGGCCAGGGACAATACCTTTCCCTCACTGCCCATTGGGTCAATGTTGTGCAGCCGGGTACTGATCTTGCGAGTGGCGCTGTACGTGTTCTGCCAACTCCAAGGATTGCAGGAATCAAGTCTGTACACATTGATTCCTCCTCCTATTCCAGTTCCTCAGAATCATCGCTGCAGGAGCCGTCACGGTCTACCTCCACATGGACCCGTGAACGTTTACCTGTTGCGACCGATATGAGCACAGCCGTGTCCAAATGTCAACAGGCCATCCTGAAATTAATTTCCATGGGGAATCTTAGCCACACAGCGCAGGAGCTCTGTAATGCCATAAAGCAGGAGAGCGACGTGTGGTTTTTGGAAGAGAATCTACAGGCAGGCTTGGTAGTGTGTGACAATGGCCGAAATCTGGTGTCAGCTCTGGGCCTTGGCAACCTCACTCACATACCATGTCTGTCATATGTGCTCAACTTGGTCGTGCAGAGTTTTTTGAGGGACTATCCGGATCTTGATGCACTGCTGCACAAGGTCCGCCTAGAGTGCGCTCACTTGCGACGTTCCAGCATGGCCAGATCGCTGATTGCAGCTCTGCAACGCAGATTTCACCTTCATGAACATCGCATCATATGTGACGTACCCACCAGGTGGAATTCCTCGTTAATATGTTGGAGCGGTTGTGTGAGCAGCAGCCAACAGTAATGGAGTATCAGCTGCATCAGGCGCAGTCAACTCGCAATTTGCGCCGTTCACACTTCACCACTACTGAGTGGGCCTCTATAATAAGAATAATAATATTATTTATTTATATAGCGCCATAATATTCCGCAGTGCTTTACAGTTTAACAGTTTCAAAACACAGTCATAAGTAACAACGTTAACAATACAATAATTAAAGCAAAATCAGCCGCCCCTGCTGGTGAAAGCTTACAATCTACAATGAGGTGGGGGAGATACAAAGTACAGGTGTTTATATACAATGGTGTTTTTACAATGATGGTCCAGCCATTTTAAGGAGTGAGGGATGCATGGAGATAGTGAATGGGCTACACACACAGAATTACACATAGAATGACTTTGATTAGTGAATGTGATAGGCCACTGTGAACAAATGTGTTTTGAGGGAGCGCCTGAAACCATCCAAATTGCGGATAGTCCTAATTTCTTGGGGTAGAGCATTCCAGAGGATTGGCGCAGCGCGGGTGAAGTCTTGGAGTTGGGAGTGGGAGGTACGGATTAGTGCAGAGGTTAGTCGAAGGTCGTTTGCAGAGTGCAGCAGTCGGTTAGGCCGATAAATATAAATAAGGGAGGAGATGTAGGGGGGTGCTGCGCTGTGGAGAGCTTTGTTGGTGAGAACCATAATTAGAATTGGATCCTATAATGAATGGGCAGCCACTGCCAGTGTAATGAGTGGCGAATAACTCTATGAAGGATATCTGCCACGTTTTGCGTGCGTTTGATGAGTCAACGCGGATGGCGAGTGCAGATGATGCACTAGTCAGCCTGACTGTCCCCCTTATCTGCCTGCTTCAAAAAACACTGCAAGCACTAAGGCATGAGGTTTTGGAAGAGGTGGAGGATGAGGAGTCACAAATTCCATCACCTTCTGGACAGTCAGCGCAACGTGGTTCCTCACAAAGGGCTGGAGGACTTTCAAAGTACCATGCTGTATCAACAATTGAACCTCCAGAGTCGCTGTCTATATTTTCATAACCATTACAAACTTTTAATGTATTTACAAAGCACATAATGTACATTTTTTGTCTATCCTTTTGTAATGCTATTGTGTTTCCATAAACTGATGTTACAGAATTATGATACAAAGTTTTTAAATTTTGAGTTTTAAATTTTGTAAATTTATATGTATTTGAAGGACTTTGTGAGGAGGATGAGGAGGAGTCAATGGAGGAGGAAGACATCGCTCCAGAGGGAGGTAGACAATGCTCTAGTCAGTATGTAGACCAAGGGTGGGGTGATGCACAGCAGGCGGAGATGACGCCTCTTGCAGGGGACAACGTTTCTTGGCCAGTTGGGAGTCTGCAGCACATGGTTGATTTCATGCTGCAGTGGCTGAGAAACGACCGCCGCATCGAACACATTCACACCACGTCTGATTATTGGGTGTACACCCTCCTAGACCCTCGCTACCGGGACAACTTACAAAGCCTCATCACACCGTTGAACCGGGAGCGTAAAATGCGGAAGTACCAAGACACACTGGTGCAATCCATAATGTTCTCCATTCCAGCCGAGAGCACTGCTGCTGCTACTGATTTACAAACCAGCTCTGTGCGTCGAGGCAGTGGAGACAGCTCTGCAGTAAGAGGGAGCACAAGCAGCGCCTCTGCACAGGCAAGAACAGTATGTTCCAAATGTGTCGAAGTTTTGTGGCAGCGCCACCAATGTCTACACCATCCGAGACGGCTCCAGTCAGCAGGAGGCAACATTTCCGTAAGATGGTGACAGACTACATGTCTTGCCCTCTCAGTGTACTCCCAGATGGCTCTTCCCCATTCAAGTTTTGTGTCTCTAAGCTGGATACATGGCCAGAGCTTAGCCAGTATGCATTGGAGGTGCTGGCTTGATCTGCTGCCAGTGTATTATCGGAGCGCGTCTTTACTGCTGCAGGTGGTGTACTAACAGACCGTTGCATGCGACTATCCTACGATAATGTAGAACGGCTTACTTTTCTGAAAATGAACTAGGCATGGATCTCGCCTGAATTTGCCTGCCCGGTTTCAGATTAACTAACTGGTTGGCAACGTTTTCCATGTCTCCTGTTATGTTCATCTTTCTACCACCTGAGCTATACTCCCTGGGCTACAACACTGCCAGTTGCTGCTCAGAAGTGTCGTGTCCACAGACCAATACACAAGCTATAGTGATAGTGGGGTTCAGTAACGCCTGCTGTTCCCTGCTGTGTGTCCGGCAAAAATTACTGCTACCTAGCTACACATGTTGAAAAAAACATGACATGTTAAAGTGGCTAGTGCTACACATAGATATCAGGCTACACCCTTATTTCTAAGCTGTAAACAAGTGAAACGTCAAATTTAAAACCATTCAACGATTAGTGTTGGTAACAAATCTGTAACTAAATAATTGTGACATATTATGGCAGATATCCACATGTCTAACACAAATGCTAACACAAAAGCATACTTATGCTATAGGGTACTGATGGTGAACCTTCTCACTCCATAACTTTGACCAATCCAACTCACATCATGCCTCAAATGCTGCAATGTTGGAAGTGCATAATGTGGGTTGAACTTTGACAACAGCTGCAGTGCGAAGGTTATCCTTCTGTGTTCTTGGCTTTTAAATAAAAGCATACAAGTAAATATAATAATACATTGTTGATTAAGGGACATGATGTACACCTGTAATATTGTGCAAACAATGGATGTAGGACTATTCCTCTTCAACATTACTTATATTTGTGTCATTTGAAAAAATACATATTTTAGTTAAAAATTAAAAACCCATGTTCAGTAGCTGTGAAAGGCCCGTTTGTGTACTTCTATATTGTTTGCAACCAATGTATTGTATACGGATGGAAGCACGTCACTGTAATAGATTTGAATTATTTTAAATAGAATAAAGCAGCACCAATTTTAGAAAAATGACAAGGATGAGCCAGTGACAGACACTCAGCAGAGTACACGCAGCGGTGGTTGAAGAAGTAAATGGAGCGTGATCTGCATTTTAAAAAAATAAAAAATAAAAATACCTCACAGACTGCAGTGAACACTGAAACACAACTATTCACAATCTGTGAAAGGCTATCCTTTGTCTACTTCTATAGTGTTTGCAACCAATGTATTGTATACGGATGGAAGCACGTCACTGTAATAGATTTGAATTATTTTAAATAGAATAAAGCAGCACCAATTTTAGAAAAATGACAAGGATGAGCCAGTGACAGACACTCAGCAGAGTACACGCAGCGGTGGTTGAAGAAGTAAATGGAGCGTGATCTGCATTTAAAAAAAAAAAAAAAAAAAATACCTCACAGACTGCAGTGAACACTGAAACACAACTATTCACAATCTGTGAAAGGCTACTCCTTTGTCTACTTCTATAGTGTTTGCAACCAATGTATTGTATACGGATGGAAGCACGTCACTGTAATAGATTTGAATTATTTTAAATAGAATAAAGCAGCACCAATTTTAGAAAAATGACAAGGATGAGCCAGTGACAGACACTCAGCAGAGTACACGCAGCGGTGGTTGAAGAAGTAAATGGAGCGTGATCTGCATTTTAAAAAAAAAAAAAAAAAAAATACCTCACAGACTGCAGTGAACACTGAAACACAACTATTCACAATCTGTGAAAGGCTACTCCTTTGTCTACTTCTATAGTGTTTGCAACCAATGTATTGTATACGGATGGAAGCACGTCACTGTAATAGATTTGAATTATTTTAAATAGAATAAAGCAGCACCAATTTTAGAAAAATGACAAGGATGAGCCAGTGACAGACACTCAGCAGAGTACACGCAGCGGTGGTTGAAGAAGTAAATGGAGCGTGATCTGCATTTTAAAAAAATATAAAAAAAAATACTCACAGACTGCAGTGAACACTGAAACACAACTATTCACAATCTGTGAAAGGCTACTCCTTTGTCTACTTCTATAGTGTTTGCAACCAATGTATTGTATATGGATGGAAGCGCGTCACACTAATAGATTAGATTTATTTTAAATGGAATGTAGCAGAACCAATTGGAGATAAATGAAAAGGATGAGCCACTGAGACACGCTCAGCAGAGTACAAGCAGCAGTGCTTGAACAAGTAACTGGAGCGTGATGTGCACTCAAAAAAGTAAAAAACACAGACTGAAGTGAACACTGAAACACAACTGTCCACAATCTGTGAAAGGCTACTCCTTTGTGTACTTCTATAGTGTTTGCAACCAATGTATTGTATACGGATGGAAGCGCGTCACACTAATAGATTAGATTTTTTTCCACTAAAATGGAGCAGCACCAATTAGAGAAAAATGTGAAGGATGAGGCAGTGACACACGCTCAGCAGACTACAACCAGCAGTGGTTGAAGAACTAACTGGAGCGTGATCTGCACTCAAAAAATCAAAACCTCACAGACTGCAGTGAACACTGAAACACAACTATTCACTATCTGTGAAAAGCTCCTTTCTGTACTTCTATAGTGTTTGCAACCAATGTATTGTATACGGATGGAAGCACGTCACACTAATAGATTTGATTTTTTTCTAATATAATGGAGCTGCACCAATTCCACTAAATAAAATAAAAAAAAAAAAGAGTCAGTGACACGTGCAGATGCCTACAAACAGCGGTGGATGCAGAGCAAACTGCAGCGTCACCTGCACTGTCACACACACACCTTGCACAGAGCTGTTAAAACAACACTGGCAAAATGAAGCTTTACACAGCGGTTGGTAAACTAGCCTGGTCAAGCACAGTAGTACACAAAATCGCAATATCTAACTGTCCCTCAGAGTCAGCACAGCAGCGTTCTGTCCTTACTGAGTTCACAGCACAGTGACGCTAAAATGGCTGCGGCGCCTTTTATAGTGCATTCTGACATCATTTCAGCAGCCAATCACAGCCATGCCATTAGTTAAGATGACCGCATCATTACAGGATGTGCCCACACTTCGTAGGATTCCTCATTGGCTGACTAAAATCACATTGCCTCTCAAAGAATTATGGGAACTTCCGATTCCGGTATACGATATTGAAAAAGTATCGGAATTAAGTATCGGAATTCCGATAACGCGAATATCGGCCGATACCCGATACTTGCGGTATCGGAATGCTCAACACTACTGAGGAGCTCTCCATGCAAGCCTTATACATTCGGACTTCTGACCTCACAAAAGGGGCTGGTTTTCTGGCCACCTCCCCTGGGCTACAAGTTATAGTTTTGAGCTCTGAAAGTCATAAGGACCATAACTCAGCGGGGAACTCTAGCAGAATAATGGCAGACCTATCAATGATCTTACTTTAAAATGACGTTCAATGAGCCCAACACTGGGTGGCTAGTTCATAGGGCATCCGAGAATTCCATTTCTCGGGTTCTGTTGGAGTTACGGGTTCACCAGTACCACGGGAACTATGCCTGTCAGGCGCATGTTTCACAACAGTACTTTCATGTTTCTAGCGACGCTCCACTGTGTTATAACCAAAACAGAATGAAGTCTCCAAAATGGCTGCTATGGTAGGAACAGCACATGTGTGACAATGGGGACCCCTGCGGTGAGGCGGGAAAACTTCCAGCACTGGTAGCTTCAGGTTACACTATTGTTGAGGCTGGGGTTGGTGAGAGTGTGAGTGCAGAGAGGAGGAGGGAGGCTTTGCTTTGTGGGCTGTCAGCATACAAAAAAAAAAAAATGAGGATGGCATTCAGCACAGCATCATCACACTCCCCCCCTTAGAGGGCGCTACGGAGGCATGACCTGTCGGTAATCCGACATGCGCACCTCAGCGGGTTCGCCACGTCGTGATAACCCATCAGCATTCCCATGATCGCTGCCTTTCTTGTGTTGTACGGCAAAATCATACTGCTGTAGGGCAAGGCTCCAGCGTAGCAACCTACCATTGGTTCCGGACACTGTGTGCAGCCAGCTCAGGGGGTTGTGGTCGGTGACCACCTTGAAGGTGCGCCCGTACAGGTAGGGCTGCAAACGTTGCAGTGCCCAGACCATGGCCAGGCACTCCTTCTGATGGTGGAGTATGCCACTTCCCTTCGGCAGAAGTTTCCGGCTCAGGTACAACACGGGGTGCTCCTGGTTCCCCGAATCAACCTGGCTGAGTACAGCACCGAGGCCAAATTCGCTGGTGTCAGTCTGTACCAGGAAGGCCGACTGCTGTCGACGGCTTTCAACACTGGAGAGCTGCACAGGGCTGTTTTCAAAAGCTCGGAATGCCGCCTCACAGCCATCTGTCCAGTTGACTGTTTGGGGAGACCGCCCTTGGTGAGGTCCGTCAAGGGTTTTGCAATGGCGCTATAGTTCGGTACGAAACGCCTATAGTACCCTGCAGTGCCCAGGAAGGACTTCACCTGCTTTTTGGTCCTGGGGGTGGGCCAGGACACGATCGCGTCCACTTTCTCGGGCTCTGGACTCATGGAACCCCCCCTACCCGGTGCCCCAGGTAGTGGACCTCCCTCATGCCCATCTGGCATTTTCCCAGCTTGATGGTCAGACCTGCCTGGTGAATACGCTTGAGCACCTCCTGGAGATGCTGAAGGTGTTCCTCCCAGGTGGAACTGAAGACGGCAATGTCGTCAGGTACGCCACAGCGTACTCCTCCAGTCCCTGAAGCAGGTGGTTACCATCCGCTGAAAAGTGGCAGGGGCATTCTTCATGCCGAAAGGCATGACCGTGGACTCGTACAGTCCAAAAGGGGTGATAAAGGCGGATTTCTCCTGCGCCCAGGGCTCAGGGGAATCTGCCAGTATCCCCGGCTTAAATCCATGATGGATATGTACTTGGCATTCGCCAACCGCTCCAGCAGATCCTCGATGCGTGGCATTGGGTGCGCATCAGAGGTAGTGATGGCATTGAGCCCCCTGTAGTCCACGCAGAACCGGGTGGTCCGATCCTTTTTTGGCACGAGAACTACAGGTGAGGCCCACGCGCTTTTGGACTGCCGGATCACCCCCAGCTGCAACATCTCATGGATCTCCTGGCGCATAATCTGCAGCACTTCCTCAGAGATCCGTAAGGTGTCCGCCGTAATGGGGCATGATCCCCGGTGTCCACCTCGTGGACTGCCAACTTGGTCTTTCCGGGTCGGTTCGTGAACTCGGCCCGGAAGGGTTCCAGAGTGGTCAGCAACTGCAACCGCTGGGAGACGGTTAGCGAGGCATTTACCTCCATGTCCTCAATGGACCCATTGGCATTGGCTTGGGCCAGCATGTCCAGGAGGGGATCCTCCTCCCCGTCCTCGGCAGGTTGCAGACCGGTAGGACGCAGGCTTCACGTTCGTGATGGGCCTTCATCATGTTGACGTGAAAGGCCTTGCGCCTACCCAGTGTGGTCAAGCGTGACCACGTAGGTGACTGGGTTGAGCTGTTGGTGCACGACGTACGGGCCTTCCCAGGCTGCCTGAAGCTTATCCTTTGGTACGGGGACCAGCACCCACACCTTTTGACCCACCTGGTAGGTCCGCTCCCGGGCGTTCTGGTCGTACCAGTGCTTCTGGTCAGCCTGAGCCTGCGTCATGTTGTCATGCACCAACTGCGTCAAGGTCTGCATCTTGTCGCGGAAGCGCATGACATAATCCACGATGGACACTTCCGTGGGGTTTGGCTCATCTTCCCAGGATTCTCTTATCAACCCAAGGGGTCCCCGGACTCGCCTGCCATACAGGAGCTCGATGGGGGAGAACCCCGTCGAGGCCTGCGGGATTTCTCTGTAGGCAAATAGCAGGTGTGGGAGGTACCGCTCCCAATCGCGTCCCTGGGTCTCAACCAGCATGCGGAGCATCTGTTTGAGGGTACCATTAAAGCGCTCACACAAACCATTGGTCTGTGGGTGATACGCACTCGATACCATACGCGTCACCTGCATTTTGCTGCAGAGAGCCTTCATTAGGCAAGACATAAATTGGGTCCCTTGATCGGTAAGCATCTCCCTGGGAAATCCTACCCGTGAGAAGATGGTCACCATTGCATCTGCCACCTTATCTGCCCTAGTTGAGGACAGAGCTACTGCCTCCGGGTACCGGGTAGCGTAGTCTACCACAGTAAGGATGTATTGCTTTCCAGAGCTGCTAGGGACGGCCAGCGGGCCCACAATGTCCACCGCGATCCTCTGGAAAGGCTCCTCTATCACTGGCAACGGGATCAGGGGAGCCTTAAGAGCAGGCCCCGCCTTCCCCACTCTTTGACAGGTGATACAGGAGCGGCAGTAGTTAGTCACATCTGTCCCCATCTTGGGCCAATAGAAGTGTTGAGACAGCCGTGCCTTAGTTTTGCTAATCCCCAAGTGTCCAGCAAGTGGAATCTCATGGGCAATCCTCAACAACTCACCTCGGAACTGGTGCGGGACGACCAGCTGTTTTTCCCTCAACCACTCCTTTTGGGAATCTCCGGGTACTGTCTCCCGGTACAACCTTCCTCGTTCCCAGAACACCCTCTCCTTATCAGTCACGGAGGTGGGCGTCTCGGCGAGGTGCCTCAAGTTCTCCAGGCTCGCATCTGAGTGCAGAGCGGCCTGGAACTCCTGGCTGGAGGCAGCCAGAAGTGACGTCAGGGTTCCTTCCTCACTGGGACCCTCTGGGACAGGCTCTGGGTCCACCTCTGATTCAGTCTCTCCTGTAGCGGAGGAGGGTCCAGATGGCAGGGCGCTACCTGCGATCCGGGCACTCTGACTGCGGTGACAGCAGCTACATATGCAGTCTCCCCGGGGACTTCTACAGACCCATCAGCCTGCTCTGCTATGGGCTCTACCTCCCCATCCACCCCCAACACTTCAGGAGCAGTGCTACTTATGGGCCAGTTACCTTCCTCGGTGGCACTGGTCGGTGTCATGGCGTCACCTTCCTCCCGGTTCCCATGCACCTCCCCATTTCTTGAGCACTGTCGCTTGCTCCTGCTAGGGGTTCCTCAGCCGTCTCACTCCGAAGAGCGACGTGGCTGAACGCTCCTGTACCTGTGGACACATCTACCACTTCAGAGAAAGGGTTAACAGATTCAGATGGCACAGATACATCACTATCAACATCATTCCTAGGGAAAGAAAGGTTATCGGTGTGATGATACTGGAGCTCCATGTCTTGTGCTGTTGCTAGAACTACAGTCCTCATCCTGTTTTGTACTGACAGCCCACGGAGCCAAGTTTCCCCCCTCCCTCTCTCATGCTTCCCATCAACCCCTCCCAGCCTGCACTCAGGCAGTGTAATGTGAGCTGCCAGTGCTAGAGTTTTCCCGCCTCACCGTAGGGGGTCGCCATTGTCTTCACATGTGCTCTCCTTCTATAGCAGCCATTTTGGAGAATTCATTCTGTTTTGGCTATCACACGGTGGGAGCGTTCGCTAGAAACACGAAAGTACTGTTGTGAAACATGCGCCTGACAGGCATCGTTCCCGTGGTACTGGTGAACCCGTAACTCCAACAGAACCCGAGAAATGGAATTCTCGGATTCCCCATGAACTAGCTCAGCCAAGTTTGGACTCATTTGAACTGTCATTTTAAAGTAAGATCATTGATAGGTCTGCCGTTATTCTGCTAGGCTCACAGGACGAGTTATGGTCCTTATGACTTTCAGAGCTCAAATCATACACTTCTGTCCCTGGGAGGTGGCCAGAAAAACCCTCCCTTTTCGTGAGGTCAGCAGCCCCAGGTATAAGTCTGGCAGTGAGACCCCCTTTTTTTTTGTCCTTGCTGTGATGTCCTGACTAAGAGATCTGCAAATGAACTATGACGTGTGGCTCCTCCCCCCCAGCCTGGCTTGCCTGTAAATGATCTAACTATCATGTGAGTCTTTCATTCTTAATCCCGTTTATTTTATAACTGCATTTGTACATAACTATATTGCCTCAGTTTGTTACATTTTTTTTTATATTGTATAAGCACTGCCTTTTTTTTAAGGAATAAACCTATAAATTTATTAGTTTGTTTCTCCTGCTCTATAAACGAATTTGCACGTGCCTGAAGCACTACGCTACTGTTTTGGGGTTGCTACGGACCCTCTTGATAAATTGTTCAGCAAGAAAAACCGTAGCTGGTGGCAGCTTAAAAGAAGGGGGTGTTAAGTGCTGACATATGGAGTGGCGTTGGCAGTGACGGAGCGGGTATTATAAGTGTATTACCCGGCTGCGGCTCGGAGTAATTATAATTCCCTCACTGCAGCGTGCCCAATAGCCAGCACACATCCAAGTGACCCGTCTGGCGACTGATTATCCTAGGTGCAGTTCCCTGACTGACCTGAGGGTAAGGGGGGCGCCAGAGAGCTGCAAGTTCCTAAGTGGAAGTGGGATAATTATAAATCCCTGCAGTTTACCGGGTCGGACGGCAGCAGCCGTCGTGTGTGTGCACCATTTCATCACATATTGGTGGCAGCGGTGAGATTATAGAGCATTAGTGATCTGGTTTGAGCAATCATTCCATTCACTAAAAAACTTGCACGGTTCTTCAGTGACCCTGCAACTAAAGTTTTGGAGAACAGACTCAGTGTTTATTAGTCCTGAGACAATTGTGTGTACTTGCGGTTACCCCTCCCTTCTCTTTGTTTTTCTATCCTATCTTTTATTTGGCAAACATGGCTACAATAGGAGCAAGTTGGTACAAACTGCAGAAAAGGGACACTCTTGCTGGAATATGCATTTCCCGAGGCCTTGACCCCATGGGCCAAATCAAAGCTCAACTGATCAAGGTCCTGATGTCACAGGACCACGCTGAGAGCGAGGAGGGCACAGAAGCCGGCCCAAGCCAAGGTGGGGCGGCAGCAGAGGCCCAAACCCTGCAGGCTTACACCCAGGGCGGGTTGGACCCTTACCTGCAGGCGGCCCTGGAGGAACTCCCCACCGACGACCGGGGGGAGCGCCTGAAGCTGATTCAGCAATACCAGCAGGAGGCCCGAGCCGAGCGCCAAGCCCAGCGAGAGGCCCAGCGGGAGGCTGAGAGAGCCGAGCGGGAGGCTGAGAGAGCCAAGCGGGAGGCTGAGAGAGCCCGAGCCGAGCGGGAAGCCCAAGCGCAGAGAGCCCATGAGCTGGAGATGGTCCAGCGAGGGGCAATGCCCTCCACAGCCCAGAGCAGTGTGCCCAGCAGCACTCAGAGTCCCAAGCCCCGGCCGGAGCACTTTCCCGTGCTGGAAAGGGACGGAGACTTGGACACTTTTCTGCGGGCCTTTGAGAAACTCTGCAGACAGTACCGGCTGCCTGCCGACCAATGGGCCAGGTACTTGACCCCCGGGCTAAAGGGCAAAGCTTTGGAGGCGTTTGCTTCCCTCGCGCCAGATCAAGACAGTGACTATGAGGCCATCAAGCAGGCCCTGATTGCCAAGTACCAGCTAACCCCTGAGGTATACCGAAAGAAGTTCCGGAACCTCCAACGTGGCCCACATGACAGCTATAGCGATGTGGTGCAAGGACTCAGGACCCACTTTGACCAGTGGATCCAGGGACTGTCAGTTGACACCTATGAGGAGCTGAAAGACCTGATGATCAAAGACCAGTTCCTGCATCTGTGCCCAGCTGAGGTCCGACAGTTCATCCTGGACCGAGAACCAGAGGACGCGGTCACAACAGCCCGGATCGCCGACAGCTATGAGGCCAACCGGAAACCCTAGGTGCGGAAGCCCGTCACCACCCGCTGGGGAGGGGGTAAGCCTGCAACCAACCCCAGTGCCCCTGCCAGCCGTCCCTCTGGAGGCACTATCCCCTTTGCCAGCGCCAGGCCTACATCAGACCCCCGCCAGTGTTTCTCCTGTAAAAGGACTGGACACATCAGCGCCACCTGTCCGGAGAGGCAGAAGAACCCCCCAGCCAAGGCCTCCGGGCCCAACGCCTCTGTTCTTTTGGTGGGTGGTGTGGTGGGGAGGGTTGATGACAACGTGCAGCCCGTCCGCGTGGGGGCCCGTCTTGCTACAGGCCTCAAGGACACCGGGGCTGAACGAACCCTCATCCGACCCGAACTGGCGGCCCCTGAAGAGTTGATTCCGGGGAAAACCTTAACTGTCACAGGGATTGAGGGCGTCCACTACCCCTTGCCGATAGCCCGAGTTTTCATTAACTGGGGTGCTGGGAGCGGGGTGAAGGAAGTGGGGGTGTCCGAAAACCTGCCCACTGATGTTTTATTGGGGACTGATCTGGGGAGGATGGTGGCGTACTATGTGCCTGACACCCCTTCCCAATCTGATGATAAGGTTAACGTTAACCATGATGTTGATGTTGATGATGATGGGAAACTGATTGTGTTACCTGCTAATGCTTTGCGAAGTGATGATGCAACTGATAACCTTTCTTTCCCTAGGACTGATGTTGATAGTGATGTATCTGTGCCATCTGAATCTGTTAACCCTTTCTCTGAAGTGGTAGATGTGTCCAGAGGTACAGGAGCGTTCAGTCCCGTCGCTCTGCGGAGTGAGACGGCTGAGGAACCCCTAGCAGGAGCAAGCGACAGTGCTCAAGGAAATGGGGAGGTGCATGGGAACCGGGAGGAAAGTGACGCCATGACACTGACCAGTGCCACCGAGGAAGGTAACTGGCCCATAAGTAGCACTGCTCCTGAAGTGTTGGGGGTGGATGGGGAGGTAGAGCCCATAGCAGCGCAGGCTGATGGGTCTATAGAAACCCCCGGGGAGACGGCATATGTAGCTGCTGTCACCCGCAGTCAGAGTGCCCGGATCGCAGGTAGCGCCCTACCATCTGGACCCTCCTCCGCTACAGGAGAGACTGAACCAGAGTTGGACCCAGAGCCGGTCCCAGAGGGTCCCAGTGAGGAAGGAACCCTGACGTCACTTCTGGCTGCCTCCAGCCAGGAGTTCCAGGTCGCTCTGCACTCAGATGCGAGCCTGGAGAACTTGAGGCACCTCGCCGAGACGCCCACCTCCGTGACTGATAAGGAGAGGGTGTTCTGGGAACGAGGAAGGTTGTACCGGGAGACAGTACCCGGAGATTCCCAAAAGGAGTGGTTGAGGGAAAAACAGCTGGTCGTCCCGCACCAGTTCCGAGGTGAGTTGTTGAGGATTGCCCATGAGATTCCACTCGCTGGACACTTGGGGATCAGCAAAACTAAGGCACGGCTGTCTCAACACTTCTATTGGCCCAAGATGGGGACAGATGTGACTAACTACTGCCGCTCCTGTATCACCTGTCAAAGAGTGGGGAAGGCGGGGCCTGCTCTTAAGGCTCCCCTGATCCCGTTGCCAGTGATAGAGGAGCCTTTCCAGAGGATCGCGGTGGACATTGTGGGCCCGCTGGCCGTCCCCAGCAGCTCTGGAAAGCAATACATCCTTACTGTGGTAGACTTCGCTACCCGGTACCCGGAGGCAGTAGCTCTGTACTCAACTAGGGCAGATAAGGTGGCGGATGCACTGGTGACCATCTTTTCACGGGTAGGATTTCCCAGGGAGATGCTTACCGATCAAGGGACCCAATTTATGTCTCGCCTAATGAAGGCTCTCTGCAGCAAAATGCAGGTGACGCGTATGGTATCGAGTGCGTATCACCCACAGACCAATGGTTTGTGTGAGCGCTTTAACGGTACCCTCAAACAGATGCTCCGCATGCTGGTTGAGACCCAGGGACGCGATTGGGAGCGGTACCTCCCACACCTGCTATTTGCCTACAGAGAAGTCCCGCAGGCCTCGACGGGGTTCTCCCCCTTCGAGCTCCTGTATGGCAGGCGAGTCCGGGGACCCCTCGGGTTGATAAGAGAATCCTGGGAAGATGAGCCAAACCCCACAGAAGTGTCCATCGTGGATTATGTCATGCGCTTCCGCGACAAGATGCAGACCTTGACGCAGTTGGTGCATGACAACATGATGCAGGCTCAGGCTGACCAGAAGCACTGGTACGACCAGAACGCCCGGGAGCGGACCTACCAGGTGGGTCAAAAGGTGTGGGTGCTGGTCCCCGTACCAAAGGATAAGCTTCAGGCAGCCTGGGAAGGCCCGTACGTCATGCACCAACAGCTCAACCCAGTCACCTACGTGGTCACGCTTGACCACACTCGGGGTAGGCGCAAGGCCTTTCACGTCAACATGATGAAGGCCCATCACGAACGTGAAGCCTGCGTCCTACCGGTCTGCAATCTGCCCGAGGACGGGGAAGAGGATCCCCTCCTGGACATGCTGGCCCAAGGCATGGCCAATGGGTTATCACGACGTGGCGAACCCGCTGAGGTGCGCATGTCGGATTACTGACAGGTCATGCCTCCGTAGCGCCCTCTAAAGGGGGGAGGTGTGATGATACTGGAGCTCCATGTCTTGTGCTGTTGCTAGAACTACAGTCCTCATCCTGTTTTGTACTGACAGCCCACGGAGCCAAGTTTCCCCCCTCCCTCTCTCATGCTTCCCATCAACCCCCTCCCAGCCTGCACTCAGGCAGTGTAATATGAGCTGCCAGTGCTAGAGTTTTCCCGCCTCACGGTAGGGGGTCGCCATTGTCTTCACATGTGCTCTCCTTCTATAGCAGCCATTTTGGAGAATTCATTCTGTTTTGGTTATCACACGGTGGGAGCGTTCGCTAGAACACACGAAAGTACTGTTGTGAAACATGCGCCTGACAGGCATCGTTCCCGTGGTACTGGTGAACCCGTAACTCCAACAGAACCCAAGAAATGGAATTCTCGGATTCCCCATGGACTAGCTCAGCCAAGTTTGGACTCATTTGAACTGTCATTTTAAAGTAAGATCATTGATAGGTCTGCCGTTATTCTGCTAGGCTCACAGGACGAGTTATGGTCCTTATGACTTTCAGAGCTCAAATCATACACTTCTGTCCCTGGGAGGTGGCCAGAAAAACCCTCCCCTTTTCGTGAGGTCAGCAGCCCCAGGTATAAGTCTGGCAGTGAGACCCCCTTTTTTTTTTGTCCTTGCTGTGATGTCCTGACTAAGAGATCTGCAAATGAACTATGACGTGTGGCTCCTCCCCCCCAGCCTGGCTTGCCTGTAAATGATCTAACTATCATGTGAGTCTTTCATTCTTAATCCCGTTTATTTTATAACTGCATTTGTACATAACTATATTGCCTCAGTTTGTTAAATTTTTTTTTATATTATATAAGCACTGCCTTTTTTTTAAGGAATAAACCTATAAATTTATTAGTTTGTTTCTCCTGCTCTATAAACGAATTTGCACGTGCCTGAAGCACTACTCTACTGTTTTGGGGTTGCTACGGACCCTCTTGATAAATTGTTCAGTAAGAAAAACCGTAGCTGGTGGCAGCTTAAAAGAAGGGGGTGTTAAGTGTTGACATATGGGGTGGCGTTGGCAGTGACGGAGCGGGTATTATAAGTGTATTACCCGGCTGCGGCTCGGAGTAATTATAATTCCCTCACTGCAGCGTGCCCAATAGCCAGCACACATCCAAGTGACCCGTCTGGCGACTGATTATCCTAGGTGCAGTTCCCTGACTGACCTGAGGGTAAGGGGGCGCCAGAGAGCTGCAAGTTCCTAAGTGGAAGTGGGATAATTATAAATCCCTGCAGTTTACCGGGTCAGACGGCAGCAGCCGTCGTGTGTGTGCACCGTTTCATCACAATCGGTTGCATAATCACTTCGCAAAGCATTGGCAGGTAACACATTCAGTTTCCCATCATCATCAACATCAACATCATGGTTAACGTTAACCTTATTATCAGATTGGGGAGGGGTGTCAGGGACATAGTACGCCACCATCCTCCCCAGATCAGTCCCCAATAAAACATCAGTGGGCAGGTTGTCGGACACCCCCACTTCCTTCACCCCGCTCCCGATACCCCAGTCAATGAAAACCCGGGCTATCGGCAAGGGGTAGTGGACGCCCCCAATCCCGGTGACAGTTAAGGTTTTCCCCGGAATCAACTCTTCAGGGGCCGCCAGTTCGGGTCGGATGAGGGTTCGTTCAGCCCCGTGTCCTTGAGGCCTGTAGCAAGACGGGCCCCCACGCGGACGGGCTGCACGTTGTCATCAACCCTCCCCACCACACCACCCACAAAAAGAACCGAGGCGTTGGGTCCGGAGGCCTTGGCTGGGGGGTTCTTCTGCCTCTCCGGACAGGTGGCGCTGATGTGTCCAGTCCGTTTACAGGAGAAACACTGGCGGGGGTCTGATGTAGGCCTGGCGCTGGCAAAGGGGATAGTGCCTCCAGAGGGACGACTGGCAGGGGCACTGGGGTTGGTTGCAGGCTTACCCCCTCCCCAGCGGGCGGCGGGCTTCCGCACCTCGGGTTTCCGGTTGGCCTCATAGCTGTCGGCGATCCGTGCTGTTGTGACCGCGTCCTCCGGTTCTCGGTCCAGGATGAACTGTCGGACCTCAGCTGGGCACAGATGCAGGAACTGGTCTTTGATCATCAGGTCTTTCAGCTCCTCAAATGTGTCAACTGACAGTCCATGGATCCACTGGTCAAAGTGGTTCCTGAGTCCTTGCACCACATCGCTATAACTGTCGTGTGGGCCACGTTGGAGGTTCCGGAACTTCTTTCGGTATACCTCAGGGGTTAGCTGGTACTTGGCAATCAGGGCCTGCTTGATGGCCTCATAGTACCTGTCTTGATCTGACGTGAGGGAAGCGAACGCCTCCAAAGCTTTGCCCTTTAGCCCGGGGGTCAAGTACCTGGCCCATTGGTCGGCAGGCAGCCGGTACTGTCTGCAGACTTTCTCAAAGGCCCGCAGAAAAGTGTCCAAGTCTCCGTCCTTTTCCATCATGGGAAAGTGCTCCGGCCGGGGCTTCGGACTCTGAGAGCTGCTGGGTGTACCGCTCAGGGCTGTGGAGGGCGTTGCCCCTTGTCTGAGCAGCTCCAGTTCATGGGCTCTCTGAGCTTCCCGCTCGGCTCTCTCAGCCTCCCGCTCGGCCTCTCGCTGGGCTTGGCGCTCGGCTCGGGCCTCTTGCTGGTATTGCTGAATCAGCTTCAGGCGCTCCCCCCGGTCGTCGGTGGGGAGTTCCTCCAGGGCCGCCTGCAGGTAAGGGTCCAACCCGCCCTGGGTGTAAGCATGCAGGGTTTGGGCCTCTGCTGCCGCCCCACCTTGGCTTGGGCCGGCTTCTGTGCCCTCCTCGCTCTCAGCGTGGTCCTGTGCCATCAGGGCCTTGATCAGTTGAGCTTTGGTTTGGCCCATGGGGTCAAGGCCTCGGGAAATGCATATTCCAGCAAGAGTGTCCCTTTTCTGCAGTTTACACCACGCTTCTCCCATCCTCGCCATTGCCAAATAAAAGATAGGATAGAAAAACAAAGAGAAGGGAGGGGTAACCGCAAGTACACACAATTGTCTCAGGACTAATAAACACTGAGTCTGTTCTCCAAAACTTTAGTTGCAGGGTCTCTGAAGAACCGTGCAAGTTTTTTTTAGTGAATGGAATGATTGCTCAAACCAGATCACTAATGCTCTATAATCCCACCGCTGCCACCAATATGTGATGAAACGGTGCACACGGTCCGCCACACGGTAGCCCGGATTATCACGGCTTGTGATCCCTCCGTGCCGCAAATGTGACGAAAACACGCACACACACGACGGCTGCTGCCGTCCGACCCAGTAAACTGCAGGGATTTATAATTATCCCACTTCCACTTAGGAACTTGCAGCTCTCTGGCGCCCCCCTTACCCTCAGGTCAGTCAGGGAACTGCACCTAGGATAATTAGTCGCCAGACGGGTCACTTGGATGTGTGCTGGCTATTGGGCACGCTGCAGTGAGGGAATTATAATTACTCCGGGCCGCGGCCGGGCAATACTCTTATAAAACCCGCTCCGTCACTGCCAGCGCCACCCAATAGATTAACACTTTACACCCCTTCCTTTAAGCTGCCGCCAGCTACGATTTACTTGGAACAATTTATCAAGAGGGTCCGTAGCAACCCCAAACAGTAACGTAGTACGTCAGGCACGTGAAAATTCGTTTATAGAGCAGGAGAATCAAACTAATAATTTTATAGGTTTATTCCTTAAAAAATAGGCAGTGCTTATACAATATAAAAAGATGGAACAAACTGAGACAATATTGTTATGTACAAATGCAGTTATAAAATAAAATAGGATTAAAGATGAAAATCACTCACATGGTAGTTACAGGCAAGACTGGCTGGGGGAGGAGCCACACGTCATAGTTCATTTGCAGATCTCTTAGTCAAGACTTCACAGCAAGGAATGACTGAGGAGCTTCCCTGCAAGCCTTATACATGTCGACTTCTGACCTCACAAAAGGGGCTGGTTTTCTGGCCACCTCCCCTGGGCTACAAGTTATAGTTTTGAGCTCTGAAAGTCATAAGGACCATAACTCAGGGGAACTCTAGCAGAATAATGGCAGACCTATCAATGATCTTACTTTAAAACGACGGTTCCAATGAGCCCACACTCGGGTGGGCTAGTTCATAGGGCATCCGAGAATTCCATTTCTCGGGTTCTGTTGGAGTTACGGGTTCACCAGTACCACGGGAACGATGCCTGTCAAGCGCATGTTTCACAACAGTACTTTCGTGTTTCTAGCGAACGCTCCCACCATGTGATAACCAAAACAGAATGAAGTCTCCAAAATGGCTGCTATGGTAGGAACAGCACATGTGCTGACAATGGGGACCCCTGCGGTGAAGCGGGAAAACTTCCAGCACTGGTAGCTTCAGGTTACACTACTTGTGTGCAGGCTGGGGGGTTGGTGAGAAGCGTGAGCTGCAGAGAGGAGGAGGGAGGGCTTTGCTTTGTGGGCTGTCAGCAGTACAAAAAAAAAAAATGAGGACGGCAATTCCAGCACAGCACTCATCACACACACAGAGTGATCTATTCTATAGAGACATTACACACAGAGTGATCTAT
>JARQOD010000008.1:164644627-164673042 GCA_033576555.1 Oophaga sylvatica | reverse complement strand
CTTTGGTTGTTCATGCGTTTTTTTCAATACAATTTAACTATAATGTTTATTAGGTGTTCCCGGGTTTTTTAGTATGTGCTTTTCTTTTTCTCACGTTTCTCTGGTATAGTCACTACACATATTATTGTAAATAACTCAAGTTTCACCCAGCCCTTCAAGTGGCCAGCTTTCAAGGTCAGATGAAACAGATATCATGGAGTTGTCAA
Organism: Oophaga sylvatica; assembly: GCA_033576555.1. NCBI lineage: Eukaryota > Metazoa > Chordata > Amphibia > Anura > Dendrobatidae > Oophaga > Oophaga sylvatica. The sequence continues at coordinate 164,672,836 of JARQOD010000008.1, read as the reverse complement.
ACAAGGGGCCACAAGGATTTATATCAAACCACACGACAGAGGTTAAGTAAACCGTAAAGTTTTACAATCACAAACAACAAACATATGGAAGCTTAAGCCCCCGTCTCACACAGCGATCTCGCTAGCGAGATTGCTGCTGTGTCACAAAACTAGTGATTCATCAGCAATCTCCCCAGCGATATCACTGGGTGTGACATTCACCGACGATCAGCCCCCCTGCTGGGTATCGTTGATCGTCGCTGAATGTCCTGAACATTTTTGTCACCGCTGGTCTCCCGCTGGCAGGCATGCATTGCTGCGTGTGACAGGCGGGACACCAGCTGATCCACTGGTAACCAAGGTACACAGCGGGTTTCCAGGCACTGCGCAGCGCCTGGAAACCCGATGTGTACCTTAGATACCATGCAGGGAGCTGGTAACCAACTGTTACCCGCAGTGTCGCTGTGCTGATCGCTGCCTGAGCTGCCTGTTTGGCAGCTCAGCAGCGATCATGTAGCGATACACCAGCGATCCTGATCGTTGTCGGGATCGCTGGTGTATCGCTATGTGAGACCCGGGCTTTAGAACTGTTTGTTTATTGACTTCACCATTTTGCAGATTGACAGATGTGAAGGTAATGCTCATCCTGACCAATCTTTTACCAGAAATGCAGCTTGGTAATTGCCTAAATACATTCTGTAGATTTCAATATGGATTCAAAAAGAGTCATTTGTATATTCGCACTACACTATTAACAGCAATACTAAGTTTTTCAACAACAGCTGAATATACATAACCTTAACCCATACACTACTCTGGATAATCATGACAATCTTCTTGAACTATCTATAGGTAAGTAATGTTAAAACTGGCTGCTACTATGTATTCCAGATATAAAAGAGAGAACTGCAAGAATGTGAAGATGTTCTAAAACATAACTGTGACCATGCTCAATGTTCCATAACTGTTCCATTCTGCTGTGTAGTAAATATTGGAGACATAATAAATGATCTGACATCCTTTCAAAAATTTCTTTACAGATAATATATGCTCTTTTTATTATTCCTGTTTATTATCCTAGAAAGAAAGAAGGAACATGCAGTCTCCTTCATACTAGATCTCAGCCAAAAATGATCACATTATGTACTCTGCATCTACAAGCATTCAGCTGACACTTTTTGCTATTAAACACTTCCCATTTGATGCAGCCAAAGTAATGGCTTTCAATATGAGAAAACATATTGTGTCAAAACATATATTACTATTGAGCTACTGAGCCAAACTAACAGCATTGCTTTATCAAAGTTATATGCAGTATATTGTGTCCAATGTGATCAATCAGTCAAAAAAAAAATCACAGCTTACAAGTAAGGTCTTTAAAGCACACAAATTTTATTAACTATTTGCAAACCAGGATGTGGTTTACACATGCAGGGGCACCTTGGTAACAAATATACTCTTATCATTACAGACACACTTCCCCAAAATTGTACTTCCATAAACAGCACAGATCATGTTTATCCTGGTCATGTTGTCACAGAAAAGAGGTAGACATTGAAAAGTGTTCAGTACAAATGTGCTCAAAGTATTCAGTACAAAATGTGCTCAAAGTAAAGGACCGGGTCACTTAGAGTTATAATGCCCATACATGCAGTGCATGGACTGTCAACCAGTTCCCAATAGGGGGTACACATTTTTAAATACTATACTCTGGGCATCATAGACATCTTTGTTTCTTTTTCCTTACAGACAAGTTCAATTTTTCACAAAGAATCTGCATCTGCTCCAATCAAATTTTATAACACTTCAGAACTTTTGCCAAAATAAAACACCTAAATTGGTCAAAAAACTAGTGATACAGATTCCTTTAAATTTTACTAAATCTGTCAACTAATATACCAGAAAATTATGGATGCTTTCATTAAAAACTCAGGAGAAGAAGCAACAATGCAGTCTCAACAACGTGATTGGGGACAGGAGACAGTTAGTTTCAAAATGCTTTTAAATTTTTTGTTAAAGTGTACCCTGAAACCTCAAGCTATCAAAGCATTCCTGAAATTGCAAATGGTTATGGTAACCCAACAATATGTTGAGAGCTGTTTGCAATATATTCTTGGATGACAAACATTTCGTAATTTTTTATGGTATGATGGGACCCTCTATGAAAAATTATTTTCAGGAGAATATGACACTCAACAGCAATCATATGTTTATTCTGCCTTTCCAGAAAAACAAAAGCTTAACCCATTGAGTACTGGGGAGAATCATTACAATAAACTTTCCCTGGATATAAAGGCAAATAATGTACCAAACAGCTGCTACTGTGTATTCCTGAAATACCAGCGAGAAGTGCACTAATGTGAAGATGTTCCAAAAAATAACTGTGACCGTGCCAAATTTTCCCTAACAGTTCCTTTCAGCTGTGGAGTAAACATTGGAGACAGATGATCACAGATAGTTGAAACTAAGTAATTTAGAACAAAAAAAAAATGATCTTCTTTCTTTACTGGATTATAAACAGAAAAAAAGGAACATGCAGTCTCACTCTATCCATTTTCAAACCCATAACTTCTTTAAGTCCTCAGCATCTACAACAATTCAGCCATCACTGTTCTGTATTGAACTCTTACCATTTCATGCAGCCAAACTTATGGCTCTCAATGACATTAACAAATATAGTGGACAAATAAATATTTGCAATGAAATACTAAGCCTACATAATAGCATTGCTTTATCAAATTTATGTGAAGTGTATTGTGTCTAATGTGAGCAACCAGCCAACAAAAAAAAGGAACTTTTCAAGTGAGCTCTTTAACGTACATAAAGGTTATGAAGTCTTTGCCAACAAGGATGTGGTTTCACCAATGGGGGGTACCTTTTTAAATAAAGTATTGCCATGATAGCCCCCCTTGGCCAAAATTCGGCCTATAACGGTACAGAACACATTAACCCTGGTCTAGGGTTGAGCATTCCGATACTGCAAATATCGGGTATCGGCCGATATTGGCTGTATCGGAATTCCGATTCCGAGTTCCGATATTTTCGTCTTATCGGATACCGGAATCGGAATGTCACTGTCACTGTCAGTGTCCGTCGGTCGGGTCTGTCAGGAGTCAGCGGCACTTACCTGGCAGAAGATCTCCGGCGGTCACGTCCTGGACTGCTTCATGGCCGCCATCCTCTTCTCCCTGGCGGTCACATGCAGTTTCTCGCGATAACTGCAGTGACTGCTGGGTAATCCCGGCCGTAAAACAGTCAGTCCGATGACGTCACCGCCGGGGAAGCAGGTAATCAGCTGTGCTGCATCGCGATGACAGGCTCTGCCTGTCATTGCGATGTAGCAGAGCTGGATCGTCGTGGGACTGTCGTTATGGACTGCGTCGGACAGGTGGTATACTGTTGGTTTGTTTTTTTTCTTTTTTTACAGGAGATCGATGGCGTCCAGGAATGAGAGTAGTAATAAAAGAAATCAAAACTGTGTTGTCTCTTTTATTTCATTAAAAGACTTTTTTCTTGCTTTGTCTTTTTTTTTACACATTTAAAAACTTTGGGATTAATAATGGATCGGTGTCTTATTGACGCCTCTCCATTATTAACCGGGCTTATTGTCACCGTGCAATCAACGGTGACATTAACCCCTTATTACCCCACTTGCCACCGCTACAGGCAGTGGGAAGAGCCGGGTAAAGTGCCACAATTGGCACATCTTTTGATGCGCCAAATGTGGGGCTGCTGTAGCCTGGTATTATCAGGCTGTTGAGGGCCAAAATCCATGGGCCTTGACAGTCTTTTAATACCAGGCCGCAGCAGTCTGCATTTTACTTGGCTGGTTAACAAAAATAGGGGGGATCCCCACGCCGTTTTTTTTTCAAGGGGATCCCCTATTTTTGTTAACCAGCCAAGCTAAGCAGACTGCTGTGGCCTGGTATTATCAGGCTTGCAAGGTCCATGGATCTTGGCTCCTTAACAGCCTGAAAATCCAGGCCTCAGCGGTCTGCTTCATCTGGCTGGTTAACAAAAATAGGGGGGACCCCACGCCATTTTTTTTTCGAAGGGAACCCCTATTTTTGTTAATCAGTTCCCTCTGACGTCACTGATTGTGTCCCTGGCTGACCTGAAGTGAAAGTGGAAAGCAATCAATTAAGCTTTCCACTTAAGGGCCCGTCTCACATAGCGATATCGCTACCGAGATCGCTGCTGAGTCACTAGTTTTGTGACGCAGCAGCGAGCTCACCAGCGATATCGCTGTGTGTGACATTCAGCGACGATCAGCCCTCCTGCCGGGTATCGCTGATCGTCGCTGAAATGTCAGGACCTTTTTTTGATCGCTGGTTTCCCTCTGACAGGCACGCATCGCTGCGTGTGACAGGCGGGAGACCAGCGATCCGCTGGTAACCAAGGTACACAGCGGGTTTCCAGGCACGGGGCTGTGCCTAGAAACCCGCTGTGTACCTTGGATACCAGCGCCCTGATGCATGGGAGGCTGGTATCCAAGGTACACAGCGGGTTTCCAAGCGCTGCGCGGTGCCTGGAAACCCGCTGTGTACCTTGGTTACCAGCGGATCGCTGGTCTCCCGCCTGTCACACGCAGGATGCGTGCCTGTCAGAGGGAAACCAGCGATCAAAAAAAGGTCCTGACATTTCTGCGACGATCAACGATACCCGGCAGGGGGGCTGATCGTCGCTGAATGTCACACACAGCGATATCGCTGGTGAGCTCGCTGCTGCGTCACAAAACTAGTGACTCAGCAGCGATCTCGGTAGCGATATCGCTATGTGAGACGGGCCCTTAAGCGATGTTACCCGCAGTGTCGCTGTCCCAGATCGCTGCCTGAGCTGCCTGTTTGGCAGCTCAGCAGCGATCATGTAGCGATACACCAGCGATCCTGACAAGTGCATATCGTTGTCGGGATCGCTGGTGTATCGTTATGTGACACCCAGCCTTTACTCTCCTGTCAGCCAGGAGAGGAACTCATTCATTTGGGGTTTACTGTGAGGCTGCAGCATTAGCTGCGGTCCCTGCAGTAAACATTAACCCTTTCTGAAGGATTACACCGTGGGACCTGACTGTGCATGGGATAGGTAAGAATAATTTTGCTTTTTTATTTTATTTTTATTACAGGAAATGGTTTTTGCAGTAAAATAAAAGATGGTCAAAAACATGTGTCTTTATTTCATTAAAATGATTTTTAATTAAAGTGTGTGTGTTTTATTTTTATTTCATGCAATAGGATTAATAATTGATAGTTGTCTAATTGACAGCTCTCAATTATTAACCTGGCTTAAGGTCACCTTTCAATAGCAAGGTGGCTTTAACCCCATATTAACCCATTCGCCACCGCTACAGGGCAATGGGAATAGACGGGCAAAGTGCCAGAAAGGGCAATCTAATTAGAGATTTGTCTTTCCTGGGGTGTCTGGGGGCAGATGTTAGTAGCCGGGGGGGGGCAAAAATAATGGTCCCTCTCTGGGCTATTATTATCTGCCCCCACTCACTGGCTTTGTCTGTCTGGTTGCGAAAATAGGGCGGGAGCCCACGCATTTTTTTTCAGCAATTTTACACCTCATATATATATATACATGTCATTGAATTTGTGACACATATATATATATATATTTATATTTGTAGTTCATACACTTCTACATAGTATAATAGCCGCTAATTCAATTGCCGGCTTTTGTGAAAATGCAGAACCCGACATGAAATGACACTTGGTGTACATAGGGTTAACCATGTCTTTTCATGTCCTTTGCTATCTAATTTGCACAAACAATTAAATCAGACTATGTGTGCAAAATTTCACACCTGTAGGGGTTAATTAAAGGTGTAAATTCGTAGCAAAAAAGTCAGTTTTTTTTACAACGATTTACACCTTTAATTAACCCCTACAGGTGTGAAATTTTGCACACATAGACTGATTTAATTGTTTGTGCAAATCAGATAGCAAAGACATGAAAGACATGGTTAACCCTATTACACCAAGTGTCATTTCATGTCGGGTGCTTCTGTCTTTTCACTGAAGCCGGCTTTACCCGGCAATTGAATCAGAGGATATTTTACTATGTAGAAGTGTATAAACTATACATATATGTATATATATATGTCACAATGACATGTATATATATATATGTATTCTATGTGTGTATATTTAGTGTTTACAAGGAAAGAATGGGGTTTTTTTAGTTGCGATATTTTGTTCCCATAGACTTACATGGGACTTCCGGTATCGGTATCGGGTATCGCCGATATTTTAGTGATATCGGCGATACCATTCCGATTCCGATACTTTAGGATATCGGAAAATATCGCTCAACTCTACCCTGGTCATCTAGTGGCAGGTAAGGAAGAGACATTGCAGGAAACTGAGTTAAGAAGTAGGCCCTATGTAGGGATGTGGGTCTCTGAGACTTGTAATAGAGTGCATAGGCTGACAAGCATTTCAGTAATGGGGGGTACCTTTTTGAATAAATAAACTATGGACATCACAGCCCCCCTTGGTCAAAATTAAACAACCTATAATTAGTGATGGGAAGCACTAAAATGCTTTGCAAGCTCTATGGGAGACCCGAGTATTTTTGCAGCAATCTCCCCCGGGGGTCCTTTAAAGGTCTAAAAACATCAGAAAATGATAGAAATACTGCTGAAATGACACTGGGACATCATGGGGATCGCCACTGGAAGCATTTCTGAGTCCTAGTTCAGTTCACAGCTGTAAACAATGTGGTCAGAGTTTCATGCCTTTGTTTCCGATGCACCCAAAAACATACCAAATGAAACCGGATTGCCCATACCTATATACACATTTGCCTCCCCTTTTTTCCCCTGCGCAAAGAAAACACTGAAAACCAATAACAATAACATTTTTTTATTTTTATTGCATATCCAGCAATCCAAAACTCTTTTAACACACCCACTGTTGGAGGGGTAAGGTCGCAGCGCTCCATATTATCTTCGGAACTTGTGGTGATATGCCACCGGACTCCCGCACATGTAACCCAGTCTTCTCTTCTGCCAAGGAGTAGTGACCCCAGGAGCTACGACTCCCCACCCAAACCCATCATTGCTTCTTCAATCCCGACAGAAAAATATCCAAACCTATCCCTGTTGGATGTACACCATCTGGCCCAATAGCCTGGCATTATTTCCTTCTAATTATCTATGTCTAACAATAATACCTCCCTTAAAATTAACAAAACCAGCTATTTGCTGATTCACTGCTCTCCTAGCCCACTCTATCCCCGCCCAATCCAGGGCCCCATGCAAACCACTCAAGGAATTATTTCTGACCAAACCATGACCAAACCAGAACCATCTGAGGAAGTAAACCTGTGAATTTTAACCATATCAGCCCTCATTAGACACTCAATCATCTGTACTGCTCCCAAATAGTTTCCTCCAGCATGCAATACCGGTATAACCGGAGAGCTCACACTTCTTGAAATCTGAACCACTTCTAACAAAACTTGTGACCACTTTAATCCCCGAATACCTCTCCAATTCACTTCCAAATAATAAAACCCCAAGGACCTTCCACCGGGGCGCACTCCAGGTCTCTGCTCCGCCCAATATATATGAATGACCCAATATCCACATACTGGGTCTTGGAAGACCTAATACAAGAAAATAAAGTTTAAATGCAATCAATATATTATTTCGTCAACAATTCCGGTGTAATGTAACAAAAAAAAACATGCCGATGGCCACCTTCCTATCCTCATGATTTCCTCGTCCCTGAGACCTGCTCACGCTGCTTCTGTCACTGCACCAATTCTAAATTCATGCGTACCAAATTCACTAGCCGGAAGGCCTAACACAACCAAAATCCTTCGTAATAATGACAAAAACTGACATTTTGTTGCCGCGCCCCGTCCGCATGCGCAAACAACGACGCACTATTCGACCCAATTTCCAAGTATTGATTTACTAATGTATTGGGCAAACCGGACACCCAATTGAGTCCAAAGCAAACCATAATCCACTACCCGTAGGATTTGTCTTTGACCGCCTTATACGTATACGAATACCCCCATTACACAATATCAAATCATTATGATGCAAGCCTCCCGGTACCCAAACCGAGGACCAAGCAGCTCGCTGACTCGTAGTGCCCCAAAAAACGCAACTCCAAAAGCCGCTGAAAACAGTATTGACTCATATTGTGAACTGCATACTTCTTTTGTACTTTCATTAATTCTTGACAACAACGCAAAGGAATTAGGCCTACTACCCATTTTTATAACCTATTCTTCTCCCAACCTTTTAATGCCTGACTCAACATAAAAATTTTTGGTACATCTTCCCAACCCCTAAGCTTAAAATGAAAAGCCAACCCTAATAATCTATTTCAAACGAGTGTTGAAGACGCCTCTTTAGCATGCAATTGCTGTACATATGCCAAAGTAACTTCTAGTCTTGACTCGCTAGAAACACCCACCTGAAAATCTACCAATCCCAACCATTCTTGCCACGCCTTACCATATGCATTCCATGTAGACGCAGCCACTGAAGCTCGTACCAGCGCCATTAAGAGACTTCCGGAATTTCTCAAAGATAATCCGGGCATTCTGTTCCCATCTGACTGGCAAATGGAGCAAGCTCCTGGAACTTCTGAAAATTAAAATCGAGACAGTGAATCGGCCATTTCGTTTCGGGTGCCTGGTACATGGCGAGCTCGGAACCAAGTATTCCACTCCAGACATTTTAACACTAGAAACCGTATCAACTTTATAACAGGAATGGACGATGAAGTCAGATGATTCACAGCATGCACCACGCTCTCATTGTCTGTCCAAAAACAAATCCTTGCATTTCTTAACTGTCTACCCCATAATGCTACCGCCACCACCAATGGAAATAACTCCAGCAAAGTAAGGTTTTTGGTCCAACCTTTTTTCAAACCAACGCACCGGCCACCTATTCGCACACCACTGCCTCCCAAATTTCACTCCAAATCCCACTGCACCTGCAAACAGGTCAGTCTCTTCTCCTGTTTTCAGAACTGTTTGAAAATAAGTACAGCTATTATACTTGAACAAAAATCTCCCCAAGCCCTTAAATCCTCCAACAATGGGATACCCAACCGAATCCTGTGATGTGGCATTTTTATTCCCCGCGTCGCCATAGCCAATCTCATTGAAAAAAATTCTTCCCATGGCCATTACCCGACACGCAAACGCCAACAAACACATAAGAGACTGCATTTGTACCAACGCAACTTTAACTGACAAGAATCCATCTATTATTCCCAATAACTTAGAGATCTTTTCCAACGGTAACCTAAAAACCATTTCTTTTGAATCAATTTCAATAACCAAAAATGATAAACAAGTTACAAGGCCAACCGTTATTTCCTCTGCTAGCGGAACACCAAACACCATAAGTTCCCGGAACTTTTTCAAAACCTTTTCACAACTATCTCATTCACATGGGCCCATAAAAAGAAAGTCATCCAGATAATGAGTCATCCCTTGTACTCCTGATTCCACCCTTGTTACCCATTCAAAAAAACTACTGAATAACTCCAAATATCTGCAAGAAATCAAACAAACCATAGGAAGGCACGTATCATAATAACATGTGTCATCCAAACAACAGCCCAGCAAATGATAACAATTCGGGTGAACAGGTAATAACCGAAAGGCCGAAGCAATGTCTGACTTAGCCATTAATGCTCCTTGACCTACCTGCCTTACCAACAAAATTGCTTGATCAAATGATGCATATACCACGGATGCCTCTTCAGTACTAATCCCATCATTTACTGATGCACCCTTAGGATGTGAAAGGTGATGTATTAGTCTAAAATCCCCTGGATCTTTTTTGGGCACAATTCCTAATGGGGACACCCTAAAATTAGGAAATGGTGGCGAAGCAAATGTCCCAACATACGCCCCAAAGACACCTCCTTCAGTACCCTTTGCTTCAAAACTAGAGGAAGCTCCCTGGCCGACTTCAAATTTGACGAATACGATGCACAATTAGAAAATTTGTAAGGTATAAAAAATCATTACCTAAATCCAGCTCAATTGAGCCGCAGCTACTTTATTGGGGTACCTGTTTAACCACGTGTCATGTATAGTGTACAGTTCCTATAGCGTCTTGTGCTTGGGTGCGAGGAAAACACAGGAGACATAGGTTGAAATGAAATGACTTGTATTACTTCATACAAGCATGCTGAAAAGTTCACACAGTTTGCAGGAACAGCGACAGGAGACACAGCAGGCCAGAGTAACTTCAAGCACTACAATAACCTCCAAAGCAGGTTCAGGATCTCTTCTCTGTACCGTAATTCCTCTGCAAACATGGATTCACCAAACAGCAGGTTTCCAGAGTCCAAAAGTGTTCCAAGGTTCCTCAGTAGGGAATAGCTGGAGTAAAAGTCCAAGGCTTCCAGGAGTCAGGTCACAGACTGACTGAGGCTTGATTCAGGAGCACTGATTGTTCAGCTGAGGCTGCTTAAGAAGCAAGAGGGAAGAATCAGGGAGGGAACATGAAACTGAAACTCCATATTAACTGAGGGCAAGAGCTGCAGAAAGACAGAAAGCAAAATGGCCGACGGAAAACTGAGTTTCAAGGAACATGTCAACAGAGACAAAGAACCTTACATTACTCCCCCCTTAGGGACAACCTCCGGATGACCTCAGACCAGGCTTGTCAGGGTACCTCTGATGAAACTGGCGGAGCAGGCGAGGAGCATTTACATTATTGACTGGTTCTCATGAGTTGTCCTCCACTGGGTAGCCCTGCCATTTAATCAAATATTGCAACTGATTTCTGTACAACCTGGAATCTAGAATCCTTTCCACCATAAATTCTTCCTGACCATCGACCAGCACTGGGTCAGGGCAAGGAGAAGAACGTCCAGGAAACGTATTGGGTGTTGCAGCCTTTAGTAGGGATACATGAAAGACAGGGTGGATTCTCATAATTCTGGGTAGTTGAAGACGACAAGCAACAGCACTTATAATCTTATTGATCTTATAAGGTCCAATGTACTTATGTCCCAATTTAGACGATGGAATCTTTAATTTAAGATTTCTGGTTGACAGCCAGACCAAATCTCCTACCTTGAAAGCTGGTGCAGGTTTACGAAATTTATCTGCTGCTTTCTTGTACCTTTCCTGAGCCAATTCTAGATTTTCCTTTAGAAGATCCATATTCTTTTGTAAAGAAGTGATTCTTTCAGCCACTGCCGGCAAGGGCGTATCTATGGGAAATCGAGGAAGAATGTTAGGATGATAACCTAGATTGGAGTAAAAAGGAGACTGCTTAGTGGAGGCGCTCTGAGAGTTGTTATAAGAGAACTCAGCCAGTGGAAGTAGATCCACCCAATCATCCTGTAGGTGGCAGATAAAACAGCGGAGATACTGCTCCAGGGTCTGATTGGTTCGTTCTGTCTGTCCATTAGTCTGGGGATGAAAAGCAGAAGAAAGGTTTACTTTAATGTCCAATGCTGCACAGAAATTTTGCCAAAACCTTGAAGTGAATTGCACCCCTCGATCCGAAATGACCTCATCCGGTACTCCATGTAAGCGAAACACATTCTTAATCATCAAGTCTGATGTCTGTTTTGCAGTGGGTAAGCCGACACAAGGGATAAAATGAGCTGCCTTTGTTAGACGATCAACCACCACTAGAATGGTGTTCTTCCCTTGAGAGGTTGGTAACTCCACAATGAAGCCATAGAAATGGATCCCCACGGGCGGGACGGGGTGGGAAGAGGTTGCAACAGACCAGTTGGTGAGGAGCGAGGTGTTTTGCATCTTGCACAGACTTCACATGAAGTGACATAGTTTAAGACATCTTTCCTGTAAGTGGGCCACCAAAAGAAACGAGAAAGAAATTCTTGTGTCTTTAGAATTCCCCTATGCCCGGCTATCTTGGAATCGTGGATGAGTTGCAATACTCTCAATCTGACTGTTTCAGGTATATACAGACGTTGTCCCTGAATCCACACACCATTCTTAAAGACAAGACTTACGTCCCTTGGGGTTGAGCCAACAAAGAATCCGCATGGTATGCTTCCTTGATGTCCTTAAGTAGGTCTTGATTATGAATCACTCCCAGGAATCTAGAGTCAGGAAGAATAGTCTTAGGAGGAGTAAGTGGACGTGTCTCTGCTGATGAATCCTAGAGAGTGCATCAGCCTTTCCATTGCGCGATCCTGGTCTATAATAAATGACAAAATTAAATTGGTTTAGGAAAAGATTCCAGCGAGCCTGGCGAGGAGTCAGGCACTTAGCCGACCTGATAAATTCAAGGTTACGATGGTCTGTCAGGACGACTATTTGCTGTGCAGTACCTGAAGAAGGTGTCTCCATTCCTTGAAGGCGGCAATAATGGCCAACAATTCTCTATTGCCCACATCGTAGTTCCTCTCAGCCAAAGACAACTGCTGGGAAAAGAAGGCACAGGGATGCAAGACATTCTTCTCACCTGTTCTCTGAGAGAGTATAGCTCCAATGGCACAGTCTGAAGCATCCACCTCTATTATGAAGGCAAGCTCGGGGTTGGGATGTACTAAGATAGGTGCGGTGGTAAATTTATCCTTTAAACAGGAAAATGCTTCCTGAGCTTGCGGGGTCCAGGAGAACCTAGACTGTTTCCGGGTAAGTTGGGTAATAGGTGACACTACCTCAGAAAAATTCTTAATGAAACGTCTATAGAAGTTGGCAAACCCGATGAAACGCTGCACCTCCTTCACATTTCTAGGAATTGGCCAATCCTTGATGGCTTGGGTCTTGCTTCCATCCATACTAATCCCTTGCGTAGATAGTACATACCCCAGAAATTGAATTTCGGTCCTATGGAATTCACATTTTTCAAGTTTGATGTAGAGATGGTTTTGTCTTAGGCGTTCTAAGACCATTCTCACATGTCCATGATGTTCCTCTGTGGAGTTAGAAAAAATTAGAATATCATCCAGATAAATCACCACAAATGTATCTAGGAGATCCCTGAAGATATCATTCACAAAGTGTTGGAAAGTGGCTGGGGCGGTACTCAGACCAAAAGGCATAACTAGATATTCAAAGTGTCCATAGCGTGACCTGAATGCAGTCTTCCATTCATCCCCAGGTCTAATACGGACCAAGTTATAGGCCCCACGGAGATCCAGTTTAGAGAAAATTTTGGCATGCCGCACTCTCTCCAAAAACTCAGGGATTAAAGGCAATGGATAACGGTTTCTTATAGTAACCTTATTGAGTTCCCTATAGTCTATGCAGGGTCTCAAAGATCCATCTTTCTTTTTCACAAAGAAGATGGGTGCATCTGCGGGAGATGAAGAGGGGCGTATGAAGCCCTTGGCTAAATTTTCGTCTATATAATCCTTCAAAGCTTTTAGCTCGGGCCCCGCTAGGGGGTAGATCTTACCAAAAGGTATCTCGGCTCCAGGCAATAATTCGATTGGACAATCATATGGACGGTGAGGAGGAAGCTGATCAGCGTTCTTCTTGTCACATAAATCCACATAGTCCTGGTATACAGCTGGTAGTTCAGGGACTGACATGGTTCCTTTAGGAACAGAGCAAGCTGAAACTCCTTGACTCATCTGTTTCTCCGGAAAGTGTAATTCCTTGGTCTCCCAGTTAATCGTAGGATTCTGCGCCTGCAGCCATGGTAGCCCTAGAATAATGGGAAAGTGGGGAGAAGAGATAAGCATAAAAGACATTTTCTCCTGATGATCTTTACCCATAAGGACCCTCAAAGGCTCTGTTTCTTGATCCACTGGTCCAGAAGTCAGTAGAGAGCCATCCACAGTCTCCATCTGTACTGGAGTAGCCTTCTTCACTGAACGAATCCCCTGTTTCAGACAAAGGAGATATCCATAAAATTTCCACTTGCTCCTGAGTCGATCATAGCAGAGCTAGACACCCAGACTGAGTCAACCCAGAGTTTGATGGAAAGGAAGCAATGAGAATTGTTTCTTTTACAACTCAGCTGGGACACCGCTGAGGAAACTTGAAAAATTGCAGCGTTTATACCGTCATCGTCCCCAGAACTAACAGAGTTTAAGTCCGAGAAATCAAGATCTCTTGCAGCAGATCTCTCTGGAGCCTGAGGCTCGGACATGACAGAGCTCCTCTCGCAACACTCACAGTGAATGACTGCTGCAGTAGTCTTACGAGAACGGCTGGGGCAGTTTATAATGAAGTGCCCTGACTTACCACAGTAGAAACATAGATTTTCCTTTATAGATGTTCTTTGCGTGCATCACTAACCCGTCTTTGTAAAGAGTCCACCTGCATGGGTTCAGGTTCTGGTTCCCTTGTGATCCTACTCAAAGGTTCCTTAGCTGAGGAGGGAGGTAGTAAAAGGTTAGTGCGATTATTTTCGAACCATCTCTCTTGTCTGCGTTCAGTCAGACGAGCATCAATACGGATACAATAGTTAATAAAGTCACCTAACGCAGTGGGAGGGTCGGCACGAGCAAGTTCATCCTTAATCAGTGGAGACAACCCTTTCCGAAAAATAGATTTTTTAGCGGAAGTGTCCCAAGTGGTATCAAGAGCCCATCTCCTGAAATCCAAGGCATATTCGGCTACTGAACGCTTACCTTGGCGCAAAGTTAACATGGCTGCTTCAGCTGTTGCACCTCGATTGGGGTCATCAAACACCTGCCCCATGGCTGAAATAAAAGCATCAAGGTGATTCAAACAATCATCCTCAGTCTCAATCAGAGGGTTTGCCCACATCAAAGCCTTATTGGTAAGCAACATGATTATAGTAAGCACTTTGGATCGTTCAGTGGGAAATTGTGAAGCATGTGCAGAGAAAAATAGATTGCATTGGTTAATAAATCCCCTGAATTTCTCACGTTCACCGCCAAAACGAAAAGGAGGTAATTTGGGGATCCCAGAACTCGGGGTTATGCAGGAGCCTGGGCTCGTTCCTCTAGAGCCTCAATCCTGGCTCGCAATTCCTGGGTAGTCTGTCCAAACACTTGCAAATTATGATTAGTGAGGTCCTGTAGGCTTGCAAAACAGGTTTTTAAAGTCTGTACATCTGAAAGGATTGTATCAGTCACTCCGCAAAGTTCCTTTATGCGGGCCTCCATCTTCCAGATCTTTTAAGGCAGAAGTGCTGGAAGAGGAAAGGAAAAAAAAAAAAAACAATAGTGTTTACCTGTGGTAACACTCCAGAGTAAAATTTTAAGGGAATGCGCTCACCTGGAATGGTTGTGAGAAGTCACAACCACTGTCATCACATAAGGTATTAAACGGACATCTGATATCCACAGTCACAGCAGACACGGCTTTCCCAGACCCAGCAGACACTAAACATTGGCTCCTAATCTTGTCATGTATAGTGTACAGTTCCTATAGCGTCTTGTGCTTGGGTGCGAGGAAAACACAGGAGACATAGGTTGAAATGAAATGACTTGTATTACTTCATACAAGCATGCAGAAAAGTTCACACAGTTTGCAGGAACAGCGACAGGAGAACACAGCAGGCCAGAGTAACTTCAAGCACTACAATAAATCTCCAAAGCAGGTTCAGGATCTCTTCTCTGTACCGTAATTCCTCTGCAAACATGGATTCACCAAACAGCAGGTTTCCAGAGTCCAATAGTATTCCAAAGTTCCTCAGTAGGGAATAGCTGGAGTACAAGTCCAAGGCTTCCAGGAGTCAGGTCACAGACTGACTGAGGCTTGATTCAGGAGCACTGATTGTTCAGCTGAAGCTGCTTAAGAAGCAAGAGGGAAGAATCAGGGAGGGAACATGAAAACTGGAAACTCCATATTAACTGAGGGCAAGAGCTGCAGAAAGACAGAAAGCAAAATGGCCGACGGAAAACTGAGTTTCAAGGAACATGTCAGAGACAAAGAACCTTACACCACGGCTCCATCTCGTTGACCTTCACCCGGGTCCTTACTGTCTTACTGTGTGGATGGCCTCCCCAAAACACCTTTTGAGACCGGGCGATGACATTTTATAACTCCATGCGGACCTCCACATGCTGAGCATTCATGCTTGTATTTACAAAGTCCGTAGAATCTGCAGTGACCATCATTAAACAGCCAACATGTTCCCAGCCTTCGAATACTGGCTGGCTCCGAGCCAGCCTGCTGGCTTGGGGCCCCCCCATGAAAGGACTGATTACTTCTGAGACATCATGAGTCGCAACCAGGAATCCGTGGCCTTAACACCCCAACCCAACTGCGGGTTGATAGCTAATCACCGGCAAAATTCCTCATCATATCTCCACTACGCTGACCCCCGTGAGTCTTATATGAATTATAAATTGTGCCCATGTACAGAAACAATTCAGAACAACGTTCAGGGTGCTTCTTTCCCATGACACAACCTAGTACAAAAAACACTTGCAACCAGTTATTAATGGTTTTTGCCACTTTCGGCTTATGTACAAATGGCCTGTCGTTCGGTCTCCTTTCCCTGTCAACTGTGTTTTGCTCCATTGTTACTAATGACCAAATATCTATATATTCATTAGCCCATATCTTTTCTATTTTTTCTAGTTCCAAATGTGAACCTAGCGGTGTCACACCACAATAATATGCATCCCTATGAATATCTGCCCTCAACGGTGGTGGTTGAGGGTTAGCCATTTTTTCTTACATTAATAATTTGAGATTCACTACCAATTTTTCTCCCCCCAAAATACTCCTAAGATTTTCCATAGTCACAAATTTTTCCCCTCTTGTTCAAGCATTTGCATAATTATACTCACCGATTATCGTCTCTGGAACTACCATCGATCTCTGCCCAACGTGCATCTTCATTCTGCTCCTGTTTCTCTCTATTGCTTCTTGCCGATTGGCGAGTTGAAGCCCAACTCCGACCTCTCGACTCAGAAGAGGAAGATGACCTATACCTGGATGCACGTGACAAATGACTCCGCCTGGACTCAGATCTCTTCCTTCTATTGCTGTGTCTATATCTGCCATGTCTTCTATCGGAATCCTCAGAAGATGACAAAGATTCTACCCTTCTTCTTATACTTCTCCTAGATTCCTTAACCCTTCCTAATGGGTTTTCACCTGATCTAATAACCCCACCACCGGATGCGGACAATGCACCCTCCTGTTGAGACGTACCCACAATTCCAACCCTGGTTGTAGTAACTGTCAGTTCATTTACTAAACCACTCACTTATGACTAAATTGGATTACTGGGCCCCCTTCCCCCCCGCCTGTGAAGAAACGCCTGCTCCTCCTCCCACCACAGGTGCCACCATACCTGGCGAGAAAATGTTGGCTTGTGAGGCAAAGGGCAAAATAGGCAATACTTCTGGCTCCCCATATACAAGCATTTGCCATGTGCCTTGTTGTGGTGGCCCCCCTTGCCATACTGAATGGCCAATTCCAGAATGCTGCATATTTATTGTTTGATTCCCTTCGCCATCCGCATTCTCTGCTTCTTGTTCTCCCATTTTCTTTTGTCTCCCCTCTTGCTGCTCCCCTTTGTGCCTAGTGTCAGCATTAGATGAACCAGATGCACTATGTATACCCCCCCATCACTGCCGCTTCACTAATTATCCTGCCTTCTGTTCCTAAACCTGCTCCTTCCTTATCCACTTTATCCCCTTTGGCCTTATTTCTGGCCCCTGTCTGTCTTATAGGTCTCCGCCTCACCACCAACCTCCTTACTCTCGCCCTTTCCCTCACCTCCTTTTGTCTGAGGGACATTCCCTCCTCTACTGCGCCTCCCCCTCTTCCACCTCCTGAATTAACTCCCCTGCTGCGGCTCCAACTTCCCGCCCAACACCTGACCTATCCCCAGCCAGTCTCTGACGCTCCAGGGGGCGTGTCCTCCATTCTGACCGACGGCTCCCCAAGGTGCAACAACCTTTGGGAATTCAGTTCCCTGTCCATGCAGCATCGCTAACAACCACCCTTCCCCTTCTCTCCCTAGCCTCTCCCGAATAGCCGCCTCTAATTCTGCCATTACCGCCGACCGCAGGGGTACCACCACTCCTGACAGCGTTCAAAGAGACCGGCAAATTCTCCTACACTCCCTTTTATACTCGTAGGGAGGGACTAAACACCCGGAAACTATCTTCAACTAACCGCACCATACAGGTACGCAATACTTTAACCCTATCCTTTGCGCCACACTAAGCAAAAAAAGGCAAATTAGCTATTATCCAACCAGGCTGGCCAGTCAGGGGCCCCCACCTGATAAAGCCGGGCTGTTATGTTTCGGCAGCTGAGGAGTGCAGGTAAAAAAGGCAATACGCCAGAGCAGTTGGAATCTATGAGATTGCAGTACCCTGACTAACCACCACAACTAGAGGCAGCCGTGGAGCGTTCCTACGTTGGTCCTAGAGCCTCGTCACAGCCTGAGAAACTAACTACACCTAAAGATAGAAAGAGGAAAGCTATCTGCCCCGGAGCAGATCCCCAAAGAACAAAGAAAGCCCCCAAACATGTAATGGCGGTTAGACAAGAAGAAATACTGACACAGACAGAAAATAGTATGAGCAAACGTTGGGGCCCAAACTACCTAAATAGAAAAGGATAGGAAGGGCACTTACTGCAATCCCAAAAAACCCTGAAAAGCACCAACTCTACTAATTTCAAAAAACCTGAGATCACACGACCTCTACCACCTAAATTAGTTCTCTGGTGTAACAAAATCAAAACAGCAGCCACTGAAAAAACTGGAAAAAGCAAATGTACAAACATCAGTGGCTGAACTAAACTGAGAGGGCAAAAGCCCCCGGAGGGGACCCTGAAGGCCCCCACAGAAGTGCAGGACAAAAAGCAAAAATCAAGCACAAAAACAAAAAGAAGAAAATGTCTTATCTGTTAGCAGGAGATGCAGACACGACACAGCAGGCTACAAAGGAAACAGGAATCAAGGATTGAGACCAGAACAATTGATCACCGGCAACCCTGATGGGAAGGCGACTCCCTTATATAAGACCAGTCAGTAACACCTGATTCCCAATCCTCACAATCTTCACTGTACAGTCCAGTACCGCTTGTAACCACCAGAGGGAGCCTCTGCTCAGAACTCATTTCAAGTCCATTCACAACACCGAGCTCCCACAAAATGGATTTTGCAGCAAAATATGTGAAGGCACATCCTTTTTATATTAATGACTAGTATACAAGACAAAATAATTAACCCCAGACCAAAATGTTCCTCAACCACTTGGGATATGTTCCAACGCAGCATTTTAGAAGCGTTTTTGCTACTTTAATATTGATTTCAAACAAAACAAATGCATTCACTGGGAAATGTCATTGTAACATTTAACAAGCATAGCTGGCCATGTGGTGTGGGACACAAACAGACCCATCTTCCTTCATTTATGAAGGAGGGACTCTTAAAGTCACAAAGCCTATTTTTACTGGTGCATCAGGCGGCATTAATCTTCTTAAACAGTGGGTCTCCTAAACTGTTGTAGCCTATGCTGCGAGTGGATGGGCTGCCAAGAAGTACGACGCTCCCAATAACCCTTTCATAAGAGGTCCAGGAGGGCCTCCATAAAAAAATGTTCCATTGAATGCAAGGCCTACTACCAATTCATATGCACCCCTGATATGTTTTGGTAGCTGAGGAGAGCAGGCAAAAACGGCAATACACCAGAGAGGTTGGAATCTACTGGATTGCAGTACCCTGACTAACCACCGCAACTAAAGGCAGCTGTGGAGCGTTCCTAAGTTGGTCCTAGACGCCTCGTCACAGCCTGAGAGGTTAACTACACCTAAAGATAGAAAGAGGAAAGCTATCTGCCCCGGAGCAGATCCCCAAAGAACGTAGGAAGCCCCCAAACATGTAATGGCGGTTAGAGAAGAGGAAATACAGACACAGACAGCAAATAAATTGGGGCCCAATCTTCCTAGAAAGAAAAGGATAGGAAGGACACTTACTGCAATCCAAAAAAACTCTACTAATTGCAAAAACACCTGAGATCACACGACCTCTACCACCTAAATTAGTTCTCTGGTGTAACAAAACTAAGCCGCAGCCACTGAAAAAACTGGAAAAGGCAAATGAACAAATAACAGTGGCTCAGATAAACTGAGAGGAGCACAAGCCCCCGGAGGGGACCTGGCTGACCTCCACAGAAGTGCAGAGAACAATGCAAAAAGCAAGCACAAAAATAAAAGCAGAAAATATCTTATCTGTTAGCAGAAGATGCAGGCAAGAGTCAGCAAGCTTCAAAGAGAACCAGGAACCACAGTTGAGACAAGAACAATTGATCACCGGCAAACATGATGGGAGGGAACCTCCCTTATATAACACCAGTCTGTAACTCCTGATTGCCAATCTTCACAATCTTCATTGAATGGTTCAGTACTGTTTGTAACCACTTAGTATTAAAAAGAAGTGTGGGCACATCCTGTACTGCATGCGGTCTATTTACTATGGAATGGATGTCGATTGGATGCTGTAATGTGTCAGGATACCTATAAAAGGCCGCGACCTCCATTTAAGGTCATGTGCTTTGATTCAGTTAGGAAAAAGAACGCTGATGTTGACCTGAGGGACAAGTTAAGAGATTGCGAATTCTGTCTATGTGCTGTACCAGACTACACAAGGCTGTGTAAAGCTTCCTTTGTGCCTGCAGGGTTTGGTATGAACAGCCTCTGCAATGTCGTGTGTGAGTGCAGGTGACGCTGCAGTTTGTCTCAGCAACATTGTATTTGTAGGCTTCTGAACGTGTCCCACTCACAGACTTTATTTTTTTTCTTCAGTGTAATTCTAGCCGCCCATAGCAATTTAACATCTTAGTTGGAGCGCTTCAATCCTTTTTCCCCAATACATGGTTGACAAAAGCGTATATGTAGAGATACATCAAGGAGTGAGCCTTTCCAAATCTGGAACACAGTTGTTGATCAGTGTTCACTTTCAGTCTGTGTTTTTTTACATTTATTGAATTGTTAGTACATCAAACGCTCGAGTTATTGTTCATGCAACTGCTGCTTGACTCTGCTGAGCGTGGTTCAGGTGGCCATATTCCTTTTCCATTATCTCCAATTGGTTCTGCTCCATTCGATTACCATAATTAATTATTAGTGTGAGCCTTTCCATCCGTATCCGTAATTGGTTTGCAAACTATAGAATGACAAAGGAGTAGCCTTCACTGTTGTGGACAGTTGGGTTTCGTGTTCACTTCAGTCTGTGGTTTTATTTTTTGAGTGCACAGCTCACGCTCGCCATAGTTGTTTAAGCACTCTGCATTTGTACTTGCTGAGGTTTTATTTTGTCTCAGTGCCTCATCCTTTTCATTTATCTCCAATTGGTTCTGCTCCATTCCATTTAAAATATAATCTATTAGTGTGACGCGCTTCCATCCGTATCCAATACATTGGTTGCAAACACTATAGAAGTAGACAAAGGAGTAGCCTTTCACAGATTGTGAACAGTTGTGTTTCAGTGTTCACTTCAGTCTCTGCGTAATAACCACACTTAGGCCTTATAACTTTTCTGACTTTCTTTATCAATCTACCAAGATGAAGAAGTCAGTGAGTAAGGCACGTGGTCGTGGCCGTGGAGTTTCAGCAGGGAGAGGACGTGGGGATTCTGTGGCTGCTGCCGCCCTCAGTGACACAGCATCCACCAGTTTTACCCATGAGCGTTCCTTTATGCGCACTTTGGTAGGAGCTCGGCGTGCCCCCCTGCTGCGGGAAGAACAAATTGAAGCCGTTGTTGGTTGGATGGCAGCCAATGCATCGACTTCAATTCCTTCCACCTCCTCTCAGGAACACAACACTGTTGAGCAACCATCTGTCTGTTCACCGCCTGTCAAATTGCCCAGGCAGTCAGAGAGTTCTGTACAGGAGCCAGCTGAGTCTCTGCTTCTGTTCTCAGAATCTGTTGGCTCGCAAACACGGGCACAGGCAAGCAGCATTCTGCAATTTGAAGAAGAGGGAGTATGCAGTGATGCGCAACAGCTGTGTCTCTCTCAATCTGAAGAGGCGGGTGAGCCAGTGCCGATGGACAGCACACCGCAGAACGCATCTTATGATGATGATGAGACTCAGGTGCCAGGTTTTGTGGAGCATGGTGCTGCCCAGACCATCCAACAGCAGCAGGTGTTGGAAGAGGGTAGTGGAGATGATGAAGTCCGAGACCCAACATGGCGTGAGCAACAGGAAGGTGGTGGGAGCAGCTCTGAGGAAGAGATTGTCCCAACGGTACAAAGAGGAGGGAGAGGTAGGCTGCAGACTCGCTTGCCTGTAGCCTCCAGTTTGGCACCTGTTGGGAGCAGTTCTCTTAGAAATGTCAAAATTGGCGCTCCCATGACTTGCACTGCGTGGTCCTTTTTTGACAGACTTGTAGATGATATTTGCTATGTTCAATGCAAGCTGTGTAAGCAAAAAGTTAAAAGAGGTAAAAATATCAGTAACCTGAATACCACAAATATGTGGAAACATGTACGGACAAAGCACGTAGCTGAGTTACAAAGACACACTGTAGATGTAGGCCAACCTACATCTTCAGGTCGTGTTCGAGCCTCTACCTCCAGCTCACACACACCTGGTTCGGCTTCCTCACAGGATCTCCATGGAAGAACCTCGGTCACTGTTGTCCATAGACAAACTGTTATTCCACCCACAGCAGCAAGTTCACAGTCATTGTCACACTCCCAGAACAAAAAACAGCCATCGGTACCACAGGCATGGGATAAAAGACGTCCATACTCGGCAAACCATCCACGAGCACAGGCTCTGAATGCTGGCATTGCAAAACTCCTGTCCCTTGAAATGCTGTCATTCAGGCTGGTGGAGACTGACAGTTTCAGGAACTTTATGGCATTGGCAGTCCCACAATATAATGTGCCAAGCCGATATTATTTCAGCAGGCAAGCTGTCCCTGCTCTGCAAAAACATGTCGAGGGAAACATTAAACATGCGCTACTAAACGCCGTCAGTAGCAGGGTCCACCTGACCACCGATGCGTGGACCAGTACCCATGGCCAGGGACGATACCTTTCCCTCACTGCCCATTGGGTCAATGTTGTGGAGCCGGGTACAGATCTTGCCAGTGGCGCTGTACGTGTTCTGCCAACTCCAAGATTGCAGGAATCCAGTCTGTACACATTGATTCCTCCTCCTTCTCCAGTTCCTCAGAATCATCGCTGCACGAGCCGTCACGGTATACCTCCATATGGACCCGTGAACGCTTACCTGTTGCGACCGATATGAGCACAGCCGTGGCCAAACGTCAACAGGCCGTCCTGAAATTAATTTCCATGGGGAATCGAAGCCACACAGCGCAGGAGCTCACGGGATGCCATCAAGCAGGAGAGCGACGTGTGGTTAAAGTCAGCTAATCTCCAGCCAGGCTTGGTAGTGTGTGACAATGGCCGAAATCTGGTGGCAGCTCTGGGCCTTGGCAACCTCACTCACATACCATGTCTGGCACATGTGCTCAACTTGGTCGTGCAGAGTTTTTTGAGGGACTTTCCGGATCTTGATGCACTGCTGCACAAGGTCCGCCTAGAGTGCGCTCACTTGCGACGTTCCAGCATGGCCAGATCGCGCATTGCAGCTCTGCAAGTCAGATTTCGCCTTCCTGAACATCGCATCATATGTGACGTACCCACCAGGTGGAATTCCACGTTACATATGTTGGAGCGGTTGTGTGAGCAGCAGCCAGCAGTAATGAAGTATCAGCTGCAACAGGCGCAATCAACTCGCAATTTGCGCCGTTCACACTTCACCACTACTGAGTGGGCCTCTATGAAGGACATCTGTGACGTTTTGCGTGCGTTTGATGTCTCAACGCGGATGGCGAGTGCAGATGATGCACTAGTCAGCATGACTGTCCCCCTTATCTGCCTGCTTCAGAAATCACTGAAAGCACTAAAGGAAGAGGTTTTGGAAGAGGTGGAGGATGAGGAGTCACAAATTCAATTACCTTCAGGACAGTCAGCGCAACGTGGTTCCTCACAAAGGGCTGGGCAGGGCTCACTTTGTGAGGAGGATGAGGAGGAGGAGGAGGAGTCAATGGAGGAGGAAGAAATCCCTACAGAGGGAGGTACACAACGCTCTAGTCAGTATGTAGAGCGAGGGTGGGGTGATGCAGAGGAGGCAGAGATGACGCCTCTTCCAGAGGACAGCCTTTGTTGGCCAGTTGGGAGTCTGCAGCACATGGTTGATTTCATGCTTCAGTGCCTGAGAAACTACCGCCGCATCGCCCACATTCTCACCACGTCAGATTATTGGGTGTACACCCTCCTAGACCCTCGCTACCGGGACAACTTACAAACCCTCATAACACCGGTGAACCGGGACCGTAAAATGCAGGAGTACCAAGACACACTGGTGCAATCCATACTGTTGTACATTCCAGCCGAGAGAGCTGCTGCTGCTGCTACTGCTTTACAAAGCAGCTCTGTGCGTCGAGGCAGTGTAGACACCTCTACAACAAGAGGGAGCAGAAGCAGCGCCTCTGCACAGGGCAAGAGCTGTATGTTACAAATGTGGAAAAGTTTTGTGACAGCGCCAGCAAGGTCTACACCATCCGAGACGGCTCCAGTCACCAGGAAGAAACGTTTCCGTAAGATGGTGACAGACTACTTGGCTTTCCCTCTAAGTGTACTCCCAGATGCCTCTTCCCCTTTCAAATTTTGGGTCTCTAAGTTGGATACATGGCCAGAGCTTAGCCAGTATGCATTGGAGGTGCTGGCTTGCCCTGCTGCCAGTGTATTATCTGAGCGTGTCTTTAGTGCTGCAGGTGGTGTAGTAACAGACCGTCGCGTGCGACTATCCTCAGAGAATGTAGACCGGCTTACTTTTCTGAAAATGAACAAGGCATGGATCTCACCTGAATTTGCCTGTCCGTTTTCAGATTAAATAACTGTTTGGCAACGTTTTCCATGTCTCCTGTTATGTTCATCTTTCTACCACCTGAACTCTACTCCCTGGGCTACAACACCGCCATTTGTTGCTCGTAAGTAATTGGCAGGGGTACTGACTCATGGCCAGCCTGGTTACAGCACGACAGCTGTTTCCTGGCAGTGTGAACGTCAATTATCCTCCAATAAGTTGTGCTGTCGTGTTGCATTCGGGTTAGCCGACTCTATGGTGCCTGCAGTTTAGGTGATTCCTATGTGTGCTGTGGGATATGTAAATAAAGGCGGTTTCCATTGTGAAAATAGGACAAGCACCCACTGTAGGACTGTGTGATTCGGTAACTGCGGACGGCTTGCGTCCTGTCAACTTACATTTTCATGGGTGCGTTCTTCTACCCGTCCGGGGTCCAGTACCGTCAACTGGTTCTCCCCAGTGCCTTTGGCCTAGGTGCCTCCATCTCCGTATCCGAGTTCCACCAACGTCTGCTGGTCCTTGGTAGTGCTTTGGAGCACAGGTACCTCCTGCTTAGTAACCGTGTCACAGTAACGTCAGCTGGTACTCGGTTGTGACATTGCCTCTTTTCCTTCTGCTACCCGTCCGGGGTCCAGTACCGTCAACTGGTTCTCCCCAGTGCCTTTGGCCTAGGTGCCTCCATCTCCGTATCCGAGTTCCACCAACGTCTGCTGGTCCTTGGTAGTGCTTTGGAGCACAGGTACCTCCTGCTTAGTAACCGTGTCACAGTAACGTCAGCTGGTACTCGGTTGTGACATTGCCTCTTTTCCTTCTGCTACCCGTCCGGGTTCCACCACAGTCAGCTGGTCCTCGTTACTTCCATTGTCTCTTGCTCCATCTGATACCCGTCAGGGTTCCAGTAACGTCAGCTATTTCTCGGAAATTAGACGACCTTAAAGACCACCCAGAAGAAGATGACGACAACAAGGACGACGAGCATGAAGCCAACCAGCCTGAACACCATCACAAAGAAAAAATAAAAGATTACCCAGAAGAAGATCACCAACAGGACAAAGAAGGTTAAGACAAACTACAAGATACAGAACAAGAGACAGAAGAACAATAAGCAGAAGATCAAAAAGCAGAAGAACATGAAGTATAAGACCAAAATGAAGAGCAAAATATATGCTCTAAATTCTAAGCAGAAGAAGACTAAGCAGTGTATGGGGGTGAGTCCGTTCCTCCTCGTGGTGCCCCTGGAAAATGCCTGCTGCTGCAGGCTAAACTGAACACGGACAAATACTGTTGTAATTTAAATCTTTTGTGACAGCAAGAACGGAAGGATGAAAAATTCATACTTTGACAGATTACAAGTACAGGATTCTCTGTCACAAATAAGAATATGATGAAGAAGATGAAGTACAATATGAATAAGAATAATAGTTTAATAAGAAGAATATGAGTAATGTTAACAAAAACATGAATAGCAAGAAGTTTAAGAAGAAGATAAAGAAGGTGAAGATGAAGAATAATTTGATGAGAAAGATGATGCTGCTGCTGCTGAAGATTATGAAGGAGAAAGTGTGGCACTGGCAAAAGTTAAAAAGGTGAAGAGCATGGAAGTTGTGAAACATACATATTTGCCAAAATAGAAAAAAGGTTAACAACATTGTCAATTTGTTAGTCAATCCAAACGTATTTCCAAAAAAATATATATTAATGCTATTCCAATGCATTGGGTTAAACATGTATGCCTTTATTGTCTCCTCAACCTCCCCCAATACATTCTACATTAGTCTTTGTTGTTTTCCTTCATGTACAATTAACCAACAAGGCAAGCATGTTTTTTTTAATGTTGATATTTGGTTCCCATAGACTTACATTGGACTTCCGGTATCGGAATCGGATATCGACGATATTTAGTGATATCGGCGATACCATTCCGATCCGATATTTTTAGATATCGAGCAGTATCGCTCAACACTAGTCATCATTAAAAAAATGGCAACGCAAGGTGAGATTCCTTGCAAATTTATTCACATCTAATAGTGTATTATAAACATCAAATTCATTAGTTGGACTAAAGGAAAGACCCTTAGATAATAATTTCAATTGACTATCATTTACAATGTAGCTAGAAAGGTTTACAACAGGAGAAATCAAGCCTTCCTCTGTTTGGTCAAAGTTTTGTTTCCATCTTTTATGTTTTTCACCCCCTCTCCTCCTCCCCCCCCTGTGTTTTTTGAAAAATTATTCTGAAATAAACCTTTATTATAAATTGTATTACGCCTGGTAAATCTATGGAGAGGTATATCTAATGAGGAATCAGAAACTTCTTCAATAATTTATATACATTTTTTATGGGGTTATAGGATTTTGTTTTTTGATTTGCAATGAATATACTGGTTTTTGGATCTCTGTGTGTATGCTATGAGATTGTGAACACGCATCAGGTTAGAGCTAATCAATGGAAGTAATGTGGGGGTTAATAGCTCTCCTGTTTAATTAGCCAACAGTATATAACAAGTGCAAAGTAGGTTATTTGTAGAGCAATGAATAAGTGCATATAGCTCGAAACGCTTCTGTTAAATCCCACCTCGGTGGTGACTGTATGCTGCTATGAAGTTGGAACTGTCATAATTTGTGGAATAAAGAAATTTTCTGGATTTGTGTAGCTGGATTTTTTTTTTCTCTTGGATATCTTTTCCTGCTGCATTTCAGGCATCCGTGCTGTCTCTGGATACCAGGAGGGTGAGCTGACTGTATTCCACAAATCTAGATAAGTTACTTAGGGGGTCTAGTTTCCAAAATGTGGTCACTTATGGGGGTTTCCACTGCTTAGGCACATCAGGGGCTCGCCAAATGGAACATGACGCCCGCAGACCATTCCATCAAAGTCTGCATTCAAAAACGTCACTACTTCCCTTTTGAGCCCAAACATGTGCCCAAACAGTAGTTTTCTCCCACATGTGGGGTACAGCGTACTCAGGACAAATTGGACAACAACTTTTGGGGTCCAATTTCTTCTGTTACCCTTGGGAAAATTAAAAATTGGGGACTAAACAATCAGGTTTGTGGAAAAAATGTGATTTTTTTTATTTTCATGCCCGGGCGTTATAAACTTCTGTGAAGCACTTGGGGGTTCAAAGTGCTCACCACACATCTAGATAAGTTCCTTAGGGGGTCTAGTTTACAAAATGGGGTCACTTGTGGGGGTTTCCACTGTTTAGGCACATCAGGGGCTCTCCAAACGCGACATGGTGTCAGATGTCAATTCAAACCAATTTTAGTTTGAAAAAGTCAAACAGCGCGCCATCCCTTCCAAGCCCTACCGTGCGCCCAAACAGTGGTGCCCCTCCACATATGGGGTATCAGCGTACTCAGGACAAATTGGACAACAACTTTTGGGATCCAATTTCTCCTTTTACCCTTGAGAAAATAAAAAAAATTGTTGCTAAAAAATCATTTTTGTGACTTAAAAGTTAAATGTTCATTTTT
>JARQOD010000008.1:164597127-164639627 GCA_033576555.1 Oophaga sylvatica | reverse complement strand
GTGTAATGTATAATTCCACATGTGTTAATTCATAGTTTTGATGCCTTCAGTGTGATTCTACAATTTTCATAGTCATGAAAATACAGAAAAATCGTTGAATGAGAAGGTGTGTCCAAATTTTTGGTCTGTATTGTATATATATTTATGTATGTATGTATGTATGTATATATATAAATATGTGTGTATATATACACTGCTCAAAAAAAATAAAAGGGAACACTAAAATAACACATCCTAGATCTAAATGAATGAAATATTCTCAAGGAATAATTTAGTTCTGTACTAAGTTGAATGTGCTGTCAACATTATCACACAAAAATCAATGGAAATCACATTTTTGAACCAACAGAGGCTTGGATTTGGAGAGACCCCCAAATGAAAGTGGAACCAAGTCATAATGATGCTCAATATTGTGTGTGGCCTCCACGTGCCTGTATGACCTCCCTACAATACCTGGGCATGCTCCTAATGAGTTTGCGGATGCTCTTCTGAGGGATCTCCTCCAAGACCTGGACTAAAGCATCTGTCAACTCCTGGACAGTCTGTGGTGCAACGTGACGTTGGTGGATGAAGCGAGACATGCTGTCCCAGATGTGCTCAATCGGATTCAGGTCTGGGGAATGGCAGGCCAGTCCATAGCTTCAATGCCTTCATCTCGCAGGAACTGCTGACACACTCCAGCCACATGAGGTCTGGCATTAGGAGGAACCCAGGGCCATCCACACCAGCATATGGTCTCACAAGTGGTCTGAGGATCTCAGCTCGGTACCTAATGGCAGTCAAGCTACCTCTGGCAAGCACATGGAGGGCTGTGTGGTCCTCCAAAGAAATGCCACCCCACACCATTACTGACCCACTGCCAAACCGGTCATGCTGAAGGATTTTGCAGGCAACAGATCGCTCTCCATGGCGTCTCCAGACACTGTCACGTGCTGAGTGTGAACCTGCTGCCTGCTACATCGTTCAACATGATCAGTTTGGCAGTGGGTCAGTAATAGTGTGGGGTGGCATTTCTTTGGAGGGCCACACAGCCCTCCATGTGCTCGCCAGAGGTAGCCTGACTGGCATTAGTTACCGAGCTGAGATCCTCAGACCCTTTGTGAGACCATATGCTGGTGCAGATGGCCCTGGGTTCCTCCTAATGCCAGACCTCATGTGGCTGGAGTGTGTCAGCAGTTCCTGCAAGATGAAGACATTGAAGCTATGGACTGGCCTGCCCATTCCTCAGACCTGAATCCGATTGAGCACATCTGGGACATCATGTCTCGCTCCATCCACCAACGTCACGTTGCACCACAGACTGTCCAGGAGTTGACCAATGCTTTAGTCCAGGTCTTGGAGGAGATCCCTCAGAAGAGCATCCGCAAACTCATTAGGAGCATGCCCAGGCATTGTAGGGAGGTCTTACAGGCACATAGAGGCCACACACAATACTGAGCATCATTTTGACTTGTTTCCACGTTCATTTTGGGGGTCTCTCCAAATTCAGGCCTCACAGGGGCCGGGTGTAACAGTATCCCCCTCTTTACACCACCTCTTTTTCAAGCCTGCGTGAAATTTTTTAAGAAGGAGAGGGGCCTGGATGTTCTCTTTAGGCTCCCAAGACCTCTCCTCAGGACCAAAACCCTTAAAGTCCACCAGGTAATAGGTCCCACCTCTTACTTTCTTAGTGGCCAAGATATGCTTTACCTCAAAAACATCATCCTCAGAGACCAGATCTGGAGTGGTATCCGGGTCCTTAAGAAGGGACTCAAAACTACTAGTTTGAGGAGGGAAACATGAAATTAGGCACACGTACGGAAGTAGGCAATTTCAGTTTGTAAGAGACAGGGTTGATTTGTCTCAAGACTTCAAAGGGGCCAATGAAACAGGGACACAATTTGTACGAAGGCAACTTCAGACAGATGTACTTGGAGGAGAGCCATACCTTGTCTCCGGGGCGAAAGGTGGGAGCATCCAAGCGTCTTGTCCGCATGCCTTTTCATACTTTGAGAGTCTCTCTCCAAAGCAGTCTTGGTATCTTTCCAAATGTTCGAGAAATCTTTGGTAAAGGTATCGGCTGCCAGAACACCAAGCGGTCCAGAGATAGGCAGAGGAATTCCCGGTTGGAGTCCAAACACAGTCTGAAAGGGAGATTTTCCAGAAGATTCACTTACTTGATTGTTGTAGGAGAATTCCGCCCAGGGCAGCAATTCTACCCAGTCGTTATGGTGTGCGTTGACAAAGTGGCCCAGGAATCGGGCCAGGATTTGATTGATCCTCTCCACTTGCCCATTGGACTGGGGATGGTATGCCGAAGAAGAATCTAGTTCTATTTTTACCAGTTTACAGACTGCTCTCCAGAACTTTGAGGTGAACTGGACGCCCCTGTCAGACACGATGTGGAGAGGAAATCCATGAAGATGGAAGATGTGCTGAATGAAGTGATCGGCAGGTTCTGGAGCAGACAGGAGGCCAGGTAGCGGAACAAAGTGAGCCATTTTAGAGAAGCGGTATACCACTGGGACAGCTGTAAGAAATGGGAAGATCCGTGATGAAATTCATTGCGATGTGCTGCCAGCGAGCGGACGGAATCGGAAGAGGCAGAAGTCTGCCGGCTGGTAGGTGTTTATCAGTCTTGTTACGGGGACATGAAGGACAGGCTGCGACGTACTCCTGGATATCCTTACCCATGGTAGGCCACCAGTAGTAACGGGTGATGAGTTGCTGAGTCTTTCTGATCAGCGTGGCCAGACAACTTGGAAGAATGAGCCCATCGTAGGACACGATTATGTTCAGAAGTTGTCATGGGAGTTTTACCTGGGGGAAGCCAGACAAGATCATTGAAGGCAACTGAGACTAACCTTGAATGTTGAATAATGTGCTGAGGTTCTTCCTCCAGTTCAGAAGGCAAAAAGGCTGGGGAGAGTGTGTCTGCCTTGACGTTTTTGTAGCTGGGCGGAAATGAAGGACAAAGTTAAAACGAGCAAAAAACAAGACCCACCGCGCCTGACGGGGATTCAGTCTATGAGCAGATTGGAGGTAGGCAAGGTTTTTATGATTGGTGAATATGACTACCTGGTGATGAGCTCCCTCAAGAAGATCTCTCCATTCTTGTAGAGCTAATTTGATAGCCAACAGTTCCCAATCTCCAACAAAGTGGTTCCTCTCTGCGGGAGAAAAAAAGATTGGAAAAAAAAAAAAACACAGGAGATCATCCGACCGGTAGACAATTTCTGGGTGAGAACTGCTCCTGCACCTATGGAAGAAGCGTCTACCTCAAGAAAAAAATTGCTCGTTAGAATTTGGATGATGGAGAACGGGTGCGGAAACTAAGGCTTTTTTGAGAGAAACAAAGGCCTCTTCTGCCTCGGAGGACCATTCCTTGGAGTTAACACCTTTCCGGGTTAAAGCTGTGATGGGCGCCACTCGGGTGGAAAAGCGTGGGATGAATTGCCGGTAGTAGTTGGAAAACCCCAGGAACTGTTGTATGGCTTTTAGCCCAGACGGACGAGCCCACCTGAGGACGGCTGACAACTTCTCCGGGTCAATCTTTAATCCTGTGGAAGATACAATGTACCCGAGGAAAGGCAAAGAGTATTGCTCAAAGAGGCATTTCTCATATTTGGCATAAAGCCTGCACTCTCTCAGTCTTTTTAAGACCAGGTGTACTTGCCTTTGGTGTGAGGCCAAGTCTGCAGAGAATATCAGAATGTCGTCCAGGTAGACAACGACACCAGTATAGAGCAGATCCCTGAAAATGTCATTAAATTACTGAAAGACCGCGGGTGCATTGCTTAGGCCAAACGGCATTACCAGGTATTCGTAGTGGCCATCACGGGTCTTGAGGGCTGTTTTCCATTCGTCTCCTTCTCTGATTCGGATCAGGTTGTAGGCCCCTCTGAGATGCAATTTGGTGAAGATCTTGGCCCCTCGGAGACGATCAAACAGCTCTGAAATAAGAGGTAATGGATACCTGTTTTTTTTACCGTGATCTGGTTTAGGCCCTGGTAGTCGATACAGGGCCGCAGGGATCCATCCTTCTTCACAAAGAAGAACCCGGCTCCTGCCGGTAAAGATCACTTTGAAATAAATCCTCTTGCCAGGTTCTCTTGGATGTAGTCCGACATTGCCCGAGTCTCTGCTTGAGAAAGAGGATTAACTCTGCCGCGAGGAGTAGTTGTTCCAGGGAGAAGATCTATCTGACAGTAATACGACCTGTGTGGAGGTAGTCTCTCAGCCTCTTTTTTCCCAAAGATGTCAGAGAAGGACCAGTAGGAGGAAGGCAACCCTAGCATGGTATCTGGTTGAACTGGAGGCTAAAGAGGTTGAATCCGGGTTAGGCATTGATTTACGCAGGTATCTCCCCAACGCAAAACCTCTCCAGTTCTCCAATTTAGGGTCGGTTCATGCATCTGAAGCCATGGTAAACCTAAAAGCAAGGGATGAGACAAACCGGGATATTCATAAAAACGGATTCTTTCAGCATGCGTTAGACCTACCCGGAGTTCTACAGGCTCAGTCTGAAACTGGACGGGCTCAGTCAGTGGTTTGCCATCTATGGCGGTCACCCATAACGGATCAGGAAGACAATGGACTGGTAAGCGGTAATGATCCACAACCGCCTGCTGGATGAAGTTCCTTGCAGCTCCAGAATCCAGTAAACGAAGTTCAGAGAATTTTAATGCTCCGCAGGACACGGAGACCGAGATTTGCAATGAGGGAGAGGAATGTTCTCTACCTAGGGCAGCCTCTCCTACCGAACCTAGGCACTGGAGTTTCCCAACTTCTTAGGACAGGAACGGATCAGATGCTCAGAACTACCACAGTAGAAACAACTTCCCTCCTTGCGACGCGCCTCCTAGCGGCGGATGGCCAAACTTAAACAGTCGATCTCCATGGCCTCAGGAGAGGGAGGCGAGGTAACCGTTTTGAAAGAACTAGAGTCAGGGTGATAGGACCTTTTGTCTTGCTTGATCTCCATGGAACGCTCCTGAAAACGCAGGTCAATTTGGGTTGCCAAGGATATTAGATCTTCCAAGGTGGTAGGTCTGTCCTGTCCCGCCAGCTCATCCTTGATTTTTCCTGATAGGCCTTCCCAAAAGTTAGCCACCAAGGCCTCGTTGTTCCAAGACAGCTCAGACGAGAGGGTGCGGAATCTAACAGCATACTGAGCCAAGTGAGTTCATTGGCGCAAGTGAAGCAAGGCTGAAGCGGTCGAGATGATACGACCAGGTTCATCGAAGGTCCTGCGAAAAGCCTCTAGGAAAGATTGAAGATCATTAACCAGTGGGTCTCCTCTCTTTCATAGCGGGTTTAGCAGGCAAGAGCCTCTCCTGCTAGATGTGACATAACAAAGTCCACCTTGGCTCGGTCAGAAGCAAACATATGCCCCAAGATTTCAAAATGTAGAGTGCACTGACTGAGAAAACCCCGACACTGAGTAGGATCACCATGAAAGTGGGTAGGAGCCACCATGCGAGGATCTTTACTTGCCATGGAGGTAGGTACATGGGTGCTGGTAGATGAGTCAGGTGCAGACGAGGACAGCAGGGAATCCATGCGGGTAGACATGATGGGTAATTAAGTCATGATCTTGTCCTGTTGATCTCTTAAACGGGTCACCTCTTGGCATAGTTCCATGGTTGGAGGCCTCTGGGATCCAGCGGGTTCCATGGCCGGAGCCGTCTGTAACGAATGGAAGCAGAGATGGTGAAGTTCACATTCGTCTTTTATTTTTGAAGTGGATCCTCGGGACCACGGTCCAGGGGGCTCAGAAGGGGGCGTAACTTATGAGCCCCGGTTACTCGTAGTAAAGCCCCTCGAACAGGACCAGAATGGAATACCCGGAGGACACAGGTACTACCTCCAGTTAGACCCAGGACACGTGGCAGCTGTCCCAGCGGGACCAAGAGGGGTAACAGATATAATAGAAGAGACCGTGGAGAGGTAGACACAGGTGAGGAAGGTTCTGGGTCCGGGTAGATGGTAGCAGGCTGGCTCCAGTAACCTTGTTACAGTCCACGGAGTCGGATGGCTGTTGGCGGAAGGGGATGACACTTGCACAAGTGATTGCAGAGGTTGTCAGGGATAGCAGGAAACAAGATAACGATACTCTGTGGAGACAAATAGTATGAGCAAATGCACAGAGACTGCTAACGTAGCGCAGACAGATCAGAGACCGAATCGGATGTAGCAATGGTAGATACTCATTGCTCCAGCACTCTCCCTATGGGGGAGTGGCCAGATATAGTATTCAGTGCGCTGCCATTGGTTAATTGACATTTTTTAGAAATGTGCACTGTCCCTTTAAGAGTCAATAGGAAGGCACGCATTCTAAGCATTCACCCGGGAGGCCTGCTGGCAGCGTGCCAGGAACTGCGGGAGGGAGCAGGACGCTGAGAAGCAGAGAGCACTAGACTTCAGACAGTGCACACGCTGCTGTATAGGGACAGCTTGAAGAGCAGGAGGAGAGTGACCAGGACGAAGTGCAGAGCCAGGACGGGGACCCGGTGTAGCACACACACACACACGTGTATGTATATTATATATATATATATATATATATATATATACACATACACACACACACACTGCTCAAAAAAAATAAAGGGAACACTCAAATAACACATCTAGATCTAAATGAATGAAATATTCTCATTGAATACTTTGTTCTGTACAAAGTTGAATGTGCTGTCACTAGAGTTGAGCAAAACAGGTCGGTCAGATTCATAAGTTGCCGACTTTTGCCAAAGTCGGGTTTCGCCGAGCGAAACCCGACCATAGCGTGAAGTCGGCCATGCGGTCGTCGACCCGAGCGCCAAAGTTGGTTTTCCCATAATGCTTGCAGGTGCCTTTTTTCAGCCAATGAGCAAGGAAGTACACTGTGGGCAACGAGATGACATGGGCAGCGACCACCACCATCTTAGAGAAGGCATTGCAGTGATTGCCTTGCTTTGGGGGGAGTCATAGTGTCTAAAAAAGCCATGACCGCCGAACGGAGAGATTGCTGACGCTGCTTTTCAGTAGGGAGAGAGTTAGGGCTGGAAAGAGAAGTTTTTATGTGCTTGTGCTGATAGCAATTGTGCTGTACAGTTAGTGTGCAGTGACAGGGGAGGATTTTCTTATGTGCAGTAGCGCTGGTTAGTAGGCCACCTGCTAGCTGTATTGCTGTGTGTACACTGCTTTTTACACAGAACTAATACTTTTATTCTTTTTTTCTGCACCGAGCGTTCATTTTTTCCCACACCGTGAAGAGCTGTACGCTCCTCACACACTACCGTGTACCGGCTGGTATCATGGACAAATACATGCTGAGAGAGCGTCTGTGTGTGACTCCGGAAATATATACTGAGATTTACAATTTTCCCCTTCACCTTATACAGCTGTACGCTTCTGATACAGTACCGTATTTCTGCTGGTATTTTTGGTACATTTTCCCAAACATGAGGAAGTATGGTGGAAGAGGCCGCAGACGTAGGGGACCAGCTGGTATATCTGCTGGTAGTGCCAAAAGCACAACAGAACCTAAGGCAGGAGGTGTTGAGCCTTTGTCATCGTCTGGCTCCAGAAGGCCTGGAAGGCTCCCTTTTCTGGGAATAGGTAAACCGCTTTTAAAGTCGGAGCATCAGGAACAGGTTTTGGCTTACATTGCCGAAACAGCCTCCAGCTCTATCGCCTCCTCTTCTGAAGTTTCAAAAAATGCAAGCACTGAGTCATCAGTGCAGGCTCCTGGTCAGGAACAACACCTTTCCTTGTGTCATTCACCCCACCAAAATTGAAGGATGCGGCAGCCCACACTTCAGATTACTCCATGGAGCTCTTTTCACATACCATGCCTGGGTTATCAAGTCAAATCCTAAATTCCCCAGTCCAAGATGATTCTGACATGGAGTGCACTGATGCACAGCCACTGCTATATGATTCTGTTGGTACATTTACCCAGAGCACTACATTGCCCTCGCAGTCTACTGAGCCAGAATCTGACCCTGATGAAACTCAGGTGCCCCTTCCCGCATACTATACCACCTTACACAGTGACACAGAGGACCGTGCAGATGAAATTGAAGAGGAGGTGATGGATGACCCAGTTGTTGACCCGGATTGGCATCCAATGGGGTAAGAGGGTGCCGCTGGCAATAGCTCAGAAGAGAAGGATGATCCGCAGCAGGCATCGACAATCGCAGCTGCGGTTATCTGGCAGGCCCGTAGCAGTCCAAAAACGTGTTAAAAAACAAAAAGTTGCAGGACAGCTTGGTCAGACTGTCAAATTAGCACAGCGTGCAAGCCCTGAAAATTTATCCCATAGTAGGAAGAGTGCAGTGTGGCACTTTTTTGACCAAAATCCTATTGATGAGGCAAAGGTTATCTGTAAGTAGTGCGGAAAGACCTTTAGCCCAGGGAAAAATCTCCGAAATTTGAATACCAGTTGCATGCTTAGACATTTAAACACCATGCACTTGCAAGCGTGGCTGAACTACAAAACCTCACTGGCTTTAAACGCCTACATTGCCAAACTGCTCTCATTAGAGATGATGCCTTCTGTTTGGTTGAAAGCGCAGCATTCCGATAGTTCATGGCCTACGCTGTCCCACGCTATGACCTACCCAGTCGCACTTATTTTCTAAAAAAAAAAAAAAAAAAAGTCATCCCTGCCCTCCACCTGCATGTGAAAGACCGCATTGTCCATGCACTCAAACCATCAGTGAGTGGAAAGATGCACCTCACAATAGATGCATGGGCCAGTAGGCATGGCCAGGGCCATTACATGTCCATCACTGTGCACTGGGTTAATGTGGTGGATGCAGGGTCCACAGGGTACAGCGGCGGTGGAACAGTGCTGCCTAGCCCACGGTATAGGCAATAGTTGGCTGTAGGCGTTCGACCCTCCTCCTCCAGAAGCGAAAGCTCGTCCACAGAGTGCAGTCGCACCAGCACTCCATCCGCAGCTGCCAGTGTTGCACACGAGGTGTCCCACTATCGAACAACTAGTGGTAAGCGTCAGCAGGCTGTTTTAAAGATGATGTCTTTGGGCGACAACAGACACACCGTGGAGATACTGGACGAATACTTGCAGCGAGAAACTGAGTCATGGCTGGGCAGTCTACATCTTGAGCCAGATAAGGCAGTCAGTGATAACGGCCGTAATTTTGTGGCGGCCATAGCCCTGTGGCTCACACCTTGAACCAGGTGGTGCAGTGCTTCCTAAATAATTATCCAGAGTTAACAGCCCTGCTCCATAAGGTGCGAAGACTGTGCTCACACATCCGTCGCTCGCCCGTAGACTCCAGTCGTATGCAGAGGCTGCAGCAATCGCTCCACCTCCCCAAGCACCGCCTAATCATAGACATTGCAACAAGGTGGAACTCCATGGTAGAGAGAATGTGCGAACAGAGGCAGGCTATAATGCATTTGTGGGAGGATACACGGGCAGGCAGTTTGAGGGAAGACATCGAGTTGTCGGGTGTGCAGTGGTCAAAGCTGAAAGACCTCTGTAAAGTCCTTCAGTGTTTTGTGGAATGCACACGGCTGGTAAGTGCAGACGACGCCATCATAGGCATGAGCATCCCACTTATGCGTCTGCTCATGCAAACTTTGACGCACATTAAGGATCAGGCGTCTGCAGCGGAGGAAGAAGAGGAGGAGGAGGAGGAGGGGGGATGATTATTTTGGGGAGGAGGATGCTTCTCAGGGGGCAAGAGAAAATGTTGGCTTGCCAAGGTCAGGTACAGGGCTTGTGCGTGACTGGAGGGATGTGGATTTGGCAGAACGTGCTCCTCCACCCACCACTGGCAGTGCATCATTGACACCTGGAACATTGGCCCACATGTGTGACTATGTCTTGTGGATCCTAAAAAGGGACCCCAGCATTGCCAAAATTATGAAGGATGATGACTACTGGTTGGCCAGCATCCTCGATCCACGCTATAAAGGCAAATTACAGAACATCATGCCACAGGAGAACCTAGAGCTAATATTGGAGAACAAACAAGCAACTCTGGTAAACCATTTGTTAGAGGCATTCCCAGCACACAGCAGCGGTGCAGGTTCTACCACGAGCCGTACTGGGCAACATGGAAGAGGTGTTCGTGGTGCACACAGCCAAAGTGGCGTTGAAGACAGGGGTTTCATGACCATGTTGTGGACTGATTCCTCGAGTACCGCTCATACGACTGTTAATACTGAATCGATTGCAACAGACAGGAGACAGCAGTTGTTAGCTATGGTTCAAAATTACCTCTCCTCCCCTATCGATGTTCTCCCTCACAGTTCATTCCCTTTGACTACTGGGCCTGTAAACTGGACACCTGACCTGAATTGGCACAATATGCCTTACAGGAGCTCGCTTGCCCTGCTGGTAGTGTGCTATCAGAAAGAGTCTTCAGTGCTGCTGGATCAATCCTGACAGAAAGAAGGACCCAGCTGTCGACCCAAAATGTTGGTGATCCCACCTTCATTAAAATGAACCATGCCTGGGTTTCAAAGGATTTTGTACCACCTTCCCCTGATGATACATAGGTTGCCAGCAAAATGGCTCACTTTGTCCTCCTCTTCCTC
The DNA here is from genome assembly GCA_033576555.1 of Oophaga sylvatica. Taxonomy (NCBI): domain Eukaryota; kingdom Metazoa; phylum Chordata; class Amphibia; order Anura; family Dendrobatidae; genus Oophaga; species Oophaga sylvatica. The sequence goes on along the minus strand of JARQOD010000008.1, from coordinate 164,629,091 downwards.
CGACTACTCCAATTCCTCCATTTGCAGCTGAACGTCCAGCCTGCACCTCAACATATGCCAGTTTTTCCACCTCCCTAAATGGGCTGTACCCCCCCCCCCCCCAAGGCCAGCGTCAGCACCTGGGCAAGTGCCGGGGCCCTGAGCAGGTGGGGGGGCCAACTCGCCGCCAGAGACACCGGCATACTATGAGGGACCCTGTGCCAGTGCCCACGAGTGGGCCCCCCCTACTTGCTCAGGGCCCCAGCACTTGCAATACTTACCTCTCCCTGCTCCACCGCTGTGACGTCTTCCGCGTTTCCTGACAGTGACATTCAGGTCAGAGTGCGATGACGTCACGTCTGTACGCCCTCTGCCTGAACAGTCACAGTGCAGAGAGGTGAAAGATGGTGACGCTGAGGAGTCCAGAATAGAGCAGTGCCCAGCAAGGAGAAGAACTTCATTTTTTTAATGTTTGGAGCAATATATGGGGAGCATTATACACTGGAGAATTATATATGGGGCCCATCATACACCTGAGCATCATATGTGGCCCATTATATATGGAGCATTATATAGGCCCATCATACACTGAAGCATCATATACGGGGCCCATTTTACACTGGAGCATCATATGGGGCCCATCATAAACTACGTAGAACATCATTTGGAGTTCATTATTTATGGGGCATCACATGGAGCCCATTATATATGGAGCATCATATGGAGCACATATGGGGCCTATTCTGTATGGAGCAATATATGGAGCCCATTCTGTATGGAGCAATATATGGGGCTCATTATTCTGTATGGCGCACTATGTGGTGCCCATAATACTGTATGGAGGAATATACTGTCAGGTTTTTGAGCTATTGTAGAATTTACAATAGATATCACTCATGTAATGTAAGAAGTGAAGTATTTGGCATTGTACTATATCTATATTTCTCTGCTGTATCAGAGCATCATGAATTGGGGTATGTGTTAAAGGGGCCCACTGAAACTCTTTGGCCTGGGGCCCACGAAAACCTAAAGCCAGCCCTGCCCTCCCCACAATTTTAGCCAAATAACCCCAGTTTCAATGCGTAACTATTATTATAAAGTAAATTAAGGTTGACAAGCTTAAGTAATAAGAATTGATGTCGTTGGCATTGAAATAGGCACTGTAGGTGTGTTTACTGTCCTCCACTGACTGCCAACTTTTCTTCCCCATTGACTTGCATTGGGTTTCATGTTTCAGTCGAACCTTCGACATTTGCCGATAGTCCGCCAATTTCGTTCGACTCGACATTTGTGAAAGTCGGGTGGTCCTAAACCCAACTCGACCCTCCCGGAGCCAAAGTCTCATATCTCTAGCTGTCACTATTATCCCACAAAAGTCATAAATGGAAATCAAATTTTTGAACCAATGGAGGCCTGGATTTGGAGAGACCACCAAAATGAAAGTTAAAACAAGTCAAAATGATGCTCAGTATTGTGTGTGGCCTACATGTGCCTGTATGACCTCCCTACAACACCTGGGCATGCTCCTGATGAGGTTGCAGATGTTTTCCTGAGTGATGTCCTCCCAGACCTGGACTAAAGCATCCGTCAACTCCTGGACAGTCTGTGGTGCAACGTGACGTTGGTAGATGGAGCAAGACATGCTGTCCCAGATGTGCTCAATCGGATGCAGGTCAAGGGAACGGGCAGGCCAGTCCATAGCTTCAATGCCTTCATCTTGCAGGAACTGCTGACACTCCAGCCACATGAGGTCTAGCATTGTCCTGCATTAGGAGGAACCCAGGGCCAACCGCACCAGCATATGGTCTCACAAAGGGTCTAATGATCTCATCTCGGTACCTAATGGTAGTCAGGCTACCTCTGGCGAGAACATGGAAGTCTGTGTAGCCCTCCACAGAAATGACACCCCACACCATTACTGACTCACTGCCAAACCAGTCATACTAAGGGATGTGGCAGGCAGCAGATTCACACTCAGCACATGTGACAGACATGACACAGTCTGGAGACGCCGTGGAGAGAGATCTGCTGCCTGCAACATCCTTCAGCATAACCGGTTTGGCAGTGGGTCAGTAATGGTGTAGGGTGGCATTTCTTCGGAGGGCCACACAGCCCTCCATGTGCTCACCAGAGGTAGCCTGACTGCCATTAGGTACCGAGATAAGATCCTCAGACCCCTTGTGAGACCATATGCTGGTGCGGTTGGCCCTGGGTTCCTCCTAATGCAGGACAATGCCAGACCTCATGTGGCTGGAGTGTGTCAGCAGTTACTGCAAGATGAAGGCATTGAAGCTATGGACTGGCCTGCCCGTTCCCTAGACCTGAATCTGATTGAGCATATCTGGGACAGCATGTCTTGCTCCATCCACCAACGTCACGTTGCAACACAGACTGTCCAGGAGTTGACAGATGCTTTAGTCCAGGTCTTGGAGGACATCCCTCAGGAGAACATCCGCAACCTCATCAGGAGCATGCCCAGGTGTTGTAGGGAGGTCATAAAGGCACATGAAGGCCACACACAATACGGAGCAAAATTTTGACTTGTTTCCACTGTAATTTGGGGGATATCTCCAAGTCCAAGCCTCTATTGGTTCAAAAATTTGATTTCCATTGATTTTTGTGTGATTATGTCAGCAACACATTCAACTTTGTACAGAACAAAGTATTCCATGGGAATGTTACATCCTAGATCTAAATGAATTAGCTATTTGAGTGTTCCCTTATATTTTTTTGAGCAGTGTATATACATATATATATATTCACTGCTCAAAAAAATAAAGGGAACACTCAAATAACACATCCTAGCTCTAAATGAATGAAATATTCCCATTGAATACTTTGTTCTGTACAAAGTTAAATGTGCTGTTGGCATAATCACACAAAAATCATCAATGGAAATTACATTTTTGAACCAATGGAGGCCTGGAAAAGGAGAGACCCCCAAAATGAAAGTGGAAACAAGTCTAAATGATGCTCAGTATTTTTTGTGGCCTCCATGTGCCTGTATAACCTCCCTACAACGCTTGGGCATGCTCCTGATGAGGTTGCGCATGTTCTCTTGAGGGATCTCCTCCCAGACCTGGACTAAAGCATCCGTCAACTCCTGGACAGTCTGTGGTGCAACGTGACGTTGGTGGATGGAGCCAGACATGCTGTCCCAGATGTGCTCAAACAGATTCAGGTCTGGGGAACGGGCAGGCCTGTCCATAGCTTCAATGCCTTCATCTTGCAGGAACTGCTGACACACTCCAGCCACATGAGGTCTGGCATTGTCCTGCATTAGGAGGAACCCAGGGCCGACCGCACCAGCATATTGTCTCACAAGGGGTCTGGGGATCTCATCTCGTTACCTAATGGCAGTCAGGCTACCTGTGGCAAGCACATGGAGGGCTATGTGGCCCTCCAAAGAAATGCCACCCCACATCATTACTGACTCACTGCCAAACCGGTCATGCTTAAGAAAGTTGCAGGCAGCAGAACCCTCTCCACGGCGTCTCCAGACTCTGTCAGATCTGTCACATGTGCTGAGTGTGAACCTGCTGCCTGCAACATCGTTCAACATGACCGGTTTGGCAATGGGTCAGAAATGGTGTGGGGTGGCATTTCTTTGGAGGGCCACATAGCCCTCCATGTGCTTGCGAGAGGTAGCCTGACTGCTATTAGGTACCGAGATGAGATCCTCAGACCCCTTGTGAGACCATATGCTGGTGCAGACGGCCCTGGGTTTCTCCTAATGCAGGACAATGCCAAACCTCATGTGGCTGGAGTGTGTCAGCAGTTCCTGCAAGATGAAGGCATTGAAGCTATGGACTGGCCTGCCCATTCCCCAGACCTGAATCCGATTGAGCACATCTGGGGCAGCATGTCTCGCTCCATCCACCAACGTCATCTTTCACCACAGACTGTCCAGGAGTTGTGGAATGCTTTAGTCCAGGTCTGGGAGGAGATCCTGCAGGAGAACATCTGCAGCCTCATCAGGAGCAATGCCCAGGCATTGTAGGGAGGTCATACAGGCACGTGTAGGCCACACACAATGCTGAGAATCATTTTGACTTATTTCTACTTTCATTTGGGGGGGGGAGGGGGTCTCTCCAAATCCAAGCCTCTATTGGTTCAAAAATTTGATTTCCATTGATTTTTGTGTGATAATGTTGACAGCACATTCAACTTTGTACAGAACAAAGTATTCCATGGGAATATTTCATTCAGTTAGGTCTAGGATGTGTTATTTGAGTGTTCCCTTTATTTTTTTGAGCAGTGTGTGTATATATATATATATATATATATATATATATATATATATATATATATATATATATATATATATATATATATATATATTATATACACATACATATACACACATATATATACACACACACACACACACACACACACACACACACAGAGAAAAGAAGAGCAATTGTAGAAACCATATTACATGCAGGGTACAGTGCTAGAGAAGATCAAATATCGAAAATTTCTCCCACGCATATTTATGTAGGACCAACTGTACATAATACAGAAAGCACCACAGAAACAACAGCCGTGAAGTCCATTAAAATTCAAACTTTATTAAATCAGGAGAATATATATATATATATATATATATATATAAAGGTGGATGTATAGGTACAGTGGCAGATGAGGGGAAAATGAGCACACCTGCAAACACATAAAAAAATTAGCCTAGATGATCAACTACTCCTGCATGTATGCGGTATTTAGTCAAAGATGATATTCATCATACTATCTGCGACCAATGCAATTTGCCAAAAGAGTCAATGGTAAGTACCATGGAAGCAGACAGTAGGGAAGTAAACCTAGTGAACATCTGCAATAGCATCATGCAGCATGGAGGTAATATTAGATTAAGAGACATAATAGGAGCATGGTCATGAATACAGCTAAAGGTCATGCTGCATTTATCCGAAAGGTGCAGGGGCATGAGAACATCAGGCAAACCCCGATGCGCATTTCGGAATGCCAGGCTCCTTTCTCAGGGGGCGTGAGGAGAGAGTGAACATCAATCCATTTATATACTGGCCGCCGGAAGTGCCCATTTGCAGTGCGTCCCTATGTCCCAATACCACAGAAGGCAAAACCCCTCCTCGCACGCTGCCTCCGGAAACACATGGAAAACCGTGTGATTGGGTGGCTGACGTAGGAGGGAGAGAAGACGGCCGGGGAGAGGGACAGGAAGCGCTTGCGCAGAGATGGAAAGACACAAAGGGCAGCCATGATAGATGGGGCAGATGTGACAAATTAAAGTTAGGATGACAAGTCATATTAGAAAGTACAGAAACATTTCATAGAAATATGGCAACTATAAAGTCACGTCACGGACCGCAAACAACCCACAACAGGCTGGCACCCGAAACACGTGGGGCCCCACGTTATCGGGCGGCAGACCATGAGGGGGAGAGAACCGGCCGGGAAGGGACATATAGCGGGTGCGTGGATATAGAAGAATTGCAATGCGGCCAATATAATTGGAAATGATGAGCCACAAAAAATTAAAATAACACAATGAAAATAATACACAGATACACCATATATGTGATATCAAAATCAACCACAACAGGTTTTGATGTGTGTTCGCAGGTGTGCTCATTTTCCCCTCATCTGCCACTGTACCTATACATCCACCATATATATTTTCTCTTGATTTAATAAAGTTTGACATTTAAGGGACTTCATGGCTGTTGTTCCTGTGGGGGTTTCTATACATTCATATATACACTGCTCAAAAAAATAAAGGGAACACTCGAATAACACATCCTAGATCTAAATGAATGAAATATTCTCATTGAATACAAAGTTGTATGTGCTGTCAACACAACCACACAAAAATCATCAAATTTTTGAATCAATGAAGGCCTGGATTTGGAGAGACCCCCAAAATGAAAGTAGAAACAAGTCAAAATGATGCTCAGTATTGTGTGTGGCCTCCACGTGGCTGTATGACCTCCCTACAATGCCTGGGCATGCTCCTGATGAGGTTGCGAATGTTCTCCTGAGGGATCTCCTCCCAGACCTGGACTAAAGCATCCGTCAACTCCTGGACAGTCTTTGGTGCAACGTGACGTTGGTGGATGGAGCGAGACATGATGTCCCAGATGTGCTCAATCAGATTCAGGTCTGGGGAACGGGCAGGTCAGTCCATAGCTTCAATGCCTTCATCTTGCAGGAACTGCTGACACACTCCAGCCACATGAGGTCTGGCATTGTCCTGCATTAGGAGGAACCCAGGGCCAATCGTACCAGCATATGATCTCACAAGGGGTCTGAGGATCTCATCTCGTTACCTAATGGCAGTCAGGCTACATCTGGTGAGCACATGGAGGGCTGTGTGGCCCTCCAAAGAAATGACACCCCACACCATTACTGACTCACTGCCAAACCTGTCAAGCTGAAGGATCTTGCAGGCAGCAGGTTCACACTCAGCACATGTGACAGATGTGACATAGTCTGGAGACGCCATGGAGAGCGATCTCCTGCCTGCAACATCCTTCAGCATGACCAGTTTGGCAGTGGGTCAGTAATGGTGTGAGGTGTCATTTCTTTGGAAGGCCACACAGCCCTCTACGTGCTCGCCAGAGGTAGCCTGACTGCCATTAGGTACAGAGATGAGATCCTCAGGCCCCTTGTGAGACCATATGCTGGTGCAATTAGCCCTGGGTTTCTCCTAATGAAGGACAATGCCAGACCTCATGTGGCTGGAGTGTGTCAGCAGTTTCTGCAAGATGAAGGCATTGAAGCTATGGACTGGCGTGCCCATTCCTCAGACCTGAATCCGATTGAGCACATCTGGGACATCATGTCTCGCTCCATCCACCAACGTCACGTTGCACCAAAGACTGTCCAGGAGTTGGCGGATGCTTTAGTCCAGGTCTGGGAGGAGATCCCTCAGGAGAACATTCGCAACCTCATCAGGAGCATGCCCAGGCATTGTAGGGAGGTCATACAGCCACGTGGAGGCCACACACAATACTGACCATCATTTTGACTTGTTTCTACTTTCATTTTGGGGGTCTCTCCAAATCCAGGCCTTCATTGATTCAAAAATTTGATTTCCATTAATGATTTTTGTGTGATTATGTTGACAGCACATTCAACTTTGTACAGAACAAAGTATTCAATGAGAATATTTCATTCATTTAGATCTAGGATGTGTTATTTGAGTGTTACATTTTTTTTTTGAGCAGTGTACATACATAAATATATATACACACACCTACAGCGAATGCTCCACCACTTCTACAACTACCAGCCTAACCCAAAGGGAGTGAGTCAAGCTACAAAAGACCTCAACAATATATTCTATGCAATGGCCAGACTGTCTGACCTTAAAAAATTCAACTACAAGAGACCAAATGAAAAACAGATCAATGGTTGGTTTAACAGAGAATATAAAGCTGTACGGAAGACCCTGAGAACAGCCTCAAACAATAAACACAGAGACCCCAACCACCCGGGTCTGAGGGAAGCCTATGAAACCATACAAAGGCAGTACAAAACCATCCTCAGGAGGAAGAAGCAGAGTTACATCTCTACCAAGCTTAACAACTCCAAGATGCCCTCCAAGACAATTCCTTCAGGGAACTATGGAACCACATGGGCACAAAAGACAAGAAAAACAACATCCATATCCAAAATGGCAACATCTGGCTCCAGTACTTCAGAAACCTCTATAAAGACATTCCAAAGGAAGAACTAAGCCAAGAACAGGAAAGCATAATGGCAAAACTAAAAGCAATGGAGGAAAAAGTAAAAAATTTCCAAAACCCCGTGGATACACCCATTACATTACAGGAAGTAGCAGAGAGAATCTTTTGTATAAGATGTAGAAAAGCCAGGGCCTGGATGGAATCCTACCAGAAATGCTGAAGTACAGCCCACCAGAAATACAGGCTTCAATGGTTAAACTCTTCAATATTGTGCTAAGTGTCGGCTACTTCCCTCGTACCTGGAACCAAGGTCTCATCACACCCATCCACAGGAGTGGGGACAGGTATGACCCAGCCAACTACAGAGGAATATGTGTCAGCAACTACCTGGGTAAACTGTTCAACAGCATCCTGAATCAAGAGGATCCTCAGTTTCCTCATCGAGCACAACATCCTCACCAAAAGCCAAGCAGGGTTCATGTCAAACCACCGCACCACTAACCACATCTATACCCTGCACAGCCTCATTCAGAGACACATCCACAATACAAAGAACAGGAAGATATACGCATGTTTCATGGACTTTAAGAAGGCCTTTGATTCGGTGTGGCACCCGGGCTTATTCCTGAAACTGCTGGAAAGCAGAATAGGAGGAAAGACCTACGATGTTATCAAAAGTTCCTACACCGAGAACCTCTGCAGTGTGAGTGTAAACGGTAAAAGAACGGCTTATTTCTAGCTGAGCCATGGAGTCAGACAAGGCTGCAGCCTAAGTCCAACGTTCTCAACACTTACATCAACGAGCTGGCTACCGCTCTGGAATCTTCCACAGCACCAGGTCCACCCTCCACGACGCCCAGGTGAAATTCCAGCTGTATGCATATGACCTGCTGCTTTTGTCACCAACTGATAAAGGCCTCCAAGACAACCTGAAAATCTTAGAGTAATTCAACTCCTCCTAGGCACTACCAGTCAACCTAAAGAAAACCAACATCATGGTGTTCCAGAGGAGAAAAAAAATCAGACCAGCACCCTTCATTTGTCCTCAACTACTGTGCCCTTACAGGAATGGACAAATATACCTACCTGGGCCTAGAGATTCACCGGTCAGGGAGCTTCAAACAAGCCCATAGAGACCATGAAAGACAAGGCCTGTAAAACCTTCTATGGCATCCGAAGGAAAACTTACCATCTGAAGCCACCAGTGAGGGTCTGGTTAAAAATCTTCGACTCTGTCATCGTCCCAATCCTCCTGTATGGCAGCAAAGTTTGGGGACCTCACACCTACCAAGACTGGTCAAGGTGGATTCCAGCCCAACAGAAATATTCCACCTGGAATTCTGCAAGCAGCTTCTCCAAGTCCATCGCAGACCTCCAACAGTGCTTGCTGTTATGATTTGGTAGCTGAGGAGAGCAGGCAAAAACGGCAATACACCGGAGAGGTTGGAATCTACTGGATTCAGTACCCTGACTAACCACCACAACCAAAGGCAGCCATGGAGCGTACCTACGTTGGTCCTAGACATCTCGTCACAGCCTGAGAGGCTAACTACACCTAAATATAGAAAGAGGAAAGCTATCTGCCCCGGAGCAGATCCCCAAAGAACATAGGAAGCCCCCAAACATGTAATGGCGGTTAGACAAGAGGAAATACAGACACAGACAGAAAATAGTATGAGCAAACGCTGGGGCCCAATCTTCCTAGAAAGAAAAAGGATAGGAAGGACACTTACTGCAATCCAAAAAACCCTAAAAAAATACCAACTCTACTAATTGCAAAAACACCTGAGATCACACGACCTCTACCACCTAAACTAGCTCTCTGGTGTAACAAAACCAAGCCGCAGCCACGAAAAAACTGGAAAAGGCAAATGAACAAACAACAGAGGCTCAGATAAACAGAGAGGAGCACAAGCCCCCGGAGGGGACCTGGCTGACCTCCACAGAAGTGCAGGAAAAAATGCAAAAAGCAAGCACAAAAATAAAAGCAGAAAATATCTTATCTGTTAGCAGAAGATGCAGGCAAGACTCAGCAAGCTTCCAAGTGAACCAGGAACCACAGTTGAGACAAGAACAATTGATCACCGGCAACCCTGATGGGAGGGAACCTCCCTTATATAAGACCAGTCTGTAACTCCTGATTGCCAATCTTCATTGAATGGTTCAGTACTGTTTGTAACCACCAGAGGGAGCTTCTGCTCAGAATTATTTCTAACACATTCACAACAGTACCCCCCCCTTGAGGAGGGGTCACCGAACCCTCATTTGGGCAACCAGGTCGGTCAGGATGAGCTCTGTGATACGCATGGATCAGTCTCCTAGCATGGATGTCCGAAGCAAACACCCAAGAATTGTCCTCCTGACCATAACCTCTCTCTACTTAAGCAAATACTGGAGTTTCCGTCTAGAAAAACGAGAATCCAATATTTTCTCAACCACATACTCCAGATTGCCCTCAACCAAAACAGGGTCAGGAGGCGCAGCCATAGGAACCACTGGCTCGACAAACCTCTTCAATAAGGACTTGTGGAACACGTTATGGATCTTAAATGTCCCTGGAATAAGTAATCGAAAGGAAACAGGATTAAGAATCTCCATGATCTTATAAGGTCCAATGAACCTAGGCTTAAACTTAGGAGATGCAACTCTCATAGGGATATTTCTTGAGGACAACCAGACCAAGTCCCCCACTTCAAACCGAGGACCATCAGTCCTATGCCGGTTGGCAAACCGCTGGGCCCTCTCCTGAGAGAGGGACAACCTCTCCACTACCTGGTCCCAAATCTGCTGCATACGCTCCACAACAGAGTCAACACCTGGACAGAAGCCTCTGTCTGTCCTGAAGAAAATCGAGGGTGAAACCCAAAATTGCAGAAAAATGGAGACATCAAAGTGGCAGAGCTAGCCCTATTATTAAGAGCAAACTCAGCCAAAGGCAAAAAAGAGACCCAGTCATCCTGATCAGCAGACACAAAGCATCTCAGATAAGTCTCCAATGTCTGGTTTGTTCTCTCAGTTTGTCCATTGGTCTGAGGATGAAAAGCTGAGGGGAAAGACAATTGAACACCAAGTTTAGAACAAAAAGTCCTCCAAAATCTGGAAACAAACTGGACTCCTCTGTCAGACACAATGTTCTCAGGAATGCGTGTCACCGAACCACGTGCTGAAGGAACAAAGGCACCAATTCGGAGGAGGAAGGCAACTTAGGTTTCAAAATGATCATTTGTGCATTACCTATCACAAATCACCCAGATAACGGTCATTCTCTGAAAACAGGGAGGTTGGAAATGAAATCCATAGAGATATATGTCCATGGTCTCTTGGGCACAGGCAATGGCATCAAGAAACCACTAGAGCGAGAGCAAGGCTTGGAGCGAGAGCAAGTCCCGCAGGACTGCACAAATTCCCTGACGTCACGAGACAAAGTAGGCCACCAAAAGGACCGACTAACCAAGTCTCTGGTACCAAAAATTCCGGGATGACCGGCCAACGCGGAACAATGAATCTCAGACATCACACTCTTTTTCCACTGGTCTGGGACAATTTCCCAATAGGGCAGCGCTTGGGTTTATCCTCCTGACACCCTTCCAGAGCCAGTCTCAAATTGGGCGAGATGGCGGAAAGAACTACACCTCTTTTCAAAATAACAGCAGGATCAGATAAATCAGGAGAGTCCGCAAGGAAACTCCTCGAGAGGGCATCCGCCTTAACATTCTTAGTGCCAGGAAGAAAGGAAACCACAAAATTAAAACGTGTGAAAAACAAGGCCCACCTGGCCTGTCAAGGATTAAGTCGCTTGGCTGATTCCAGATAAACCAGATTCTTATGGTCCGTGAGGACCACCACCTGATGTTTGGCTCCCTCCAGCCAATGTCTCCACTCTTCAAAAGCCCACTTCATGGCCAATAACTCCCGATTACCCACGTCATAATTACGTTCAGTTGGAGAAAATTTTCAAGAGAAAAAGGCACAAGGGTTACTTTTAGAGGTCTCTGGATCTCTTTGGGACAAAACGGCACCTGCCCCAATTTCAGAGGCATCAACCTCCACCTGAAATGGCAGAGAAACATCAGGCTGCCGTAGAACAGGAGCAGAAGTGAATCTCTGCTTAAGTTCCTAAAATGCAGAGACTGCCTCAGGAGGCCAATTCACCACATCAGAACCCTTTTTGGTCAAATCAGTCAATGGTTTAACAATAACAGAGAAATTACCAATAAATTTACGATAAAAATTGGTAAAACCCAAGAATCTCTGAAGAGCCTTTAATGAAGTAGGTTGGACCCAATCACAGATGGCCTGAACCTTGACCGGGTCCATTTCAATAACAGATGGGGACAAAATGAATCCCAGAAATGAGATCCTCTGTACGCCAAAAAGACACTTTGATCCCTTCACATACAGAGCTTTCTCTCTCAATATCTGGAACACAGTCCGAACATGTTTCACATGAGAGTCCCAGTCATTGGAAAAAATCAAGATATCATCCAAATAAACAATCAGAAATTTATCCACAAAATCCCTGAAAATGTCATTCATGAAGGACTGGAAGACGGAAGGAGCATTAGTGAGCCCAAAGGGCATCACTAGGTACTCAAAATGCCCCTCTGGGGTATTAAATGCCGTCTTCCATTCATCCCCATGCTTAATGCGAATAAGGTTATACGCCCCCCTGAGGTCAAGCTTGGTAAACCAAGTAGCACTTTTCACCCTGGAAAACAGGTCAGAAATCAAGGGTAACGGATATTGATATTTCACAGTGATATTGTTCAAGAGACGATAATCAATACATGACCTTAATGAACCATCCTTTTTGGCCACAAAGAAAAAACCGGCACCCAAGGTGAAGAGGATGGTCTGATATGACCCTTCTCCAATGACTCCTTGATATAAGACCGCATAGCGTCATGTTCAAGTACAGACAAGTTAAAAAGGCGACCTTTAGGGAATTTACTACCAGGCACTAATTCAATAGCGCAGTCATAGCTCCTATGGGGGGGCAAGGATGCAGATTTACTTTCGCTAAACACATCAGAAAAATCAGTCAAAAAGTCAGGAACATCCTGAGCCTGGGGAGAGGCAGAAAAAAAATAGGAGTGTTGGCATTAACACATTGGCAGCCCCAACTGGTTACAGACACAGATTTCCAATCCAAAACAGGATTATGAGACTGTAACCAAGGGAAACCTAGTACAATAATGTCATGCAGATTATACAGCACCAAAAATTTGCAACTCTCCTGATGATCAGGTTCAACCCTCATTATCACCTGAGTAGAGAACTGGGGTTTATTCTCAGCCAAAGGGGTAGAATCAATCCCCAGTAGGGGAATAGACTTCCGTAGGGGTATCAAGGGAAACCCACAACGTTTAGCAAAATCAAAATCCATCAGGTTAATAGCTGCTCCAGAATCAACAAAATCCTGAGCAGAAAATGTGGACAGGGAGCAAATCAGGGTAACAGTCAACAGAAATTTAGTCTGAACACTACACAAGACAACTGAGCGTGCAAAACGTCTTCCCCGCTTAGGGCAGACTGAAATAGCATGAGAGGCGTCACCACAGGAAAAACATAGCCCATTGCGTTTTCTAAACTCATGACGCTGTGCCCCAGAAGCCACTCTATCACACTGCATGGGTTCAGAAGCTGGTTCACAAGGCAACACTATTCCACGCATACCTCTACGCTCACGCAAACGTCTGTCAATTTGACTCGCTAATGACATAGAATCATTGAGATCAGAGGGAGCAGGGAAACCCACCATAACATCTTTTACATTCTCTGACAGACCTTCCGAAAAAGGGCTGCCAAAGTATCATCATTCCATTTGGTCAGGACTGCCCACTTTCGGAATTTCTGACAGTACAACTCAGCGTCCTCAAGCCCTGATTTAATGCCAACAAGGTTTTTTCAGCTTGATCAGTGACATTAGGTTCATCATACAATAACCCCAGAGCCAGAAAAAATGCATCAACATTACTCAAAACAGGGTCCCCAGGTGTCAGGGAAAAAGCCCAATCCTGAGGATCGCCGCGCAGGAGAGAGATGACAATTTGAACCTGCTGTGCTGCGTTCCCTGAGGACTTAGGTTTTAAGGCAAAAAACAACTTAAAGTTATTTTTGAAATTCAGAAATTTAGCTCGATCCCCTAAAAACAAATCTGGCATGGGGATCCTAGGTTCCATAACCGGCAACCCTGCAAGATAGGTAGCAATACTCCGAACTTCAGTGGCAAGCTGATCCACATGGCCAGACAACTGTGCAAACTCCATTGAGAGAAAAAAAATCCTCAGCACCCAGAGAAAAAGAGGGAAAAAAAATGCAACAAACAGAAAAAAAAAAAAATCTGACAACTTTTTTTTTTTTTTCACACTTTTTTTTCCCTTCTGTGAGTACCATATAATTTTCAGTTAGGCCGGTGATACTGTTATGATTTGGTAGCTGAGGAGAGCAGGCAAAAACGGCAATACACCAGAGAGGTTGTAATCTACTGGATAGCAGTACCCTGACTAACCATCACAACCAAAGGCAGCCATGGAGCGTACCTACGTTGGTCCTAGACGCCTCATCACAGCCTGAGAGGCTAACTACACCTAAAGATAGAAAGAGGAAAGCTATCTGCCCCGGAGCAGATCCCCAAAGAACATAGGAAGCCCCCAAACATGTAATGGCGGTTAGACAAGAGGAAATACAGACACAGACAGAAAATAGTATGAGCAAACGCTGGGGCCCAATCTTCCTAGAAAGAAAAGGATAGGAAGGACACTTACTGCAATCCAAAAAACCCTAAAAAAAATACCAACTCTACTAATTGCAAAAACACCTGAGATCACACGACCTCTACTACCTAAACTAGCTCTCTGGTGTAACAAAACCAAGCCGCAGCCACCGAAAAAACTGGAAAAGGCAAATGAACAAACAACAGAGGCTCAGATAAACCGAGAGGAGCACAAGCCCCCGGAGGGGACCTGGCTGACCTCCACAGAAGTGCAGGAAAAAATGCAAAAAGCAAGCACAAAAATAAAAACAGAAAATATCTTATCTGTTAGCAGAAGATGCAGGCAAGACTCAGCAAGCTTCCAAGTGAACCAGGAACCAAAGTTGAGACAAGAACAATTGATCACCGGCAAACCTGATGGGAGGGAACCTCCCTTATATAAGACCAGTCTGTAACTCCTGATTGCCAATCTTCATTGAATGTTTCAGTACTGTTTGTAACCACCAGAGGGAGCTTCTGCTCAGAATTCATTTCTAACACATTCACAACAGCTTGCCAGGCCGAGCTGGGCAGATTCCCTCTAGACCTAACCGTTTTAAAGAGGGCACTGTTATTCCGGGCGTACCTACATAGGAGCAATCCAAGCTCCCATCACCATAAAGCCCTGACACATGTAGGTGAAACAGAAAAACCAGGACCCTCGGAACAGCCCACCAAACCCAACTTGACCAGAACACCAATCACAACAACCTGACAAAAGCCGGAATCGGGAAGCTGGTAGACGAAGGCCAGGAGAGGTATGTCAGTGACTGGAAGAACGACATCAACTCACAGAAACTGACCATGTACCGGAGTCTACAGAGAGAATACAGACTGGCCCCATACCAGGAGAAACTCATGGACCCCAGAGACCGCAAGATCCTGAGCCGATATAGACACAGTGCCCACAGTCTGGCCATCGAATCCGGCTGACACAGGCAGAGCTACAAGCCCAGGGAGGAAAGACTATGACAACACTGTGACCAGGAGGCCATAGAGGACGAAACCCACTTCCTGCTACACTGCTCCAAATACTCAGCAGTGAGGGACACTCACTTCAGGAGACTCTCACATCTCTTCCCGGATTAGATCACCATGAAGGAGGAAGAGAACACATATATCTTGCTGGGGGAAGAAGAGAGAGCAGAGGAGATAACAGCACGGTATGTGAGCGAATGTCATAGACTGCGAGAAAGAGAACTATGATATGCCATGGACTTTTATAGCCCCCACCCCAGATCCGCCCCCCCATCCACCTTCCCTATGCATGGACTTCTGTAGCCCCCACCCTGGATCTGCCCCATCCATTGTTTTTACAGCCCTCACCCTGGATCTGCCCCATCCACCTTTCCTACAGCCCCTATGCCCTTTTGTACAATTGCTTTGGCAAAACTAATGTGTATTTAGTTCTGCCAATAAAGCTCCTTTGAATTATATATATTTATATAATATATATATATATATATATATATATATATATATATACACACACACACACACACACACATATACATACATATATACATAAGCAAAGGAAATCGATCAGCACCTCCTAGTGTGAACACGTGCAAACTGCGAAGACTGCATAATATAGACAAAAAAGAACACAGCAGCACATGTGCATGAATCTAGGCCATGTGAAAACAGAGAAACATTCAATTCAGATTAAATTTCTCAAAATTTAAAAAAAAAAAAAAAAAATAAAAATTTTTTTTGGACTTACAGTAATAGATGAAAAATGAAGGTTCTTAGCGCATAAAGTGGCTAGTTTATGTATGCCCAGCAAAGGAGTCCAATGGGAGGAATACATACATATACACACACACGTAAATATACACAATTTATTGATTACAAAAGGACATATGTAAGGACAAGACAGACATCATAAAATAGTCACATGATTAGTATCAAAAAGACAAGGAAAATATTGACCAAAGAACCCAGTAAGGAGACAAGCCGGTGTGGCCCCGCTAAATATTAGCCCCTGGGTTGGGGTATGCTGAGGCTGGTCAAAAACCAAATGGAAGAGCGACATGCAGTGGAGAATGACAGGTAATAATGCACATGTGTGGAAGTAAACATCCTGTCATGCCACTTGCATACCGACCACCAAATGGGAATGCTAAGGAGCCAAAAGATTGAGCCCAGCGCACCATGTGTAAATATTAGTCACCAAAAAGATACACAGCTAAGCATAAGAGGTGGGGTCCAGAGGGTCTCCAAGTAATATCACAGTGCAAATTTCCCTCATGGAAAGGAGACCTGAGCAAACCATCCATAAAACAATGATAGTTAACTAGTGACCAAAAAGTAAATTACCCATTGTGAGGCTGCAGGGGAACACCGGTCACCGCACCGTACGTTTCACACAAGTGATATTTGCTTCTTCAGGGGGAGTAGCTAGTAAAGAGCTAGGTGTCTCTTAAATATAAAAGGACCTGCCATCACATGACCAAAAAGACCCAATGGAGGAAAAACAGGAAAAAAAAAAAAAAAAGAAGAGAATGCATGTGTGCTGACAGACCAAAGAGCCACTACTGCGCGTGCGCTCTGCACCCCGGACAATGCGTTCCTGGCAACCAAGCACCGCAATGGAGCGGACCCACGTGACTAGCCAGCGCCCAGCTGTCAACGTGGTCCGCCCACATGCGGAAGCAGGGAGGACAGGGAGCGATCCCAGGTGCCAAAACGCAGACGCAGTAAGGAGAGGCCTCTGGTGGATCAGGGGCACATCAGCTAACAGAGTGTATAATCATGGACACAATAAAAGACGTAGAAAGGCTCTGTCAAAATAGTGCCCCCTCAAAAATAGCCCCCACAAGGGCCCATAGACCCAAAGTGGGATAATTTATGTCAGACAAATAATTCATCACATGAAATACTTAAATATATATAATATATAATTGCAGGCAATAAACAATGTCATACATGACCATACAGAGAAACAGTTTTAAATACACACAATGCAAAATAACGAAACCCAGATGTAAAAACACCCCGTACCATCACAGGAAAAGGATTAGACATAAATGCAACTGCAGTTCCTAAGGAGATGGATGAAGTCCCATAGGAAAAAGTTAGTTAATGGAAGATATGTGACCATCATCCTAATTTAAGTCCCGAACAAACAATGAAGGGACAAAATGACGGGATCGCACCAAATAGGCATCCAAAAGAAGTCATAAAACAGCATTCAATTAGAGCCCCATAAGAAAAAATTCCGTAAGGTGTGATATGCAGATTCTCCTTAATTAATGGTCCCATTGCTAGGAGAGAAGAAGAGTCACAAGTGGTGGACATCCAAAAGAGGGTCCAATATGGTCATGGAGAAGCCGTGGGTCCAGACAGAACAAGTAGCCCAGGTAAGCATCAAAATCTATATATGGAAACAATAAGAGACACAAATAGAGACTAACAAGTTAAAAACACACATAAAAACCAATAACAATTGGAAATCTAAAAAGTGTGCCACATGGGGCAGCAGCAGTGCAGGAACCTCGTGAAAATAGAGGTGAACAGAGGAGAGAGGAATCCGTGAGTACCTATATTACAGAAAGGACCCAAAGCCATGGGATTTATTGAGGCCATGAGGGGTCATTGTCCTTCAGGTGCTAATCCATTTGCATTCACATTGTGCGAGGAGGCGCTTAATTTCGCCTCCCCTACACCTGTCACAATCCACATTTGGATCTGTGGCAGATCTCTCTCTGCATGTTGAAACCTTTTTCCTGTCTGGCCAGATGGGGTTAATTTCAGTCTTTGCCCCGGTGGCCGCTGGTGTAATTGCATTGCTTGACTTGTCAGGAGAAGGTGGAGTCCACTCCCATGATCCTTTAAAAGACCACATTACGCCTCAGCTGGTGTTGGTAATATTGCTTCCTTTATAACCAACCTAGCTGAAGCCAGGTGCTGCTGAGAGCAGTGGTACTTCAGTTGCTTCCCTCATCTGGTGTCTCACCCTGCTGTACAGAGCATTAAGGTACTGCCACACTAAGCTATCCCGCTAGCGATCTCGTTAGCGTTGCATACTAATGAGATCGCTAGCGGGATTGTTTCTATATCGCTAAATGCGGTCACATTTAGCGATATAGTTAACGACGCTATCGCCGTTAGCGATCTTCTTAACGACTTTAGCGGTACAAAAGTACCGCTAAATCGCTAAGAAAAGGTGCCACACAGCGATAAGATACTTACCCAGCGGGAGCGCCAGCGATGAAATAGGGTCCGGAACGATTCCAGCGACGAGCGAGATCACAGCAGGAAGCTCGTCGCTGGAAGCTGCCGCACTGTACAATATCGCTAACGGGATTGCTAAATAGTGACGTTTTTTAGCGATCCCGTTAGCGATATTGTTTAGTGTGGCATACCCTTTACAGCAGAGAAAGCTAAGTGTTTATTGTTTAGTTGATTTAACCCCTAGGTGTCTGTCTTTCCTTTTGTTGTTTTGGTGTTGTTCACATTATTCCCTGTCTCACCTCCTGGGGAGGGGGTTGGTGGGTTTAGCTCAGGGATAAACAGGGACAGGTCGGTGACTTGGGCCTTGCTACCTTTAAGCGTATCCCCAAGTTAAGGAAAGACAGGTCCTCCCTTAGCTTTAGGGGCAGTACAGGGGCCCAGGTTCCTCGTCCCCTGAATTCCTTCAACTGCCCCATGACAATACCACTGTGGATTTGTTGGATCCCTCGAACTTTAAAGGACTTAGGGTTAGATTGATGAAATAATTTATAGTGGCGTGGGATCGTTTTTAAGTGCGTTACCTCTGTGGCGTCAGCACCCGCCATGATGTCCCACACATGTTCCCTAATTCGGATCTTAAGTTGGTGGGAGGTGAGTCCAATGTATATCTTGGGACACCCACAAGTGGCATAATATACCACCTGGGAGGTACTACAAGTGATGAATTGTTTAATATGGAAGGTTTTTTGGCCATCTGCTGAAATGAAAGAGGAAGATCTCAGAATACTGACACAGGCCACACAGGAAAGGACTTATCAGGTGATGATTTGGCCTCCTTTAATCGACAACTGGATGCTGATCTCACCATGTGGGAAAAAGAAAGTCAAGTGAAATAAAAACAAGGAAGTTTCAGAGGTACCTTAAGGACCGACAGTCCAATACTGGGTATCGATGGAACTTGGGATCCAGGAATCGTATAGGGAGATCAAGGAGTAGATCTACATCTGTTATATCCCACACATCCAGTGAAAGCTCCTTAAGGTCCAATTCCAGACATCCCGAACAACGTAGTAAATACACTAGAAAGGATGCCAAAATGAACTCAGTCTACCACAAGGTGGAGCCCCCAACTAAACACTATCAATAAAAAGGGCACCAATGCTCTAGAGGTGATTAACTTATCCAACATAGGTACTCACGGATTCCTCTCTCCTCTGTTCACCTCTATTTTCACGAGGTTCCTGCACTGCTGCTGCCCCATGTGGCACACTTTTTAGATTTCCAATTGTTATTGGTTTTTATGTGTGTTTTTAACTTGTTAGTCTCTATTTGTGTCTCTTATTGTTTCCATATATAGATATTGATGCTTACCTGGGCTACTTGTTCTGTCTGGACCCACGGCTTCTCCATGACCATATTGGACCCTCTTTTGGATGTCCACCACTTGTGACTCTTCTTCTCTCCTAGCAATGGGACCATTAATTAAGGAGAATCTGCATATCACACCTTACGGAATTTTTTCTTATGGGGCTCTAATTGAATGCTGTTTTATGACTTCTTTTGGATGCCTATTTGGTGCGATCCCGTCATTTTGTCCCTTCATTATTTGTTCGGGACTTAAATTAGGATGATGGTCACATATCTTCCATTAACTAACTTTTTCCTATGGGACTTCATCCATCTCCTTAGGAACTGCAGTTGCATTTATGTCTAATCCTTTTCCTGTGATGGTACGGGGTGTTTTTACATCTGGGTTTCGTTATTTTGCATTGTGTGTATTTAAAACTGTTTCTCTGTATGGTCATGTATGACATTGTTTATTGCCTGCAATTATATATTTATATATTCATGTATTTCATGTGATGAATTATTTGTCTGACATAAATTATCCCACTTTGGGTCTATGGGCCCTTGTGGGGGCTTTTTTTTGGGGGGCACTATTTTTTTGACAGAGCCTTTCTATGTCTTTTATTGTGTCCATGATTATACACTCTGTTAGCTGATGTGCCCCTGATCCACCAGAGGCCTCTCCTTACTGCGTCTGCGTTTTGGCACCTGGGATCGCTCCCTGTCCTCCCTGCTTCCGCATGTGGGCGGACCACGTTGACAGCTGGGCGCTGGCTAGTCACGTGGGTCCGCTCCATTGCGGTGCTTGGTTGCCAGGGACGCATTGTCCGGGGTGCCGGGCGCACGCGCAGTAGTGGCTCTTTGGTCTGTTAGTTCTTCTTCTTTCTTCTTTTTTTTTTTTTTTCCTGTTTTTCTTCCACTGGGTTTTTTTGGTCATGTGATGGCAGGTCCTTTTATATTTAAGGCTATGGTTCCACGGTCCGGAACCATAGCGCTTTGGACGGAGCGGAAATTCCGCTCCGTCTAAGCCCCGCCCCCTTTCTGACGCGCGATCTTTCCGGAGGTGTTCAGGACACCTCCGGAACACCTCCGGAAAGAGCGCAGGGCTACATAGCCCTGTGTTAATTCTGTTGCGGCGACGCACCGTCGCCGCAATACGCGAGGACATGCTGCGGTCTGAAAAGACGCGCCGCATGTCCGTTTACGCAGGTTTGCCACCTGCGTATTGTTACGCATAGTGGAGACGGGATTCCTTGAAATCCCCTCCACTATGCTGTAACATCTGGACGCTGCGTGTTTGGCGCTGCGCCAGCGCACAGCGCCAAACACGCAGCGTTTCCTGACCGTGGAAACTCACCCTAAGGCCTCTTTCACACATCCATTTTTTGACTTCAGGCATGATCCGGCGTGTTGTTAAAGAAACGGATCCGGTACCGGATGCATTTTTTAGCATTGACTTTGATTAGCGCCGGATCGCGCCTGATGTCGTTGCATTGCATCCGTTTTTGTCCAGATCCGGCGGAAATGTACATTCCGGCAGCCGGACAAAACTGTCACTGCAAGGTTTTTTTTTTTTTTTTTTTTCCAGAGCCGCCTGATAGTGCCTGAAGCGGCGCATCAGGCGGCCGGAATTAATACATGTGTATGGAACCGGACCAGTCTTTTGTGCAATCCGTCAAAAGACTGATCCGGTCTCTCTCTCTCTTTCTCTTTCTTTCTCTCTCTTTCTCTCTCTCTCTTTCTCTCTTCTGGCTGCAAAAGTTCAGGACGGATCCAGCAAAAAAACTCATCCGTTGCATCAGTTTTTTTTCATTTCAGCACCGTATCCGTCCCTTCAGGCATTCGACGGATTATGCCTGACACAAAAAACAGATGTGTGAAAGTAGCCTGAGAGATACCTAGCTCTTTACTAGCTACTCCCCCTGAAGAAGCAAATATCACTTGTGTGAAACATACGGTGCGGTGACCGGTGTTCCCTGCAGCCTCACAATGGGTAATTTACTTTTTGGTCACTAGTTAACTATCATTGTTTTATGGATGGTTTGCTCAGGTCTCCTTTCCATGAGGGAAATTTCCTGTGATATTATTTGGAGACCCTCTGGACCCCACCTCTTATGCTTAGCTGTGTATCTTTTTGGTGACTAATATTTACACATGGTGCGCTGGGTTCAATCTTTTGGCTCCTTAGCATTCCCATTTGGTGGTCGGTATGCAAGTGGCATGACAGGATGTTTACTTCCACACATGTGCATTATTACCTGTCATTCTCCACTGCATGTCGCTCTTCCATTTGGTTTTTGACCAGCCTCAGCATACCCCAACCCAGGGGCTAATATTTAGCGGGGCCACACCGGCTTGTCTCCTTACTGGGTTCTTTGGTCAATATTTTCCTTGTCTTTTTGATACTAATCATGTGACTATTTTATGATGTCTGTCTTGTCCTTACATATGTCCTTTTGTAATCAATAAAATTGTGTATTTTTATATAGCAAAGCTGACTCAGTTTCCTCTGTTTTCACAT
Organism: Oophaga sylvatica; assembly: GCA_033576555.1. Taxonomy (NCBI): domain Eukaryota; kingdom Metazoa; phylum Chordata; class Amphibia; order Anura; family Dendrobatidae; genus Oophaga; species Oophaga sylvatica. The sequence goes on along the minus strand of JARQOD010000008.1, from coordinate 164,606,644 downwards.
GTTCATGAGTCTCTTTTTTGCATTAATATTTATGGGTATATTCGGTACACTGGTGTCTCTATTCGAAGTATGCATTTTTGGAGTATCTTTATACACACACAGAAATATATATATATATATATATATATATATATATATATATATATATATATATTGGTCTTTTTATATATAGATTTTTGGCAACAGCGCGGTCATTTGCTGAGGTGTGTCAAAACTTTTGGTCTGTACTGATATATATATATATATATATATATATATATATATCACCACCAGTCCTACAGAACATATAAGAGATCATAGCAGAGTTACAGATAATGACTTGCCGCTGACGTTCTTTCTGATGGAATCGTTCACTTTTCATGTCTTTTCCATCTGGCCCAGACCGACATGACGACTCCTCCAGCCAGGACTCGGCTGCAGAGATTACAACAAAGACACATTTCACTTCTCATATTTTCCGCACTGTCACGGTCACCAATTGGACTATCCTCAACCTGCACAAACTCCTTATCCTGCTGATACCCCAATACTGAGCCGCTACTGCCGTATGTGTCCCTATTACTGCACCTGATACCACAATACTGAGCCGCTGCTGCCGTATGTGTCCCTATTACTGCACCTGATACCACAATACTGAGCCTCTGCGTATGTATCCCTATTACTGCACCTGATACCACAATACTGAGCCTCTGCTGCTGTATGTGTCCCTATTACTACACCTGATACCCCAATACTGAGCCCTGCTGCCGTATGTGTCCCTATTACTGCACCTGATACCACAATACTGAGCCTCTGCTGCCGTATGTGTCCCTATTACTGCACCTGATACCACAATACTGAGCCTCTGCTGCTGTATGTGTCCCTATTACTACACCTGATACCCAATACTGAGCCGCTACTGCCGTATGTGTCCCTATTACTGCACCTGATACCACAATACTGAGCCGCTGCTGCCGTATGTGTCCTTATTACTACACCTGACACCACAATACTGAGCCGCTGCTGCCGTATGTGCCCCTATTACTACACCTGATACCCCAATACTGAGCCGCTGCTGCCGTATGTGTCCCTATTACTGCACCTGATACCCCAATACTGAGCCGCTGCTGCCGTATGTGTCCCTATTACTGCACCTGATACTCCAATACTGAGCCGCTGCTGCTGTATGTGTCCCTATTACTGCATCTGATACCCAATACTGAGCCGCTGCTGCCGTGTGTGTCCTTATTACTACACCTGACACCACAATACTGAGCCGCTGCTGCCGTATGTGCCCCTATTACTACACCTGATACCCCAATACTGAGCCGCTGCTGCCGTATGTGTCCCTATTACTGCACCTGATACCCCAATACTGAGCCGCTGCTGCCGTATGTGTCCCTATTACTACACCTGATACCCCAATACTGAGCCACTGCTGCCATATGTGTCCCTATTACTACACCTGATACCCCAATACTGAGCCGCTGCTGCCGTATGTGTCCTTATTACTACACCTGATACCTCAATACTGAGCCGCTGCTGCCGTATGTGCCCCTATTACTGCACCTGATACCCCAATACTGAGCCACTGCTGCCGTATGTGTCCCTATTACTACACCTGATACCCAATACTGAGCCACTGCTGCCGTATGTGTCCCTATTACTACACCTGATACCCCAATACTGAGCCGCTGCTGCCGTATGTGTCCCTATTACTACACCTGATACCTCAATACTGAGCCACTGCTGCCGTATGTGCCCCTATTACTGCACCTGATACCCCAATACTGAGCCTCTGCTGCTGTATGTGTCCCTATTACTACACCTGATACCCCAATACTGAGCCGCTACTGCCGTATGTGTCCCTATTACTGCACCTGATACCACAATACTGAGCCGCTGCTGCCGTATGTGCCCCTATTACTACACCTGATACCCCAATACTGAGCCGCTGCTGCCGTATGTGTCCCTATTACTGCACCTGATACCCAATACTGAGCCGCTGCTGCCGTATGTGTCCCTATTACTACACCTGATACCCCAATACTGAGCCACTGCTGCCATATGTGTCCCTATTACTACACCTGATACCCCAATACTGAGCCTCTGCTGCCGTATGTGTCCCTATTACTGCACCTGATACCCAATACTGAGCCACTGCTGCCGTATGTGTCCTATTACTGCACCTGATACCCCAATACTGAGCCACTGCTGCCGTATGTGTCCCTATTACTGCACCTGATACCCCAATACTGAGCCGCTGCTGCCGTATGTGTCCCTATTACTACACCTGATACCCAATACTGAGCCACTGCTGCCGTATGTGTCCTATTACTGCACCTGATACCCCAATACTGAGCCGCTGCTGCCGTATGTGTCCCTATTACTGCACCTGATACCCCAATACTGAGCCGCTGCTGCCGTATGTGCCCTATTACTGCACCTGATACCCCAATACTGAGCCGTGCTGCCGTATGTGTCCCTATTACTACACCTGATACCCCAATACTGAGCCACTGCTGCCGTATGTGTCCCTATTACTACACCTGGTACCACAATACTGAGCCGCTGCTGCCGTATGTGTCCCTATTACTGCACTGATACCCCAATACTGAGCCGCTGCTGCCGTATGTGTCCCTATTACTACACCTGATACCCCAATACTGAGCCACTGCTGCCGTATGTGTCCCTATTACTGCACCTGATACCCCAATACTGAGCCACTGCTGCCGTATGTGTCCCTATTACTACACCTGGTACCACAATACTGAGCCGCTGCTGCCGTATGTGTCCCTATTACTGCACCTGATACCCCAATACTGAGCCTCTGCTGCCGTATGTGTCCCTATTACTTCACTCCATACCCCAATACTGAGCCGCTGCTGCCGTATGTGTCCCTATTACTGCACCTGATACCCCAATACTGAGCCACTGCTGCCGTATGTGTCCCTATTACTGCACCTGATACCCCAATACTGAGCCACTGCTGCCGTATGTGTCCCTATTACTGCACCTGATACCCCAATACTGAGCCGCTGCTGCCGTATGTGTCCCTATTACTACACCTGATACCCCAATACTGAGCCACTGCTGCCGTATGTGTCCCTATTACTGCACCTGATACCCCAATACTGAGCCACTGCTGCCGTATGTGTCCTATTACTACACCTGGTACCACAATACTGAGCCGCTGCTGCCGTATGTGTCCCTATTACTGCACCTGATACCCCAATACTGAGCCTCTGCTGCCGTATGTGTCCCTATTACTTCACTCCATACCCCAATACTGAGCCGCTGCTGCCGTATGTGTCCCTATTACTACACCTGATACCCCAATACTGAGCCACTGCTGCCGTATGTGTCCCTATTACTGCACCTGATACCCCAATACTGAGCCACTGCTGCCGTATGTGTCCCTATTACTACACCTGGTACCACAATACTGAGCCGCTGCTGCCGTATGTGTCCCTATTACTGCACCTGATACCCCAATACTGAGCCTCTGCTGCCGTATGTGTCCCTATTACTTCACTCCATACCCCAATACTGAGCCGCTGCTGCCGTATGTGTCCCTATTACTACACCTGATACCCCAATACTGAGCCACTGCTGCCGTATGTGTCCCTATTACTGCACCTGATACCCCAATACTGAGCCACTGCTGCCGTATGTGTCCCTATTACTACACCTGGTACCACAATACTGAGCCGCTGCTGCCGTATGTGTCCCTATTACTGCACCTGATACCCCAATACTGAGCCTCTGCTGCCGTATGTGTCCCTATTACTTCACTCCATACCCCAATACTGAGCTGCTGCTGCCATATGTGTCCCTATTACTGCACCCATTGTGTGGTTCTGAGTGACCTCTAAATTCTAAAGCACCCCTCTAGAATATAGTAATGCCAGGTGCAAGTGCCCTAGAAAACAGTGCCCGCATGTTGTCCCCTAGAATGTAATATTGCCCTGTGTGCCCCTTTGACAGTCACAGTAACCCGAGTTCCCCTATAACAATAAGTGCCCACTTAATTATGTCCCGAGTCTCTCCCCTGTACAGCTCCCCAATACTCAGTATAATGCCCCCTCACTATATATATATATACTGACCCCTTAATATTCCCAAACTATTTAATGGCTCCAACACTGTATGATGGCCCCGCCACTGTAATCTCCACACTGTATGATGGCCCCTTAGATAGCATCCATATAGAATAATACACCAGATAGTCCTCAATATAGTATAATGCACCCCAATAGGCAGAGTCTATATTATAATGCACTCCCCATAGGCAGCCTTATTTATAATTCACCCCCATAGGCAGCCTTATTTATAATGCACTCCCCATAGGCAGCCTTATTTATAATGCACTCCCCATAGGCAGGCTTATTTATAATGCACCCCCATAGGCAGCCTTATTTATAATGCACCCCCCATAGGCAGCCCATTTATAATGCACTCCCCATAGGCAGCCTTACTTATAATGCACCTCATATGCAGCCTTATTAAAAATGCACCCCGCATAGGGAGCCTTAATTATAATGTACCCCCCATAGGCAGCCTTATTTATAATGCACTCCTCATAGGCAGCCTTTGTATTATAATGCACCCCCATTGCAAAAATAATAAATCCTGTACTCACCTCTCTTGCTCCTGCGCTGCTCACTGCTCTCCCTCTCTTCTCCTGACAGCGGGCGCCGGGCAGTGATGTCATCGCACCCGCTGTCAGACGCTGAGAGGGGGATTATGGGAAAAGGAGCGTTCGCTCCTTCTCTCAATGCGGTCAGCTGTATCGGCTAAGTGCCGATACAGCTGATCCTCCGATGACGGGCGGGGGGCCCACTGCTGGCACCGAGCCCCCCCCCCGCTGCTCAGGGGCCCATAGTGGCAGAGCAGGGAGATCGATTCTCCCTGCTCTGCCGCAGAATGTAACTGTATCGGCGCGCTGTGCTCGCCGAAACAGTTTAGTAGCGTAGCTCCAGGTGGGACCCTCAGAGTTCAGGGCCGGGGCCACCGCCCTCTCTGCCCCCCCAGTAGCTATTCTACTGGTCCCAAATCAAGATATGTTGGCTTCATCCATGTCTTGTGTTTTTCAGGCAACACAAAACTGCAACAAGTTGCGTTTTTGTGCGGCTGATAAACTATGCAGACACACGGATACATTTTCGTCTCCATTGACTTTCAGTGGTGACGGATGGGACTTGCGTGTGCGTCCAGTTGTCACCGTTTTCCCACGGATCCCTGTGTCTGTATATTTTATCAAATGAACTCGGCACTCAACTTAGTATAGTGAGAATATATCCACATAGGGAAGAAAGAAAGGGCTGGATATAGCCTGTGTTGGTGGGGTGAGATGAGGAAGAGGACAATGCCTCTATTGCACTAGTAACCTGTTGTGAAGGAGTCCGGTAGTGAGGATAGGTCTCTGCATTGGACGCGGTGTCCACCGCTAGTCTGAGGCATTGTCCTCTTCCTCATCTCACCCCACCAACACAGGCTATATCCAGCCCTTTCTTTCTTCCCTATGTGGATCAACCCCCTTCCCAGTAGTATCTGTGACTGATGAAGGTCCATGATATAGGACCGAAACGTTTCGGGTTACTACTGTGAATAAAAATCTTTATTCTCACTATACTAAAGTTGAGTGCCGAGTTCATTTTCTATTAGATACGGTTTGGGAACCTACTCTGGCACCTTCTTGGTTGTGCACACGGTTATTTTTTCATTGTATATTTTATCAGACGCACAAAAACGCAACTTGTTGCAGTTTTGTGTCAACTGAAAAACACACAGGCCCCAGGAGACGCACGGATCCACGGCTACACGTCTGGAATTACAATGGAGCTCTATGGAGCATGGATCCAGGACAACACGGGTCCATGTGCAGGGATCTGTTATGCGGGACTGAGCATGCTCGGAAGCGAGGGATGTACTGTATGGGACCAGTATGCAGACATAATGTAGACTATGCATGCTGTTCTGTCATACAGGGATCTCTCCGCCTCACTAGAAGGGCTTGTGGCCTATGTTATAGTGTGTTAATGTTAATAACATGTATTTGGAGCATGTACATGACATGGGGGCGCCTGGTGAGGGGCTGCATGAGTGGGCCTGCTTTCACACTAGCGTTTTGGTACGGTGCGTTGTGATGCGTTGCAATTTTGATCCAGATTATATCCCTGTACTGACCTTAAGGATGCATGGACCTGCGTTTGCATCAGGATCTGTATACATCAGGATTTTCCATGTGCTCCCCAAACGCAGCTTGTTGCGAATTTTGAGTGTTAAAAAAATCTGCAGACATCCTGATATGTGTCAGCACGTCAAAAAACATATGATTGTCAATGTAGACGCACCTGAATCAGGATGCCTGCGTCCAATCTGCATGCGCATTACATACTGCGCAGGCTCGGAGCCCTATTTTTTTTCTTTTACTTTCACCAGTCTTTCTCCCCTCTCCTCTCTCTCCTCAATCTCAGAAGTCAGAATTTAACATTTCCAAACCAATCCTGATCAAGATGCAGTTGCATGCGTTTTCATCCGTTTGCAGAAAAAATATGGATGCCGATAAATCACTAACACAGGCTAACATTAGAATAGGTCAGCAATGTCTGATCAGTGGGGTGTGACACCTAGCACCCCTGCCAGTCAGCTGTTCTTGGTGCCAGCTGGAACTGCTGCCTTACAGAGCTGCTCTGGCTACTATTTAGTGGTCATGGCCAGCTACTGCACATTTCCCCCCCTATTCAAATCAAATGCATTATAGGGCCTCATGTATCATCACTGTGCACTATAGGGCCTCATGTATCATCACTGTGCACTATACGACCTCATGTATCATCACTTGAGATGACGTACAGTATGCACTTATAATATTTGCAAACTGGTTTTTATTGGTGTATTCATTTGTGTCTTTGTATAGTTTTTCTATTCCACGGGGGTGGGGGGGACGCCGTTTTACAGTTCGCCTCAGGCAGCAGAGAGGCTAGGTTCACCCCTGATCAAGAGTCACCTCTGCTTCTGAGGATAAGTTTATCCGAGTCACCAGCCTCAGAAATCGCAGGTTTACAGCAGCTCAGATTAGAGACCAGGTTAATGCCACACAGAGTTCTAGCAGCAGACACATCTCTACAACTGTTAAGAGGAGACTTTGTGCAGCAGGCCTTCATGGTAAAATAGCTGCTAGGAAACCACTGCTAAGGACAGGCAACAAGCAGAAGAGACTTGTTTGGGCTAAAGAACACAAGGAATGGACATTAGACCAGTGAAAATCTGTGCTTTGGTCTGATGAGTCCAAATTTGAGATCTTTGGTTCCAACCACCATGTCTTTGTGCAACGCAGAAAAGGTGAATTGATGGACTCTACATGCCTGGTTCCCACCGTGAAGCATGGAGGAGGAGGTGTGATGTGTGGGGGTGCTTTGCTGGTGACACTGTTGGGGATTTATTCAAAATTGAAGGCATACTGAACCAGCATGGCTACCACAGCGTCTTGCAGCGGCATGCTATTCCATCTGGTTTGCGTTTACTTGGACCATCATTTATTTTTCAACAGGACAATGACCCCAAACACACTTCCAGGCTGTGTAAGGGCTATTTGACCAAGAGGGAGAGTGATGGTGTGCTACGCCAGATGACCTGGCCTCCACAGTCACCAGACCTGAACCCAATCGAGATGGTTTGGGGTGAGCAGAGTGAAGGCAAAAGGCCAACAAGTGCTAAGCATCTCTGGGAACTCCTTCAAGATTGTTAGAAGACCATTTCCGGCGACTACCTCTTGAAGCTCATCTAGAGAATGCCAAGAGTGAGCAAAGCAGTCATCAAAGCAAAAGGTGGCTACTTTGAAGAACCTAGAATATAAGACATATTTTCAGTTGTTTCACACTTTTTTGGTTAAGTATTAATTCCACATGTGGTAATTCATAGTTTTGATGCCTTCAGTGTGAATGTACAATTTTCATAGTCATGAAAATAAAAAAAAATCTTTAAATGAGAAGGTGTGTCCAAACTTTTGGTCTGTACTGTACACACACACATTTATTACAGCAGCCATTACACAAATATATGAAAGAAGAACTTGGCACTCAACTTTTGAACAAATGAAAATAAATTTATTGCAGCGAAAACCAACGTTTCGGTCCCATCCGGACCTTCATCAAAGTACTGCAGACAATGAGAATTAAAACAATACACTATGGTATGGGTAAATGTTTGAAAAAAATTCTTATAACTATATAATGTGAGAGAAGTCTCAAGCGTATATTCATGATGCAGTATCCAGCTGACACAAATTGCTACATGTGCTCATAAGGAAAGCAAATAATATGAGTATGGAAAATTAAAAATAAAGTGAAATAAAATAAAGTATATAAAGGAAAATCCTACCCGACTGCTTGGTAAGTTGTAGTCTTATTGATCAAAATTGTCCAGAACAAGTATATGGTCTATGGACTGATAAAGACGAAATTTTAAGAATGCACAAACACAAGGATCAAAATAAATAATCGAATTTATATATATATATAAATGTATATATATATATATATATAGCCAATGAGCTCTATTGGACTGAAGAGAACAATACCTTTAGGAGCATAAAGAGACCAGTGTGAATATAAGTCAATGTTATCCGGATAATGCCTGTTTACAAGAGAAATGTGCCAATAAAGTAATGTGGGACACTTAATGTCTCTCTAATATAAAGTTATGGCACTTTCATTTGTACCTTGTGATGGGCAGTGATCGCTGTGACGCACCAAATATGTCCGAGTTAAGGTGAATACCTGATGGGTATAATATAGCAGGATATTGTGTTAACCGGGTGGGGACTACTATAGTGAGTGGGGAAATGGTAAATGATGCTTACTCTATTGACTGAATGAGCCAGAGTCCTGTACACTGTCTCTAAATAGGCTGTGGAAACACACAAATGGTAAACGGTGCTGTAAGGTAAAAGTGATTGCTATAAAAAGTGCTCTGATACATTGCTTACCGCTCATAGAAGTTAGCCAGCACGGGTCTACACTGAACGCGGCGTCCACCGCTAGTTCCAGTGTGTGCCACGTGTAAAGCGCCGCTTATTTATGAGCTGAAGGCGGGACTACCGCTGTAGCGCAGACCGGAAGTGCGTCGCCGGATGTGACGTCACTCCTGCGGTCCAGGCCGCTAAAGCTTGCGTTCCAATTGTAAATCCTTACATAGAGGGCGTGGAAAGGATGGGAAAAGAACATGTGCTTCCTTGTTTGCGTGCCAGCAGTTGGAGTCAGAGTTCCAGACGCCATTAAAACTATTAGATGATGTTCTCATTCTAATTTTTTATTTTATACAGTATTATTTGAAAAAGCAGTCGAGTAGGTGATTTCATCAAGGTAGACCAGAGGTTAGGTAGGAAGGGCCCAAACAATATGTCATTTATTCCCGTATTCAATATAGGCGGCTCTGTGGGAAGAAACGAAAAAAAATTAGAGAAAAGAAGACACTAGAACATAATAGTGCTGAAATCTTAATATGATATAACAATGGTATCAAATATTCAAAT
>JARQOD010000008.1:164532844-164597027 GCA_033576555.1 Oophaga sylvatica | reverse complement strand
GATAACACTTCTGCTCAACAAATAGCGTTATTGTTGCTAATAGTGTCCATGTAAAGAACAGGAAGCAGGAGTCTAACATTAGGACTAGTGGTCAGAGTGAAAATGCAAGGTTTATTTTATTTCTTCATATAGACAGTGAGATGAAAAAAAACACCATACAAATTAAAATATATATATATATTTAACATAAAAATGTGATTTAGACAATTGGTCAGTTTCTGATGACAAATTCCCTTTAGGGAAAATCCCAATAAGTGATACTAATTAGGACTGCTTTGTAAAAACAAACTGCATTATTCAATGCTTAGAGCAATGTATGGATATGTTCAGAAGCAGCTGGAAAAAGTCGCAGTAGCCCTGAGCAGTGGAGGTCTTCTAAAAGGAAACCTGACCTGGATTCATGCTGCCCAAACCATGGTCCGCCTGTATCAGACCCCGGCTCTGCGGCAAGGTACAAATGTCAGACAGAATGTGAGAGTCTAAGGTTTGGGTTTTTTATAAACATAACTAGATACTTACCTCTCTGGCACCATCCGGGCTTTCTTTTCCGTGTCATGCACGGCATCTCCAGCTTCTCCGCTGTAGGCCAGTACTGCCGGCTGCCTCCAGACCTCGTACGTCACTGCATGTTGTAAGGTCATACTTCAAGACAAGTGGGATGATATTATAACGCACTGTGACCGCAAAGGCACGGACGTGGGTGGAGATGCGCCGCGTATGGCAACCTCCAAGGCCCGGACGTGGGTGGAGATGCGCCGTGCATGGCAACCTCCAAGGCCTGAACATGGGTGGAGATGCGCCATGCATGGCATCCTCCAAGGCCTGGACGTAGGTGGAGATGCGCCACGCATGGCAACCTCCAAGGCCTGAACATGGGTGGAGATGCGCCACGCATGGCAACCTCCAAGGCCTGGACATGGATGGAGATACGCCACGCATGGCAACCTCCAAGGCCTGAACATGGGTGGAGATGCGTAACGCATGGCAACCTCAAAGGCCCGGACGTGGGTGGAGATGCGCCGTGCATGGCAACCTCAAAGGCCCGGACGTGGGTGGAGATGCGCCGTGCATGGCAACCTCCAAGGCCTGAACATGGGTGGAGATGCGCCACGCATGGCATCCTCCAAGGCCTGGACGTGGGTGGAGATGCGCCATGCATGGCAACCTCCAAGGCCTGAACATGGGTGGAGATGCGCCACGCATGGCAACCTCCAAGGCCTGAACATGGGTGGAGATGCGCCACGCATGGCAACCTCCAAGGCCTGGACGTGGATGGAGATGCGCCATGCATGGCAACCTCCAAGGCCTGAACATGGGTGGAGATGTGTAACGCATGGCAACCTCCAAGGCCTGGACGTGGGTGGAGATGCACCATGCATGGCAACCTCCAAGGCCTGGACGTGGGTGGAGATGCGCCACGCAGGGCCAGAAAGAAAATGACCCAGCAGCAAGAAGCGGGGCTGCCAGACAGCGGAGTTTTTTAAACCACATGCCAGCCCTATATCTGTTCCACCTTGCATGCAAATTCAACTTATGGACGAACCAACAAAGCTCATCTAGTTTGTAACCCAGGGACCGCCAGTATATTGCTCATACAAAAATATACTGTAGTTAGAAAATCCGGTCGGGGAGCATAGCCAGAGAGGTTAGTCTGGCTTCACCTACGCTCAGCTCTTCGGAACGCTGACTGGTCTATCCCATAGTGAGAAACCTGTTAATCATCAGGAGCAGCGCTGGGAAGAGCCGGCCAAGGACAGCGCCAGGCTAGTCTCATCTCTGAATATGAGCCCGGAAGTGATGCAATTGTGCAGCCAGGCTCTGATTCAGGCTCACTGTGGTTTGGGCATCATGAATCAGGTGGCAGGCTGTCCTTTAAATAGTAATTAATCTTTAAGATAACTTTTGATATCTTGCAGGCCCTGAAATTCTGTGCAGATGAGTGACGGTCCGGGTGCAGAGACTCCCACCGATCTCTCATAAGACTTCTCAGAAGTATCAGCAACTACCGGAGTGCACGCAAAAGTGGAGTACGGATACAACAGAATTCAGTGATTATTTATTGAATTTTTACTCCGCTCTGTTCATGCACTTCTGCCTCCTGAGCAAAACATTTTTGAGAGGTCTTTTGAGTGATCAATGGGGGTCTCGTGACCTGGACTCTCACCAATACAACATATATAAAAATTACGCAATTAAATAGTAATTAAACTTATGGACAAACAGTTGTTTTACTGGCGAAACCTTGCAGCCGCTTGTACTGTAGCTGAGAAGTTTGGTCACTTTCCGTACCAGCATATGGACAGTGCTACATATAAGGCAGGAGAAATGGCGCCGTACATGGTTTCCTTACGCTACAGCTAAAACTGCGCAGTCCAAAGGCACAAAGAGGTTTAGTGGTCTCTTCATTGACTTTCCAAGTAATATAAAAATATTATTATAAAAACTCAGGCACATCTAGAACCTCGCGTTCCGGATAGTTCAAGTATACCAGATGCCTCTCCTGGTAAGGGCTCTGGATTATCTGTGCACCGATCATAGTCAAAGGTTTATCACCGCTCCTATAGTGGCTTTATGGCCTCTACCTACACATTAGGCAGATTGGTTCCTCTGGAGTATCTCCGAAAGTCTTAGATTCCTGGTCCTGTTGGTTAAATGGCCGGCAGAAAAGACTAGCCACCAACTGCAAAGAGAAGCCAAATGTAGTTTGAGGGCTGTGCCCAACCTTATGACGTATAATTCACCATACAAACTTGTTTTTAGACTCTGCAGCAGCAGATTAGTCGTCCCCCAGACGTTTAGTTCATATCAATCGCTCTTCAGGGGGCACTTTTAGGACACTATCCATTTCTAGCCGGGCACCGGCCACCTCTTGTTGGCTTGGACTGTATGTGCCTTCCGACTGTCTCCTCTTCCTTGCGGTCAGCACAATGAAAATGCCCACAATAACAAACAGAAGCAAAACCCCACAAGATACAGGCACTGCAACTCCAAGGAGAGGGAAGGGGAAGGCCCAGGCAGCATTGCTTTTCTGCAAGAAATGAACAGCATATTATATCACAGAGGCCCTACCTGAGAGGTACAGATGGGCATAACAGCTGGGTAGAAAACAGAAAAACAACATAATATAGAAATATACAATAGTCTGGACTTAACTTGACCTGAACATGAGCCTAACTAGACCATGTCTTCTCAAGGGCATCTGCTGAATGTAGACTTATCAGAAAAAGGGTCAATTTTCATGTTAAAAGCCAATGTGTTAAAGCAGGTTTTTACTATTTAAACTGAGAACAGCAGTTGGGTCGGGAGCACGATAACAGGGACGTGTCACTTGCTCAGAAGCTTTCAGTAGTTTCAATACAATTAGTGTTTTATCAGCAGGAGATTATCACTAGAGGACTAGGTAACATGTGCCAGGCAGTCATGCTAATTTGTGTAACCACACCCTACCACTGATTGGCAGCTTGCTGACATTGTGCACAAGAAGCTGCCAATCAGTGGTGTGGGCGGGGTTATACAGAGCTCAATATTCATAGAACTGCAGCAGAGAAAACGGGGATTTTATCAAAACTACTGCAAGAAGCCCAGTAAGTGACATCACTAGAATCAGGCTCTCTGCCCCTACATTATACTGCTCTCAGATAGCAAAAACCTGGTGACAGATTCCCTTTAAAGAACCAATACATATTATAGGAAAGTCATGCCAAACTATCTATCTCGTGTGTGGGGTGGAGGTGGGTGCGTGTCTGAGCCCAACCGCTACCTCTCGCAGCATAATATCAGTGGTGTTGAAATTTATCAGTCATAAGTCGCCGCCTGAGGGAATCTTGGAGTACTGACTCGCGCCCTACAGATGGTAGTCTAGCAGTCTATTTAAGTGCAGTATGAATCTCAGCTAGAAAAAAAATCCTTATTATGCTGAGATATACATACATACACACAATTGTGCTCAAAAGTTTACATACCCCAGGAGAATTTTTGCTTTCTTGGCCTTTTTTCAGAGAATATGAATGAGAATACCAAAAGTTTTTCTGGGTGAAGCCATTTATTGTCAAACTACTGTGTTTTTTTCTTTTTAAATCATGAAGATAACCCAAAACATCCAAATGACCCTGATCAAAAGTTCACATACCCCATTTCTTAATACCGTGTATTGCCCCCTCTAACATCAATGACAGCTTGAAGTCTTTGTGGTACTTGTGGATGAGGTTCTTTATTTTCTCAGATGGTAAAGCTGCCCACTCTCCTTGGCAAAAAGCCTCCAATTCCTGTAAATTTCCGGGCTGTCTAGCATGAACTGCGCGCTTGAGATCTCCCGAGTGGCTCAATGATATTGAGGTCAGGAGACTGAGATGGCCAGTCCAGAACCTTTACTTATTCTGCTGTAGCCAATGATGGTCAACTTGGCCTTGTGTTTAGATCGTTGTCATGTTGGAACGTCCAAGTACGTCCGATGTGCATCTTCCAGGCTGATGATTGCAAATTTGCCTCCAGTATTTGCTATTAATGAGCTTCATCCATCTTTCCTTCAACTTTGACCAAGTTTCCTGTGCCATGTAGCTCACACATCCCCAAAACATCAGCGATCCACCTCCATGCTTTACAGTAGGTATGGTGTTCCTTTCATTATAGGCCTTGCTGACCTGTCTCCAAATGTAACGCTTATGGTTGTGGCCAAAAAGTTTAATTGTGGTCTCATCACTCCAAATTATCTTGTTCCAGAAGTTTTCAGGTTTGTCTCTGTGCCGTTTTGCGTATTTTAGCCGAGATACTTTGTGGTATTTGCACAGTAATGCTTTCTTCTGGCGACTTGACCATGCAGCCGATTTTTCTTCAAGTGCCTCCTTATTGTGCATCTTGAAACAGCCACACCGATAGTTTTCAGAGAGTCCAGTATTTCAGCTGATGTTATTTGTGGGTTTTTTTTGCATCCCAAACTATTTTTTTGCAGTTGTGGACAAAATTTTTGTTGGTCTACCTGACCGTGGTTTTGTTTTTACAGAGCCACTGATTTTTCATTAAATAATCACAGTTTGAACGCTTGTGACTGGCAATATCAATTCCTTGGATATCTTTTTGTATCCCTTTCCTGTTTTATACAGTTCAACTACCTTTTCCTGTAGATCCGTTGACAATTCTTTTTCTTCCCCCATGACTCACAATCCAGAAATGTCAGTAGCTGGGTGAAAGATGCAAGAGTCTGTCTGGACCCCAGAAACTCACTCAGCTTTTATGCACACACACTGATTACAAGCAAACAGGTCACAGGTGAAGATGTTACCTTTAGTAGTTATTCAAACCCATTTGTGTCAACTTCTGTGCATGTTATCAGGCCAACATCACCAGGGTATGTGAACTTTTGATCAGGGTCATTTGGATGTTTTGGGTTGTCATTATGATTTAAAAAGAGAAAACACAGTAGTTTGACAATAAATGGCTTCACCCAACCACTAATCATGCGTGAAGCAAAAGTTTTGGTGTTATCATTCTTATTCTCTGATAAAAGGCCATGAAAGCAAAAATTCTGCCAGGGTATGTAAACTTTTGAGCACAACTACATAATATATATTTGTTTAATATAATGTAGTTGTGCGCAAAAGTTTACATACCCCGGCAGAAATAAAAATAAATATTATATATATATTCTTTTTTTAATGAAAGCCAACAAAAAATCATGCAAGAGACACAAATAAAAACGCATCTTTCAAGTATTTTAATCATTATAGTATGATCCATCTACCTAGATCATACTGTAATGTTTATAACACTTGAAAGATGTTCTTTTATTGGTGTCTTTTACATGAATTTTTGTTGGCTTTTATTATTTTGTTAATAAACTTACATTGTTTGCTGGCATTCTTGAAATTCTAAAGAGAAGCCTATTGGATAAATTCCAGTAACATCGCCATACCTGAAGAATGTTGGGTTTTGTTAAAAACCCAGCTGATTTTCTTTTCTTAAAATCCTCAAAAAATGCTATTCACGTAGACTTTTCAATATTTTACTTAAAGAGAAACTGTCAGCAGTATCCAGCCTCCTAAGTCATTTAAATGGACATGCAGGTCATAAAAAGATGAATAAAATGACACCATGATATCTGCGATCTGATGTCTATGCCAGAAAATCCACTTATTTCATTTCTTAATATGTAAATGAGCTGTTAAGATCTATGGGCCGGACATAGATTTCTCTGAGACTCTGCCTCCAGAGCTTATTGTAAATGAAAGGGGGCGTTACCAGTGTGAGACATGTGATGACTGACAGTCTGCGCTCCTGATCTACATGTCTCACACTGGTAACGCCCCCTTTCATTTAAAATAAGTTCTGGAGGCAGATTGTCAGGGAGATCTATGTCCCGCCCATAGATCTAAACAGCTCATTTATATTGAGAGAAACATGGATTTCTCTGGAATAAGACATCAGATTGCAGATATGAAGGTGTCATGTTATTCAGCTTCCTATTAGCTGCGTGCCCATATAGACGGCTCAGGAGGGACGATCCTACAGACAGATTTCCTTTAACATCTGGCTGCATAATTTGAATAAAAAAGCAAAAAATTCAGATAAACACTATGTATGAAACAGGCCTTAAAGAGAACCAGTTGTCAAAGTTTGGGTTATTAAATTACTGCCAGGGTGCTGTAGGACTCATAGATGAGGCAGTGCTGCAGCGATGACTAGTCATGGTCTCCTTACGGTTGGCATGTCCAGTTCGCCTATATTAAAATTCCAGAAACTGAAGTCTCCTGTCACATAATGCTTTTTTTTGGCTATTGTGATAAACTGCTACGTATTGAGCAAGTCATATGTCTGATGAAGATTTAAACGGAACCTGTCGGCAGGATTGTGCACAGTAACTACAGACAGAGTCAGATCTGCGCCATTATACTGATTACACTGATACCTGTTGATGACATCCGTCTTGTGGTTGTTGTGTAATCTTTATTTGTAGTTTTGAGTTAATGATATGCTCGTGCTCTGGGGCGGCCTGTGGGGGATCTTCATGTGGTGTTCTGCTTAGGTATTCAGCAGTATGGCTTCTGACAGGTCACTGATCAGTGACCTGCCGCCTAAAAATTCTCATCTGCAGGCAGGCGCCGGCACTGAAGTCTGATCTTATGTGTAATGTGCAGTTAATTATTTTTTATGGTATACATTAATTCACAAAAAAAAATCAGTCTGAAAATGGCGCCAGCACAGTAGCAGCTATCGGCGATCTGATAGCTGCTACTGCGCAGGCGCGGCCGGTGCCATTTTCAGACTGATTTTTTTTTAATGAATTAATGTATACCATAAAAAAAATAATTTACTGCACATTACACGTGCGATCAGGCAGGTCAATGAGGGATCAGTGACCTGTCAGAAGCCATACTGGTGAATAATAATCAGAGCACCACATGAAGACCCCACAGGCCGCCCCGGAGCATGGGCATATCATTAACTCAACACTGAAAATAAAGATTAAACATCAACCACAGGGCGGATTTTATCACCAGGTATCATTGTAATCAGTATAACGGCACCGACCTGACACTGTCTGTAGGTTACTGTGCACAATCCTGCCGACAGGTTCCCTTTAAAGATACAGACTGAAACAACACATGTACTGCACCATTTATAAGTAGATATAGAAAACATGATGCAAAGTAAGAATGCTTTCATAATAGAAATGTTAGCATAGACACTGGGGAGCAAAAGCAAGCACAATAGGGCCTTAACTGGTAACACGGTGAGGAACCCAATATGGGTGCGGACTCGCCTACTGGGGTTGCAAATTAGCAACATGCTCAACGCATAGGCCAGCTGCAGCAGGACACGAATCCGCAGACCCGAGAGGCTATTCAAACAGAGGAGGAAATGATATGTCTGAATCTGCGCTGCTGAAAAATCCAGTAAGTCATCATGTTTCAAGGTCACACAGGACTTCATCCTCAGGACAAAAGGAAGAGTTCCTGTGTGACCTTGAAACGCGTTGACTTTTAAACCTATTTTGAATAAACAATTTTTCAAGAAGCAGTCAGCATCGTGAATTTCTCAGCAGCACAGATTCAGACATTTTTCTCCACTGTTTGAATAATAGATATGTTAGCATTTTATTAATTGGCAATAATAAGCTACTAAGTGAAAAAAACACAAGAGAAATGTAAATCAAATCAATATTTGGTGTGACTGCCCTTTGCCTTCAAAACAGCATCACTTCTTCTCAGTACTTGTGCATGCTTTTTAAAATAACTCGGCCAGGAGGTTTTTCCACACATCTTGGAGAACAAGCCGCAGATCTTCAGTAGAAGTCGCTTGTGTTGATCCTTGTCTCTTCATGTAATCATACAAAGACTGGATGATGTGAGATTAGGGCTCTGAGGAGGCCGGATCATCACTTCCAGGGCGGCGTCTGATTGGCTCCAAATTTATTCTGCAGTAGGACAAAAAAAAATCCAATCCAGCCAATGTCATTATGAACGATCTTCAGTGTAAAAAGGAACAAGAAGTCCTGGAAGTGATGATCCGGCCCCCGCAGAGCCCTGATCTCACATCATCCAGTCTGTCTGGGATCACATGAAATTCAGGAGGGAAATGAAGGGAGCAGATATGTTCCGGGGGCTGCGATGGAGGAGGCCAGCCTATTCACAAGATGAGTGTCATGTGTGCATCGCCACGAAGATCGTCGCGGTTGCACATTCTGACTTCTCACAGCTGAGTTGCTGTTTCTTTGTGTTTGGCAGTTAGGGAGTTAATTCTGTCTGTGCTCAGTTCTGGGACTGGGTGCAGTTTCTCCCGGCTGCAATTAATTATTTGTTGATTGGTTTCCTTTAAATCTCTGGTGGTCTGTTTTGGGAGTTGCCAGTGAAATTCTTCATGCAGACCACAGATAGGATTGTATCTGTATAGACTTAAGTTAAAGAGCTCCTTAGTTGTTTTAAGCTCACCTTGCTTAGAGTTTAATATCCCAGATCATTTATGTTCCTTCTGTGTTTGAGTGTGTATGCAAGTCTGTGTTTTCTCCAGTCTGTCTTATATTGCTAATCTGTGTATTTAGCAGAGATCAGCCCATATCCCTTTGGTGGTAATCAGAATCCTTCTTAGGACTGATTACAGGGTTCAGGGACTGATAGGAGACAGGGAGACTTGGACCTCTGAACCATTATCAGTACCTCCAAGGTGAGGGATTAGTTAGGACCCCAGTTTAGGGTCAGGTTAGACCCCCGGTCCTCTTCTTTCCTGTGACAGTGTATCAAGTCCTCAAGATTAATCCTGAGTTCAACGGATATCGTGTCAGGTAAATCTATTCTATATTTACATGCTGATGTTGCTAATCTATATGTTGTATAGAGTGTTGTTCTTTTAAGAATAGTTTACTGACATCGTACACATATCATAAGACCGCGTGACAATGAGATGTTTAATGGCCCTACACGTTTCAGAGACGGACCGCAGTGCCCGGAATATATTTGCCCTCTTCTTTTTCCTTATGAATTGTTTTCTCCAGCTCCTGACCAGGAGGAGTGGAGAAGGCAGCCGGTACGGCAGCTGATCAGGAAAGCCATCCATCACACACCTCCCCCAAGAGTGTGCTTATTCAGTACAGCTCCTGCCCGGTGAGGGTGGGGAGAAGAAGTGTACATTCCTAGAAGAAGTGATACTTTGCCTTGACAACAGCATCAGAGGGCGATTGCACCAAATATTGATTTGATTTAGATTTCTCTCCATTCATTTTGCATTTTGGTAATATTTTATTTTTATCAATTAACACTTCTATTTTGAAACCATTCTTACTCTGCACCATTTTTTTCTACACCTGCCTGAAACAGCAATATAATGTTGAATTGCTTGCACATCTTCTTTTCAAAAGATCATATAACTGGAGTGCCAAAGTTTTTACATTTATTGGATTATGCAGTGTTTTTTTATCCTGGGACCCAAACTTGTGGAGTACCTTTCATTTTGTCTTAAAGGGAACCGGTCATATCCAGGAACACTATTTACTTGAAGGTATAGGGATAATTTGCAGGTAACTAAATCTAAATCTTGTGCAGACGGCTTACCGGACAGTGGCTGCAGGGAGAATATGACGTTTATTCTCCCTGTAGTCGCTCGATCCCAGTCTTTAAATCTGTGCAGGGAGCCGCTACAATGCACTAACTATGCAGTGAGTGGGAAATCAAATCTGACCACCATCTACTCAAATTCTCATCACTGTCCTCCTCACCTGTCACCCACGTCCAACAACTATCACACCCCCGCAGAAACCTCGCACATCTAGACACTCACACTCTGACTTTATTCTACCACTGTCATCCATATCCTCACTCCACGACACAAACAGGGCCACTGCTTTCTACAATGCCAATCTCGCATCGGCTATCGAGTTGGTTGTCCCTGTCATGCTTAGAAGAGTGCGACAAATCAATAGACAACCCTGACAAAATAACATCACTAAAAAGTTCCAGCAAGTATCCAGAATTGCAGAACGGCGTTGGAAGAACGCGCATTCGCAAGACGTCTTCACCGCATTCAAACAAGCAACACTCACATTCAAATCAGCCTTCAACTCTGCTAAACAGGTCTACTTTACATCCCTCCTCGTCCCTTCCTTATCCTACAACCCCAAACAGTTATTCAACACTTTACTACCTCCTCCGCCCACCACTGCCCCTTCCACCTTCCCTAATCTCTGCCCAGTACTTTGGTCTATCTTATTATTGAAGTAAGTGGAAAACAAGGCAAGTCTTTATTGTCTGACCACCACAACCCCTTGGTATACCAGACCAATGCCCTAAACCCATAACTTTCTCTGTTGGTGTCCCTCAAGGTTGTCCTGGGACAACTCAAAGCCCCATGGCTTCCAGTACCATCTATATGCTGAGGACACTCAGATCAACCTCTCCGTCCTAGATGTCGCCTCTCTGCTGTCCAGAATCCCAGAGTGTCTATCAGCCATATCCTCCTTCTTCTCCTCTCGCTTCCTCAAGCTCAATGTGGACAAATCTGGACGGACTATCTTTCCTCCATCTCGCATATTTTCCCTACCTGATCTTTCTATCACAATAAATGACATCACACTTTCCCCTGTCCTGGAAATCCACTGCCTCGGAGTAACTCTTGACTCTGCCCTGTCCTTAAAACCACACATCCAAGCTCTCGCCACCTCCTGTCAACTCCAGCTCAAAAAATTTCCAGAATCCGTCCTTTCCTCAACCGTCACTCTGTCAAAATGCTTGTGCATGCCCTCATCATCTCCCGCCTCAACTACTGCAACATCCTCTTCTGTGGCCTACCTTCCAACACTCTCGCATCTCTCCAGTCTGTCCTTAACTCTGCTGCCTAATTAATCGCTCTCTTCGATACACTCCTGCTTCTCCCCTTTGCAAATCCCTTCACTGGCTCCCAATTTCCCAGCGTATTCAGTTAATTCTACTAACACTGACCTACAAAGCCATCCATAACCTGTCTCCTCCATATATTTCTGAACTAATCTCTCAATATCTTCCCTCATATAATCTCCTGTCCTCCCAAGACCTCCTTCTCTCCTCCACACTTATTGGTTTCTCACCCAATTGCCCCCAAGACTATTCCCCATTCTCTAGAATTCTGTGCCTCAACATGTCTGATTATCCACCTCATTCAGAACCTTCAGACAGAACCTGAAAACCCATCTCTTCAAGAAAACTTACAGCCTACAATGACCACACTGCCACCTCAACACTATTGGAGCTGCTGCAACCCCCGACCTACTGTCTCCTTCCCCACCATCCTGTAGAATGTAAGCCTGCAAGGGCAGGATCCTCTCCCCTCTGTACAAGTCTGTCATTGTTAGTTTGTCTACTGTAAGTAATATTTGTATTTTGATGCAACCCCTTCTCATGTACAGCACCATGGAATCAATGGTGCTATATAAATAAATAATAATAATAAATCGCTCTTTAGCACTTTGATTGACAGCCTGCCTTGCAGTTTATGTAGAGCAGGCTGTCAAAGTGCAGGGGAGGGATTATAGCTACACACTATATAGTGAGCGGAGACTGGTAATCTTCCTTGAACTGCTCTGATTGACAGGAAGCAAGTGGCTGCAGAGAGAATAAAAGTTCATTTTTTCCCATTAGCCACTGCTCCAGTAAGCCAGATACAAAGGGTTACATGATATTTTCCTCCAGATTAACCTCATATCATAGCATTTCTGGACGTGATAGATTCCCTTTAAGATCTTACTTTGTATTGGTTGACATCCACCTAGTGGGTGAAGTCAGTGCTAGCTTAGCTAAGTGGGTTTAATATTGAAATCCTATTTAGAGAGTCATGGATGACTATGACCTTTATTTTATAGGTTCGTACGACTTCGGAGATGCTGCATGACATTGCATAATAATAGCAGATAAAAGGGACAAAAAAAAGTTATTGCAAAATTCCAAAATCCATTTTAATTTTTTTTGTCAATGTAACCCACTTAAAAACAAAAAAAAACACATAAAAGAAGGGCAAAATCAATGGTATTATAAAGTTCATGATAATCAGAGATGATCGATCGGTACATGCACCTGAACACTTGAGCAGCACGTACATAAACATGCAGGTTATACACAAAGTCTGGACACCAATCAAGAAATCAGGACCTTAAAGGGGTTATCTGATACTTTCAAATTGAAGAACGATTAGATCAGTGAGGGTCTGATATTCAAGTAAATAGGACTAATCTAACGCCAAGAACGTTTGGCCGGTAAATAGTTAAGCAATGCGAAGCTCTGACCCTCTCTTCAATTAGCGAAGATGCAATGAGAAGACCACAACCGATCTAAAAGGAATGGCCGATCTCCAAGTGTTAAAAATTCCTGGGTAACCCCTTTAATTACATCAAGAAGTAAAAAGTGGAATCAGAAGAAACATGCAAGAATACATCCCGGTGCGGTAAATCTCATCATAGTAACAGATGAGCGGAGGTTTCTTGGCAGAAGATCTAGGTGCAGAGCGAGGGATTAGCATTTGTGTGTGTTAATGAAGGGTCCACAGCTTCAGGTAATACAGAATGACGTACAAACAGATGGTTAAGAAACACTTAAGACATGCAGATCCCTGACCAAAGCAACAGCAGTGAAGGAACTCTGGCAGTGGCTAGGACGTGGTCCCGGCAGCGGGGATCTCACATCTGGAGTGAGTCACAAGCATGGGGAAAGCTTAGTATTGTGATTTTTTTCTTGACTCGTAACAAGTCCATATGTATCATCATGTGCAGATTAACGTCCACCTACCTCACAGCGGACCCCGCTGAAGCTGGTGTTACAGATACACTTGTAGTTGTTGACCGAGTCCTGGCAGGCTCCGCCATTGAGACACGGGTTGGGCTCACAGTCATTGACATTGATCTGACATCTGCACAACCAAAAATATCACAGAGGAAATCGTTCAGCCAAATGCAAAAAATATCGTGTGCATTATACAATATACAGACAGACGGATCTAGTGCACGATCGGCAATACTGCACTTGGAAACCCTGTCCTGTACACAAGGAAGA
Organism: Oophaga sylvatica; assembly: GCA_033576555.1. Lineage (NCBI taxonomy): Eukaryota > Metazoa > Chordata > Amphibia > Anura > Dendrobatidae > Oophaga > Oophaga sylvatica. Next base: position 164,583,525 of record JARQOD010000008.1, on the reverse strand, counting down.
TGAGGATTCCTCTACATTGTCCAGACCCCGCAGGGGGATTAGAATGCATGCATTTTCAATATGGAAAGTGGAGTGAGCTTCTGTCAGACACTACCGGTGATGTTTATTACCTAGGATAATAAGGAGCATACATGGGCAAAAGTGCGGCCCTTGGGCTGTTGTGGTGCAGCCTGGGGACCAGAACAGCCAAAGCGCTTCTGCCCCCTGCACAGAGTCTCACATTCATCCTTATCTGCATCCTCCAGATGAGCTACCGGAGAACACAATGATAGAAAAGGCAGCCATCAGCTCCGTCTTCCATCATTGAGCCCGTGCGGTTGAGAGCGCAGCAGGAACGATGACGTCACTATATCGCCTCAGCTATGCTTCAGTGCAAAGCACAATGGAGCTACGGGTGAACCGGGTTAGGTGAGCAGTTTTTTTTAATCATTTCGTATGGAGTGAGGGGGCTGCATGGGGACATCATTGTGTAAGGGGGGCTGGGGGATATTATTCTCCAGGGAGACTGCGTGGGGACATAATTCTATATGGGGGATATGTGGGAAATAATGTGTAAGGGGATTGTGTGGGGATGTCATTCTGCATGGGGGCTGTGTGGGGACATGATTCTGCATGGACGCTGTGTGGGGACATGATTCTGCATGGGGGCTGTGTGGGGACATGATTTTGCATGGGGCTGTCATTCTGCATGGGGGCTGTGTGGGGCATCATTTTGCATTGGGCTGTGTGGGGACATTATTCTGCCCGGGGACTGTGTGGGGACATCATTCTGCCCGGGGACTGTGTGGGGGCATCATTCTGTCCGGGGACTGTGTGGGGGCATCATTCTGCCTGGGGGCTGTGTGGGGGCATCATTCTGCTTGGGGGCTGTGTGGGGGCATCATTCTGCATGGGGGCTGTGTGGGGACATGATTCTGCATGGGGCTGTCATTCTGCCCGGGGGCTGTGTGGGGACATCATTTTGCATGGGGCTGTGTGGGGACATCATTCTGCCCAGGGACTGTGTGGGGGCATCATTCTGCCCGGGGCTGTGTGGGGACATCATTTTGCATGGGGCTGTGTGGGGACATCATTCTGCCCAGGGACTGTGTGGGGCATCATTCTGTCCGGGGGCTGTGTGGGGACATCATTTTGTATGGGCAGAAGGGTTCTCATTTTGCATCAGGGCTATGTTGGGACATCATAATGTGTGAGGGGGCTGTGCGGACACATCATTCTAGATGGAAGGCTGTGTGGGGACATAATACTGTGCAGTGAGGCTATTTGGGGACGGAAAACCACTGAGGGGTTTTGTGGGGACTTCATATTGTGTGGGAAGCTGTTGATCAAGGTACAAACCGTGAATACCAAGATCAGTAGGATTTCTAACCTTTATAAAAAGCAGCAAGTTCTATTGTTTTGATTCGCTGTTACTGATAAGAATATACGTTACAATCAGCCCTATCATAACATGCATTACCAGTAGCAGGGAATCAATAGACAAAATTCGGCTCAATATTAAGTGATACAAACTAATAATAATAATAATGAGCTGAAATAAGTTGGTTCGGCCTCCACAACATTCACAGAATCTCGTGGCCCCTTGGTAAAATTAATTGCCCATCCCTGATGTAGATTGTTGAAATTCAAGATGAGTTGGAAGGCCCCGATACATAACATGGCTGGCTGACCCTGCTGATTTTAAGGTATATAGAAGCTCAGAGCATTGTATAGATACTAGGGTTGAGCATTCCGATACTGCAAATATCGGGTATCGGCCGATATTGGCTGTATCGGAATTCCGATTCCGAGTACCGATATTTTCGTCATATCGGATACCGGAATCGGGATTGTCACTGTCACTGTCAGTGTCCGTCGGTCGGGTCTGTCAGGAGTCAGCAGCACTTACCCGGCAGAAGATCTCCGGCGGTCACATCCCGGACTGCTTAATGGCCGCCATCCTCTTCTCCCCGGCGGTCACATGCAGTTTCTCGCGATAACTGCAGTGACTGCTGGGTAATCGCGGCCGTAAAGCAGTCCGATGACGTCACCGCCGGGGAAGCTGGTAAGCAGCTGTGCTGCGCCGGGATGTCAGGCTCTGCCTGTCATTCCGATGTAGCAGAGCTGGATCGTCGTGGGACTGTCGTTATGGACTGCGTCGGACAGGTGGTATACTGTTGGTTTGTTTTTTTTATTTTTTTACAGGAGATCGATGGCGTCGCAGGAATGAGAGAGTAATAAAAAAAATGAAAACTGTGTTGTCTCTTTTATTTCATTAAAAGACTTTTTTCTTGCTGTGTCTTTTTTTTACACATTTAAAAACTTTGGGATTAATAATGGATCGGTGTCTTATTGACACCTCTCCATTATTAATGGGCTTATTGTCACCGTGCAATCAACGGTGACATTAACCCCTTATTACCCCGCTTGCCACCGCTACAGGGCAAGTGGGAAGAGCCGGGTAAAGTGCCACAATTGGCACATCTTTTGATGCGCCAAATGTGGGGCTGCTGTAGCCTGGTATTATCAGGCTGTTGAGGGCCAAAATCCATGGGCCTTGACAGTCTTTTAATACCAGGCCGCAGCAGTCTGCATTTTACTTGGCTGGTTAACAAAAATAGGGGGACCCCTACGCCGTTTTTTTTTTCGAGGGGATCCCCTATTTTTGTTAACCAGCCAAGCTAAGCAGACTGCTGTGGCCTGGTATTATCAGGCTTGCAAGGTCCATGGATATTGGATCCTTACCAGCCTGAAAAACCAGGCCTCAGCGGTCTGCTTCATCTGGCTGGTTAACAAAAATAGGGGGGACCCCACGCCAATTTTTTTCGAGGGGATCCCCTATTTTTGTTAATCAGCCAAGATATGCAGACTGCTGTGGCCTGGTATTATCAGGCTGGCAAGGTCCATGGATCTTGGCTCCTTAAAGCCTGAAAATCCAGGCCTCAGCGGTCTGCTTCATCTGGCTGGTTAACAAAAATAGGGGGGACCCCACGCCATTTTTTTTTCGAAGGGAACCCCTATTTTTGTTAATCAGTTCCCTCTGACGTCACTGATGGTGTCCCTGGCTGACCTGAAGTGAAAGTGGAAAGCAATCAATTAAGCTTTCCACTTCCTCTCCTGTCAGCCAGGAGAGGAGCTCATTCATTTGGGGGTTTACTGTGAGGCTGCAGCATTAGCTGCGGTCCCTGCAGTAAACATTAACCCTTTCTGAAGGATTACACCTGGGGACCTGACTGTGCATCGGATTGGTAAGAATAATTTTGCTTTATTATTTTATTTTTATTACAGGAAATGGTTTTAGCAGGTAAATAAAATATGGTCAAAAACTGTGTGATTATTTCATTAAACTTCTTTTTTATTAGAGTGTGTGTGTTTGATTTTTCTTTCATACAATAGGATTAATAATTGATAGTTGTCTAATTGACAGCTCTCAATTATTAACCTGGCTTAAAGTGACCTTTCAATTGCAAGGTCATTTTAACCCCTTATTAACCCATTCGCCACCGCTACAGGGCAATGGGAATAGACGGGCAAAGTGCCAGAAAGGGCAAATCTAATTAGAGATTTGCCCTTTCTGGGGTGTCTGGGGGCAGATGTTAGTAGCCGGGGGGGGGCCAAAAAAAATGGTTCCTCTCTGGGCTATTATTATCTGCCCCCACTCACTGGCTTTGTCTGTCTGGTTGCGAAAATAGGGCGGGAGCCCACGCATTTTTTTTCAGCAATTTTACACCTCATATATATATATACATGTCATTGAATTTGTGACACATATATATATATATTTATATTTATAGTTCATACACTTCTACATAGTATAATAGCCGCTAATTCAATTGCCGGCTTTTGTGAAAATGCAGAACCCGACATGAAATGACACTTGGTGTACATAGGGTTAACCATGTCCTTTGCAATCTGATTTGCACAAACAATTACATCAGTCTATGTGTGCAAAATTTCACACCTGTAGGGGTTAATTAAAGGTGTAAATTCGTAGCAAAAAAGTCCGTTTTTTTTACAACGAATTTACACCTTTAATTAACCCCTACAGGTGTGAAATTTTGCACACATAGACTGATGTAATTGTTTGTGCAAATCAGATTGCAAACGACATGAAAAGACATGGTTAACCCTATGTACACCAAGTGTCATTTCATGTCGGGTGCTTCTGTCTTTTCACAGAAGCCGGCTTTACCCGGCAATTGAATCAGAGGATATTTTACTATGTAGAAGTGTATAAACTATACATATATGTATATATATATATATGTCACAATGACATGTATATATATATATATGTATTCTATGTGTGTATATTTAGTGTTTACAAGGAAAGAAAGAGGTTTTTTTAGTTGCGATATTTTGTTCCCATAGACTTACATGGGACTTCCGGTATCGGTATCGGGTATCGCCGATATTTTAGTGATATCGGCGATACCATTCCGATTCCGATACTTTTGGATATCGGAAAGTATCGCTCAACACTAATAGATACTGTATTAGAAATCCATACAATGTGGATTGACAAAACGGACGTGTGCACAAGAACATGGGACCATATGTGGACCCAGTACATGTTGGCATGCTACAGTCTATTCCCCAGTCAGACATCATTTGTCTAGAATTGTACCTGTATTGTAAAATACATAATACCCCGTAATAAATGATAACTTTTGGCTGGTATGATGTTCACGATTCTTACAGTTTTCCTTTAAAGCCTGGCCTGCAAGTACAGTTGGCCCCCCAGATTCCACTGTTGCATTTACCACCGTTCAAACAAGTAACGTTTATTCTGCATTTTTCGGGAGCAGACGGCCATCTGTCAGAAAAGAAAGTCATATGATATTTAGTATAATAATCTATTAAGCATTTTCCGGTGTCATCATCTAGAAATAATTTAAAGCTTCTCTAAGACTTTCTGACAGGGTCTCCGAGGTCTTCACAAGTCTTTCATGGCTTTGGCTGTCATAGGAATGAATAGTAGGATCTTATTGGGAAGCAATGGAGAAAAGTCCTGCCCATGTGAACCAGGCAAGGGATAGGGGTATATAAGACCTATGGAGACCTGACACTGTCCTCAATTGAGTTATTCTATAGATGGTTTTTGAAATGGTCTATTAAGATAAAGATGTCAAAACCACCCTTAAAGTTGAAAAGTTTTGGTTTTGTTTTTTTCTTCATGTTATATGTTCTTTTAGATACTCTAATGACACTTACTCGCAATAAGCCCCGACATAATTGGTTGGACATCGGCATATGTAGCTATTCACACCGTCTAAGCAGGACCCTCCATGTAAACACTGATGATGCTGACAGTCGTCCACATTAATGTCACAGTTTTCGCCTGTGTATCCTGAAGAACAGTCACACCGATAGCCGTTCTCTAGGTCATAGCACGTACCATGTGCACAGGGCTTGGACTTACAATCGTCAATATTGAGCTCACAATAGACACCCTCCCATCCCGATGGACACGTACAGCTGAAGGAGTTGAACAGATCTTGACATTGTCCACCATGCTGACAGGGGGCATGATTACATACGTCTTCTCCTTGGCATCCAAGTTCCAGTGACACGACTTCACTTTTAATGAAATGTTGAGGAAATGATTGCTCAGCAAATGGAAGGTATAGGTCTCCGATGGAAATTTGTCCAAGGCATCCAGTGTAATTTTTCGCTAGGTTAACAGCAGTGTCTTCTAATAGGAAAGTCAAGCTGCCACCATTGGCCTGCTGCGCCATATCGCGCCCATCTAAACTTATTATCCACTGAGAAGCCACATCTGTAGCCTCGGCCATCGTTATCTGAACTCTGTGCCATAAGGCATCAGAAATTGTGGTCTTTGAGTCAAAACGGATTCCTTCCACACTGTTCCCACTATGTAAAGTGATTAGTAATCGACCGGTCTGAATGAAGACAGAGATATAGTCCAGATCTTTGGAGGCTTCAAGCAAAACCGCATCCGTATCCCTGGTCCGGAAGTCCAATGAAACAGATGCAACCTGAAATTCTGATGAATTATGGGATATAAATGTCACCGAGCTTTCTTCTTTAAAAGTGGCATTGACCAGACCTGCAGATAGGAGAGAGGTCAAATCATCTCAAACTCGAACAGTCTCACAATTATTAATTCAGGAGTATAATACAACATTTGTCCTCCTAGGAAAAATGTTATCTTTGGCCTGACATTCTCTAAAACTAATAAAACAAAAGGTTGTAAAATAAAAAGAAGTCATATTCATCTTACTGCCCCCCAGCTGCCCCACTTTCTATTCTCTCTGGTCCTCTCTTGACTTCCTAATCAAACAATGATGTCCTGACATGACCATATGACCACAAGCCAATCACAGGCTGTTGTGGGCAATTGTTTCGAGACATCACGTTATATTCCCAACTGTGTTTTGTTCCGATTCTGACTTTTAATTTACAGTGTTCATTCAGAAATACAAATAAAGGATTAAAAAATGTAAAATGCTTCAGATGAGAAAATAAAAACTGGTATAAAGTGAATAATCCTTACAAGTATACCCTCCAGTAAAGTCCTTGCAGGTGGACTCTAGTGGACAAGGCCTCCGCTGACACCACACCGGCTCTTCACATGTTGGTCCAGTGTAGTTGGCAGAACATTTGCAGGTGAAGTCATTCCAGGTAACGGTGCAATTTCCATAATTCTTACATGGACTGGACTAGAGAAATGAAGATGAAAATCTATCAATTCCCTTCATCATGAAAAGAAAGCTGTAGCTGTAATGCAGCCAGAAACATTGTGATTAATCTGCATTATTTACACTTTTTTTTGCAAATACACTTTTTCTGTGTTTGCAGCCTCGCGTGCACAATGCAGCTTCACACCCTCTATTTATATGGAATGTGCAGACAGGGGAATGGGAAAGATGAGCTATTGGATGGTCAGGAAGAGGTCACGGGCCACTTTTTTGTTCTGCAGTGCAGCTGTGCAGCTTGAAGACTCCTACTCCCATTATTTTAGCCTGGATTAATTGATCAGGCAGAACGCTGATTAAGCAGGAGAACCTTGCAATCAATCAGGCTGAATGTTGGATTCACGACTTAACAGGTCTCTCCATCTCTCAGAACTAATTTTTTGATCAGTGTAGGAAGGATACAAAACGTTCAACAATGGACCATGGAGTCACTAAAAAGAGGGTGGGGTGACCAGGAGAAGTGTGTGGAGGGGCATGGGAGGCAGGACCACATGCAGTCTGCATGCATCGGGGACCATGGAGAGAAGTATGGGGAACAGGGTGCATCAGAATTAGTCTGTAAGGGAGAGGGGCACAAGAGATGGGGGCGTGCATTTGTGTGAGATGGGAAGTGTCCATTCTGCAGCCAACTCTTGAGCCTAGAAGAATGAGTAACACACTGGACTCCAGATATGCAACATCCCTAAATCCACTTTATGGATGCAGACCTTAGTATCCCTGGTAGCCAGAGAAAGGTTTAATATTAACATTTTCACTGTCTTAAACCCCATGGATGTTACTATAACCCCATTAAAGGTGTTGTCGGACGCTGCTCACTTTGGCATCGGGAGGTGAGCACATGCTGACACAATCGTCAGGTATTGTGTACGTGTCCGCAGATCCACAGCATGTTACCTACTAATGCAGAGGTGAGCCTTGCTGGAAAACCACTATAAGTAGCAGAACTAGTTATGCCAAATTATTTGGAGCTATAGAGCAATATTTATATGTCTGGTTGAGGACAGACCAGATTAGAAGAAGACAGAGAACGAACACAGATCTATTAGGTTTTAAGTGTTCACATGGAATGGATTGTGTAAGGTAATACTGCGGAATTATTCAGAAAATGTACTTTTTTTTTAACAATTGTGACAGTGCAAAATGATAATAAAAAAACCTCTGTAAAAATATATTACACCAGCAATGAAGAACACAACTTGAACAGGTATATTATTTTGAACCATCAAAAAAAGTATCTTTTCCAATCACTATCTGGAATATTTGGGATTTAAAATATTATTTTTGTCAAAGAACTCCTGAAAAGCAGAGTATGGCATTGTAAAATGCATATAATATATATAACAATATAATAAATGTGGCAGGAACATTATTTTCAGATAGGGTATGCTCACCTGACACACGTCATCAGACACACAATTCTTCGTGACATTACTGAAGGACGCTGGATAAACTCCATCATCTTCACTATCCAGTGAGAAAAAGTCCAAACGCTTTTCCTTTATTCGAACATCTTGGAGACATCCTTTGAAATATCCACCCCACTGCTCGATGTTTTCATCTGGTGGCATTCCTCCAATGTGGACGGTGTCTTCTGCAGAAATGGATATTGGTGGGAGCTGCTCTAACTCTTCTTCAAACTTGTTAATATTTAGTTTGACAAGTCCCTTAATAAAAAATATATTAATCATGTGCTTTATGCCATTGCTGACATATTCCTTGAAAGAGATCATTTCTGACAAAAGCTTAATATGAATTTGTCCAGATTTTAGGTAGATTGATAAGTAATCGGTGGTATCATTACTGATCTGCAGCACCAGGCCATCTGGCTTAAGGGTCCTAACAAATGCAGATATATCAAAAGCGTCGCCTAAATTTTGGGTGATTGTGAAGTTAGCAAAACTAGGAATATCTTCCCAGAAGAAGGTCCCAGGTGTGAATTCTGTGGAAATAGAGAGAAATAAATGTACATCCAATCAAACAGCTAGAAAATGAGACAAGTAGACTGGGAGTCCACAAGACTAGTGATACAAGGGATAAAAGGCTTTTGCACCTAGAGAAGAACAACCTATAGCATACAAACTAACAAAACATCTGGAGGCCCCTGGAAAAAAAATTGGAGACCCCCCCTGGAGAACTTGAAGAGTTGGCAAATCTCCTGGGTAGTATTACACAACACAAAGCTGAAACAGGCTAATAGATAAGAATCCGTAAACACGTATATACCTTCTAAGCAGGTCGGACCTGTATACGGTCTGACACAGGCACATTCATGGTTGATCCATCGGTCAATGCATTTTGATCCATGGTGACACGGACTGGATTTGCACCAGTCTGTTTTGTTACATCCCAGAGTGATATCATAGGATTGGTCATCTCCAATACGCTGTGGTAGCAGAACTCTGGAGTCAATCGTAAGATCTTCTAAACATCCGGTAAAATTTTGCTTGCTCTGTGTATTGTCTAGCAGAGAGACCTGGGTAAGACCGCCTATGTAGACCTTTGTGAATGACTTCAGAAGCTCAGGATCATACTCGGTGAGTAAAGGTTGAAAGTGAGAACAAGTACCATTGGTGCAATTTTCATGGTGAAGCAATAGATGAAGGTCTGAATTCAAAGTCACCTCTGCTTTATGCCAATCACCGTCATCTACATAATGTTTAATTATAACCACGGCTGAAGAACTATTGGGACTATTGACGTTTTTGTATAGGACTTGCAGCAATCCATTAAAGAGTTCAAGTATTAGATAACTTGTTTCATTACCTCGATATAGGAGAACCATATCTGGCAAAGTTGTTCTAAACCGTACTGCCATGTGGACCGTGTCTTCAGTACTCGTCCTACTACTATTGGACACTTCCAGTTCATAGATCACATACCCACTCGATGAGAAGGAAAATGTGGTGGGAATGGAACAATCCTGCCCATAAAAGCCTGGTTGGCATTTGCAGGAATGAGCATGGATCTCATCTTCATAGGTGGGAATGCACATGGCACCATTTTGGCAGCTATGATTTATGCACCCCAGCAGCTCTATGGAGCAGTTTTTACCTCCCCAAGGTGCTGGACAATTACAGGTATAGTCTGCAACTCCATCTTCACAGGTTGCTCCATTCTCACATGGATTGCGTTCGCAGTCATCAATGTTTATACTGCAAAGCACACCTAGAAAATACAAGCAAATAATGTCAGTGCTCTCTATGGACTTCAAGCAAGGACAATACAAGGATCATGGACCCGTCCATCGATGAGAACGCTCTAGGTATTCAACCACCATAAATGGGTTAAACATATCTTTGCTGCATTGGGTGATAATAACCAGGCAATGCAGATACTGAGAGTGCATGGCTATATTCCACACCGGGTATATACAGCCATCTCACATCGGGTATATACACCATCTCCACACCGGGTGTTTACGGCCATCTCCACTTTGCCCATACTAATCTCTACATTTCTCTTCATCAGATCACTACGAAATATGTAACACCACAATGAAAAAACGTGATGGATCCCCATTATAAACATCAACAGATGTTGCTGAGCACCACTACAGAAGGGAGAACAGATCTTAAATGTATATTATTTTTCAGAGCCCCTTATACTGAGGTAGAGAATTAAAAACAAGCGTTTTGAAAATTACCATGCAGACCCCTGTAAACACCAGCAGATGGCACAGTTACCATCTTATGTCAATACGCTATGCTTCTGTCAGTCCTTTAATGTAAAAAGTGTTACCTAGATAGAGAACGCAAGAGACATTGGAAGGTGCATCTGCAAATCCAACCCCTAACCCTCATGTGTCTGGTTCTTCCAGCCCTACAGGTTCATTCTCTTGGACTATTCAACTAGAAGGAGCAGACACATGAAATATATATTCCTTCATATATCCTAGTGTTTCTTTTCATTCATCAGGATGTACTGCAGAAAAAGCAAAGGCTTGGATTGAATTATTCTTTTAATAAGCAACTATAGGTCAGATCACCCCTGAACAGGGCCAGATTTGCAGAACCCAACCAGCATCGAGCAATGAGATCCACAACTTATTACTTATGGCCCCTGGCGATGCCTAAAACAGCTGGATCTGTGTGGGGTGACGGATGTTGAATCCACTCCGATCTGATTTTGGTGACCCTGGTTAAGAACAGGTCATCAATAGCAAGGTAGTGGAACAACCCGGTAACATTTTTAGCAATTTGTGCTACAGTAACTTCTTTCTTAGATTGACCTAGTTAGGCTAGCCTTTGTTCCCCAAAAATATCAATGGGCCTTGGACCTCCATAACCAGAGGTGTGACTAGAGTCCTAGGGGCCACGTTGCAAGATTTGAACATCCCCCACGAGTGTAAGTGGTGAACCGGAGCAGTGTTGTCAGTTCGACATGCGCTCTGGGGATGGAACTACCACTGTTGCTGGGGGATGACTTGTCTGTACGGGGAGGACCTGAACACCTGACAGAAAGGGGCATGGGGGAGATAAAAGGGACTGAGCCCGGGAAAATGAGAGACTTGGCGGGAAGGCGACTACAGACCAGGACGAAGGTTGACTCCCTCTCCACTGCTCCGATTATCACCGCCAGTGACGCCAACTCCTTAAAGACTGACTCACCTTCCCAGCACTCACCTACTGTATCGTCACCGAGTGCTCAGATACCGGCCCGATCGATACAGTACAGAGCAGGAGACATTTCTCATCCTCCAGAATGTTGTGAGTCCGTGCGAGGCCTTCTCACCCCTGCAGCCTGTACGGCGGTGTCTTCCCGATGTACTACTTCACTCCAGAGGAAACAACAGAAGGAACTGAATTACGCATTAACGGACACAAGACCAACAGACCCGGATACTTCAGTACAGTCAGGGGACAGTGCATCTCGTTCCTATGCAGCAGAGCTAGAGACTTTGTCCATGGACTACGACACAGTCGGGAGTTGTTCCAACCTCTCCCCAACAAGAACTCCAACACCTCCTGTGTATAATGTTACTGCTGATCACTGTATTACCTAAACAATGACACTATATACAAATCTCCTGTGTATATTGTCACTGGTGATCACTGTATTATCTGTACACTATATACACAGGAGATCTGTATATAGTGTAATGTCACCGATGATCACTGTATTACCTGTACACTATATACAGAGCTCCAGTGTATAATGTCTCTGGTGATCACTGTATTACCTGTACACTTACGCCATGTACTGTATACTATGTACAGAGCTCCTGTGTTCAAAACAAACTGTGCTGTTCAAAAAGTCAGCATAGGGAAAGTATAATTATTATCAAATTGTCAAAGACAAAAAAATCCCTGATTATTAAAATGTAACTTTTATTTACACTATTAAGAATATAAGATTAAAATTTGCAAAGGTCAGTATGTGATTTTGACCTAGTAGGGAAAAATAACAATATCTATCACATCATTGGGGAGGCTCAGGACTGTTTCTTAATAGCATTAGTCACTATACACAGAGCTCCTGTGTATAATGTCACCAGTGATCACAGTATCAACTGTACACTGATACTATATACAGAGCTCCTGTGTATAATATAACTGGTAATCCCTGTATTAGGCTGGAATCACACCAGGGTGAGAGCATCGGATGCGATATGCTAATGACCCTCGGCTCCAGCTTTGCTGCGAGCAGGAGCAGAGTGTCAAGCTACTGTGCAGCGATTCTCTCGTATGAGAGGATCGGTGCACAGGTGCAGAGAAGATGGGGAAAGTAATTTCTTCATCTCCTCCATAGCCTGACTCGACATATATCCGACTGCACTGGGGTGACATCCAAGTGCAGTCTGATATTTCACTCGCACTCATAGACTTGTATGGGTGCGAGTGAGCTGAGTCTCGCTGCCACACTCAGCATGCTGCGATTGTTCTCTCATGCTGAATCAGCATTAGAAAATATCAGATCTGAGTTGCCCTTTAGAATAACATTGGGCAGAGTGCTATACGATATTTTATCGCATAGAACACAGCCGTGATATACAATAGTGTGACTCCGGCCTTACGTGAATACTATACCTACTTCAGACCTACTTCACCACTCTGATCTCCTCACTAGCCAACAACCCCAAGAAACTTTTTGACACTTTTCACTCCCTCCTCAGGCCAAAAACACAAGCCCATATCACAGACATTTGTGCTGATGACCTGGCCTTCCACTTTATAGAAAAAATAGATACTATCCGTCAGGAAATCTGCTCTCAACCACCAAGTGCTGTGACTCCCATCCCTCCCTGCATTTCCCATGGCTCACTTTCCACATTTGATCCCATCACAGAAGAAGAAGTCTCCAGACTCCTCTCTTCCTCTCGTCCGACTACATGCACTACCGACCCTATTCCCTCACATCTCCTCCAGTCTCTCTCTCCAGTTGTCACAACTCACCTAACTACAATCTTTAATCCCTCACTGTCCTCTGGCATTTTCCCATCCTCCTTCAAACACTCCATCATTACTCCATTACTAAAGAAACCAGCTCTCGACCCTTCCTGCACACACAACTACAGACCGGTCTCCAATCTCCCCTTCATCTCTAAACTTTTTGAGCGCCTAGTCTACTCCCGACTTACCCGTTACCTCTCCACTCACTCCCTTCTAGACCCTTCACAGTCCGGCTTCTGCCCCCTACATTCGACTGAAACTGCACTCATCAAAGTGACCAATGACCTTCTGACAGCAAAACTTAACGGTGACCACTCTCTGCTCATTCTTCTAGACCTTTCTGCAGCTTTCGACACAGTTGACCACCGTCTCCTACTGTCTAGGTTCCAGTCACTTGGTATTAAGGACACTGCTCTCTCCTGGCTCTCTTCCTATTTTTTTGACCGCTCCTTCAGTGTTTCGTTCTCTGGCTCCACGTCATCTCCTCTTCTCTCTCTACACGGCCCCAATTGGACAGCCCATCAGCAGATTTGGCTTTCAGTACCATCTTTATGCTGATGACACACAACTATACATGTCATCCCCGACCTTACCCCGCTGTACTACAGAATGCCAGTGACTGTCTGTCCGCAGTCTCCAACATCATGTCCGCTCTCTATCTGAAACTCAACCTCTCCAAAACTGAACTTCTTCTGCTCCCGCCGTCTACTAACCTAACTAAATTTGACATTTCCCTCTCCGTGGGCTGGCACCATAATAACACCCAGGCAGCAGGCTGCTGTCTGGGTGTTATGTTTGACACCAATCTCTCCTTCACCTCCCATATACAATCTCTTGCCCGCTATTGCCGCCTACACCTAAAGAACATCTCTACAATCTGCCCTTTTCTCACCATGGAAACAACAAAAAACCCTCACTGTAGCATTGATCCACTCCCGCCTGGACTACTGCAACTCTCTATTACTTGGCCTCCCCATTACTCGACTATCCCCTCTCCAGTCCATCCTTAATGCAGCAGCCAGGGTCATCCATCTGGCTAATCGGTATTCGGACGCGTCCGCTCTTCGCCAGTCCTTACACTGGCTGCCCTTTCATTATAGGATCCAATTCAAAGTACTTGTTCTCACCCACAAAGCTCTCCACAGTGCGGCACCCCCCTACATCTCCTCCCTCATTTCTATCTATCGGCCTAACCGACTGTTGCGCTCTGCAAATGACTTTCGACTAAACTCTGCACTAATCCGTACCTCCCACTCCTGACTCCAAGACTTCTCCCGCGCTGCGCAAATCCTCTGGAATACTCTACCCCAAGAAATTAGGACTATCCACAATTTGCATGGTTTCAGGCGCTCCCTCAAAGCACATTTGTTCAGAGCGGCCTATCACGTTCACTAATCAAAGTCATTCTATGTGTAAGTGTGCATGTGTAGCCCATTCACTATCTCCATCCATCCCTCACTCCCTCAAGATGGCTGGACCATCATTGTAAATACACCATTGTATATACACACCTGTACTTTGTATCTCCCCCACCTCATTGTAGATTGTAAGCTCTCACGAGCAGGGTCATCTTATTTTGCTTTAATTATTGTATTGTTAACGCTGTCACTTATGAATTGTGTTTTGAAACTGTTAAACTGTAAAGCGCTGCGGAATATGTTGGCGCTATATAAATAAAGATTATTATTATTATTATACACTATATACAGAGCTCCTGTGTATAATGTCACCAATGATCAGTGTATTATCTGTGTACTGACACTATATACAGAGCTCCTGTGTATAAGGTAATTTGCTATCACTATATTACCTGCATACTATACACAAAGCTCCTGTGTATAATGTCACTTCACTGCTGATCCCTGTATTACCTGTACACTGACACTAAATAGAGAGCTACTGTGTGTCACCGTTGAACCCCATATTTCCTGTACACTGAAACTATATACAGAGCTTCTGTGTATAATGTCACCAGTGATCCCTGTATTACCTGTATACTATCCACTACATAGAGAGCTCCTGTGTATAATGTCACAGTGATCCTGTATTACTTGTACACTGACACTATATACAGAGCTATGTGTATGTCACTGGTGATCACTGTATTACCTGTACACTATATACTACATACAGGTCTCTGTGTATAATTTCACTAGTGATCATGGATTGCCTGTACACTGACACTATAAACAGAGCTCCTGTGTTAATGTCATTGCTGATCACTGTATTACTGTACACTGACACTATATACAGAGCTACTGTGTATGTCACTAGTGATCACTATATTACCTGTACACTATATACTATATACAGAGTCCTTTGCATAATGTCACTGGTGATGTATATTATCTGTACACTATATCAGAGTTTCTGTGTATAATGTCACTGGTGATCACTGTATTACCTGTACACTGACATTATATACAGAACTCCTTTGTATATGTCATGGGTGATTACTATATTACCTTTACACTATATACTATATACAGAGCTCCTGGTATAATGTCACTGGTGATTACTATATTACCTGTACACTATATTCAGAGCTTCTGTGTATAATGTCACTGGTGATCACTGTATTACCTGTATACTGACACTATATACAGAGCCCTGTGTATAATGTCACTGGTGATCACTGTATTACCTGTACACTATACACTATATACAGAGCTCCTGTGTATAATGTCACTGGTGATCACTGTATTACCTGTACACTATACACTATATAGAGAGCTCTGTGTATAATGTCTCTGGTGATCATATTACCTGTACTTATACACTATGTACAGAGCTTCTGTGAATAATGTCACTGGTATCCTGTATTACCTGCACATTGACATATATACAGAGCTCTGTGTATAATTTCACTGGTGATCATGATAACTGTACACTATACACTATATACAGAGCTCCGTGTATGTCACTGGTGATCACTGTACTACCTGTATGTATACACTATATCAGAGCTCCTGTGTATTTCACTGTACTATCATACACTTACTATGCATGGAGTGCTATGTATAATGTCACTGTGATCACTAATTACTGTTCACTGACATATATACAGAGCTCCTGTGTTTAATCTCACTGGTGATTACTATATTACCTGTACACTATACACTGTATACAGGACTACTGTGTAATTCACTGGTGATCACTGTATTACCTGTACACTGACACTATATACAGAGCTCCTGTGTTTAATGTCACTGGTGATTACTATATTACCTGTACACTATACACTGTATACAGAGCTACTGTGTATGTCACTGGTGATCTCTGTATTACCTGTACACTATATACTATATACAGAGCTCCTTTGCATAATGTCATGGTGATCCCTGTATTACCTGTACACTATATACTGAACTCTGTGTATAATGTCACTGGTGATCCCTGTATTACCTGTACACTATAATAGAGTCCTGTGTATAATGTCACTGGTGATCCAGTATTACATGTACACTATATACAGAGTTCCTGTGTATAAATGTCATGGTGATTACTATATTACCTGTACACTATATACAGAGCTTCTGTGTATAATGTCACTGGTGATCACTTTATTACCTGTACACTATACACAGAGCTCCTGTGTATAATGTCACTGGTGATTACTATATTACCTGTACATTATATACAGAGCTCCTGTGTTTAATGTCACTGGTGATCACTATATTACTTGTACACTGACACTATATACAGAGGTCCTTACTGGTGACATAACTTCCTGATTGCTGCAACCCCCACCTATCCTGAGAACCAGAGCTGTGAAGATCCCTGTCTGAATGGAGCGGTGATTGAGTATCGGCACTGCTGTTCCATATTACAAGAACTCTGGTCAGATACAGTACAGACCAAAAGTTTGGACACACCTTCTCATTCAAAGATTTTTATGTATTTACATGACTATGAAAATTGTAGAATCACACTGAAGGCATCAAAACTATGAATTAACACATGTGGAATTATACATTACACTTTACAAAAAAGTGTGAAACAACTGAATATACAGTATGTCTTATATTGTAGGTTCTTCAAAGTAGCCACCTTTTGCTTTGATTACTGCTTTGCACGCAGAAAAGGTGAACGGATGGACTCTACATGCCTGGTTCCCACCGTGAAGCATGGAGGAGGAGGTGTGATGGTGTGGGGGTGCTTTGCTGGTGACACTGTTGGGGATTTATTCAAAATTGAAGCGGTGAGCGGTCCAGTTCACCCCAAACCATCTCGATTAGGTTCAGGTCTGGTGACTGTGGAGGCCAGGTCATCTGGCGTAGCACCCCATCACTCTCCTTCTTGGTCAAATACCCCTTACACAGTCTGGAGGTGTTTGGGGTCATTGTCCTGTTGAAAAATAAATGATGGTCCAACTAAACGCAAACCGGATGGAATAGCATGCTGCTGCAAGATGCTGTGGAAGCCATGCTGGTTCACTATGCCTTCAATTTTGAATAAATCCCCAACAGTGTCACCAGCAAAGCACCCCCACACCATCACACCACCTCCTCCATGCTTCACGGTGGGAACCAGGCATGTAGAGTCCATCCGTTCACCTTTTCTGCGTGCAAAGCAGTAATCAAAGCAAAAGGTGGCTACTTTGAAGAACCTAGAATATAAGACATATTTTCAGTTGTTTCACACTTTTTTGTAAAGTGTAATGTATAATTCCACATGTGTTACTTCATAGTTTTGATGCCTTCAGTGTGATTCTACAATTTTCATAGTCGTGAAAATACAGAAAAATCATTGAATGAGAAGGTGTGTCCAAACTTTTGGTCTGTACTGTACATCATCATATTTTATTTAAGAAATCCTTAAAAAATAAAGTAGGAGAACGTTCTATAACCAACCAAACCAAGTGTTAGATGTACCATCAGCTAATTACATCTTGTTCCATTTTACCCCGGCTCACGTTTTGCCATCTATTCTGACCCACACTGTTTCAGCTTTGTGCAGATTACCCTAATAATCTGATAAACATGACATGTGGCACATGTATCAAGGTTTGTACTGACCGGCGAGCCAGAAAAACAAATGTGATCCTCAGTAAGCAGTAAATATGCAGGTTATGTGTATGGAGGATCTGGAAGGAGGTAGGGACATCACATTTCTGATGACGGGGCACTGTATGCCTCACTCTGCTCTAGGCTGGCATACAGAAATTCTTTTCAAGCAAAAGTTAATCCAACTTTAATGAAATTCTAAGTTATCTCATCTGTAATACAGTAATAACAGGGGCACGGGCAAAATCAGGCACAGTCCTCAAAGTCAGGCCTAAGACACACATGTAGTCACTAATCTAAAGAGCTCTGTAACGCAAATCATCCAAAGTCCATACATAGCTGGCTATATTGTACTAAACCGCAAACAAGAAGAATTCAGTCACATGTATGAATAAAGCCACCATCACTCCATGTAAATGGCCCAAACCATTTCCAGTTTCTTATATAGCGCCAACATTTTCTGCAGGTCTGCACAGAGATTGTCATCACGCAATGCCTGTCTCTAAGGGAGCTCACAAAATAAAATCTGTTCTTCCATCACCGGTTTGCCTTTAGAGCTTTGGATTAGGGATGTGTGGACCCGTGAAAGTTTGGGTTCTGGTATACGACACAAACTTTATTCCAAAGTTTGGTCCAGGTATCAGAACTGTACCTGAACCCCATTGAAAACAGTGAGGACCCGAACTTTTGAGCTGGAAAATCTCTCTCTCTGCTCCCGGACACATCCCCCAGAACTCCAAACATGACAAAGGACTTCCGATAGAAGTCTGCGTTCGGTGTTTAACACCGGACACTAACTGTCCGGTACGAATCCCAAACTTTGAAGTTTGCTTTCACTCATCTCTACTAGGGATGAAATTGAAAACCCATGTAGACCATCATGTCATTGAAAATACAGGTCTCCTTAAAAAGGGCAGAGGTGCTGATTGGGAGAGGAGCCGCTGCCAGGCACCATTTCCTGGCAGCTTAAGTCCTTGAACAGAAAGGGTTGACATGTCGAAGTTCAACTACAATGGAGGTGTTCCAACTGTCCCTAGAACACACAAGATGATTTGTTGGTCTCTCTAAAACTGGGGGGATAGAGCTGATGACCATCCAATGTGTACCGCAATCTTCATCATTTATTTTAAACTAGATGGAGACCAGATGGAATCGCATCGGGAGGGCGGTAATGTCACGATGGGGGCAGGCTTTGCAGCGTTGAGAATCTCTCTCCCCATGTGCTCACCCACCTATCCACTCTCTCTTTCCCCATGTGTTGACTTCTCCCATCTGTGCTGTCTTCTTTGACCTGTCTACCTCATGTGCTCTCCCCCTTGTCTGCTATTTCTCTCTCTGACATTATAGCAGGAGATCGCGAGGATATATTTTGTGAGTTAAAATATTGTTTAAAAACAGTCAGTGAAATATTTTACCTCCCAAAATGAATCCACTGTGATGCGCTGCTGTAATGTCAGTATTGTCTTTTGCTTCTTCCCCTGCCCAGGAGTTGTGGAATGCTCCGTACACGGTCAGACACAGACAATTTTTAAAATGAACTTTCGTTAATGTGACCGGCTTCCTCTGCCTGTAGACACGTCGCGCATCTGCCACCGGGATCAGCCGAATGATTCACTGCGCCTGTGCGGAATTCGTGCAGGCGCAGTAAATCAGACCGCCGCAATCTTTGTGCAGACAGATAGCGGAGGTCACATTACAACTGCGCATGCGCTCCTCCTGTACAAACATGGCGGCGGTCAGTGAATCATTCGGCTGATCGTGGCGGCAGCCTGTTTGCGAAGGTGTTCCACTGGGGGTACCGCTCGAGAGGCTGCGTACGGCGTATAGTGTGTGTGTGTGGTTCGTACGGCATATACAGAGTGTGTGTGTGGTGCGTACGGTATATACAGTGTGTGTGTGGTGCATACGGCGTATACAGTGTGTGTGTGTGGTGCGACGGTGTTCTGCTGGTGGTACCGCGCAAAAGGCTGGTTCCACCAGCAGTTTCCATATTGAGACACACATCACTTGGGTGTCCCAATATGGCGGTCGGTGAACTTGCGCCACTTGGAATGCTGGGATCCGAACACATCTGGATGGAACAGGATGTTAAGACATTACAAGGTAAGTATATGTTAGATGTAGCTGACTTTATTTAATTAATTGCACTAGTATAAAATGTCTCTTACAAAAACTTTCTTCACTATATTGGAGACCTAGAGAGGTTACCGCTTTTAACTCTGGTTCTAATAAAAATATTTCCCCTTACAAAGTCTAGTAGAAAAAAAAACAGCCATTGTTTTCTTTTGTAACATCCATCTCCTTCCTAAAATATTAACCAGCTGTACACCCATTAATAGCAACCCTCCTCTTTACTACTGAATCTAAATCATCTGTGTGTCGCGGCCAGAGAACAGACCGGCTGCAGGTCTCCTGTCCCAAAATCAGGGTATATGAGGCTGCGGCATTTGAGTCAGGAGATCTGCAGCGGATCCATCTATCACTGTCCGTGCTTGGAAATTGACACACACATGTGAGAATGCCACCTAAGGCATACTATATCTCAAAATTAGTAAAGACAACAGCAGTCCAAACATTTGCGTTTTCAAGAAGATTCTTTAAGGAGTGCATTAGCCAACATCTACAGTGCTGTACTTATGAAACAACTCTATATTGTGCAATCTGAATATTCAATGAAAGTCTTAATGACCCAAACATCATATACTGTATATTGTATGATGCTTTCCCACGGGCATTTCACTGATGAACTGCGGTGACCTCAATGAGATCCCCGTTAGCACAGTGAGAAAATTCTCAAGTACTATTGGTGATCTCATTGAGGTCACCCCAGTTCATCGTCCCGGCTCACAGCGAGCTGCCAGTGGAAACACAGTTTCAGTAAACAGCGGTAACCTCTATGGTGTCACCGCTCGTCAGTAAAGCTGCGATCACTGCAGGTCATAGTCTCCTTGCTTTCAGCCTGGACAGTCACATCATGCCACCGTTCAGTTTGCAAACCAGATGTTACAGAGATGGATTACAGCGTGGGACAGTATGGTTTATCTTCACGTCGGACAGGTGAGGATATGGTTATTATTTTTGTTTTGTTTTTTTAAAGGGACATGAGCTTCTATGGATTAGGCGTAAAAGATGAGTATAACTATTTTTATGCTTAAACAAATGTGAAAAACAGGGTGTTTAGTTTTATATTTCAAACAAAGGATTTTATTAATGCTGTGTATTTATTTCAAAACTTATTCTGGGGTTAGTAATTGGGGTCGTCTTATAGACGCCTCTCAATTACTAACCCCTGGGCTTGATGTCAGCTGACAATACAAAGCAGACATCAATCCCAGAAATATTACCCTACTTGCCACCACCAAAAGGCAAGTAGGAAGAGAGAGCCTAAGCGCCAGATTTCGCACATATTATGGATGCTCCATTTCTGGAGCAGTTGAGGGCCGATGTTGGTAGCCTGGGAGAGGGGTTAAATATCTCTAATCCCTTCCCAGACTATTAATAACAACCCACAGCTGTTTGTTTAGACTTTGCTGGTTTCAATTTGAATTTATAGGGGGACCGTATGTAATTTTTTTTCTGAGGTCCCCATAAATTCACCAGTAAAGGCTAAGCAAACTGCTGTGAGCTGTTATTAATAGCCTGGGAACCTTTTTGTATATTGTCCCTTACCAGATTATTAACATCAGCCCTCAGCTGTCGGCTTTCCCTATGCTGGTTATGAAAATTACACTGGAGCCCATGCCATTTTTCTAAATTTAATTCTGTATTTGACACAGTAGGGACACAGCAGGTGCTGAATACAACTCTCATCATTGTCGCCTGGTCGCGCTGCTCTCAGGGAGACAAAGTGACAATAATGAGCGCTGCTTTCAGCACCCGACACCTGGGATCAGCGCAAACTATGCTGCTTCTTCCCAGGCTCCAGTAGGTGACACATGGACAGCAAATGGATACACAAATGTCACATATGTACATATGGATGGTACACGGACATGGACCACGGATCTCACCAGCACTGGTTTTTGTTGTACAGGAATCACCAGGACGTGTGAAGGAGGCAGATGAGACAGTGTGGTGGCATCAACCATCACCAACTATTTGCTCTGATAGAATATTTCTACATCATCTGAATATCTCAACACTTTATGACCAATACCTGAAAAAAGAAAAACTCATCTGTGGTTTGTTTCTGTCTTTATGAATTACATCTACCATCTATGTACAAGCAAAGATAGTTTTTTTTTTCCTAATATTTAGAGGAGGCTTCAAGAGAAGAAATTGCCGTGGAAAATGCCCACTAGTGATCTATTGCATATTATGACTGCGAATCCACTCCTGTAGATTTGGTTGCAAATTTGGAGTGGATTTTACCAGGTTTTGCAAAAGGTAAAATCCACAGCTTTTTAAACACAAGAATGATTTGATTTTCGCACTCATAATTTTTCTACTAGATGAAGACGGAGGTTTGAAAAGAAATGGCTATGGACTTACAATGCAGCATCATCAGCCACGTCTGAACTTATGTTTTGCAATGCCATGAAAAACAGTCTAACTACTATATCTGTGGATGTGGAAAATGATTCATTTCATGCACAGGTTACAGACACAGCCCCATTTAGGCTAAGTTCACACTGGGGTTTTTTTGCTGCAGCAAAATCTGAGTGTTTGGCAGGAAAGAAGCTGCAACAAAAACGTCGGTTTTGCTGCGTTTTTGGTGCATTTTTTTCATGCGTTTTTTCAATTTAATTCATTGGGTGAAAAATGCTGAAAGAAGTGACATGCTCCATGTCCAAACAAACAAACAAAGCACAGAATACTGATGACAAAAAAACAAGCTGTGTGCATGAGATTTCTGAAATCTCAGACATAGCTGGTACTGTCAAATGCAGCTGAAAATAAGCATAAAAAAAACCCAGCAAGAACGCAGAGTGTGAACTTAGCCTTCATGTGGTTTGCAAAATGCCAAACATCTATCTGCATGCACATTTAGTTCTGCAAATAATCTGCCATGTGTGAACCTACTCTAAAGCCAATTTCATACATCCGTAAACTCCTTCAGATATGGATATGAATGAGATCACTCAGGTAGGGAGACCCAGAGCCTCTATGGCTGTGGATTATCCAACATTGGCTGTGGGGGGTTTATTCAGATGACAGGGCAAATTGGTTCAAGACTGGACCTCTAATGCATGGACTGGCCGCTGGTCTGCTGACTCACGTGTGGCAGCTTCATGCATTTATACGAGTCCGTCCAGCTCAGGTTGGAAGAGCCGCAGCCAGTCCATGCATTGTGGTCTGATCTAGGACCTATTTGCACGGACGTCTGTGTTGGCATATGCAACAGATTAGGACTTATTTTAAGTAAAAGGAGGACTTTATGCTGACCTGATAGTAGATGGCGATGTTGTGTAACGTTTCCTTTTGTTTCATGTATTGTATAAGAAATAGTCTCACTTGTAGTTTCGCTGTAGCAATATGTTATATGCTGAGCCGCCTCTAGGGGTCTCACTACCTGGATGTATTCAGAGGATAGAGAGGAGGGACTCGTTGGTAAGAGCATGAGACAGGAAGCATTCATGTAATGTGGCTGAGAGAACGTGCACACAATAAAAGTAACCCGTTACCACAATCGTGTCAGAGGCATAAACAAGAAATAGAACATGGTGGCAGCAGGGCTGAACCTATAAAGAACAAGTGGACAGACAATCCAGGCAGCTTGTGGTACAAAGCTCAACTGTAAGTACAGTGCCCACAGTACAGCATTATGGAGACTGCATTAAAACCTCCTCAGAGACTAGACATCATGTCCTCAAATCTATCGCAGACCTGGAGACATTGGAAGGAGGAGTTTACTCTGTATGTGGATCTTACAGTAGACACCAATGATCAGAAGCGTAAGGTGAAGCTCTTCTACTATCTGATTGGAGAAAAAGGCAGAGAACTTGCTCAGACCCTGATCCAGGATGGTACGGACAGTCTGGCAGACATTGTACAGGCATTTGATAAGCACTGTGACCCCAAGAAGAATGAGACAGTGGAAAGATTTAAGTTTTTCACCAGAAATCAGGAGATGGGAGAGAATATAGACGCATATGTGACTGAGCTGAAAAGACTGGCAGCAACATGCAGCTTTGGAGAGATCAGAGATTCTCTTATCAGAGATAGAATAGTGTGCGGCATCAGAGAGCCACAGCTAAGAGAGAGACTGCTGAGAGGGGGGGAGTTAACCCTAGAGAAATGCATGCAAATAAGCAGAGCTGCAGAGCTAACAAGAGACAGCCTGAAGATGATGGCAGACACCACTGAGGAGCCAGTACATGCAGTAACCATGAGAGGAAAAGCAGAGCACCAAGCGAGAACAGTCCAATGCAGATACTGTGGCAGAAGACATGAGAGAGACAAAGAGAAGTGTCCAGCATATGGACAAAGCTGCAGGACCTGTGGTAAGATGAATCATTTCTCAGCTCTCTGCAGACTTAAGCCCTTTAAAAAGCACAGAGAAATTCACAGTGTGACACAGGACAATGACAGTGACAGTGCAGAAGATATTACATGGATACAGCTACAGTCTGCAACAGAGAATGTCAATACAGTCAGACAGCCGGAACCCAAAGATGCAAGACAACTGTTTGCAACTCTTTTATTAAATGACAAACCCATTAGATTTCAGTTGGACTGTGGAGCAAGTTGCAATGTCATACCGGAGGATCTACTAAATGAACAGGTGTGCATCGAACCTACTGATAAGGTACTTATGATGTACAACAAAACGATACTGAAACCTCTTGGGACATGCAAACTGAAGGTTAGTAACCCATGCAACAGAAAGAGTTATAGAGCCCAATTTACAGTGCTGCAGGGTAGTGAGCACATACCGTTACTAGGTATAAAAGCAGTTCAGGCAATGGACTTAATAAAGGTACAATTCCATAACATTATGTCTGTGGAAGTCAAACAGAGTATGAAGGATATCCCAAAAGCAGACAGCAATCTAGATTTACAGATTATAAAAACACAGTATGCGGATGTATTTGAGGGTGATGGATGTTTTGATGGAAAACACAAACTGGAAATTGATAACACAGTACAACCTACCAGATACAAGAAAAGTGCCTGTAGCGCTACTTCAGCCATTGAAAGAAGAACTACAGGATTTAGAAAAGCGAGGCATGATAGAAGTCGTCCATCAGAGCACAGACTGGATAAGTAGTTTGGTCATAGTGCAGAAACCATCAGGAAAACTAAGAATTTGTATCGATCCCAAACCACTCAACAAAGCTCTCAAAAGGAATCAATATCCGATGCCTACAATAGAGGATGTGCTACCAGATCTATCAAAGGCAAAAATATTTTCAGTTTGTGACGTAAAAAATGGATTTTGGCATGTGGAACTGGATGAAGAATCCAGTTTATTGACAACGTTTTCTTCTCCATTTGGTCGCCGTAAATGGCTGAGAATGCCCATGGGACTGACACCAGCTCCAGAAATATTTCAGCAGAAGTTGATGCAAGCTTTGGAAGGACTCCCAGGGGTAAAGATGATAGCAGATGATATATTAATAGTGGGAGAAGGTGACGATATGCAATCTGCAATAAAGAATCACGATACAAGGATGCTACGATTTTTAGATAGGTGTAGAGAAAAAAGGATAAAGTTGAACTTGGAAAAGTTGAAACTGAAAATGACGGAAGTGCCATATATAGGACATCTTCTAACCTCAAATGGAGTGAAAGTGGATCCAGAAAAGGTGAAGGCGATACAAGAGATGCCTACCCCAACAGATGTGTGTGGAGTACAACGATTTTTGGGCATCTTGAATTATCTGTCCAAGTTTTGCAAGAATTTATCAGACATGTGTGAGCCAATGAGACAGCTAACTCACAAAGATGTGCTGTGGGAATGGACAGAAGCACAGGAGACGGCTTTCCAATCAGTAAAGACAGCCATTGCAGACACAGCAACCTTAAAATATTTTGATCCACAGTTAGAGGTGGTAGTCCAATGTGATGCGTCAGAAAAAGGCCTAGGTGCCACATTAATGCAAGAGCGGCAACCAATCACATTTGCAAGCAAAGCGCTAACACCGACAGAGCAGGGATATGCCCAAATCGAAAAGGAGTTACTAGCTGTGGTGTTTGGAATGGAAAGGTTTCATCAGTACACATACGGTCGACAGGTAACAGTACAGTCAGATCACAAACCGTTGGAGAGCATTACAAAAAAACCACTACTAAATGCACCAAAGAGACTGCAGCGCATGCTTCTGCGACTTCAAAAATATGATTATGAAATTGGATATTGTCCAGGAAAAGACTTGTTGATTGCAGATACTCTAAGCAGAGCGTACTTACCCAGCTCAGAGGATAAAGGACAAGAAATGGACAACATCAATATGTGTGATTATCTTGCAGTATCTAAAGATAAACTGAAACAAATACAGACCTTCACAGAAAAAGATAAAACACTACAGATATTAAAAACTGTGATCCTGCAGGGCTGGCCAAAATATAAGCAGCATGCTCCAAAGGAAGTTGCTCCATTCTTCCATATACGAGATGAACTGCCAGTACACCAAGGAATCATCATAAAGGGAGAAAGGGCAGTGATACCGGAGACTCTGAGAAGAGACATACTACAGAAATTACACTCGTCCCACTTGGGCATTGAAGGATGTTTGCGGCAAGCAAGAGAATCAGTTTATTGGCCGGGTATGAATGATCACATAAAAAGTTACATAGCACAATGTGAGATATGTGCGTCCGGCGGGGATAAACAACCGAAAGAGCCATTGCAACCGCATGCCGGTCCAAATAGACCATGGTCAAAAATAGGAATAGATTTGTTCACATTGGAGGAAAGAGAATACCTGGTTACTGTGGACTATTTTTCTAATTTTTGGGAAGTGGACCATTTGAAGGATACAAGAGCAAGAACAGTTATTAAAAAACTCAAGGCTCATTTTGCCAGATATGGGATTCCAGAGATTGTTTTTACTGATAATGCCGCTCAATTTAGGTCAGAAGAGTTCAAGGAGTTCAGCAAGTTATGGGAATTTGAACACAATACATCATCTCCTGGATATCCTCAAAGCAATGGCAAAGCGGAATCAGCGGTGAAAACAGCAAAGAAGTTGATTAAGAGAGCGAAACAGGCAGGGACAGATGTATATCTATCTATACTGGACCACAGAAACACACCTTCCCAAGGTCTAGACAGCAGCCCAGCACAGAGGCTTCTGAGTAAACGGACAAGGACACTCATACCAACAGCTAGTCGTCTTCTGAAGCCAAATCTGGTGAGGGGAATGAGGTCAAAACTAAAGGAAAATCAGGATAGACAAGCGTTCTATTATAATCAGTCGGCAAAAGATCTACCAGAACTGAGACAAAATGACAACATCAGGATGCAGCCGAGCAAATATGACAAACAATGGAGAAAAGCAAAGGTGCTCCAGAAACTAGGACCCAGATCCTACGAGATTGTGACAGAGGAGGGAAGAAAACTAAGGAGAAATCGGAGACATCTGAGGAAAACGCAAGAAGGATCTGATACATGGTCATATGAACAGTATCCTCATATCCAAGATGAGGAAACAGCAAGTCTAAGCAGAGAGGCTACAGGGATGGCCCAGGTTCAGTGTGGAGATTCCGGTCGGAGACAGGCAATACCAGATGCGGTAACGCCCGAATCGAGAGAACCACCGAATAGTGGCAGTAACGCATCGTATGTTACTAGATCGGGCAGAATGATCACAAAGCCAGCACACCTCAAGGACTATATATACAACCAAGTATTTTAAAGTATCTTAATAGCATGATGCTTGCCAGTTATGTTTATGTCACCAATATCTTGAATATTGAAATGTTCACATGTATGTTAGTTATATTAGCTTAGTTATTTCTTCAGTTAAAAGACAAAGGATGTAGCAATATGTTATATGCTGAGCCGCCTCTAGGGGTCTCACTACCTGGATGTATTCAGAGGATAGAGAGGAGGGACTCGTTGGTAAGAGCATGAGACAGGAAGCATTCATGTAATGTGGCTGAGAGAACGTGCACACAATAAAAGTAACCCGTTACCACAATCGTGTCAGAGGCATAAACAAGAAATAGAACATTCGCTTTCGTTTTGTTCCTGTTTCCTGATGCAATGCTAAATTGACTGTGCATTTTCCTTTTACCTCATGTTGTAAGAAGTAAAAGCTTGTTATCCCATGAAGCCTGCTCTGTGAAGTTTTCTACTGCAAAGGTGTGGATTCAGAAGCTGTGCAACAGTCTGAATGAGCCTTAAGTCCCCTTGTCAAATTAGTCAGTAAAATATATTTGTTTCCTGTCTGTAATTCATGCAAGGAGGGGAGAGAGGAGGACAAAGTATATGGAGCCCTTTAGATTACACCAGGCGTACTAACTGCAAAATACTCTCAGATGTATGTACAAATACAATATGTATGATTGTGATATGTATACACAAATGTAGGAGCCAGTGCTCCATAGGCTGATCTAAGCAGGCAAAATTGTATACTAGAAGCCTACTAAGCCTTATAGGGAATCTGTCAGGGGTTTTTGCTACCCCATCTGAGAGCAACATGGTATAGAGGCAGGAGACCCCGATTCCAGCAATCACTTGCTGGGCTGCCTGCTGCACTTTTGATAAAATCAGTTTTCTCTGCTGCAGATCTAGCAGTTCTCTGAATGCTGAGCTCTGAATAACCGGCCCACACCACTGACTTAAACGAAAAGAAACTTTTAATCTTTACACATATTAGATTACAAGTACTCAGAGGGTGGCCACTTGCAAGAAAAGTGCTCTTGCTCTCATCAGTAACAGTTTATTCTGGCGCTACTCAATTCTGCATCAGGAGGATAGTTGGATACGGATGACATCACACCGCCCGCATCCTAGCAGGTATCTATAGACGTGACATCACTGACCCGGCTTGTCTACTGATGTGAAAGTGAGCGGGACGATAATGACTTTCCCCAAATCTCCAATCTTGGATGATGGGAATTCCCCGTACGCCCAGAAATGATGAAACAATTTAAGTTGCAGACGCCCTGTTCTACTAAGTGTATGTCAAATTATATAACCATTATTATTCCGACTCCATAACTAGGCAGTGAGTGTGGGGCTTTTGAAAAACGGTTTCTATATATGTCTCTATGTTACAGTACTCACACGAAGAGATTTAATCAGATAGCTTGACTTGACAACAGAGGCACATATGAGGATTTCAGAAGGTGGTTTATTTTCAGGCTGAATTCTTGTAGTTATGCACAAATACAGTAGGTAAAAAAGACGATTATATAAGGATTTCAGAAGGTGGTTTATTTTCAGGCTGAATTCTTGTAGTTATGCACAAATACAGTAGGTAAAAAAGACGATTCTGAACCAGAGATGCAAAACAAGAGCTTCTCAACATGGCTGACATACTCAGAATGAGGAAGAGGAAGGGAAGGGTTACTGACATCAGAGCTCGGGAGGCGGACAGGGAGAGAGACAGGACAAACTTCTAAAAGGCAAACCTTAGTAGTGTAACAACTACAATACAATACTGTATGGTTCCCAAGTCGTGCAACATGAAAATTGTAAAATTAGTAACAATTGTAAAAATGTTAGGGTTTGGCCCACCATAACTAAACAATTTACCACCTCTCCACAGCATACCTGATAAGTTCCTATTCACTGAGGGTCTGACCTCTGAAGCCCACTTAATCCCCAAGATCAGAGCTCTGGAGCTCCCTGTTTGAATGGAGGGATGGTTTCCCATTTGCAAAATGAAGAATTTTTGCACACCAGTACTCCTCCATTCATTCTTCTATTGGACTGATGGAGACCACCAGGTGCAGCACTTATTTATCTGTGTCGCCATAATAGACAATGGAGCTCTGAGGCTGGACCACCATCAATCAGCAGCTTATCTCCTGTCCATTGCAGAGGTGATAGATTGTTATGGTGGGCCACCGCCACCCCCCTAAAGTATTTATTATTTTTACTCATTTTGGAATTGGCACACTCTTGGTGCAACATGGGTCAGAAAACCGCAGCATTGCAGCTGTTGTAAGACTACACTACCAGCATTTTAGGCCATGTTGGGAGTTGTAGGTTTTCAACACCCATAGAGTCACAGGTTACTGACTCCTGAGTAGAATTAGGGCACTTGCAGACTTAGTTTTTTGAGGAATTTTTGGAACTTTCCAAATCCTCCTGGAAAAACTGAGTCTTTTTGCTGAGTTTTTGGAGCAGAAACTCCCTGTGCACAAGTCTAAGGAGATGCCCCTCATCCCTGAAGCTCATTTCTTCTGCTTTACCTCCCCCAGAATTCCCTTTTCATGTTCATCAGGAGTGATCGCACACAGGAATGCAGCGAATTCTTCCCAGAACTGACACAAGCCGTCCATTACTGAAGACAAGCACAATGCACAGGGCAGTACCAGGCAGCGCTGGCTCCAGGGAAATAGATTTATTAACCCCACAACAAAACTCCCATTAAGTACAACTCATCCTCCTTACAGTCACAATTAGAGGCTTTTAAACCAAAATCTAAAACAAAAAGTGTAAAAAAAAAAAATGATCAAGTTACGTTTTCCCCTACATTCCAGGAGCCAAACAAAAATTTGATTTATGATAAAAAAAAGAAAATATTTAGCAAAATGTGCATAAATATTCAGCATTTTGATTTCTTCGATCCAGATATTTAATGCGTCTTCATCTTCCAACCAGACCTGAGCAGTAATTACTGTCTAATTACACTTTGCACGCTAATGAATTACCGCAGATACAGATTGACGATGACAATTTGGCTAAACCAATTATGGATCAGTGAAAAGCTTAAATTGATTTTCTCTACCATAACTAACCTGCGGCACACCAGCTGTTGTGAAACTACTACTCCCAGGATGCCCTGGCAACCTGCAGCATGAGTAGATTATGATTGTGTATACATTGTATCTACATGGTAAACTGAGCATCACAATAGTACTCATCTGAATCAGGATTTTACTCCGTCTCCATCCACATAATGCACCAATAAATCCCATATTTCAGGGAACAGCACGATTGTATAGAAAAGTCACCATAAGAGTGTGTAAAAAATCGAGAATTCTGATTAAATGATCCACAGTGCAAGTAATATTGGACGGAACACAACTTCCCCCATAAATCTAATACTACACTGCAGATCTGCGGATTTGCGGGCTCCGATGACCCCATCGATTAGATTCTTCAGCTTGTAGATATGTTACATCGGTTAATAAAAAGGCCTAGGTCCATCAAGTTCAATTTTTCTCCCTACTTGTACAAGTCAGGAAAGTGCTTAATCTACAGTAAGTTGTCCTCAATTCTAGGCCATAAAAAAACAAGTATAATACATTTTTACAGTCGACGCATTTCAGATTAATTAAGCTGCCCTCATGATCCTATCCGGAATATAAGGACACTGTGAAGGAGCTACAAGTAGACTTTTTCCACTAGTTTCTCCCTTGATCAGAGCCCTTATGGCGCCTGTGGTCCTCACCTCCAGGCTAAAGTCTCCATTACCTGCAAGAAGACAGAGCGCACTCCAGATGGCTGCCGCAGTCCTTCTCATGGTGTGATCACAGGCATTGGGGAGAGTGAGAAGCAGAAGAGGCAGAGATGGGTGCAGCATGGAGCGAGCACCAGCCTCTCCCCCTCATACCAGTCAGGCAAAAAGGATTGGATCTGTATCCAGCCACAGAGCTTCACATCTAATCCGCTCCTGGTGCAAACTACCAGCTGGCTCCTGTCATTGCTGACTCATGGGATGCCTGCCTGATGTGTCCCTGACAGTACCCAGCTTCACAGGGAAACAAATAGGAGGAACCTGCTCACTCCAACATAAAGGTCATCAACGGATTGAGTAAAAAGAATTACTTTATACACTTGTGTTCATAAATCAGGAGAGGGACAAGTTGTTTGGTACCAACTCAAAGCAGCAGATCTGTCGCCAGATTTCACAGTACTAAATGCATACTATATTATATAGATATTAGACCTGATGAGACCGATATATTTACTGTGATATTCAAAATCAGAATGGCTGTATAATCCTTTTGAAAGTTCAACTCAATCTCTGCTCACGTAACTACTCAGTGTACCTCCTCCCTGCAGCTGCTGAATCTCCACCCACCCCGCTTGTGACAGCTCCTCAGTGTTCTTCCTCCCTGCAGCTGCTGAATCTCCACCCACAGAGCCTGATCAAAAGCTTTTCAGCATCACTCCTCCCTGCAGCTGCTGAATTTACACCCACCCAGTGACAGCTCTGTAGTGTTCTTCCTCCTTGCAGCAGCTGAAACTCCACCCACCCAACCTGATCGAAAGCTCCTCAGGGTCCTTTCTCCCTGCAGCTGCTGAATATCCACCCACCTGGCCTGTGACAGCTCCTCAGCGTTCTTCCTCCCTGCAGCTGTTGAATCTGCACCCACTCAGCCTGTGACAGCTCCTCAGGGTCCTTTCTCCCTGCAGCTGCTGAATCTCCACCCACCCAGCCGGTCACAGCTCTTCAGGGTCCTTTCTCCCTGCAGCTGCTGAATCTCTACCCACCCAGCCAGATTGAAAGCTCCTCAGTGTCTCTCCTCCCTGCAGCTGCTGAATCTAAGCCCACCCACCCAACCTTGAGACAGCTCCTTAATGTTCTTCCTCCTTGCAGCAGCTGAATCTCCACCCACCAGCCTGATCGAAAGCTCCTCAGGGTCCTTTCTCTCTGCAGCTGCTGAATCGCCACCCAACTGGCTTGTGACAGCTCCTCAGCGTTCTTCCTCCCTGCAGCTGCTGAATCTCCACCCAGCCTGTGACAGCTCCTCAGTGTCCCTCCTCCCTGCAGCTGCTGAATGTCCACCCACCCACATTGAAAGCTCCTCAGTGTCCCTCCTCCCTGCAGCTGCTGCTCCCTGACACCCCCGCTTGTGACAGCTCCTCAGTGTTCTTCTCTCCCTGCAGCTGCTGAATCTCCACCCACCCCCTTGTCAGTACATGCTTCCTCCTGCTGTCTGATCTCACCCCCTGCTTCGCTCTGGCGCTGAATCTCACCAACCACCCTGTGACAGCTCCTCATGTTCCTTCTCCATGCAGCTGCTGAATCTCCACCCACCCCACTTGTTACAGCTTCTCAATGCTCTTCCTCCTGCAGCTTCTGAATCTCCACCCACCGAGCCTGATCAAAGCTTTTCAGCATCATCTCTCCTTGCAGCAGTGAATCTCCACCTACCCAACCTGATCGAAAGCTCCTCAGGGTTCCTTTCTCCTGCAGCTGTTGAATCTCCACCCACCTGGCCTGTGACAGCGCCTCGGCGTTCTTCCTCCCTGCAGCTGTTGAATTTCCACCCACCCAGCCTGTCACAGGTCCTCAGGGTCCTTTCTCCCTGCAGCTGCTAAATCTCTACCCACCCAGCCAGATTGCAAGCTCCTCAGTGTCTCTCCTCCCTGCAGCTGCTGAATCTCCACCCACTTAGTGACAGCTCCTTAATGTTCTTCTTCCTTGCAGCGCTGAATCGCCACCCACCCAACCTGATCGAAAGCTCCTCAGGGTCCTTTCTCCCTGCAGCTGTTGAATCTCCACCCACCAGGCCTGTGACAGCTCCTCAGCATTCTTCCTCCTGCAGCTGTTGAATCTCCACCACCCAGCCTGTGACAGCTTCTCAGGGTCCTTTCTCCCTGCAGCTGCTGAATCTCCACCCACCCAGCGGTCACAGCTCCTCAGGGTCCTTTCTCCCTGCAGCTGCTAAATCTCTACCCACCCAGCCTGATTGAAAGCTCCTCAGTGTCTCTCCTCCCTGCAGCTGCTGAATCTCCACCCACCCACCTGTGACAGCTCCTTAATGTTCTTCTTCCTTGCACCAGCTGAATCTCCACACACCCAACCTGATCGAAAGCTCCTCAGGGTCCTTTCTCCCTGCAGCTGCTGAATCTCCACCCACTTGGCTTGTGACAGCTCCTCAGCATTCTTCCTCCCTGCAGCTGCTGAATCTCCACCCACCCAGCCTGTGACAGCTCCTCAGTGTTCCTCCTCCCTGCAGCTGCTGAATCTCCACAAACCCACCCTTATTGAAAGCTCCTCAGTGTCTCTCCTCCTGAAGCTGTTGAATGTCCACCCACCCACCTTATTGAATGCTCCTCAGTGTTCTTCCTCCCTGCAGCTGCTGAATCTCTAACCACCAAGCCTGATCAAAAGCTTTTCAGCATCACTCCCCCCTGCAGGTGCTGAATCTCCACCCACCCAGCCTGTGACAGCTCCTCAGGGTCCTTTCTCCCTGCAGCTGCTGAATCTCCACCCATCCAGCCTGTCACAGCTCCTCAGGGTCCTTTCTCCCTGCAGCTGCTAAATCTCTACCCACCCAGCCAGATTGCAAGCTCCTCAGTGTCTCTCCTCCCTGCAGCTGCTGAATCACCACCCACTTAGTGACAGCTCCTTAATGTTCTTCTTCCTTGCAGCAGCTGAATCGCCACCCACCCAACCTGATCGAAAGCTCCTCAGGGTCCTTTCTCCCTGCAGCTGTTGAATCTCCACCCACCAGGCCTGTGACAGCTCCTCAGCGTTCTTCCTCCCTGCAGCTGTTGAATCTCCACCCACCCAGCCTGTGACAGCTCCTCAGGGTCCTTTCTCCCTGCAGCTGCTGAATCTCCACCCACCCAGCCGGTCACAGCTCCTCAGGGTCCTTTCTCCCTGCAGCTGCTAAATCTCTACCCACCCAGCCTGATTGAAAGCTCCTCAGTGTCTCTCCTCCCTGCAGCTGCTGAATCTCCACCCACCCACCCTGTGACAGCTCCTTAATGTTCTTCTTCCTTGCACCAGCTGAATCTCCACACACCCAACCTGATCGAAAGCTCCTCAGGGTCCTTTCTCCCTGCAGCTGCTGAATCTCCACCCACTTGGCTTGTGACAGCTCCTCAGCATTCTTCCTCCCTGCAGCTGCTGAATCTCCACCCACCCAGCCTGTGACAGCTCCTCAGTGTTCCTCCTCCCTGCAGCTGCTGAATCTCCACAAACCCACCCTTATTGAAAGCTCCTCAGTGTCTCTCCTCCCTGAAGCTGCTGAATGTCCACCCACCCACCCTTATTGAATGCTCCTCAGTGTTCTTCCTCCCTGCAGCTGCTGAATCTCTAACCACCGAGCCTGATCAAAAGCTTTTCAGCATCACTTCTCCCTGCAGGTGCTGAATCTCCACCCACCCAGCCTGTGACAGCTCCTCAGGGTCCTTTCTCCCTGCAGCTGCTGAATCTCCACCCATCCAGCCTGTCACAGCTCCTCAGGGTCCTTTCTCCCTGCAGCTGCTAAATCTCTACCCACCCAGCCAGATTGCAAGCTCCTCAGTGTCTCTCCTCCCTGCAGCTGCTGAATCGCCACCCACTTAGTGACAGCTCCTTAATGTTCTTCTTCCTTGCAGCAGCTGAATCGCCACCCACCCAACCTGATCGAAAGCTCCTCGGGGTCCTTTCTCCCTGCAGCTGTTGAATCTCCACCCACCAGGCCTGTGACAGCTCCTCAGCGTTCTTCCTCCCTGCAGCTGTTGAATCTCCACCCACCCAGCCTGTGACAGCTCCTCAGGGTCCTTTCTCCCTGCAGCTGCTGAATCTCCACCCACCCAGCCGGTCACAGCTCCTCAGGGTCCTTTCTCCCTGCAGCTGCTAAATCTCTACCCACCCAGCCTGATTGAAAGCTCCTCAGTGTCTCTCCTCCCTGCAGCTGCTGAATCTCCACCCACCCACCCTGTGACAGCTCCTTAATGTTCTTCTTCCTTGCACCAGCTGAATCTCCACACACCCAACCTGATCGAAAGCTCCTCAGGGTCCTTTCTCCCTGCAGCTGCTGAATCTCCACCCACTTGGCTTGTGACAGCTCCTCAGCATTCTTCCTCCCTGCAGCTGCTGAATCTCCACCCACCCAGCCTGTGACAGCTCCTCAGTGTTCCTCCTCCCTGCAGCTGCTGAATCTCCACAAACCCACCCTTATTGAAAGCTCCTCAGTGTCTCTCCTCCCTGAAGCTGCTGAATGTCCACCCACCCACCCTTATTGAATGCTCCTCAGTGTTCTTCCTCCCTGCAGCTGCTGAATCTCTAACCACCGAGCCTGATCAAAAGCTTTTCAGCATCAATTCTCCCTGCAGGTGCTGAATCTCCACCCACCCAGCCTGTGACAGCTCCTCAGGGTCCTTTCTCCCTGCAGCTGCTGAATCTCCACCCATCCAGCCTGTCACAGCTCCTCAGGGTCCTTTCTCCCTGCAGCTGCTAAATCTCTACCCACCCAGCCTGATTGAAAGCTCCTCAGTGTCTCTCCTCCCTGCAGCTGCTGAATCGCCACCCACCCACCCTGTGACAGCTCCTTAATGTTCTTCTTCCTTGCAGCAACTGAATCTCCACCCTCCCAACCTGATCGAAAGCTCCTCAGGGTCCTTTCTCCCTGCAGCTGCTGAATCTCCACTCACCTGGCCTGTGACAGCTCCTCAGTGTTCCTCCTCCCTGCAGCTGCTGAATCTCCACCCACCCACCCTTATTGAAAGCTCCTCAGTGTCTCTCCTCCCTGCAGCTGCTGAATGTCCACCCACCCACATTATTGAAAGCTCGTCAGTAGGGTTGAGCATTCCGATACCAAAACCCGATTCCGATACCTGAAATCCAATGTAAGTCTATGGGAACAAAATATCGGAATTTAAAAACTTCCGATATTTTGTTCCCATAGACTTACATTGGATTTCAGGTATCGGAATCGGGTTTTGGTATCGGAATGCTCAACCCTACTCGTCAGTGTCCCTCCTCCCTGCAGCTGCTGAATCCCCACCCTCCACTCCATTCTGCTGCTATATTGTCACACTGCTCTGGATAAGCTTGAACTAACGTGCTTCCTCTTTTGCTTATGACATATTATAGGAACAACACATTTGGGTTTAAGAGCGGTTCATTGATAAGACAAGTTAGCAGGTTCACCCCCCTATGTGTAAATCACAGGAATTGAACGTTTACCCAGTGACAGATACAGTTTACAACGACTTGTACCTGCGAATGTATTCACAGAGAAGTGACAAAGATGCCACACCATTCTGCAGCCATGGGAGATTCAGCATTTAGCATGTGAAAGAGAAAATCCATCTAATGGGCATCAGGACAAGGCAACTTCTGATGATTCATCACAACAGCACCAGTAGTTGCCACCTTTTAGGCTATGGTTCCACGGTCCGGAACCATAGCGCTTTGGACGGAGCGGAAATTCCGCTCCGTCTAAGCCCCGCCCCCTTTATGACGCGCGATCTTTCCGGAGGTGTTCAGGACACCTCCGGAACACCTCCGGAAAGAGCGCAGGGCTACATAGCCCTGTGTTAATTATGTTGCGGCGACGCACCGTCGCCGCAATACGCGAGGACATGCTGCGGTCTAAAAAGACGCGCCGCATGTCTGTTTACGCAGGTCTGCCACCTGCGTATTGTTACGCATAGTGGAGACGGGATTTCTTGAAATCCCCTCCACTATGCTGTAACATCTGGACGCTGCGTGTTTGGCGCTGCGCCAGCTCACAGCGCCAAACACGCAGCGTTTCCTGACCGTGGAAACTCACCCTAAGAGGGAATCTGTCAGCAGGTGTTTGCTATTTAATCTGAGAGCAGCATGATGTAGGGGCAGAGAGCCTTAAGGGTATGCCACACTAAACAACATCGCTAATGGGATCGCTAAAAAACGTCACTATTTAGCGATCCCGTTAGCGATGTTGTTGTGTGCGGCATCTACCAGCGACGTGGCCCCTGCTGTGATCTCGTCCGTCGTCCTGATCGTTCCGGACCCTATTTTCATCGCTGGCGTCCCGCTGGTAAGTATCTAATCGCTGAGTGTGGCACCTTTTTTAGCGATTTAGCGGTACTTTTGTACCGCTAAAGTCGTTAAGGAGATCGCTAACCGCGATAGCGTCCTAACGACATCGCTAAAATAGGTAGCTACTAGCGATATAGAAATAATCCCGCTAGCGATCTCATTAGTATGCGACGCTAACGAGATCGCTAGCGGGATTGTGTAGTGTGGCAGTACCTTTATTCTAGCTATGTGTTACTTACTGGACAGCTTGTTGCAGTTTCAATAAAATCAGTGTTTTATCTGCAGGAGATTATCACTAAAGGACTATTTGTCTCTTCCAATGTAGTCCTCCATATTCATGAATGCTTTATAACCCCACCAATTAAATTACTGCGTACACAGAATGCCACCAATCAGTGATGTGGGCGGGGTTATGCCTGGCTCAGCATTCAAAGAACTGATAGCTCTAGAATGGAGAAATGTGATTTTATCAAAACTGCACCAAGCAGCCCAATAAGTGACATCGCTGGAATCAGGGTCTCTTCCCCTACATTAGGCCGCTCTCAGATTACATAGCAAAACCCTGGTGACATACATTCCCTTTAAGTGCAAGCCATAGCGCTGACAAATGTTCATTAAACACAGACCTGGGATAGTTGGGGCCCTGTTGGAGATTTTGCTATGGGGCCAGTGAGCTTCAAGTTACACCTCTGATAGAACCGCAAGAGGTGGCAGATAAAGCGCTCATATAACACTACCACCCACATTATCCCTATGGGAGTGCCAGCTATACTTGCCGTAATAAAAGTCGCCGCCACACATGCATAGAATAGGTAAAAATACTGTGGCATTGTGATGTAGCTTGTCCTAATCACTCTTAGTCCTGGCCCTTAGAAGATAATTATT
The DNA here is from genome assembly GCA_033576555.1 of Oophaga sylvatica. Classification (NCBI taxonomy): domain Eukaryota; kingdom Metazoa; phylum Chordata; class Amphibia; order Anura; family Dendrobatidae; genus Oophaga; species Oophaga sylvatica. The sequence continues at coordinate 164,544,733 of JARQOD010000008.1, read as the reverse complement.
AAGGAATTGCATCTAATAATAATAATAATAATAACACAATAAATAATAGTTTTTGTTTGTGCAAACATTCTGCAGCACTTTACAATTCAGTGGCTATATGAGATGTATATATGTGTATGTGTGCCAGTATTTTTAATTCTTTCGTTCAGTTGAGCCTGTGATGGGGTGTGTGCCCGATGGAGTGACAGTGGAGCCACCATCTCCCCCAGCCTGGGCTGCGTTTTCTTCTCACGGGGACGGTGAAGGGTCTGTGAGCCTAATATGAACTAATAAGCTGACTCTGGAGGGATTACTACACAGAGCGCTGGGGATTAGCGGCTTTATTTTCTCGTCAGGCCATGTTGTTTATTCCAGGCCAGGCTTTGCTCACTAAACCAATGGTGCATGTCCTATTAAAGGTGCAGTACCCCGCCATTGTCAGTTCGCGGAGTGAACGTTCTGTTGAATTCTCATATTTTATCGCATACAGTGACCTGGGAGGGATTATTCACAGAGAGGACAGGAGATGCAGGGTTATGGAGACTCTGCAGGCTTGGCTGCTCAGTCGTGGTACAGTTATGGTCAGTATGTTCTGATGTGAATCTGATCAGATCTACTAATGGCCGCTGTACACTCTACAGTGCTAGTAAATAACTTTCTGGCAATCTGAGATCTGTGCTATTGCTTGATTAGCAGCATGTAGCAGTGGTCTCAAGAAGAGAGCCTTGTGCTTGGAGGCACAGTGGAGACAGCTTCTCAAACACTGGTGATCAGCAGGTATCACCAGAGGAAGCCGAGCTTGGCTATACATGCGAGGGATCAAATCAATGTTCATATGCCAGGAAAAGGGGTCTTCACTGAACAATCTGGCTCAGAACTGATTACTATACCCTGTTGGTGTCCCACAAAGCAGTCTAAGCAAATCAGACATGCTTCATATAGGCCATGCAGTTTCAGCCAAAACCGGCTGTGACTTTTATGGAGCAGCTGATTTGCAAAAGGGCTTTTGGCCACTAACTGAGACCCTGACCACTGGAAAAATATTGTAGTGAAAGGTGTCCTACTCTTCTAATCCTAAGTCCTCCTCTGGTTCCTGTCCACCCTAGGACAATACATTACAAGGAAAAGCGTGTGCACAGCAATATAATGGGAAGGTGCCAAGATAGGTTCCCAGACCGTAATAGTAACAATTTAAAAATCTGGCACTCAACTTCAGAATTTGTGATTTTATTGCTTAGCGGTTATTGCTCCTGATTGCTCCATTTGGCTCTAAGTTGACTCAGTAATCACAAACGCAAATGACGAAGGTCCGTTTGTGGACCGAAACGTTTTGCTGTTTGATTACTATCATATCACGGATGCAATAAAATCACAAATTCTGAAGTTGAGTGCCAGATTTTTCAATTGTCACCCTAGGACAATGGCACATGAGCAGAGTGTGAAGGGGACTGGCTGACTGACTACTTCATTAGCCAAGCCAACTCCCTTCTCTGTAAAATCCGACACAGACAAAAAAAGGTAATGACTGCATACAGCTCCGATCATGGGCAAATGCAAGAAATAGTTTCATGTAGGTGACATAAACCAGAAGGGGATGGATAGAAACCGAAGACGGGAGCTTGTAGCTCAATATTCAGACGTAAAGCTGCATTAATTACCAGTTTATAGGGGGTGTAAGGGGTAAATTTTCTACTTGTTGAAAGTACCAAGCCAGCGTAAGTAGACATATAGGCCATACAATGCTCCTCTGAAATGTAAACATGCAAGTTTCCTCTTCAGAGAGAAATAGGACAGGAATTGTAGTGCCAGCTATTGGGGGTAATATTCCTAAAAGCCAATATCAACCCTTTAAATGGCCTTGTTACATGACTTTGGATAAGAAGAGAAGCTATAAACTCAATTTGCAGACACAAGTTTCGGGGTGTTTGCCTCTCATCTCGGAATAGGCACCTTGCATATTTGAATTCCCAGCAGAGCACTGAATGGCCTATAAGTCTCCTTACATTGGTACTTTGCACAAGGAAAGAGGTTATCTCTTATACTTTGTATGTAACCCCTCTCATGTACAGCACCATGGAATTAATGGCGCTATATAAATAAATAATAATAATAAAATAATAATAATGCTGCCCATCAGGGGCCTCTCATCCAGTCAAATTAGATCTCCTGTTTTGGTGAACGCCAAACACTCCAAAACACGAATCTGCAAAGGGAGTTTCTGGTTTGGCTTCTTTTCTTAAGCCACGTGGTAAGGCTCGACATTGAGTTTTAGGCTTGCTGCATCCAATAGGTAGGGCTATACTTCAAGATTTCTTCCACTCTGTTTGTATATTACCAATTTTAAAACATTTAACAATATTTCTTTCATTTGGACACCACATTTTACTGGAGTAGATCGTGATAATGAGGTTATTTCATGTCTTATGTGCAGCTCCACCTGTAGGAAGTTGTGTATCACATCAGTACCTGAGGGACCTTCCCAGTCCATTGCACCCATTCCCTAGACCTCATGAACCTTTATTGCTCGCAGCTCCCACTACATTCTCAAGGGAAGCTGACATAGCAGGACGGAGGGCACGGATGGCAGACTCCTCCACTGGTCACTGTCTGTAACTCCAAACCAAATTCCTCTTTCTTTAGACCTCATTTCCTTTTATGAAAGTATGTTTCCCTAAGACCTGCGCCTCATATACAAAGACTAGGTGAAATAGTTATCCCAGATGTGGGCGATTACACAGTGTTCTGTGACATTTTAGGAATCTTCTTGATCAATTACAGATATCCCGTATTCCTTTCAGTAGGATCAAATGTCTGATTACCGGAGGAAATCATACACATCCTACCTGCAAGTAGAAAATTGTGGGACATGGCCTATGTAGCTTCTGCCCTGAACAAAGGTCAGACTATTATTTTCTACAGCAAATAAAGCTGCAGTCTGTAGCGCTATGGTATGAAACCATAAAATATATGAAATCTAAATTGCATTACTGCTCTAAAAAAATGGGAAAAATTGAGAATACATGGCCAATTCATGTGTACCTGGCAGCCGCGATAAGGCGATTCTCTTTGCTGGGAACCTGCCTAATGTGAATCCTCTTCTAGACTTATCGTGGTTGCCAGATACACATGAATTGGCAAATTTATGCACTAAGTATTCTCAATTTTTCCTATTTTCTCGAGCAGTAATGCAATTCATTTGTCAAATATTTCATGTTTCTGTGCTGTAGTGCAGATTTATTTGTTGGTTATATATGGAGATGGCTACTCTTAGTAAGCATCTGTTCACACCTGCTTTCCTGTTGTGAATGCTCTGGATATGACTTCTGGGTTTGGGCTCCCTCTGGTGGCTGCTGATAGTAATGAAGCTGCTTTGGCTATCAGAACTACATCACCTGGGGGCGATGAGTGGCAATCAGGTGGGACTGACTGGGGAGATATAAGTGAGCTACCGTCCCATGATTCTTGCTGGTGATTTAGTTCTTCCTGGTCTCTTTTGGAAGTCAGCTTGCTGCTTGCTTTTTCCTGCAACTTTCAGATAAGTCATTTGCTGTTTATTTCTGTGGCTTGTGTATCTCAGTTTTCTGCCCTATTGGTTTGTTCAGCCAGGTTCCCATGTGGGGCCTGTGCTGGACACTGGTTTTCATTTGCCATTGTTTATGCATTTCAGTTCCCTGTTATTTCTGCATCCGCTGAATTGCTACCTGTTCACACCAGAGACAGTTTATGTATTTTTTGTTCTCTGTTATTTCTGCATCTGCTGTTTTGCTGCCAGTGCACACCAGAGTCTGATCTAGCGGGGTAGAGATCGTGTGGTCTCAGTATTTTTGTGTATCAGAAGCGTTGGAGTTTTTTCTAGTGTTTTTTCCAGATTGCAGACAGTATCCTTCCTGTCCTTTTCTATCTAGACAGTTTGGGCCCCAGCATTTGCTTGTGCTATTTTCTGCCTGTGTCCGTATTTCATCTTGTCTCACCGCCATTATATGTTGGGGGCAAGCTATTCCTTTGGGGCTCTACTCCGGGGCAGTTAGCTTTCCCCTTTCTCTCTGTAAGGCTTAGTTAGCTCTCCGGCTGTGTCGAGGTATCTAGGGCACCGTAGGCATGTCCCACGGCTACTTCTAGCTGTGCTGGCAGTTTAGGGCTCTGCAATCCGCTAGTTACCAACTTCTGTGGGTGTCTGGTCGCTTAGCCTGTTTTTTGCTGCTGTCCTCCTCGGCTACCAAATCATAACACTTTCCGTTTGGAAGTGACTGTCAGTCTTTTCTTATTATTTTCTATAGAAATGGAAAACATTTATTATTTAACTCCTTAATGTCCATGGACGTGCACAGTCCGTCATGGCAAGGTGTCAGTTTTGGTACCTTGACGGACTGTGCACGTCCAGCCTGTGAACTACCACTGCGTGTAAACACGCAGTGGTAGTTCAGTGCTGACAGCTGTCTATGACAGCTGACAGGCACAGCAAGCGGTGCGGGGACCTTTGCAGTCGGTCCCCGCACCTACAGCGCTGTGATTGGTCAGTCAATGTGACTGACCAAACACAGCAGCGATCAGGCAGAAGAGGCTGAAATTTCAGCCTCTTCTGCCCGATCAGTGCAGGAGCTCGGTGCTGCAGTGGCCGAGCTTCTTGACCTGACAGCCAGGAGCGGAGCCCCCGCCGCCCCTGGCTGTTAACCCCCTGACTGCTGCAATCAAGCACGATCGCAGCACTCAGGGGGAGAGCAGAGGGTCGGGAGCTCCCACTGCCTCAGATCGGTGCCCCGCAATGTATTTGCAGGGCCGGATCTCTGCCTTGATGACCCAGGGGTTGTCATGACAACCTCCGGGTCATCTAGCTATGGAAAGCCGCTGTGACCATGGTCATAGCAGCTTTCACCATAGGTACAATGCATTGCAATGCTGGAGCATTGCAATGCATTGTAACTGCAATCAGAAGTAAAAAAGTGAAAGTCCCATAAAGGGACAAGCTAAAAAAAGCATTTTTTTAAAAAAATTTGTAAAAAAAAATATTAAAAAATAATAAAAAAATTCCCTTAAAAAATACACTTTTTATGTAATAAAAAAAAAAATGCACATGTTTGGTATCGCCGCGTACGTAAAAATCCCATCTATAAAAGCGTAACCCTATTTAACCTCTTCAGTGAAAGCCGTAAAAAAAACACAAAAAAGTAGTTAATTATACTTTTTCCAAGTGGTATCATCATACCGCTTGGAAAAAGTGCAATAACATGCGATCAAAAAGACGGATATAAATAATGGTACCTTTGAAAACGTCATCTTGTCCCGCAAAAAACAAGCCGCTATACAGCATCATCAGCGAAAAAATAAAAATGTTAAAGCTCGCGTAATAAACTGATGCAAAAATATTTATTTTTTCTATAAAATTTTTTATTGTGTAAAAAACGCCAAAACATAAGAAAATATATAAATGAGGTATCGCTGTAATCGTAGTGACGCAAAGAATAAAGCTGCTTTATCAATTTTACCATATGCGTAACGGAGAAAAAAAAAACAATTCCTGAATTGCTGATTTTTGTTCATTCTGCTTCCACAAAAATCGGAATAGGAAGCGATCAAAAAACGTTATGTGCCCGAATATGGTACCAATAAAAACGTCAGCTCGTCCCGCAAAAAATAAGCCCACAGATAACTCTGTCGGCCGAAATATGGAAAAATTATAGCTCTCAAAATACGGCGATGCAAAAATTTCTTACAAAAAATTCTTCCAAAAAACAGCGTCTTTTAGTGTGTGACAGAAGCTAAATGTGAAGGACACATATTATACTGTATGCAGCAGTATATGGGGCCATTATTCAGTATGGAGCATCATGTGGGGCTATTATACTGTATGCAGCAGTATATGGGGCCATTATTCAGTATGGAGCATCATGTGGGGCTATTATACTGTATGCAGCAGTATATGGGGCCATTATACAGTATGCAGCAGTATATGGGGCCATTATTCAGTATGGAGCATCATGTGGGGCTATTATACTGTATGCAGCAGTATATGGGGCCATTATTCAGTATGGAGCATCATGTGGGGCTATTATACTGTATGCAGCAGTATATGGGGCCATTATACAGTATGCAGCAGTATATGGGGCCATTATTCAGTATGGAGCATCATGTGGGGCTATTATACTGTATGCAGCAGTATATGGGGCCATTATTCAGTATGGAGCATCATGTGGGGCTATTATACTGTATGCAGCAGTATATGGGGCCATTATACAGTATGCAGCAGTATATGGGGCCATTATTCAGTATGGAGCATCATGTGAGGCTATTATACTGTATGCAGCAGTATATGGCGCCATTATTCAGTATTGAGCATCATGTGGGGCTATTATACAGTATGCAGCAGTATATGGGCCATTATACAGTATGCAGCAGTATATGGGGCCATTATTCAGTATTGAGCATCATGTGGTGCTATTATACTGTATGCAGCAGTATATGGGGCCATTATACAGTATGCAGCAGTATATGGGGCCATTATTCAGTATGGAGCATCATGTGGGGCTATTATACTGTTTGCAGCAGTATATGGGGCCATTATTCAGTATGGAGCATCATGTGGGGCTATTATACTGTTTGCAGCAGTATATGGGGCAATGATTCAGTATGGAGCATCATGTGGGGCTATTATACTATATGCAGCAGTATATGGGGCCATTATTCAGTATGGAGCATCATGTGGGGCTATTATACTGTATGCAGCAGTATATGGGGCCATTATTCAGTAGTTTTTTTCTTTCCCATCTTTCTTTCTCTCTCTGTTCTTTTTCTTTCTCTCTCTGTTCTTTATTTCTCTCTTTGTTTTTCTTTCCCCTATTTCTTTTTTTCTCTCTGTTCTTTTTTTCTGTCCCCTCTTTCTTTTTCTGTTCTTTCTTTCTCTCTGTTCTTTCTTTCCCGTCTTTTTTTTTTCTCTCTCTGTTCTTTTTCTTTCTCTCTGTTCTTTCTTTCTCTTTCTTTCTCTCTGTTCTTTCTTTCTTTCTCTTTCTTTCCACTCTATCTTTCTGTTCTTTCTCTCTCTCTCTGTTCTTTCTATCTGTTTTCTTTATTTCTCTTTCTCTCTCTCTGTTCTTTGTTTCCCATCTTTCTTTCTCTCTATCTCTCTGTTCTTTATTTCTCTTTGTTCTTTCTTTCCCCTATTTCTTTTTTTCTCTCTGTTCTTTTTTTCTGTCCCCTCTTTCTTTTTTTGTTCTTTCTTTCTCTCTGTTCTTTCTTTCCCGTCTTTTTTTCTTTCTCTCTCTGTTCTTTTCTCTCTCTGTTCTTTCTTTTCCCTTTCTTTGTTTATTTATTTCTCTCTCTACTTTCTCTCTGTTCTTTCTTGCTTTCCCCTCTTTCTCTCTCTCCTTTCTCTGTTTTCTGGTTTCTCTCTCTGTTCTTTCTTTTACTCAGTACCAGTGTGCCCATAGTACCAGTCACTGTGCCCTCAGTACCAGTCAGTGTGATCACCAGTGCTAAATGGGTGTGGTCAGAGTGTGGACATGGATGTGACTAGTTGTGAAATGGGTGTGGTTGGGGCGTGGCCTAAAATTTTCCGCGGCGCGCAAAGCGCCGCAACCTTCCTTGCTCGAATTGGAAGACGCCGTTTTGCAGTTCGCCTCAGGCAGCACAGAGGCTAGGTTCACCCCTGGGCACACTGTTATGATTTGGTAGCTGAGGAGAGCAGGCAAAAATGGCAATACACCAGAGAGGTTGGAATCTACTAGATTGCAGTACCCTGACTAACCACCACAACTAAAGGCAGCCGTGGAGCGTTCCTAAGTTGGTCCTAGACGCCTCGTCACAGCCTGAGAGGTTAACTACACCTAAAGATAGAAAGAGGAAAGCTATCTGCCCCGGAGCAGATCCCCAAAGAACATAGGAAGCCCCCAAACATGTAATGGCGGTTAGACAAGAGGAAATACAGACACAGACAGAAAATAGTAAGAGCAAACGTTGAGGCCCAATCTTCCTAGAAAGAAAAGGATAGGAAGGACACTTACTGTAATCCAAAAACCCCTAAAAGATACCAACTCTACTAATTGCAAAAACACCTGAGATCACACGACCTCTACCACCTAAATTAGTTCTCAGTTGTAACAAAACTCAGCCGCAGCCACTGAAAAAACTGGAAAAGGCAAATTAACAAACAACAGTGGCTCCAGAGGAACCGAGAGGGGCCCAAGCCCCCCGGGGAGGGGAACCTGGCCAACCTCACAGAAATGCAGAGAAAAATGCAAATGGCAAGCACAAAAACAAAAAACAGAAAATATCTTATCTGAGAGCAGGAGAAGAGGCAAGACTCAGCAAGCTTCCAAGTGAACCAGGAAACAACGTTGAGACAGGAACAATTGATCACCGGCAACTATGATGGGGGGAAACCTCCCTTATATCCAGCCAGTCTGTAATTCCTGATTGCCAATCCTCATTGAATGGTTCAGTACTGTTTGTAACCACCAGAGGGAGCTTCTGCTCAGAATTCATTTCTAAAACATTCATAACACTGTTCCTTCCTCACAATAAACATGAAAAAAGGATGTAAATCTGGAATCGCCGTAATTGCACCAACCCGAAAAATAAAGTCGCCCAATCACTAATACCGCACGAGGAACGGCATAAAAAATAAAACCAATTCTTCACCTTTTGTGGATTTGTTCATTCTGCCTCCCAAAGATCGCAGTAAGGCGATCACAGTGGTTCCCCCCACATATGGCGTACTCAGGACAAATTGCACATCAACTTTTGGGGTCCTATTTCTCCTGTTACCCTTATAAAAATAAAAATTTGGGGGCAAAAAGATCATTTTTGAGGAAAAAAATATGATTTTTTTATTTTCATGGCTCTACGTTATAACCTTCTGTGAAGCCCTTGGGGGTTCAAAGTGCTCACCACACATCTAGATAAGTTCCTTGGGGGGTCTAGTTTGCAAAATGGGGTCACTTGTGGGGGTTTCTACTGTTTAGGCACATCAGGGGCTCTCCAAGCGTGACATGACACCCGCAGACCATTCCATCAAAGTCTGCATTCGAAAACGGCACTCCTTCCCTTCCGAGCTCTGCCATGCGCCCAAATAGTGGTTTACCCCCACATATGTGGTATCTGCGTACTCAGGACAAATTGCACAATAACTTTTGGGATCCTTTTATCCTTTGAAAAATAAAAATTGGGGGTGAAAAGATCATTTTTGTGGAAAAAATATGATTTTTTAATTTTACAGCTCTACGTTATAACCTTCTGTGAAGCCCTTGGGGGTTCAAAGTGCTCACCACACATTTAGATAAGTTCCTTGGGTGGTCTAGTTTCCAAAATGGGGTCACTTATGGGGGGTTTCCATTGTTTAGGTACATCAAGGGCTCTCCAAACGCGACATGTGTCAGCTCTCGAGTCCAGCCAATTTGACATTCAAAATCTCAAATGATGCTCCTTCCCTTCTGAGCACTGCCGTGCGCCAAAAGATTGGATTTCCCCCACACATGGGGTATCGGTGTATTCAGGAGAAATTGTACAACAAATATTGTGGTTCATTTTCTCCTGATACCATTGCAAAATTGAAAAAATTGTGTCGAAAGAAAAATTTTGGGGAAAAAAAGTTAAATGTTAATTTTTTCCTTCCACATTGCTTCAATTCTTGTGAAGTACCTAAAGGGTTAATAAACTTCTTGAATGTGGCTTTGAACACCTTGAGGGGTGCAGTTTTTAGAATGGTGTCACTTTTGGGTATTTTCTGTCATATTGACCCTCAAATTCACTTCAAATGTGATGTGGTCCCTAAAAAAAATGGTTTTGTAAATTTTGTTGGAAAAAGGAGAAATCGCTGGTCAACTTTTAACACTTATAACATCCTAACAAAAAATTTTGGTACCAAAATTGTGCTGATGTAAATTAGACATGTGGGAAATGTTATTTATTAACTATTTTTTGTGACATATCTCTCTGATTTAAGGGCATAAGTTTGAAAATTGCAAAATTTTCAATATTTTCGCCATATTTTTTTCATAAATAAACGTAAGTTATATCGAAGAAATTTTACCACTATCATGAAGTACAATATGTCACGAGAAAACAATCTCAGAATCGCCAAGATCCGTTGAAGCGTTCCAGAGTTATAAGCACATAAAATGACAGTGGTCAGAAATGTAAAAATTGGCCCGGTCATTAACGTGCAAAATGGCTTGGTCGTTAAGGGGTGTAGGGATCCGCTCTGGTAGGCAAGGGCCGGGCACGCAGTAACAAGGCAATACCCAGGCTTTACGTCCAAAAATCAATGTTTTACTGTCTCTTTAACACCAGGTAACAAAACATTACAAAACATCAACGTATTCCAGCTTTCAATATCACGGTTCCCAGACTCACCCTTGCATGGGTGACTAAGCGGCTGCAGGCCAGCAGGGACCGCCAGGTGCCATTCCAGGGTGATCTGGACTCACTTCTGGTGCTCACTGACACACTGTAACAGAAAGTCACTTTTCCAGGTGACTCCAGCCTAACTCCTCAACAGAACCGCATGGTTCTCAGTGTGGGACCGTCACAGGCTCCGCACACCCATGTGTCCTGTCTGGGTGCTATTCAGGACCCCCGTCCAACACCCTGGCTACCAAGTTCCAAGTCTCACCACGTGCTTCCAGGAATCCGATCCAACCCCAGGATTTTCCAACACAGACAGACCTTCCAGGAACCTTCCTGGCAGCCCTATGCAGGACACACTCTCCATTGTCTCAGCCAGCCTTCCAGAGACTCCCCAGTCTTCAACACAATCTCAGAGACTCCTCAGTCTCCAACACAATCTCCTCACCATGTGCCAAACACTGTCTTTCATACCTGTAGCCACTCCCCAAGCCAAGGTATGAAGTACATGGTCTGGTCACCTGTTCATGACCTCATCACAGGTCCTTCACAACACATACAATCACCAGTATGTAACATTCATTCTCCCACCACCAGTGGGTGGTGTATGTGTGGTTAGCAAGTCCCACCCAGCTCACAAGCTAACCCTGTAGGTTCACCCTTAACAACAATCAGAACTCTTATGGGACAACAAGTCCCAGAACAACATTACTGACCTACAGCACAGAATAGCTCTGCGACACATACTTTCCATTTAGCACCATACCAGGGACTGTGTTATGATTTGGTGGCTGAGGAGTGCAGGTAAAAAAAAAGGCAATACACCAGAGCAGTTGGAAACTATGAGATTGCAGTACCCTGACTAACCACCACAACTAGAGGCAGCCGTGGAGCGTTCCTACGTTGGTCCTAGACGCCTCATCACAGCCTGAGAAACTAACTACACCTAAAGATAGAAATAGGAAAGCTATCTGCCCCGGAGCAGAACCCCAAAGATAATAGAAAGCCCCCAAACATGTAATGGCGGTTAGACAAGATGAAATACTGACACAGAAAGAAAATAGTATGAGCAAACGCTGGGGCCCAAACTAACTAAATAGAAAAGGACAGGAAGGGTACTTACTGCAATCCCAGAAAACCCTGAAAAGCACCAACACCACTAATTTCAAAAACACCTGAGATCACACGACCTCTACCACCTAAATTAGTTCTCTGGTGTAACAAAATCAAAACAGCAGCCACTGAAAAAACTGGAAAAAGCAAAAGCACATACATAAGTGGCTGAACTAAACTGAGAGGGCAAAAGCCCCCGGAGGGGACCCTGAAGGCCCCCACAGAAGTGCAGGACAAAAATGCAAAAATATAGCACAAAAACAAAAAGAAGAAAATGTCTTATCTGTTAGCAGGAGATGCAGACACGACACAGCAGGCTACAAGGGAAACAGGAATGAAGGATTCAGACCAGAACAATTGTTCACCGGCAACCCTGATGGGAAGGTGACTCCCTTATATAAGACCAGTCAGTAACACCTGATTCCCAGTCCTCACAATCTTCACTGAACAGACCAGTACCGC
>JARQOD010000008.1:164506623-164532744 GCA_033576555.1 Oophaga sylvatica | reverse complement strand
GATGGTATAGTTAGATACCACATTGTGACAAATGTAACTTTTTTATTGATGCAACGTCGAAAAACTATTAACAAGTGCAACAATGTAACATTTTATATTTACAAATATTGGGGAAATATTTACAAATACCGAAACAAGTGCAACTTTTTTCCCCTGGTTTAATTCCTATAAAGAAATGAATCGATCTTAGTTTTATTTTTTTTGTCTTATTATCTATGCCCTTCTCACGTTTGTACGGAGCCTTCAGATTTTTCCCATTGTCTGGTGTGTGATGGAGGCAGCAGGCGTTCTTTTGTCACCAGTAACCTTGGAAACTTTCTGAGCATGTGAAGTATCTATCAGCTGCCAGGACTCCTTAGTCCCAGCACACAAAAGAAAAGTTTTTACTGAAGTGAATGTTTCTTACCCCTTTCCTCAAAAAAAAAAAAAAAACACAGATGGGTGCACATTGGGTTTTGGTGATCATGTTGTTCTATTCATTAGGGTTTCAGAATGCAGCGAGCGTCATCTTGGTGCTGTGACCGGTGACTTCACGTCTCGTCATATGTGGATAAACCGGGTACCACTGCCCTCTCGGCGCTCGTCATCTCTGGTGCCATTTTCACCAAAATCATGGCAGCGTTAGCCATAGGCAAAAAGATGATCATCAGAAAGGACAATATTTCAGATGTGATCAAGACTGCAGAGTCCTCATCGAGCGATTCTGATTTAGTGTATCTTATTTTGCGCCATTTATGTGCTGCGCAGCTACTATATGGCGCTCTAGGCAACTGATTCAGCTTGGCTACTATACCTGTAGATAATTGGAATTATTACCCAGCCAGGATTCCTTCAACCCTGGTCAAGGGGTTTGCCAAAAAAAAAAAAGATCAGCGACACTGTTGGGGTTCGTGCACTCAAGACATTTCCACGCAAGACCTAAACACGGCTGTGAATTTGGCTGCCGATCATGATGCAGCAAAGCGCCAAATTCATAAAGCTGCTACTGTCCATAAAAATGTGCTGCGTATTTGACCTTGTGCACAAAACCTGATCATAGAGACGGAAGTGAATAGGGAGACCTTAGGCAAGGTGTTGCTACTACGTGCAGCACGCAACCGGTAAAGCCGGTGACTTGTGGTTATGGCAATGTGCATGATGTCATTGCTGTAGGACAAGTGAGGACCACCGGAAGGTCAGGGCTGGGCGGTCCTGGATGTTATGAGTAATGATTGGCTTGTTAGTTTATAATCTATACTGCAGGTACTTTCATAGATTATATTCTCGGACCACCTCCTTTAAGGGGGGGTTTCCGTTTTCAGAAAAACTGTCCTTTCCAGAAAACAAACTTTGCATAACCCCATCGTCAGCGGGTTCAGCGCTGAGACTCTATCGCTGCTCCCAGTGTCTGTGATTGTCTGAAGCGCTGCTCTCACGTCGCCAGCGCTGCAGTCAGTCAATTAACTCTGTGGCTCTGCCTGAGTTGACAGCATGAGCCGCACAGAGCTGCAGAGCTCACTGATTGGCTGCAGTGCTTTTGGCATGACATGTGCTGCAGACAACAGGAGCAGCGATGGAAAACTCAACGCGGGACCCGGGATGATGGATAAAGTTGTTTTTTAAAAATGAACTGCAGTAGAAAGACCCTTTTATTACAATGTTTATTGCATTTTCATAGGCCATTGTGAGTAAGACGGCCAGAAAAAGTGGGCTGTCCTGCATCTTATTCTGGAAATGCTTCATATTAGTAAGTGCCAGGAGATCTGGTGGATCTCTAATGTGAGAATTAGCTGGCATAGACTGCAGTTGTGCCAATTACAATCCATAATGATGGTCATTGTCCTAGCATTTTCTTAAATTCTGCACCCATGCCCAGGACACTTTGTCTGTTCTGTACCCTCTGACATTGAGCTCTTTCATGCTTATACTTGCTGACGATAAGGCATTAGATATGCTGACGCGCTCATGCTTTTCCATTTAGCTGCTGCAAAGCAAGAAATCAAAAAAGCACAAAATTCAGTGGAGCTCGTGTCATCCGGCAAACCGAGCCCAAACCAGAGACGGAAGAGCTGAAAAAAGAGTACTTGGCAATTTTTGGTGGAATGTTTTTTCACACTTATAAACAATATCCTAGCCAATATAATTTACATATAATAAAGGATCGGTCATAACACAACATTGTGCCATGTACCTGACCGGTCCGACAAGCGTGCTCCTCTATACCTATGCAGTTTGCCTTTCAGTTATATGTAAGGATGTCTCATAGTATACAAATAGCATTGAACCATCATGTTCTGGATGGGTGCATTACTGAAATCTACCATGAAAGGGGTCCCCTCATTTGTGCCCCTTTGAGAAGTTATACTTGCCAGGGCTCTCAGTTTTGTTGCAAATTTTTTCTCAGCCATTGAATGAAGAAAACTTGCAATAAATGGACAATTCTGCAGATCAATTTCTAGCTCTGTGAGATTTGCAATACACTCTGGCCAGAAAATCCACAGGGATTTACAATTATGGTCCAAAATATTGTCACCTTTTGGTGCGCTAGAAACAGACGTGAGAGGCTTATTAAGCAGCTATGTCCTTACAGAACCGCCACCATCACAACATTACACCCGGAGACTTGTGTCAGATTTGCACAGATTAGAGTCCTTCTCTCTGCTTCCACCTAATCTCGTTAGCAGGTCTGCATCACAGATGCTTAACACCATGAGAGCCAAAAACACATTCCACAACTAAAGGACATTTTTTTCTAAGCTTTAGCTTTACAGACAAGTCAAAAAGAACAACACACACACAGCAACAAATGGTTAATATAGACATGAGCTAAATCTGTTGTAAGGAAAGTAAAGTCCAAAATGGCAGGTATGTGTCACTGAAGTGATTGGCCTCATTGATGTAAGTCCCAGAAGAGAATACACCAGTAATGGTAGGTTACTGAGAGGATTTTATTGAGACCGGGTTTTGGGTCCAGGATTTAGGAGAAATCAAAAGAGAATGAGTGGGAAAGGTTGTTCCCATACTTACAGTCCAAGGCTTGTAGGTCCTATAAAAGGCAGCTGGGTTGGCTCAGATGCGTCTGACTTGTTGGAGCTGGAAATTGACCATTAATGTTGATCAGACTGATCCCCACGAGTGCCTGTATTGCCGTATGTGTTAAAAAGGCTGTGTTTGAACTGCTGTAGCTGCCTTTACCCAGGACATTCATTCTTTCCACTTCAATCACCTGTGCTCCTTGTGTTTTAATGCCCGCATTCTCCACCAGTTGTAGTGGTTCACAGTCTCTGATAGGTGCTAAGGTATGTACAGGCAAGGACGTTTAATAATAAAATAGAGTAAACTTTATTTTTCTTCATAAACTTGACTCTGTTTTGATATTAAACCTCCGAGCCTGTATGTACCTTAGCACCTATCAGAGAACATGAACACCTACACTGTGTACACCAACAGCCTTTACATTCCCCATCCGTATTTATAAGTATGGGAATGAAATAGAGCACCAAGCTTGTAGCATCCGATCTGTCATAAGCAAATCACATTGTGGCCAACAAACACTGGATAAATCCATAAAAGATGGTCAAACTTTTGATGGAAAGTAATTCTGGACACTCTCATATTCTAAATTACTTAATGCCCCTCCAGTCAGATTCATGTTGCGTCTCGGAACAACATCATCAGCTTGTGCCCATCACTTCAGATATCTGATAACTGGCATCTGCACAGACTGCTGTGCCCAGTCCAAAATGTGACTGGGAGAGGCATTATTCTCAAGGTCGTCTGTTATCACCCCTCTCTCCTCCATGATTACGCTGCTTACATTTAGATACTAGAAAAACCTGTGTTCTGAAGCCTAGCGCACTGCACTTAGAAGCATGGTGCGCAGAAGTGAAGACCAGCTGCCATGGAGGACTGGACTGAATGCCGGATCAGGTCAGCGTAAATCAGATTGCTCACCTCTATCCAGTGTGTAAAAATTCTTTCATGGAGGAAGCTTTTTTGTTCTTCATCTTGGACAATTTCCTACCTGTTGGAAGGGTGCCATAACAATGAATTTATCAAAAAGTGTCTCCCTCTTAGAACCCCTCAGTGATATTTTTTGAAAACCTGTAAGGAAGTAAGTGTTCAATTTCCCTGCAGCACCACCACAGGGAAAATGAACCATTACACATTTTCTGTTCAAACCAATGGTTAATCTGTGTGATTTAAAAAAAAAAAAAAACGGGACCGATTTTCCGTAGATTGAGACCTTCTATTACCAGGCTCTACACTTGTGAACAAATTCTGATTCTGAACTGAGAAATCCTCTCTCGTGTTAATAGGTTTTATAAAACCGGGTGCTGAAAGGTGAAGGAAAGCCTGGTTACGTCTCTGTGTAGAGGTTGGGTAACAATCGTTTCATCATATTTTGCTTTATGGAAGCGAATGACTTATCACAATATCCCAGAACCTCTGATACAAATATAATAAGCAAATCATTGACTGCACACAATGACCGTTTACTCCACTGTGATCGGGGCGGTGATTGTGGGCAACTTTGTTGCTGTGTAAGTATGTCAAGGCCACTGAGTAAGAACGTGCAGCCCTTGTGATTTTCATCATAGCCTCACTATGTGTGACTGATGTGTACAGTCCGGATCCACAGTAACTGCAGCCTCATATAAAGACACACAGTTAGATTGTGCCCTGGTGTCCATATAATCTATTCTATTATTTATAAACACTGTTTTCGGTGATTACTTTGTATCTCCGTTCATACTGCACCCACACACACAAATGATACACAATATGAATGGTAAACTTGCCCCTTCAGCAAGAAAATATTCAAAGAAACCACACAAATCACAAAATACAGTTTAAACATTAATTTTCATAAATCTGCAGTAAGGAAAAATGACCTGCAGGTGGCACTACACCAGCCCAAAGCACACTACCACAAAGCTGCTTACAGACATCACAAACTAATCCAAACATTTGCATTGGGGTCTCTCCAGCTTACCCAAGTGCTTGCCCAGCCTATTTCAGGCACATTGGAGGATTGCACACTTCACTGCAGGTGAGACACATATGCAAATACATTTGTAAACATGCACTGCTTTTTCACTGATTATTTCGCCCCACACACAGAAATGATACACCATTTGAAAGGTAAACTTGCCATCTTTAGCAAGAAAAGAGCCAAACAAACCACACATTCACGATTTTATCACTAAATACAATTTAAACATTAATTTTCATAAACCAGCAGTCGGGAAAAATGACCTGCAGGTGGCACCACAGTACCCCAAAGCACACTACCACAAAGCTGCTTACAGACATCACAAACAAATCCAAACATTTGCCTTGGGGGCTTTCCAGCTTGCCAAACTGCTTGCCCAGCCTATTTCAGCCAAATTGGAGGATTGCACACTTCATTGCAGGTGGGGCACATATGCAAACACATTTGTAAATATGCACTACCTATTGAATTGCACACTTGCTCCGTTCATACTCCACCCACACAAACAAATGATACACCATTTGAAAGGTCAAATGACCTGCAGGTGGCAGCACACTACCTCAAAGCACACTACCACAAAGCTGCTTACAGACATTACTAACAAATCCAAACATTTGCCTTGGGGTCTTTCCAGCTTGCCCAAGTGCTTGCCCAGCCTATTTCAGGCACATTGGATAATTGCACACTTCACTGCAGGTGAGCCACATATGCAAACATATTTATAAACATGCACTGCTTTTTCGCTGATTACTTCACCCCACACACACAAATGATACACCATTTGAAAGGTAAACTTGCCCCCTTCAGCAAGAAAAGAGCCAAACAAACCACACATCCACGATTCTATCACAAAATACAGTTTAAACATTCATTTTCATAAACCTGCAGAAAGACACAATGACCTGCAGGTGGCGCCTCAACCGGAAGACATTTTTTGGCCTCTACTTATCAAACCAATTTATGTATTACCAATCTACATATATAAATACCTGTCTGTGTTCATTATCGCATAAGATACAGTTACATTTCACCAGCTTGCTTTTTCTGAAATTGCCTGCGCCCCCGACAACCAATGTGCGAAAATGTTGCACGAGCCAAGCTAGTACATTTCTACTGAAAAGTTTTGGGGACCTTAAAAATTGACCTGTAATGTAATTTTTCATTCTTTCCCCAAAAACATGCACTTTTTTGCCATTTAAAGGAGATTGTTTGCAACCAGAGACTTCTGCAAGACTTTCATACTGTTACTAGATCTGTATCCAGACTAGGCAATACTAATACATGCCATAAGTGTCTGATCAGTAAGGGTCCATATGCTGAAACAAAGGTCTTGTGTTTGTTTTTTCCAAGACTTTTTGGCCATAAAGAGAAAAAAAACTGCATAAAAAAATAAAAAAGCAAGTGTTTTTGCTGCAAGTTGCGGCACGTTTGTAATGCTGTGTCTGCCTATGCAGTTGTTACACTGACGTTCACATTGCAAGAACTACAGCAACCCGCAACAAAAAAAGCACAGTATTGTGTACTCTTTTTTTTCACTGTGCAGTCAAAACAGTCCAATGTAAAAGCACCCTTACACCGTACGAGAGCGCTCTATATTAGCTGAAAGGGACTATGCTAAAACATAAGACCTGGCCGTTACCCTATTCAACAATTTTTTGTATATTTTACATCATGATTATTTGCTACGGCAAGCAGCAGCCGGATGTAAACCATGTACAGAGCTGAACAGCACAGCTTTGTGCACAGTTTAGTGGCCGCTCCTGTGCAGATCAGCTTCTATTTATCTGAACAACAACTGATCAGTGGGAATAATGGTGTTGGATCACCATCAGTCTGCGATCAATGGTTCCACAGTATCATAGTAGTGGACAACCCCGTTAGTGAAATAATGCCACATCTTTGGCCTTCTGTACCTCACCTAGATTTTCACCCTTTCCTGGTGCAAACTCCGGTGTATAAAAGGTTTAGTTCTGCATCGAGAGAGGAGTGGTGCCGGTGACGTTGAATAATGTTACTAGTTCCCAGTACTTCTTTGTGTTAATATATTGAGTATTCATTATTAGAATGTGGTACTGCTACTCTTAAATGCTTATTACGATCATCCTCCACTGGTATTGCTACACTTGAATGCGTATTGCCATGTTGTAAATTGTATAGAACGTATTCTTATTCTTGTAGATATGTATAATGTGACATATTCTCTATCACTGTAATGGTTGTCCAGTGTATTGTATTGCACAATGGTGGTGCCTGGTGCCGAACTCCACCAATCTAATATTAATGACCTATCCAAAAGATATCATAGTAGTGGACATCCCATTTAATAGTCCTGTAATAGGTCTGCATCTCTGTGCCACCTTTCTTCCCTCTTCCTCCTCCTCTTCCTCCTCCTCCGCAGTGAACGGCTGCATTATTTCTATAGTCAGCACTGAGGACCCAGAGCCCAGTGCCGCCATTGTGTGGTTACCAAGCCGTGGGAGGTTGAGATAAGGCACAAGATGAAGTGTCAGAGACTGATGCAACATTCCAGCTGGGGGGCATGCAGTCTGTGACTCAGGAGGGACACGAAAGGATTCATACCAAACAGCCACATTCACACATTCTAGGTCTCCTGATTTTATGACGTTGCTTTCTTCCATCGCTCTTCTTCACTCCCACATAATATCGTACTTTGTATTATTTTTGCCGTCAGTAGTTTGGAGAAATCGAGCAGATACTCTAACGTAACCTGTTATGTGCGTAGCCTCAGCGATTCAACCAGAAGCCGCCCATTCTAATTATCACTACATGCAGGCTGTCAGATCGGCCTCTGACAGCAGTGTGAACACTGCCATACTCCCAAGCACTAAAGTCCACTTTGGACCATACTTTTTGTTCAATTGACCCCCCTGAGATGAAAGTGTCATGCTGCTTGGACCCCCAACTATCACCTGTAATTTGACCCTGGGAATTACATTTTTCAGTGGTCCTGCCTCTGGTTCCCTTCTGTTGCAAAGTTCAGATTTCAAGGGAGCCTGTTACGTGAAAAAACACTATTAACCTTCAGATATATTGTTAATCTGTAAGCTAATAGTGTTCTGAACCTAACCGGCATCTGGCCCTAGAGCCCCACTGCCGGGAGGAAATGGACTTTATTCTTCCCAGCAGCGTCCCATGTTCGATATAGAGGTGGCCCAGCGCCCCCGGTACTGACTGACAGCCGATCCTAATGATGAGCCTTCTGTCAGTCACGCCGCCTGGGGGAAAGGTTAATTCCATTCCAGCAGTAGGGTTCTAAGTGCCGGCACCGGGCAGATTTACAACACTAATTACTTGCAAATTTAATATAATAAAAAGTTTCACTCTGTAGTGCTAGAGCAAGTCAATATGAAATATGAATAGCAATACTGCTTCTGGATACTAGGAAAAACTGAGACACTAAGCACATAATTTGGCCAATTCATGCTGTCCAGCAGCCATAAAGTCAGGCTTTAAAGAGAGGTAGTGAGATCTACCCAGAAATTCAGACTTCAGTCTTAGAGAGGTATTATTATTATTATTTATTTATATAGCGCCATTAATTCCATGGTGCTGTACATGAGAAGGGGTTACATACAAAGTTATAGATATCGTTTACAGTAAAGAAATTTACAATGACAGACTGGTGCAGAGGGGAGAGGACCCTGTCCTTGTGGACTTACATTCTACGTATTCACACTAGACACGTAGGACCCAGCAGATCTGAGACCGCCTTGTCGTTGGTTGCTGGGCATGCATTGTTTATTGTATATGCAGATGGCTGCTCCTAGTATGCTCCTGTTCACATTAGCTTGGAAGTGCCAGTCAGTCTTTTGTCATTTATTAACCTGTAGATTTAACCCATATCTGCAAGTTAATAGCTTTTTTTTCACATGACAGGTTCCCTTTAAGGCTCATTCATACATCTGTGTATCATGATCTGTGTTCGGACACATATAGGCTGTCACGTTTGGGTCAGATGACCTGCTCCCACTCCATGAATCACAGTCCATACATAGACCATGATACATGGACATCTGAATTGGGCTTTAGTCTACTTCTACTAGTCATGTCCTTGACCCCATCTTCTTTGCAGACTATCTTACTATCTTACAATTTTGTTCTCGATATTGCCCTTTTGGTACTGACCTGGTATTCTGACTATTCTCTGCCAGGGAGCTCCACCGGCCAGAGGCTGTTCTGCAGACCCAACCCAGGGGGCCTTGTGTAAGTCTTGAGGATGAAATCCATGGTTTCCCGGGGACCTGCTACATGAAGTGGTTTGTGCAAAGCCTGTCCATGCAAGCTCTTTTTAGAGCTGCCAGCCACCCACTGATAGTGTTCTCCTACACCTGTTTATGTAGTACACAGTGGTTCCTGGGTCCTCCTAATATTTAACTATAAATTGTGTTTTCTAAATCTAACACGTATCAGTTTTCATAAACTAATTTTCAAATAACCTGGTTGATATTGGTGTTAATTGGGTTTCCCTAGACTCTCATATTTTAAGCAAAGCTCAATAACAAAGTGCGTCTCTCTCCCTGAAGATAGCATCTTCACAGAGGATGGGAACGGGGTCTGTTATGAATGTGCTAGAGATGGTTTCTGAGAAGAGGCTCCCTCTGGTGGTTACAGACAGTACTGAACCTTTCAGCGAGGAGTGGCAATCTGGAATCACGGACTGGTCTGATATAAGGGAGGTTCCCTCCCATGATGGTTGCCGGTGATCAATTGTTCTTGTCTCAATTGTGGTTCCTGGTTCATTTGTAAGTTTGCTGGAGTCTTGCCTGCATCTCCTGCTTTCAGATAAGATATTTTTTGATTTTCTTTTTGTGCTTGCTTTTTGCATTGTTTTATGCACTTTTGTGGAGGTCAGCCAGGTCCCCTCCTGGGGCCTGAGCTCCTCACAGTTTATCTGCAGCCACTGTTATTTGCTCATTTGCTTTTTCCTGTTTTTTCTGCGGCTGCAGCTTGGTTTTTGTTCACACTGAGATCTGATTTAGCGGGTGGCGAGATCGTGTGATCTCAGTATTTTTGTAATCAGAATTGTTGGATTTTTGTAGGGTTTTCTGGGTTGCAGAAAGTAATCTCTCCTGTCCTATCCTATTTAGTCAGCTTGTGGCCCCAGCGTTTGCTCAGTCTATTTTCTGCCTATGTTTGTATTTTCATCTTGTCTAACCGCCATTATATGTTTGCGGGCTTCCTATTTTCTTTGGGGATCTTCTCCGGGGCAGATAGCTTTCATCTTTCTGCCATTAGGTGTAGTTATCTCTCAGGCTGTGACGAGGCGTCTAGGATCAACGTAGGAACGCTCCACGGCTACCTCTAGTTGTGTCGTTAGTTTAGGAATCTGCAACCCATCAGTTACCAACATCTCAGGTGTTCGGCTGCCCTGCTGTTGTTCCTGGCCTCCTCAGCTACCAAAACATAACAGGGGTCTCTACGGCCACCTATTTGAAGTAGCAATCCTATAATGTGGCATGGACCCTTTTAAGGGTCTGTCAGGTCAGCATGACTGCTCAAACCAAGTGCAGTCTCTTGGTGCACCCTTGGCATGGTCTAACAGTTTAGTGCACCTTCCCACCTACTTGTTATCCCTCTATTTCAACCCCCTTCCTCTCCTTTGATTGACAGCTCAGGCTTGTTAGAGCCAGAGAAGAGTGGAGATAGATGGAAAACAAGAGGTGGGAAGTGGTACTAAACTGTTCAGCCACACAAAGGGTGCACCAAGCGCTTGTCCTTTGTTTGGATGGTCATTCATTAAAGAGCCTTCCACACAGATCAGTATATAAAGCCCAACCATGGCATACAACTATTTTACACTGCTCAAAATAATAAAGGGAACACTACAATACCACGTCCTAGATATCACTGAATGATATGAAAGCAATGACAAAATGCAAAAGTGATCAAAACTACAGCCAAAAAGGATGAGAACAGAGAAATGGTCTGTGGTCACCCCTGCAGTACCACTCTTTTTATAGGGGTTGTGTTGCAAATTGTCTATCATTTTTTCCTGTTGTCTGTTCCATTTGCAAAACAGCAGGAGAAATTGATTCACAATTGGTGATGCTTCATAACTGGACAGATTGATTTCACAGAAGTGTGATTGACTTGGAGTTACATTGTGTTGTTTAAGTGTTCCATTTATTTTTTTTGAGCAGTTTAGAATTATTGCTTCTTATCAGGGAAAAATAAGAGACTGGTTGAGAGGCCGTCGATGATTGCTAGGAAAGGAGACTGCCAAGCTGGTGTATGGAGACTTATAGGCTATACGATGCTCCCTGAGAAATAAAACACGGTGGGCTTCTTCAGGAATAACTTTACCCCTTAGATCTTGCTCTGCATGTAAAGCACATCTAATATTTAAACCCCATAAAGTGCAGACGAGCTGACCACTTGATGGTTTCTTCAACAAATCAACTTATCAGGGACTTTTTAAAAAAAAAAACTCTTCAGGGTAAGTAACCCCTTTAAACAAAGCCCAATATTACAGGCCTGCATTATCTTAACTCCTTCCTAATATGCTCTTATGTGAACTACTTAAGGTAGAGCCGAGAAAGTAAATTAAGTGGGGAAAATGTCACTAGTGTTGGCCTCATGAACCTTTCTAAAGCCCTCCATACACTTCAGGTGACTGTTAGCTGAATAATGGGTTGGCTGGAAACTATCCTCCTATCTCTTTCATACACGGGAGCATGCATTCTGCCGAGCGCTCATCTGTTCTCTCTGAGAGAGCCGCTGCCAGACATCTCTAGTGGTGGCTTCTCTCCAAAATACAGAAGGATTGGCAGTCCAAAATTGGACAAGTCAGACCCTGCAATCTCCCAAAATCATCTGTTGGGGAAAAACAGGAGGCCTGAAAACACATTAGACCATCGGCTAAACCCATCGATAATGGAAGGTTCGGGTGAAGGCAGATTCCGGTGATGTTAGTTTCTATGTGTAGTCTTGTTGCAAGAATCGTTAAAGGGTCGATAATGACTTGTAGGATCGCTGCTTCCAACAGGTGGCGCTATAGAGTTCAAGTCCTCTTCCTCTCTGAGGGCGCAATTTGCATATGAATTTTCCCACAGGAGCATTACACGGTGAATACTTCTATGAGAAAGACAAAGTGCCATTTTTCATCTCATAAAGTAAATGGAACTGTTCCAAAAGTGTTTACCCCCTGTGGTCATATACTTTTCACCTATATTATGATGTGATAAATGTGTAAGGTTGAAGTCTGGTAAGCTGGATGGCTTCTGATTAGGGACAACAGGCCCGGCTGGCCAGGCAATCAGTCTCTGAATACTTGTAGTCACAGGTGATGGGCCCCAGGTCTCCGGATCTTGCACCTATAACCTCTGGAGGGTGTTGTCCCATCTCTCTTAGACACGCATGTTTTCAGAAGTTGTTTTTTCCGCTATTAATACCCGGATGAGATCACAAGGGAGAAATAGTGCTGAGTGCTATCTAGAAAGTGGCGTATAGACAGAGTGCAAGAAAAACATCCCTTTCAATGATGTGCTGCACGCTCCATTGGCGTTGTGTGGGATAAACTCCTTGTTGACTTAATGATTCGGTGTGCATCGGAGGGCTCTTGTACAGAGGGTGAAATCATCAGCCACCCAAAATCCAAACGCGGTGTGTAGAAGTAATGTCCAGACTTTTATAACTAAACCCTTGTGTTGCCATTGACTTTTTCCCTTTTTGTGCCGACCCAGGCATTTTCCTAAAAAGTGGCTCTATTAAAAGGGCTATGCTGCATTAGAAATAATAAAAATAAATATAATAACAAAAATATTTCATAATATACTGTGATTCTGCAGCACTTACCACATCATAATCAAAGATCATTGCCTGTAAATGCTTAAAACCTAATTGAAAAGACCTAAATAATTTTTGCTACCATAATTAGATATTGGTCTAAACTAACTACCTAAAGGCCCCATATAATAAAGCAATGTTGGGCAACCCCCTCCAATTTCCTCCACACCTATTGACTATCCAATGTCTATGGGCCTCCCTACTCATCCTCTGATTGATGATGTTGGGGAAAGAAGACTTGGTACATTGACTTTTATTGGCCCAATACATTTATTTATCTGGTGATAAATTTGTGCCTGATATGTCTGGCAGCATTTTTTTTTCTCTCTTTCTCTACATATAGAACACCTGATGAAATGATGAAAAACTAAAAGTCCAACTACGACTGGCTTCACGTGCCTCTGACCGGGCTTACCCTAGATGGACATAACTAAGGGCTACCTGGTCTTCACTAGAGCCTCTGATGGTGAGGTTAGGCTTGAGCTGCAGGTAGCCACCAGGTTCCATGACTGTCCCGGGTACTGCAGCATCTGACCCCGAGGATCCAGAATGCAGGTTCGGACCCGGAGTGTCAGGCAGGATGGGATCCGAGTCACAGGACAAACTCTCGTACAGTAACACAGGTATAACCTCGGAGTATCAGGCAGGACTAGATCGGGATTATTGACTGTATGGATATTGGTGCTGGTCCAGACAGAATGGCAGGTTTGTACAGGACAGACTGGGGTTTGGACAGGACAAGAACAGGATCAATGGACAGGTACTGGTAAAGAGATGCAGAACAGGTTCAGGACAGGGACCTAGAAGGAATTAGTCAGTATCAAACTAACTAGGTACTACTGTTGCTCAGCTACCTCCCTTCAAGGGAGAGTGCCTTAAATACCTGGTGCCTCCCAACTATAGGCTGGGGACACTTATGGATTGCACACGCTGCCCTTTTAAGAATCAGGGTGTGTGTGGCCCAGCTGCGCTTGGTACACATGTTTCCTGGAGTATGCACAGAAAGGTAATTACAAAAACCTGATATTCATTCACACTCACACTTCCCAGTATTGCCACCAGAGGGAGCCTTAGACTATTTAAGGGTGTGGGAGACGTAGCAGTAAAAAGTCAGAGCTGAGTCTGAGCTAGAGAGAGGAGAGACAGAGACGGATAATTCCTGTCAGAAACATTCTGGCAGTCTCAGTGAGTGGATTCTGACTGTTAGTTCCCAAAGAACGTGGAAAGTGACTCTCGGAGCGAGCGTGTATTCAGTCTGACGGAAGGTCCTGAGAGCTGCTCTGGACAGAGTCTATGAAGGAAAAGAAGGAAGGGGACTACAGTTATCATAACATCGAGTTGACTGAGAAACGGTCAGTGAGCTGTGGAAGGAAGGAAGCTGACGACTACACCTACTGTTACCCGTGCTTATGTTAAGGGTGTGAGTAGGTCGACGGGCGAGTGGTGACCAAAGGAGAGAGTGACCGAGGCGTTATAGCAACATTTGCTGCCTCCACTCTGCTTAACCGGACGCCGGGTCCGAAGCCTTGCTAGTTCCTTCACGGCTAGTAGGAGAAAACCGGTGACCCTGCTGGACTTCAAGTCGCAGAGGGGCCCTATTGTGCTGATACGTAACCCGGGGTCAGGGAGAACAGGAGTCTAGCGGGACGCTGCATATAAAGGCTTAGTTCTTGCCAAAAGAAGGCTCCACCACAATGTCGGCCGGGCATAGCTGTTACACACAGAGTTGAACTTAGCTTTATGCAGGTTGGAAACTCACACATAAAGAGAAAGGAGGCCTTAAACCTACTCGGTGATTACCTGGATGTGCATCCTCCACCCTGAGCAGCTTCCCAGGACATACCTGCAAATACCACCAGTAAAGGTATGGAAAGAGACTGACTTGTGTGTGTCTGACTTATTCCCTGCATCCTGCACTGCCATATACTTAGAGGGACTAGTCTTACCTGTGGAAGACTTAACATCTTGCTGCCCAGTAACAACCCCTCTGAGGATTTACCCTGCAGCGCTGGTCATCCTGATCAGAAACCACAGGTGGCGTCACGAACTATTACTACAATCCCCTGTAAATATCCCCCTTTGAATGAGCGCCCAGGGCAACGGACCGAGCTGTGCTACTTGTGACATTCCCCATAGACTTCAACGGGCTCGGTGCCGAGTACCCCATAAGCCCTGGTACCGTACGTGCGACTCATTTTTGGCGTCACGAACAGGATACGAAGCTTACTGAATGTGAGTCCTGTGTGCCTAAAGTGGACTGTTTTGTGCAAAAAGACTGTGTGCAGTTTTTGTGATTTTTGGAGCCATTTTCCACCATTTTGCCGCCATATTCGCGCCCTGAGGCGCTGGTGAAGAAGGTGGGCGTGCCTTCGTGGGCGTACCCCCCCTGTGGCGTGAAAGTAATGGGCGCCCTGTCTAAATGCTATTACAATGTGAGAGCCTGCCCCACTGCAAGGGAGATCAGCCTCCTCTTCATCCTCTATGCCAAGAAGAGAAAGCAAAAGTCCTGCCTCCACGGAAAAGACCAGGTTGTTCCAGATGGGAAACACAGTCTGGCCTGGAGTGAGATGGCGGAAGGACAGGAGACGCTGTGTGGAGGAACGGCGGTGCGCAGACCCCGTTCCCCTGAGGAGCTACTGCCTGTGCCTGAACCGTCCCCAGGTCGGGAGACCGACCAAACAATGCAGAAAGTGGAAGAGGTGGATGCGGTGCTAAGGGACATGGCCCGGCACCGTAAAGAAATGGAAGCGATGGAGAAAAGCTGGCGTGCCCTGAAACAGCGGCTGCTGTGGGACGCGACGCTCTCCCCCCTAGATGCGCAGATGTCACCTGCGCCACCACTGCCTGCGGCTGATGAACCACCGGAGGCCGGCCCCAAAAGTGCTGATCCTGACTCCGCCGGGGACGCGGTGGGAGGGAAGGAGGCTGAGGAGGCCCTGCCCGCACCGGAGTGCCAGCCAGGCCTGGAGGCCACAGCGGAATGCAGTCCTCCGGTAGGGACGCCGGAGGAGACCCAGCCGTCCGTGATGGAGGTCGATTGGGAGGAGATGGAGTACCCGGACGACGTGGAATACGCCGCCCAGCTGGAGAACGAGTGGCGACGCCGGGAGCAGGAGCAGCGGCAGCAGCAGGAGCAGAGAGAGGTGCAGCAGTTTCGCCAGAGGTACCAGGAAAAGTTTCTCGCTGATAAGGAAAACGTCAGGAGAGATAAAGGTACGCTCCGGGAACCGCGGCGCCAGGGGGCCATTAGAGACTTTAAACTCCGTGGGGGCTGGGGGTTCATCCATGAGCCAGGCCTGTACCAGGAGGTATTCGTCAACCGCAGGGATGTGGAGTCTCACCTGCCAGAGGGGCAACCGGGAGAGGAATCTCTTGATAGGGGATATTGTCACCTACACGCGACACTGGGGTCTTAAGGGGTGGTATGCCCTGAATGTCTCCCGAGTCAGCGACCCCGTCCCTGAAGCTAGAAATGTACCCCGTATCTCAGCATCCCAGGCCACAGCTCCATCAGCACCTGGCCGCGTACCTGCATCCTGCCCTGCATCACTGCGCACGTCTGCATCCTGCCCTGCACCACTGCGCACGCCTGCATCCTGTCCAGCATCTTATGCTGCAACGCAACAGGCTAGTGCGTTCTCAAGTAAGCTAAATCTGTAATCAGAAGGGGCACCTGTAAGGCCTCTAACAAGTTGCAAAAGTGAAACAAGAACTGTGGCTACTCAGACACAGGTAGCAGGACATGATATTCTGGTGATGCGTTCCAGAGCGCACCGCATACTTCCAGCCCCAGGTATGGAAGAAGTAATCGCAATTTACAAAGAAGAACAGTAGGACCCAGACAGGGTTTACTGCAACTGTAAAAAGTTAAGAAGATTTGCACTTTATTGAATGTTGATAATATGTGATGATGTTTGCATAATTTGAAGTAGAATACCCCAGTTGGGTAATGAGTAACCAAGTATTAATGTGATATGATAGAATTGTGATTTTCTAGGAATGTTCTTATGCTAAGGACTGAGTGCTGAGGACTCTTGCAGCACAGAACTTTAAATGTAAATAGTTAGCACTTCGGTGCCCCATCTTGGTTTTACGTAAAGCCATATCTACCTCTGAAGAAAAACCCGTATGGTGAGGCCTTGAGTGAGGTCTGCAGCAACGAAGTCCTGCAGCCCACCAGGACCCACGTGGGAGGTTTGGTGCGGGTCCTCCACAAGAATATTGTATTTATTGTGAAACGTATTTTGATATTTTTCTATTTGCAATTTGTACACAATGTAACGTTGAAGTGTCCTTACCTCCCGCCAGGGAAGAGTTATGTTGTTGATGTTATTATAAAAATTGTTTTCCTTTTTCAGCCTGGAAGTGCTGACGATAACTAGGGGGGGATGTGTGGCCCAGCTGCGCTTGGTACACATGTTTCCTGGAGTATGCACAGAAAGGTAATTACAAAAACCTGATATTCATTCACACTCACACTTCCCAGTATTGCCACCAGAGGGAGCCTTAGACTATTTAAGGGTGTGGGAGACGTAGCAGTAAAAAGTCAGAGCTGAGTCTGAGCTAGAGAGAGGAGAGACAGAGACGGATAATTCCTGTCAGAAACATTCTGGCAGTCTCAGTGAGTGGATTCTGACTGTTAGTTCCCAAAGAACGTGGAAAGTGACTCTCGGAGCGAGCGTGTATTCAGTCTGACGGAAGGTCCTGAGAGCTGCTCTGGACAGAGTCTATGAAGGAAAAGAAGGAAGGGGACTACAGTTATCATAACATCGAGTTGACTGAGAAACGGTCAGTGAGCTGTGGAAGGAAGGAAGCTGACGACTACACCTACTGTTACCCGTGCTTATGTTAAGGGTGTGAGTAGGTCGACGGGCGAGTGGTGACCAAAGGAGAGAGTGACCGAGGCGTTATAGCAACATTTGCTGCCTCCACTCTGCTTAACCGGATGCCGGGTCCGAAGCCTTGCTAGTTCCTTCACGGCTAGTAGGAGAAAACCGGTGACCCTGCTGGACTTCAAGTCGCAGAGGGGCCCTATTGTGCTGATACGTAACCGGGTCAGGGAGAACAGGAGTCTAGCGGGACGCTGCATTTAAAGGCTTAGTTCTTGCCAAAAGAAGGCTCCACCACAATGTCGGCCGGGCATAGCTGTTACACACAGAGTTGAACTTAGCTTTATGCAGGTTGGAAACTCACACATAAAGAGAAAGGAGGCCTTAAACCTACTTGGTGATTACCTGGATGTGCATCCTCCACCCTGAGCAGCTTCCCGGGACATACCTGAAAATACCACCAGTAAAGGTATGGAAAGAGACTGACTTGTGTGTGTCTGACTTATTCCCTGCATCCTGCACTGCCATATACTTAGAGGGACTAGTCTTACCTGTGGAAGACTTAACATCTTGCTGCCCAGTAGCAACCCCTCTGAGGATTTACCCTGCAGCGTTGGTCATCCTGATCAGAAACCACAGGTGGCGTCACGAACTATTACTACAATCCCCTGTAAATATCCCCCTTTGAATGAGCGCCCAGGGCAACGGACCGAGCTGTGCTACTTGTGACATTCCCCATAGACTTCAACGGGCTCGGTGCCGAGTACCCCATAAGCCCTGGTACCGTACGTGCGACTCCGGTGCATGCCCCCTAATTGCATTGTGGGGACCTGAGCAGCGTGTACAGGTTCAGGAACCTGGGAACTGCAGAGGAAATCGGCGCTGGAGGCACAGTTGGGCGGTGGAGACGGTGAGCATGTCGGTGTTCCTGTCAGGGGGGAGAGGAGCCATGCAGGGATGCCGGCGTTACACCACCATTATAGGTCTAGTCATCGGTCTTCTGACCTGAGCTTGACTGCCTCATATATGCCAATGAGACTGTTGAGTTCAGGTCAGGAGACAGGTGGCCAACTGTAGGTCGTGGTCCATACATGGACCGTGAAACTCGAACATTAGAAGCTGGCCTAATCCTGTACATTTTTTTTTTACTTTGACACCGGGAATTAAAAGGTGACAATAGATTGTTGGGCAGTGTCTGTATCTCTACCTGAATGGACAATAACCCACAATTGCCTGATCGCCTGGTGTCCTCTACCGTCATCCACAATGTGTAATTGAAGGTTGAGTTTTGCATGATTCTCTGCATACTTTCTGTTGGTATTTGTTCTGTAATGATTGCAAAACATGAGTCTGGAGATGCAGACAGCTTTTTTCTTAAGTTCTCAGAAGGTGTTTTCTTCCAGCTTTAGCCCACTGATAACCTCAGCCCCTGATTTCTTGGCAAAGAATGTTAAGTGAGGGTTTAGGTCCTCTTATCAGTAGAGCTGTCTGAGAAAGTTATATGGCAGGTACATCTCACGCATGGTTAATGTATGAGGTTGACATGAACATGCACACATCACACAGAACCTCCAATGAATCATCTCAAGAAGAAACAGCTCTTGAGAATTAGGGACCACTTTTGAGTAAATGGCATTAAATCCCAAATACCGCAAACTAATGATTTTCGCTGTCTTATTTGAAGAACATTTTTCAATCTTAACCTGCTCAGAGAATCTACAGGCTGCAATAAATTCATGTTAATCATGGAGGGATACTAAGGGTCTTATATGAAGGTGATGGTCCTACAAGAACCAAAGCCGGTGAAAATGGTGCAAACTATTTTTTCCCTGTCTAAGACAATGAAGAGAGGGTTAATGTTAGGATAAAGACACAATCAATGAATAATTTAGAGCCATCCTTATTTTACAGCCACAAAAGAGCATTTCTGAGATGGAAGAAGCTTGAGTGATACAAGAAATAGAACTTTCCGAGAATGGCGTTCCGGCCAGTGACACTTGTGGGGGCTTTTTTATTTTAGTAACGCTTTTAATCTCATTCTTAGCATCACTGTTTGAGAAGTATTGAGACCACAGCTATAGTAAAATCTCCTCAAGCTTTGCACTACAATGCGAGGGTCCTCCTCATAGTCCTCCTAGATTGCCAGCCATTGGCTCCATCCGAAGCTCCCTCATGTCTTTTCTCAGCTACGATTTTATCCTCAGACCCGCTGATCCCCATCGACAGCAATACATTGACCATTATTGTGCATCCATCTTCAGACAATGACCAGATGATACTGTGTCAGTGCCTGTCTAAGGCCTCTTTCACACACTCGTTTTTTGCCGTCAGGCGTGATCCGGCGCTTTTTAAAAAAAACGGATCCGATTTTTTAAACCGCCAGATGCATTTTTTTGTCATTGACTATCATTAGCGCCTGATCGCACCGGATGTCATTGCGTTGTGTCCGTTTTTTGCAGGATCCGGCGGAAATGTACATTCCGGCGGCCGGACAAAACGGTCACTGCAACGTTTCTTTTTCTGTCGCACCCGCCTGATAGCGCCTGAAGCGGTGCATCCGGCGGGTGCAAACAATACAAGTCTATGGTGCCGAATCAGTCTTTTGTGCAATCCGGCAAAAGACTGATCCGGATTCTGGAAACCAAGGTCTCTCTCTCTCTCTCCTCGTCCGGACATGCGTACCAAGCATTTTCAGGTGGAAAAGTTCAGGACGGATCCGTCAAAAAACCTGATCCGTTGCATCAGTTGTTTCAAAATCAGCGCCAGATCAGTCCTTTCCGTTTTTGGACGGATTGTGCCTGACGGCAAAAAACAGATGTGTGAAAGAGGCCTAACTCTAACCAACTCCAGCAAGGTGGAAAAGGGAGTCCCTTATATTAGGCTGGTCACAGATTACGTCAATGTAATTGTATCCCCCATTAGACCCCCAGATTCTGTTCCCCCTCCCGTCATGGGTTCTTGGGTCATCTTCCCCTGTGCTATATGAGTGAGACCACTCAAGAATCAATTAGTGTGTTTTCATAGATTCTACACCAAGGTGACAATATTTTCATTTTTATATCAGCAAAGTAACAAGAAAAATAGCACTCACCGGAACCTTCTTTCAAGATGTGGTTTTACTTCGTTACATGGGTGATATTAATGTTTGCGGAGGTGCAGGTGTCAGGCGAATTTTTTCATGAAAAGTAAGACCTGCCGGACTCTTGTCATGAGTAAGACTACTTAGTGCAGTTGAAATGCGTTGACTAGGTCATATCGATGATGAAAATTTTCTTTTGTATGCACTATAATTTCTTTTGAAAAATAAACGAAAATCCAGTCCTGTTGAGCCGGACTCCAATTTTTTCTATTATCCTTGGTTTATCAAGTTGTCCTTCACACACAGGGCACTTAACCCTTCGTTTGCATATGGATTAAAACACTGATTACTTGGGAATGTAGCTATCATGGGTTTACTGCAACAGAGAGGAGCCAGAAGAGACCGCAGCATTTGATTTCCCCTACTCCTGCACTGATTAGAGTCACTTCATCTTCCTATTAAACGGTGTAAATTCCTTTTAGCAGTGCAGGGGTTAATCTGCTCAGTTGAGAGCTCCTGCAGCGCTAATGCTCTCAGCTGTGCACTGTTAGCCACTCTCATCTCCTATATAATCTGGGCCCTGGCTAGCACTCATTGTCAAAGCAAGCTTATGCTGCATGTCTGGAGGTTGTTGGTGGTTATTGGAGGAGGAGTTTGCTGGATTTATCTCTGACTGTTGCTAGGTTTTGAGTGTGTGATAATTCCCTTTCTTCTACTTTGCTTTAACCCCATCCTCCACTCCCTTGTGCATTCCTCTATTAAATGTATGAGTATATTTGAATGTTTGGTATTTTTTGTTATCCCTGTTTGTATTACCTTGTTAGTCTGGTTGATGTATTACAGTACACTATTACTCCCCTCTTCCCTGGGTGGGGGAAGGGTACAGACGGAGGGCGGAGTCTGGAGTTAGTGTATGTGCACACGTTGCGGATTTACTTTAGATGCGTTTCAGCAGCGCTTTTGGACGCGCGGAATTGCATCAAATCTGCAGTGTAGTGCACAGCCAAAGTAATTCAATGTGAAATGAAGAATTGCTGTGCACATGCTGAAGGAAAATCCGCGCTGAATTATTTTTGCTGATCCGCAGCAGCGGTATGCCAGATATTCTATCTCTATCTCTATCTCGCTCGCTCTCTCTATCTTGCTCGCTCCCTCTATCTTGCGCTCTCTCTCGCGCTCTCTCGTGCTCTCTTTCGCGCTCTCATGCACTCTCTTGAGCTCTCTCGCGCTCTCTCTCACGCTCGCTCTCTCGTACGCTCTCTCTCGCTCTCTCTCATGCTCGCTTGCGCTCTCTCGCTCGCGCTCTCTCTCTCGCTGTCTTTCGTGCTCTCTCTCGCTCGCTCTCTCGCACGCTCTCTCTCTCTGTCATGCTCTCACGCTCTCTCTCACACTCTCTCTCGCTTTCTCTCTCTCGCGCTCTCTCTCACACTCTCTCTCGCTTTCTCTCTCTCTCGCGCTCTCTCACGCTGTCTTTCGTGTTCTCTCTCGAGCTCTCTCTCTCGCGCACTCTCTCTCTCTCGCGCTCTCTCTCTCGCACTCTCTCTCTATCTCCTCACAAATCCGCACACCAAAAATACATTATAATCCACAACAAATCTGCATGAATTCTGAATTCTGCAGAAAATCCGCAAGCGTTTTCTGCCAGGTGGTGCACATTCTCTGCAGAAAATTCCGCAGACTAATCTGCAACTTGTGCACTTATGCACTTACCTTATGGCTAGGTACGTGGCCCCTGCATCTTCACCATCAGAAGTAATCCGGGGAACAGGGTGAGCTAGAGCACCCCCTAGCATTAGGGACAGGGAAGGGGCCCCTAGTCCTGGGACACCAGACAACAGAGTCGTGACAATAGCAAGGGATAGAAGATATATAAAGGTGTCGATGGATTTAGCTTTTAAAGACCTGCATGCCTATATATGCAGTTTGGAGGAGTTGATCTTACTGACTGATTCCCTTTTATGTTAAAGATTACATAAAGGGGGTAAATAATAGACTCTGACAGCAGATAAGGACAATCTCCTTCACTTCACAATCCCTTTTTATCCTTCATGCAAACTGTCAGACCTGATTTGACTTGACCTAATAGCTGCCCTAAATGCTCGGTGAACTTTATCACTCTTCTTTATGGGACTTTAACATCCCAACAATAATATATGGGATAGAACAACATTGAAAAGGAACTACAAACCCTTTTTCTCCACTTGTTGCTTTTGTTTCACCTTTTAATGTTTCTTCACGTGTTGCTGATGACCAAGTTCATTGTAACCTGCTCCTACATTAGGTTGTCGTCAACCTATAGACCAAGGAAGAAAAAAGATACATTTCTCTGGAGAAAATTTACAGAGATGGATACAAACTCCAGTAAGGATCAAAAGCTCTACAAATCATCGAGTGGCTTTAGAAGATCGTATGGTTAATCTGGACATGTCCTTTCAAGTTTTGTATAAGGTTTCATTGTAAAGTTTCTGGCCAGGAATATTGATCAACCAGTCACTGACCTCTCCAGGGTCTGTGATGACCATTATGGCACAATGATGTTCTTAGAGTAGAAAATTAGGCCGTGTTGTGATCTGGTTTTGTACAGAGAAGGTTTTACCACATCTCTATACGCCTCTTCTGTCATCCATTACATGACATATGTACACTGCATAGTGCCATACAGATAGCACCCAATGGAGCACTATTGATTCAATGATGTTGTATATGAGAGGGTTTTTTTTTAGTATTTTTCTCCACTTCTGGTTTTGAAAAACAACTACCGTGTTTCCCCGAAAGTAAGACAGTGTCTTACATTCTTTTTACCCCCAAAAGTACCAATATGTCTTACTTTCGGGGTATGTCTTATATTGGAAAATACACCGGATGTGTGAAAGAGGCCTAAGCGGTTCATGTGCGGTGGTACCCAGGGTCTGGAGGAGAGGAGACTCTCCTCCAGGCCCTGGGTACCATATCCCTGGTAAAACAATAATTAAAATAAAAAAAAAAATGATATTCTCACCTTCCGGCGGCCCCCGCAGCTTTCCCGCCTTC
This sequence comes from Oophaga sylvatica, assembly GCA_033576555.1. Classification (NCBI taxonomy): domain Eukaryota; kingdom Metazoa; phylum Chordata; class Amphibia; order Anura; family Dendrobatidae; genus Oophaga; species Oophaga sylvatica. The sequence continues at coordinate 164,509,025 of JARQOD010000008.1, read as the reverse complement.
AGCGACGCTCCCGGCAATTCCCGGTCCCAGTAATGCATTGCGAGATCACCCAGATGACGTAGCGGTCTCGCGTGATGCTACGTCATCGGGGTGATTTGTCGCAAAGGACTCTTGGGACCGGGAGTTGCCGGGAGCGTCACTGAAGGCGGGAAAGCTGCGGGGGCCGCCGGAAGGTGAAAATATCATTATTTATTATTTTTTTTATTATTTTTCACAGAGGACAGCTATTTTTCCAACGTACAGTTTACTACCAGTATGTCTTACTTTCGGGGTACGTCTTACATTAGCCGATCCCCCTAAAACCCCCACTACGTCTTACTATCGGGGGTGTCTTACTATCGGGAAACACGGTAGTGAGGTACAAAAAAAAAAATAAAGAAAATGAATGTGGCTTCTTGGGAGCGGTTGCTGATGGAATTCACTCCAAAGTAGACAATGTCCAATGAGAAGGCTGCAAACACCACGTCAGGGGGAAAAAAACTGTTCCAAAAAAGCTTTATGAATCATTCTAGGAAAATAAAATCCCCTCTGAAACCTCTTCAAAAGAAGCAGAGTTTTTTATGAGAAAACTCTGAAGGGCAGAGTTAATAAAAACTGCCACAGGAACCAATCACAGAGCAGCTTTCATTGTGCCAGAGCTGTTTATAAAATGAAAGGTGAGCGCTGATTGGTTGCTATAGGCAACAGTGACCATTTTACTAGTAGGCAGTTTTGATAAATGAGGTCTGTTGTTTTTTGATCTCTTCAAATCGAATCTCCGTGTAATACAATTAGGCTATGCCCATACTGAATTTGGTTGAGTAGTTTTTGGCGCTGATATTCTACATGGATCCGGGTACAAGACATTTGTAAAACATTGTCAGAGCTGCCACGTTATTCACAGTGAAGAAGCTTCAGGAAAATGCCTGCGGTGCTTTCCCTGGAGCGTCCTCTTATTCATTTTTGCAGCTTAGTGTGAACTTCGGACGTGCGCCAGACCAATACGCGGCACTTTCAATTGGCCGTGACATTGACGCGCCATTTAATTTATGATGTCGATTTTCTTCACAGCATTTTTATGTCGCATCATAAATTTAATCTAAAACGCTGCTTCAATAATTTGCAGTGGATTTTAATTTGTGACGTCCCGCAGCCAAGTGCGACATATCGTGACTCTGTGACTCCCCCCTGATACAATAGTTACCTTGTGAATGGGAAAGGAATGCCATTCTACCTCCTGATTTCCATTATCTCAGCCACGACATCGGGAGGCCGCAGGAGTCGCCCATTGACTGAGGTCACTTGTTAGACACATAATGGGAGTAAATTCCCGTAAACGCCCGGCTTTGTCTTGAGCCGAGCCTCTGTGCCCTCTTAGCACTAATTGCTTCTGCATTCCCAGTGCCCCCTCTCATAGCAAAACCTTCAATTGGAAAAGCCACTCGAGGACCAAGACCCTTTTATAAATTTTAGGTTAAATTTTTTTCGGCATGGAAAACCCCCCTTTACCCCCTCTGGCTTCCGTTTTCTCTTTCCCCATTGTAACGTATATCATTACCGTTATTTTTTTTTTTTAAAAATTTTTAAAGGGATAAAACCCCCTCGTAAACAGGTAACGCATGTAAGAAAGGGTTTTTACCTGGTTTTCAGATGACAGAACTCCAAATAAAAAAAAAAAATGGGAAACCCTTTGGTCTTGTGATCCCCCTATTACTTCTGGGAAGGGGGAAACAACAGAATTTGGACCTAGAAAACTGCCTAAATAAAGTTATTGTCCCGGAGGGCACAGTTTTTTATACTTTTTTTTACCTTTTTTTCACATTTTTTTTGGGTTAAAAGGGGGGTGACTGACATGTAACAATAAAGAGCAGTCCCCCAAAACCCCCCAGAGGATCCTGTGAGCCACAAAAACCCCTTAGTAAAGACAAAACAAAGGCACAAAATGAAAAAAAGGGTTATATTTTGGAAGCAAAAAACAAGGGTGGAAAAACCCCCGAGTTAAAAAAAAATAACTATCCACTTTTAATTGTGACAGAATTTACTTTTTAAAATAAAAAGTGTCAAAAAAAAAATTTTCCTATTTTTGAAAAAAACAGGTTGCTTTAATTTTTTTTATTGTTTTTTTTTTTTTTTTTATCCCAGTCATATTAACACCCCCAAAAAAAACTACTAAAAGTGATTTAAGGCCCCGTTACCGTTGGGCGGGTGGGGCATTAGAAACCCAAAGGGCTGCTTAGACCCTTTTTTTTTTCCCCAAAAAGGTTTTAACGTCTATCTTAAAACTGTAAGGAGGGAAGAGGGGACTTTAAAATTATTTGGGAAAGGGGGGAGCCCGTGATATTTTCCCCCTATTAAAAGATAAGTAAAAACCCACAAAACACAAAAAATTTCACAAAGGGATAAAAATAAAGGGGGAAAAAGGG
>JARQOD010000008.1:164462434-164506523 GCA_033576555.1 Oophaga sylvatica | reverse complement strand
AGGTAAATCTATTCTATATTTACATGCTGATGTTGCTAATCTATATGTTGTATAGTGTTGTTCTTTTAAGAATAGTTTACTGACATCGTACACATATCATAAGACCGCGTGACATTTTCACTGGCCCATAAAATTATTCCCAGTTGCCATGGATCCAGTAGCCCAGCTGGCTCTGCAGTTGCAGGGATTATCCATGGAGCTGACGGACATTAAGTCCAAAGTTTTGTCTCCCTCGGAGCAAACCAGATTTGAACCTAAAGTAGCTCTCCCGGACAGGTTCACTGGTGGGCGAGACAAATTTTTTACCTTCAGGGAAGCATGTAAATTGTATTTTCGGCTTCGGCCTCGATCATCAGGGAGTGAAGAGCAGAGAGTGGGAATTGTTATCTCGCTCCTACAAGGGGACCCTCAATCCTGGGCATTCTCCCTTCCTCCGGGATCCCCGGCTCTACAGTCAGTAGATCGATTTTTTACTGCCCTGGGTGTCAAGATCCCGTCTGGGTTGGAGCCGATGTTACTGCAAACACTAGGGGAAGCAGAGGCAGGTAGCGTAGTCAGATGGCAGCCGGAGGTCGGTACACAGGAGAGCAGTGTTTGTAGCAATGGATCAGGCGGAGAGCGTAGTCAGGTGGCAGCCGGAGGTCGGTTCACAGGAGAGCAGTGTTTGTAGCAATGGATCAGCAGGAAACGCTTGACTAAAGGCTTGGAGCTCAATAATCTCGCAATGACACACCCACAGGGCCAGGTTTATATAGGGTGTGTAATTGGCAATCAGAGGCCCAATCAAGAGAGCACTAGGTGTAGCCAATCAGGAAGAACAGTCAATGGTATCTGGGTTCAGCAAGGAACTTTGCAGCCAGCAGAATAGCTCAGATGGTAGAGCTGCTGGCCAGTGGACAAGAGGTACTGGGTTCGACTCCTGACAGTACTCCCCTCCTTCCAGGATGGCCTCTGGACATCTCAGGAGCTGGCTTATCCGGGTACCTTTGATGAAAGGCTCTTGTTAGTCTAGGAGCATGGACGTTGTCCCTTGGTTCCCATGAATTTTCCTCTGGTCCGTAACCCTTCCACTGCACCAGATACTGCAGTTTACCTCTGAATTTTCGGGAGTCCAGAATCTTATCCACAATGTATTCTTCTTCACCACGGATCCTTTCTGGTGGAGGAGGTGGCTGAATTCTTCCTGGAAACGGGTTTTCACAGAAGGGTTTGAGCAAGGATATGTGAAACACTGGATGAATCTTTAGATTGTTGGGAAGTTTTAAACGAAAAGCAACCTGGTTAATTTTTGCAGAAATTTGAAAAGGTCCAATGAATTTCTGACCCAATTTGGAGGATGGCACATGTGTCTTAAGGTTTTTAGTGGACAGCCAAACTTTGTCTCCAACCTGAAGAGCAGGGGGCACTCTCCGATGTTTATCTGCTGCTTCCTTATATTCTTCCTGGGTCTTGAGCAATATCTCTGATAATTCCTTCTGGGATTCCTGTAATTTTGTAAGCCTGTCATTAACAGCAGGAATGGGAGTGTTCACTGGCAGATTAGGGATAAATACTGGATGTACTCCATAATTAGCAAAAAATGGGGTTTGAGATGTAGCGCTATGTATGGAGTTGTTGTAGGCAAACTCTGCTGTTGGTAAATAGTCCACCCAGTCATCCTGAAGATAGGAAATGAAGCAACGGAGGTATTGCTCCAAAGTCTGGTTCGTTCTCTCCGTCTGGCCATTGGACTGAGGATGGAAAGCGGTAGAAAGATTCACCGTGACTCCCAAGGCTGTACAGAAACTCTTCCAAAATTTTGACGTAAACTGAACGCCTCTGTCAGACACCACGCTGTCAGGAATTCCATGTAACCTGAATACTTCTTTGATCATCAGTTCTGCAGTTTTTTCAGCAGTAGGAATTCCTTCAGTTGGAATAAAGTGGGCCATTTTTGTGAGTCGGTCCACTATGACAAGGATGACGGTCATCTGTTTGGAAGGGGGTAGTTCCACAATAAAATCCATGGAAATAGATCCCCAAGGCCTGGATGGAACTGGGAGTGGTTGCAAGAGTCCTAGAGGAGACGATCGTGGGGTCTTGTTTCGTGCGCATGTTAAACAGGTTGAAACATATTTCCTCACGTCCTTCCTACAATTAGGCCACCAAAAGAAACGAAGTAGTAAGTCTTGTGTTTTTGCAACTCCAGGATGTCCTGCCAGTTTAGAATCATGGACACTTTTGAGGACTTCAAGGCGAGAAGATTCAGGTACATATATTTGGTGTTTCTGCATCCAAAACCCCTCTTTGAATGAAAGATCGACGTCTTCCGAAGGATGGTTAAGGAAAGAGTCCTCTTGATATCCATCTTTAATTCTATTACCTAGTCCTCTAGAGTGCAATATTCCCCAAAAATTTTTAGGGCCTAGAATTGTATCATCATTACTAGACCTCTCCTGAGGTTCCGAACACATCCTGGACAGGGCGTCAGCCTTGCCATTCCTTGAACCAGGCCGGTAAGAGATTATAAAATTGAATCTTGAGAAAAATAAGGCCCATCGTGCTTGTCTTGCAGACAATCTTTTTGCTGTACGGAGGAATTCAAGATTCTTGTGGTCCGTGAGGACAGTCACAGGGTGATTGGCACCTTCCAGAAGATGTCTCCACTCGAAGAAGGCAACTTTAATGGCTAACAGTTCTTTATTACCAATGTCGTAGTTCTTTTCTGCAGATGACATGGTGTGGGAAAGAAACGCACATGGGTGAAGTTGCATCTTGTCCCCAACTCGCTGAGACAGAATAGCTCCCACTGCAGAGTCCGAGGCGTCCACTTCGACAGTAAATGGCAATTCAGGATTTGGGTGTACTAACAATGGAGCAGACGTAAAAAGAGTTTTCAACTTGTCAAAAGCCTCCTGTGCCTCTGGAGACCAGAAAAATGCTTTTGTCTTTTTTGTTAGTGTAGTAATTGGTAGTATGATCCGTGAAAAGTTCTTTATAAATTTTCGGTAAAAATTTGCAAATCCTATGAAACGCTGGACGTCTTTTAAATTTCTTGGAACAGGCCAGTCCACTACAGCATTGATTTTGCCGGGATCCATGCTCAGACCTTCTGGGGAGATGATATATCCCAGAAATTGGATACTGGTTTGTTCAAACTCACATTTTTCAAGTTTAATGTAGAGATGGTTCTCCTGTAGTCGTTCCAAGACTAACTGGACGTGCCTGCGATGCTCTTCCAAGGTGTCTGAAAATATAAGAATGTCATCGAGATAAGCCACAACGAATTGGTCCAAGAAATCTCGAAATACATCATTAATAAAATGTTGAAAGGTGGCTGGGGCATTGCTAAGGCCAAAGGTCATAACAAGAGATTCAAAATGTCCATATCTCGTTCTGAAGGCGGTCTTCCACTCATCTCCTGGGCGAATCCGTATGAGGTTGTAAGCCCCTCTAAGATCCAGCTTCGTAAAGATTTTCGCAGAACGGAGTCTCTCAAATAGTTCAGGAATCAAGGGTAGCGGGTAGCGATTCTTGACAGTGATATTATTCATCTCTCTGTAGTCAATACATGGCCGCAGAGTGGAGTCTTTCTTTTCAACAAAGAACAGGGGTGCCCCAGCTGGAGATGTGGAAGGTCGAATAAAGCCTTTCTCTAAATTTTCATCCAGGAACTTTCTTAATACCTTCAATTCAGGTTCGGAAAGATTGTAAATCCGTCCAAATGGAATGGTTGCTCCTGGCAGCAATTCAATGGGACAGTCATAAGGACGGTGAGGAGGTAATTGATCTGCTTTCTTCTTACTGCAGACATCAGAGAACTGCTGATATTGAGGTGGTAGTTTCTCTTCCTTCTCATGCGAAATCTCAGAGATTTGGACTTGTTGGAGAACAGAGGGTTCCTTATGACAATTATTCTTACAGTAGTCAGATGGAAAGGTTGTGGCGCTTCCCACGGCTGTGGGGCGTCGGGACATGGCATAGCTTGCCTAGCTAGCCAATGCTCCCACGCCCGTCAGTCCACGACGACGTGAGGCATGGGTCCCAGATGGTAAGAGAATGTGGACCCACCGGACCACGGAGGGAGACCCGGGCCTGCCCGGACTAGGGAAGGGCAGCGACCGGGATCCGTGGCAGCTGAGCATGTGGGCAAGGTGGCGACCTGCAGGACTAGACAACACCGCACAACTTCAGGTAAGAAGAAACATAAAGTTTACTTAAAGAAACAAAGTACATAAACAGAACATACGACCGGGCTCCCGATTCCGCACATCAGAGAAGGGTACACAACTCAGGATCACAGACGAGTGCTGGAGGACATCACGGGTAGATGCAGTCCAGGGTTATCTGGCACAGGCATACTTGGACGGCCTCTCTCTCAGGCCTTAGGCGTAGCACAGGCTCAGCAGGAGAACATCAGACACCGACCTCAGACAGACTTCAGACGATGGCGGGGTCATCACGGGTTGATGAAGTCCAGGATCATCTGGCACGGGCATACTAGTATGGCCTCACTCTCAGGCCTCGGGCGTAGCACAGGCTCAGCAGGAGAACATCAGACACCGGCCCAGGACGAACGTCAGACAATGGGGGGTCATCACGGGTTGATGAAGTCCAGGGTCATCTGGCACGGGCATACTAGGACGGCCTCTCTCTCAGGCCTCAGGCGTAGCACAGGCTCAGCAGGAGAACATCAGACACCGACCCAGGACAGACGTCATCACAGGGTAGACCAAGGAGGAACCGGCAGGACAGGCAGGTTGTCACGGCAAGTGACCAAGGCAGTCTCTGGGACAGGCAGGTTGTCACGGCTAGTGACCAGGGCAGTCTCTGGGACAGGCAGGTTGTCACGGCAAGTGACCAGGCAGTCTCTGGGACAGGCAGGTTGTCACGGCTAGTGACCAGGGCAGGCAGGTTGTCACGGCAAGTGACCAGGCAGTCTCTGGGACAGGCAGGTTGTCACGACTAGTGACCAGGGCAGGCAGGTTGTCACGGCAAGTGACCAAGGCAGTCTCTGGGACAGGCAGGTTGTCACGGCAAGTGACCAGGCAGTCTCTGGGACAGGCAGGTTGTCACGGCTAGTGACCAGGCAGTCTCTAGACAGGCAGGTATATACGACCTGATATGGTGGAGCCTCCAGGTAGGCTGCAGTCGGATGGCAGATGATCGCTCCAGGTGAGCAGGCAAGAGCCGGGGATCTCTGCAGATGATGTCCGAACTTCCGGATGGAGCTGCAGTCGGATGGCAGATGATCGCTCCAGGTGAGCAGGCAAGAGCCGGGGATCTCTGCAGATGATGTCCGAACTTCCGGATGGAGCTGCAGTCGGATGGCAGACAGGCAAGCCGACAGGTAACAGGCAGGAAACTGGAATCAGGAGCTGATGGCTGAAACAGAGTTAGACTGCACAGGAACAACAGGGACACGGATTGGATCTCAGGGAGTCAGGAACACGGACAGGAACATGGATTGGATCTCAGGGAGTCAGGAACACGGATTGGGTCTCAGGGAGTCAGGAACACGGACAGGAACATGGATTGGATCACAGGAACACGGACTGGAACACAGGCCTCGGACTCCGGACATCTGGCAATGATCGGCAGGATCCGGACATCAGGCAGGAAGGATAGGATCCGGACATCTGGAAGTGGTCGTCGGACATCGGACATCAGGCCATGGTCATCAGGCATAGGATCCGGACATCTGGCAGCGACCTGAAAAGGAACCCCAGCGGTCTGGTGCAAGCCCCGCCAGGCTCAACGGGAGCTGGCCGGGGATTGCACAGAGGCTGAGCACAGAGTAACAGAAACTCAGCACACACCGGACTCCTCCTTCCAAGATGAACTCAGGTTATATAGCAAGGATTCACAGTCACTGGCACAGGGTTCTGGACACAGCAGGATTTCAGGAACATAACACAGAGGACACAGTTCAGACAGTCAGGTACAGGATGCGATCCAAGATCAGGGGTTCAGGTAATTAGACACAGCAGGAACAGGCCTGGATATACAGCCTCCAGGAACGGCGATCTGGGTAATCAGCCCCCAGCATAGGCGGAAACACAAGACACAGTTCAGACATACAGGTACAGGATGCGATCCAGGATCAGGGGTTCAGGTAATTAGACACAGCAGGAACAGGCCTGGATATACAGCCTCCAGGAACGGCGATCTGGGTAATCAGCCCCCAGCATAGGCGGAAACACAAGACATAATTCAGACATTCAGGTACCGGGTTTGATCCAGGATCAGGGAACAAGACACAACAGGAACAGGGAATCAGCTCTCCAGAGCTGATCAAATTCAGAGCAGGAGCTGAACACACAACCACATACGGCTAGGTTCAGGGATTCAGTGTGGATTCAATGTGAAGCTCTGGCAACGCCCACTAGGGCTGGGGAACTTTATATATGAGCTGCTTCACAGCGATAGGCTGGAGCAGTAATTCTAGTAAACACCCAATCCACATAAAAGCAGGACAGGTGTGGGCCGCGCCCCCTATGCAGAGCCAGACAGCACAACACAGAGGGAACCCAACAATGGCTGCTGCCAACCACGCAGTAAGTCATGCACCACTGCAGAGGACTTTGCAAGCTACGGACGGCTTTCACAGCAAGTCAGGAACCGCACATGCGGGCGGTCATGCAAAGCAGCGGAGTCACTCACGCAAGTACGGGTACGCAGCAGAGCCGGGAACTGAGCAGCATCCATATAGGTAACAGACAACAGTATCCCAGCTGGTTAGGGGGAAAGGAGAAAAAGGGTTAATGCAAAAAACATGCAGAGTAACGCTGGAAAACAAAGTACAGACAATACCAGCGTTACAGTATCCCCCTCCTCAGGCCCCCTCTTCTGAAGACCCAAGTAAAAAAAAATTCCCCAGAAAAATTCACTTGGGTTTGGCGGTAAGTCCCATAGTTCACAATATGGCAGCAGAGTTAATAGCTCGAAAAGTCCGAACCGCTGACCAAGCGGGGAATCGAGCCATCTAGTCCACTTACCCTGTGGGGACCAAGTAGTCTAGTTCGCACATCAGGTGGAGCTTGGAGAAAGTCCTGCAGACCGCACATGCTCAGCGGAGTCCATGGCCAGAGCTTTCTGAGGCGCTTCCCACGGCTGTGGGGCGTCGGGACATGGCATAGCTTGCCTAGCTAGCCAATGCTCCCACGCCGCCAGTCCACGACGACGTGAGGCATGGGTCCCAGATGGTAAGAGAATGTGGACCCACTGGACCACGGAGGGAGACCCGGGCCTGCCCGGACTAGGGAAGGGCAGCGACCGGGATCCGTGGCAGCTGAGCATGTGGGCAAGGTGGCGACCTGCAGGACTAGACAACACCGCACAACTTCAGGTAAGAAGAAACATAAAGTTTACTTAAAGAAACAAAGTACATAAACAGAACATACGACCGGGCTCCCGATTCCGCACATCAGAGAAGGGTACACAACTCAGGATCACAGACGAGTGCTGGAGGACATCACGGGTAGATGCAGTCCAGGGTTATCTGGCACAGGCATACTTGGACGGCCTCTCTCTCAGGCCTTAGGCGTAGCACAGGCTCAGCAGGAGAACATCAGACACCGACCTCAGACAGACTTCAGACGATGGCGGGGTCATCACGGGTTGATGAAGTCCAGGATCATCTGGCACGGGCATACTAGTATGGCCTCACTCTCAGGCCTCGGGCGTAGCACAGGCTCAGCAGGAGAACATCAGACACCGGCCCAGGACGAACGTCAGACAATGGCGGGGTCATCACGGGTTGATGAAGTCCAGGGTCATCTGGCACGGGCATACTAGGACGGCCTCTCTCTCAGGCCTCAGGCGTAGCACAGGCTCAGCAGGAGAACATCAGACACCGACCCAGGACAGACGTCATCACAGGGTAGACCAAGGAGGAACCGGCAGGACAGGCAGGTTGTCACGGCAAGTGACCAAGGCAGTCTCTGGGACAGGCAGGTTGTCACGGCTAGTGACCAGGGCAGTCTCTGGGACAGGCAGGTTGTCACGGCAAGTGACCAGGCAGTCTCTGGGACAGGCAGGTTGTCACGGCTAGTGACCAGGGCAGGCAGGTTGTCACGGCAAGTGACCAGGCAGTCTCTGGGACAGGCAGGTTGTCACGGCTAGTGACCAGGGCAGGCAGGTTGTCACGGCAAGTGACCAAGGCAGTCTCTGGGACAGGCAGGTTGTCACGGCAAGTGACCAGGCAGTCTCTGGGACAGGCAGGTTGTCACGGCTAGTGACCAGGCAGTCTCTAGACAGGCAGGTATATACGACCTGATATGGTGGAGCCTCCAGGTAGGCTGCAGTCGGATGGCAGATGATCGCTCCAGGTGAGCAGGCAAGAGCCGGGGATCTCTGCAGATGATGTCCGAACTTCCGGATGGAGCTGCAGTCGGATGGCAGATGATCGCTCCCAGGTGAGCAGGCAAGAGCCGGGGATCTCTGCAGATGATGTCCGAACTTCCGGATGGAGCTGCAGTCGGATGGCAGACAGGCAAGCCGACAGGTAACAGGCAGGAAACTGGAATCAGGAGCTGATGGCTGAAACAGAGTTAGACTGCACAGGAACAACAGGGACACGGATTGGATCTCAGGGAGTCAGGAACACGGACAGGAACATGGATTGGATCTCAGGGAGTCAGGAACACGGATTGGGTCTCAGGGAGTCAGGAACACGGACAGGAACATGGATTGGATCACAGGAACACGGACTGGAACACAGGCCTCGGACTCCGGACATCTGGCAATGATCGGCAGGATCCGGACATCAGGCAGGAAGGATAGGATCCGGACATCTGGAAGTGGTCGTCGGACATCGGACATCAGGCCATGGTCATCAGGCATAGGATCCGGACATCTGGCAGCGACCTGAAAAGGAACCCCAGCGGTCTGGTGCAAGCCCCGCCAGGCTCAACGGGAGCTGGCCGGGGATTGCACAGAGGCTGAGCACAGAGTAACAGAAACTCAGCACACACCGGACTCCTCCTTCCAAGATGAACTCAGGTTATATAGCAAGGATTCACAGTCACTGGCACAGGGTTCTGGACACAGCAGGATTTCAGGAACATAACACAGAGGACACAGTTCAGACAGTCAGGTACAGGATGCGATCCAAGATCAGGGGTTCAGGTAATTAGACACAGCAGGAACAGGCCTGGATATACAGCCTCCAGGAACGGCGATCTGGGTAATCAGCCCCCAGCATAGGCGGAAACACAAGACACAGTTCAGACATACAGGTACAGGATGCGATCCAGGATCAGGGGTTCAGGTAATTAGACACAGCAGGAACAGGCCTGGATATACAGCCTCCAGGAACGGCGATCTGGGTAATCAGCCCCCAGCATAGGCGGAAACACAAGACATAATTCAGACATTCAGGTACCGGGTTTGATCCAGGATCAGGGAACAAGACACAACAGGAACAGGGAATCAGCTCTCCAGAGCTGATCAAATTCAGAGCAGGAGCTGAACACACAACCACATACGGCTAGGTTCAGGGATTCAGTGTGGATTCAATGTGAAGCTCTGGCAACGCCCACTAGGGCTGGGGAACTTTATATATGAGCTGCTTCACAGCGATAGGCTGGAGCAGTAATTCTAGTAAACACCCAATCCACATAAAAGCAGGACAGGTGTGGGCCGCGCCCCCTATGCAGAGCCAGACAGCACAACACAGAGGGAACCCAACAATGGCTGCTGCCAACCACGCAGTAAGTCATGCACCACTGCAGAGGACTTTGCAAGCTACGGACGGCTTTCACAGCAAGTCAGGAACCGCACATGCGGGCGGTCATGCAAAGCAGCGGAGCCACTCACGCAAGTACGGGTACGCAGCAGAGCCGGGAACTGAGCAGCATCCATATAGGTAACAGACAACAGTATCCCAGCTGGTTAGGGGGAAAGGAGAAAAAGGGTTAATGCAAAAAACATGCAGAGTAACGCTGGAAAACAAAGTACAGACAATACCAGCGTTACAGTATCCCCCTCCTCAGGCCCCCTCTTCTGAAGACCCAAGTAAAAAAAAATTCCCCAGAAAAATTCACTTGGGTTTGGCGGTAAGTCCCATAGTTCACAATATGGCAGCAGAGTTAATAGCTCGAAAAGTCCGAACCGCTGACCAAGCGGGGAATCGAGCCATCTAGTCCACTTACCCTGTGGGGACCAAGTAGTCTAGTTCGCACATCAGGTGGAGCTTGGAGAAAGTCCTGCAGACCGCACATGCTCAGCGGAGTCCATGGCCAGAGCTTTCTGAGGCGCTTCCCACGGCTGTGGGGCGTCGGGACATGGCATAGCTTGCCTAGCTAGCCAATGCTCCCACGCCGCCAGTCCACGACGACGTGAGGCATGGGTCCCAGATGGTAAGAGAATGTGGACCCACTGGACCACGGAGGGAGACCCGGGCCTGCCCGGACTAGGGAAGGGCAGCGACCGGGATCCGTGGCAGCTGAGCATGTGGGCAAGGTGGCGACCTGCAGGACTAGACAACACCGCACAACTTCAGGTAAGAAGAAACATAAAGTTTACTTAAAGAAACAAAGTACATAAACAGAACATACGACCGGGCTCCCGATTCCGCACATCAGAGAAGGGTACACAACTCAGGATCACAGACGAGTGCTGGAGGACATCACGGGTAGATGCAGTCCAGGGTTATCTGGCACAGGCATACTTGGACGGCCTCTCTCTCAGGCCTTAGGCGTAGCACAGGCTCAGCAGGAGAACATCAGACACCGACCTCAGACAGACTTCAGACGATGGCGGGGTCATCACGGGTTGATGAAGTCCAGGATCATCTGGCACGGGCATACTAGTATGGCCTCACTCTCAGGCCTCGGGCGTAGCACAGGCTCAGCAGGAGAACATCAGACACCGGCCCAGGACGAACGTCAGACAATGGCGGGGTCATCACGGGTTGATGAAGTCCAGGGTCATCTGGCACGGGCATACTAGGACGGCCTCTCTCTCAGGCCTCAGGCGTAGCACAGGCTCAGCAGGAGAACATCAGACACCGACCCAGGACAGACGTCATCACAGGGTAGACCAAGGAGGAACCGGCAGGACAGGCAGGTTGTCACGGCAAGTGACCAAGGCAGTCTCTGGGACAGGCAGGTTGTCACGGCTAGTGACCAGGGCAGTCTCTGGGACAGGCAGGTTGTCACGGCAAGTGACCAGGCAGTCTCTGGGACAGGCAGGTTGTCACGGCTAGTGACCAGGGCAGGCAGGTTGTCACGGCAAGTGACCAGGCAGTCTCTGGGACAGGCAGGTTGTCACGGCTAGTGACCAGGGCAGGCAGGTTGTCACGGCAAGTGACCAAGGCAGTCTCTGGGACAGGCAGGTTGTCACGGCAAGTGACCAGGCAGTCTCTGGGACAGGCAGGTTGTCACGGCTAGTGACCAGGCAGTCTCTAGACAGGCAGGTATATACGACCTGATATGGTGGAGCCTCCAGGTAGGCTGCAGTCGGATGGCAGATGATCGCTCCAGGTGAGCAGGCAAGAGCCGGGGATCTCTGCAGATGATGTCCGAACTTCCGGATGGAGCTGCAGTCGGATGGCAGATGATCGCTCCCAGGTGAGCAGGCAAGAGCCGGGGATCTCTGCAGATGATGTCCGAACTTCCGGATGGAGCTGCAGTCGGATGGCAGACAGGCAAGCCGACAGGTAACAGGCAGGAAACTGGAATCAGGAGCTGATGGCTGAAACAGAGTTAGACTGCACAGGAACAACAGGGACACGGATTGGATCTCAGGGAGTCAGGAACACGGACAGGAACATGGATTGGATCTCAGGGAGTCAGGAACACGGATTGGGTCTCAGGGAGTCAGGAACACGGACAGGAACATGGATTGGATCACAGGAACACGGACTGGAACACAGGCCTCGGACTCCGGACATCTGGCAATGATCGGCAGGATCCGGACATCAGGCAGGAAGGATAGGATCCGGACATCTGGAAGTGGTCGTCGGACATCGGACATCAGGCCATGGTCATCAGGCATAGGATCCGGACATCTGGCAGCGACCTGAAAAGGAACCCCAGCGGTCTGGTGCAAGCCCCGCCAGGCTCAACGGGAGCTGGCCGGGGATTGCACAGAGGCTGAGCACAGAGTAACAGAAACTCAGCACACACCGGACTCCTCCTTCCAAGATGAACTCAGGTTATATAGCAAGGATTCACAGTCACTGGCACAGGGTTCTGGACACAGCAGGATTTCAGGAACATAACACAGAGGACACAGTTCAGACAGTCAGGTACAGGATGCGATCCAAGATCAGGGGTTCAGGTAATTAGACACAGCAGGAACAGGCCTGGATATACAGCCTCCAGGAACGGCGATCTGGGTAATCAGCCCCCAGCATAGGCGGAAACACAAGACACAGTTCAGACATACAGGTACAGGATGCGATCCAGGATCAGGGGTTCAGGTAATTAGACACAGCAGGAACAGGCCTGGATATACAGCCTCCAGGAACGGCGATCTGGGTAATCAGCCCCCAGCATAGGCGGAAACACAAGACATAATTCAGACATTCAGGTACCGGGTTTGATCCAGGATCAGGGAACAAGACACAACAGGAACAGGGAATCAGCTCTCCAGAGCTGATCAAATTCAGAGCAGGAGCTGAACACACAACCACATACGGCTAGGTTCAGGGATTCAGTGTGGATTCAATGTGAAGCTCTGGCAACGCCCACTAGGGCTGGGGAACTTTATATATGAGCTGCTTCACAGCGATAGGCTGGAGCAGTAATTCTAGTAAACACCCAATCCACATAAAAGCAGGACAGGTGTGGGCCGCGCCCCCTATGCAGAGCCAGACAGCACAACACAGAGGGAACCCAACAATGGCTGCTGCCAACCACGCAGTAAGTCATGCACCACTGCAGAGGACTTTGCAAGCTACGGACGGCTTTCACAGCAAGTCAGGAACCGCACATGCGGGCGGTCATGCAAAGCAGCGGAGCCACTCACGCAAGTACGGGTACGCAGCAGAGCCGGGAACTGAGCAGCATCCATATAGGTAACAGACAACAGTATCCCAGCTGGTTAGGGGGAAAGGAGAAAAAGGGTTAATGCAAAAAACATGCAGAGTAACGCTGGAAAACAAAGTACAGACAATACCAGCGTTACAAAGGTGATGGTCCTTGATGCCCAGTTGATAGAAGGGTTATGGACTGAAAACCAGGGGATCCCTAGAATAACCGGAAATTTCGGAGATGAAATAAGGTGGAAACTGACAGCTTCATGATGATCCGGGTCGATACAAATCTCCAGTTCGATTGTCTCATGCGTGACAGGTCCAGAAGACAAAGGTGATCCATCCACAGTTTCCATTTCAATTGGTGTGGATTTGGTCCTACTGGAAATATCATTATCACGTGTAAATTTTAAGTCCATAAAATTTCCTCCTGCTCCCGAATCCAACAGGGCAGAGCATTGTATTTTTTGGGTGCCCATTACAACCTGAATGGGGATTACAAAATGAGATGATGTGGTATGTATTTTGTCTATTTCTGGCGTTACTGATGAGATAGTCTGCAAGATGGAATCCGACTGCTGAGAAAGGTCCGTATTGCTGGCAGACCTGTTGTTGGTAAAGGCTATAGTCCTTTTGTTAGGACAGTTGATGGCATAGTGTCCAGGGTCCCCACAATAGAGGCAGAGATGTTCTGCACGTCGCCTCTCCTTCTCCTGTGCAGAGAGTGGTCTTCGGATGACGTCGATCTGCATCGGTTCAGACACAACTTGCGTCTTTTCTTGGTGGTCTGATGCTGAAAATGAGAAGCCAGGGCTATTCCCAAGTGCTCGCAGTCTCTCCTTTCTCCTTTCAGTAAGTCTCTGGTCAATCCGGATACATAGTTGAATAAAGTCCTCCAACTGGTCAGGGGTCTCAACCCTGGCAAGCTCGTCTTTCACTGGTTCTGATAACCCTCGTCGAAATTGACTTCTCTGGGCCGCTGGATTCCAGGTGGTGTCGGCCACCCAGCGACGGAACTCCGATGTATATTCCGCAACAGAGCGACGTCCTTGGCGCAAATTATGTAATTTGGTTTCTGCTGTGGCACAGCGGTTTGGGTCATCAAAAACTTGATTCATAGCTGCGATGAAAGCTTCCAGGTCATTAAGGAGGGCATAGTCCTTTTCTACATAAGGTGAAGCCCAAGCAAGAGCTTCATCCGTCAGGAGATTTATCATGAAAAAAACTTTCTTCCTCTCACTGGTAAAGGGAGCAGGTTGCATCTGGAAGTATATGCGGCATTGATTGAGGAATCCTCGGTACTGCTTGCGATCCCCACTGAACTTTGCAGGCAGCGTCAGCCGCGCATTTGATTCGGACCCTGAATTGCGCACGTCCAGTAGTTGTTTTTGTAGCTCAATTACTTCCTGTTGTATCGCCGTGAAATCAGTTTGTAACTTGGCATATTTTCCTTGAGAGTCCGTACAAAAACTTTGAAGCTCCGTAACTTGCCGTCTCAGGGTGTTCACAGCGGACTCCATTTTGGCGCGAGATTATTCTGTCAAGATCCCGTCTGGGTTGGAGCCGATGTTACTGCAAACACTAGGGGAAGCAGAGGCAGGTAGCGTAGTCAGATGGCAGCCGGAGGTCGGTACACAGGAGAGCAGTGTTTGCAGCAATGGATCAGGCGGAGAGCGTAGTCAGAAGGCAGGCCGAGGTCGGTTCACAGGAGAGCAGTGTTTGTAGCAATGGATCAGCAGGAAACGCTTGACTAAAGGCTTGGAGCTCAATAATCTCGCAATGACACACCCACAGGGCCAGGTTTATATAGGGTGTGTAATTGGCAATCAGAGGCCCAATCAAGAGAGCACTAGGTGTAGCCAATCAGGAAGAACAGTCAATGGTATCTGGGTTCAGCAAGGAACTTTGCAGCCAGCAGAATAGCTCAGATGGTAGAGCTGCTGGCCAGTGGACAAGAGGTACTGGGTTCGACTCCTGACACTGGGTTTGGTATATGATGACCCAGATCGGGTCTCTCTTGCTGAGACAAAATTACGTAAGATACAGCAGGGAGATCGTCCGGCGGAGGAATTTGCTTCTGAGTTCCGTAGATGGGCCACAGATACTCAGTGGAATGACCCAGCTCTTAGGAGCCAGTTTTGTCATGGGCTTTCTGACAAATTAAAGGACGTTTTGGCTCAGTATGATTCTCCTCCATCACTGGAGGCTGCTATGGCCCTAGCTATCCGTACTGATAGACGGCTCCGGGAGAGGTGCGAGGTAACTCCGCCCCCTGTTGTTACTCCACCTACTACTAAAGTCCCTTATGTTGAGGTTCCCCTTGTCTGTTCGGAGGAGCCTATGCAGTTGGGAGGGACATCATTTCGTAGGAGGGGATTGGCGGTACGCCGCAGGACTAGAAGGTGTTTCTTCTGCGGGAAAGAGGGACATTTTGTTGGGGGATGTCCATCCCGTGCCTTGTTGAGCAAAAAGTCGCCGGAAAACTGTTAATCCCAGGTTGTGTGGTGGACGACAACCTGGGAGTATGTATTTCGTCCGCTAGTTCTTCTCAGTTCCTTGTACCAGTGGAGGTGGTGGTTGGTACGAGAGTGGAGAGATTTTCTGTTCTTCTTGATAGTGGGTCCGGGGCTAATCTGGTTGACGCTCAGTTTGCTCAGGCTCAAGGTATGCATCTGAGTGTATTGGTCAAACCGATCCCTATATTCTCCATTGACGCCAGGCCTCTCGGCCAAGGTAGCTTTGTTCATGAGGTTCATAACATTGACCTTCGGGTAGGGGCAATACATAGGGAACTATTATCTTGTTATGTGTTGGAGGGTCTACCTACTCCTATTGTGTTGGGACTTCCTTGGTTGGTTAAACATAACCCTGTGATTAATTGGCAGTCCAGAGATATAAGCCAATGGGGGGAGTTTTGCAAAAGTAACTGCATGAACACAGTCATCAGTGCGGTCGTGCCTAGTACTTTGCCTCCTTTTTTGGAGGACTTTGGGGATGTGTTCTCTGAGGAGGGGTGTCAGGAGTTGCCTCCTCATCGCGTGTATGACTGCTCTATTAATTTACTTCCTGATGCTAAGTTACCTAAAGCTAGGTTATATAACCTTTCTGGTCCTGAGAGGCAGGCTATGAAAGATTATATTTCGGAAAGTCTGGCCAAAGGGCATATTAGACCTTCATCTTCCCCAGTGGCCGCGGGGTTCTTCTTTGTGAAGAAAAAAGATGGAGGCCTACGCCCTTGCTTGGATTTCCGCGAACTTAATCGGATTACTGTTCGAGATCCGTATCCACTCCCTCTGATTCCTGATCTCTTCAATCAAATTGTTGGCGCCAAATGGTTCTCTAAATTGGATCTCAGGGGGGCGTATAATCTGATTAGGATAAAAGAGGGGGATGAGTGGAAAACGGCGTTTAACACGCCGGAGGGACATTATGAGAACCTTGTCATGCCTTTTGGTCTGACTACTGCACCAGCAGTATTCCAACATTTTGTTAATGACATTTTTCGTCATCTGGTGGGGCTGTTTGTGGTCGTATATTTGGATGACATTTTAATTTACTCACCAGATCTTATGTCTCACCAGGAGCATGTGAGACAGGTGTTGCAGATCTTGCGAGACAATAAACTATACGCCAAACTGGAAAAGTGTGTATTCGCCGTACAGGAACTTCAGTTTTTGGGTTTCTTGGTGTCAGCCTCCGGTTTCCGTATGGACCCTGAAAAGGTGAGAGCAGTGCTTGAATGGGATCAGCCAGAGGATCTTAAGGCTCTGCAGCGTTTTCTGGGGTTTGCTAACTACTACCGGAAATTTATTTGTAATTTCTCATCTGTTGTCAAACCTCTCACTGACATGACAAGAAAAGGGACGGATTTTTCTAAATGGTCGGACAAAGCTTGCCAAGCTTTTTCCTCTTTGAAAAAATGTTTTGCTTCGGCACCCGTTCTCATCCAACCAGATGCATCACAGCCGTTCGTTGTGGAGGTGGACGCGTCTGACGTAGGGGTGGGTGCAATATTGTCCCAGGGTCCGTCCCCTGGTAAATGGCATCCGTGCGCTTTCTTTTCTAAAAAATTGTCGTCCGCCGAAAGGAATTATGATATCGGCAATAGGGAACTTTTGGCCATTAAGTTGGCTTTTGAAGAATGGCGTCACTTTTTGGAGGGGGCAGTCCACCCGGTCACCGTCATTACTGATCACAAGAACCTGCTGTATTTGGAATCTGCTAAGCGTCTGAATTCCAGACAAGCTCGATGGTCGTTGTTTTTTACCAGGTTTAATTTTGTTGTCACTTATCGCCCTGGATCTAAGAATGTTAAGGCGGATGCCTTGTCTCGCAGTTTCCCAGGGGCCGGGAAAATGGATGACCCGATTCCTATCCTTCAGGAGGGGGTGGTAGTGTCGGCTGTATGTTCTGAGCTTGAGGAGGAGGTGTTAGAGGCTCAGGGGGACGCCCCTGCAGGACCTCCAGGGAGACTGTTTGTCCCAAATCAGTTGAGACAAAAGGTTATTGAGGCACATCATAATTCTGCTTTAGCAGGACATCCAGGGAGTAAGGCTACTTTAGATCTCCTTTCTCGCCGGTTTTGGTGGCCTAACGTTAATAAAGATGTTTTAACTTTTGTCGCGTCCTGTGGGGTTTGTGCTCGCTCTAAGACCCCTCATACCCGTCCGTCTGGGACCCTCTTACCCTTGAAACTTCCGGAGCGTCCATGGACTCATTTGTCTATGGACTTCATCACGGACCTTCCTCAGTCGTCAGGGAAGACTGTCATACTGGTGGTTGTTGACAGGTTCAGTAAGATGGCACATTTCATTGCTCTTCCTGCCCTCCCTAATGCTAAAACTCTGGCGCAGGTGTTCATTGGGGAGATTGTGAGACTTCATGGGTTGCCTTCTGATGTGGTGTCAGATAGGGGGTCTCAGTTTGTGTCCAAGTTTTGGAGGGCATTTTGTTTACGTCGGGGGATGCAATTGTCATTTTCCTGGCTTTTCATCCGCAGACCAATGGTCAGACAGAGCGTCTGAATCAAAGCCTAGAGACTTATCTTCGGTGTTTTGTCTCAGAGAACCAGGAGGACTGGTCTTCTTTCTTGCCTCTGGCAGAGTTCGCTCTTAACAACAGGCGGAGCGAGTCCACTGGTAAGTCCCCGTTTTTTGGGGCATATGGTTTTCATCCCCAGTTTTGTACATTCAATGGGGGGGGCCCTTCTGGGGTTCCTGAGGAGGAGCGTTTCTCGTCGTCACTTGCTTCAGTGTGGAGAGGTGTATTGAATAATCTGAGTGCTATGGGGAACCGTTATAAACGTATGGCTGATAGGAGGAGAGTTTCTGGTCCAGATCTTAATGTGAACGATCTGGTATGGTTGTCTACCAGGAATATAAAACTTAAAGTTCCCTCCTGGAAGCTGGGCCCCAGATTCATCGGGCCGTACAGGATCAGTTCCATAATTAATCCTGTGGCATTTCGTCTGGACCTCCCTCCTACGTTTAAAATTCATAATGTGTTCCACAAGTCATTACTTAAGAGGTACGTGGCACCAGTCATACCATCACCTCTACCTCCTCCTCCAGTGGTGGTCAATGGTAACTTGGAGTTTCAAGTGTCAAAGATCATTGACTCACGTCTGAATCGCCGGTCCCTTCAGTACTTGGTGCATTGGAAGGGGTATGGTCCAGAGGAGAGGACGTGGGTTCCTGCGTCTGACATTAACGCAGATCGTTTGGTGCGGACCTTCCACAGAACTCACCCGGGCAAACCTGGCCCTGAGGGTCCGGAGGCCCCTCGTAGAAGGGGGGGTACTGTCATGTGTGCATCGCCACGAAGATCGTCGCAGTTGCACATTCTGACTTCTCACAGCTGAGTTGCTGTTTTTTTGTGTTTGGCAGTTAGGGAGTTAATTCTGTCTGTGCTCAGTTCTGGGACTGGGTGCAGTTTCTTCCGGCTGCAATTAATTATTTGTTGATTGGTTTCCTTTAAATCTCTGGTTGTCTGTGTTGGGAGTTGCCAGTGAAATTCTTCATGCAGACCACAGATAGGATTGTATCTGTATAGACTTAAGTTAAAGAGCTCCTTAGTTGTTTTAAGCTCACCTTGCTTAGAGTTTAATATCCCAGATCATTTATGTTCCTTCTGTGTTTGAGTGTGTATGCAAGTCTGTGTTTTCTCCAGTCTGTCTTATATGTCTAATCTGTGTATTTAGCAGAGATCAGCCCATATCCCTTTGGTGGTAATCAGAATCCTTCTTAGGACTGATTACAGGGTTCAGGGACTGATAGGAGACAGGGTTAGGCTGGAGACTTGGACCTCTGAACCATTATCAGTACCTCCAAGGTGAGGGATTAGTTAGGACCCCAGTTTAGGGTCAGGTTAGACCCCCGGTCCTCCTCTTTCCTGTGACAGTGTATCAAGTCCTCAAGATTAACCCTGAGTTCAACGGATATCGTGTCAGGTAAATCTATTCTATATTTACATGCTGATGTTGCTAATCTATATGTTGTATAGAGTGTTGTTCTTTTAAGAATAGTTTACTGACATCGTACACATATCATAAGACCGCGTGACAGCTATAGACTGGACCAAGGGGAGTCATTGGAAGTGATATATCTTGATTTTTCCAAAGCGTTTGATACCGTGCCACACAAGAGGTTGGTGCACAAAATGAGAATGCTGGGTCTGGGGGAAAATGTGTGTAAGTGGGTAAGTAACTGTGTGGCGCCCCTGAGGGTTCAGTCGCCACAGAAGTGTTGCATCTCACCCAGAGGTGTGACACCTGACTCTCAGGTAAGGAGGGAGCACCCCTAGGACTCCACACCTGCATCCAACACACCATGCCAGCTGAGCATACGGACGTACCTTTAGGGAGGATTGTCTGACTCAGGCTGGTTAGCAAAGGGTGTATACATGGGTGGGTGGAGATAGCTGCAGCACTTAGGCTGCATGGTAGAATAGAGAGCAGCCAGTTGGAGACTGAGGCTTTGCTTGAGTACATCTCAGGAAGCAACTGCTAGAGTTAGCGAACGGGTCCGAAAAGGCACGGAGGTTGGTTTATCCATCCGTGGCCCCCATCCTGAAGAAGGAAGGACCAAGGCCATCAGGGAACGGCCCCTAGACTATTGAGAAAGCTTCAGGCCCTGCTAGTAAGCCGACGGCGGTGATCACTTTATGGGTCATTGCCACCAACCACCAGCATCTCTACAGAAAGGCGGCACTACGGGGTCAAGTACGCACAGACATAGGATTGATCTGTTGACCGAAAGGGCTCACAGCTTCTGGAACTGAGAGTTTGCATGGTGAGGTGCTAGGAAGTAGAAAGGAGTAAAGAGCACAGAGAGTGAAGGCCAGAAAGGAACATACTGAGAGGGAGTCCTGGGAAGTGTGACTAATCTACCTGGAACACTCACCCGGAGGACACAGTGCCAAGCGGGCATCTGTATGGCGCCCAACAGACTGAGTAAAAACCCTGAAATTGCACTTGGACTGTCTCCCTCCTCATTTCAGCGAAGCACACATCTCTCTGCTACATCCCTCAGCACCATTCTACTAAATCACATCTACTTGCCCTGGAAGAACGCTACCTCACCTGTAGGAAGTACACCAACTAGCTGCACTACACCATCTCTTCCAGAGGACTTGCACAGCAGCACTTGTCACCCTGACCAGATACTACAGGTGGCGTCACGAATCACTATACGAACACTAACTTTATCCCCTGTAAATAAATCCCCTTTTTGGTGAGTGCCCAGGGCCACGGACCGTGCCGTGGCCACCATGACATCCCCCCATAGAAATCAACGGGCTCGGGTACGAGTACCCAACGGCCCTGGCGGGCGACTCATCAACTGGCTTAGTGATAGAAAACAGAAGGGGGTTATAATTGGTATATTCTCTAACTGGGTCGCTGTGACCAGTGGGGACCGCAGGGGGCGCTGTGACCAATGGGGACCGCAGGGGTCGGTGTTGGAACCTATTCTCTTCACCATGTTTATTAATGATCTGGTAGAAGGTTTACACTGTAAAATATCGATATTTGCAAATGATACAAAACTATGTAAAGCAGTGTAATGTATGTAGTACAGTTCATATAGCGTCTTGTGCTTGGGTGCGATGAAAACACAGGAGTCACAGGTTTGATATAGAAAAGTCCTGTATTACTTCATACAAGTTGGCAGAAATAGTCACACAGTTTGCAGACACAGAAACAGGAGACACAGCAGGCCAGAGTAATCCAAGCTCAGCAAACACTCTCCAATACAGATTCAGGATCTTCTTCTCTGTTACCGTAAGTCCATGCAAACGTGGGTCTTTCAAAGAGCAGGGTTCAGAGTCCACAAGTGCTTCAGAGTTCCTCAGTAGGAATAGCTGGAGTACAAGGTCCAAGGCTTACAGGAGTCAAGTCACAGGTTCACTGCAGGCTAGATTCTGAAGCACTGATTGCTCAGCTGTGGCTGCTAAAGAAGCAAAGGAGAGAATCAGGGCGGGAACATGCAAGCTGGAAACTCCATCTTGACTGAGGGCAAGATAGCTGCAGCAAGACAGAAAGTAAAATGGCTGACGAACAAACTGAGTTTCAGGAATATATACATAGAACCTTACAAGCAGTCAATACAAGAGAAGAGAGTATTCTGCTACAGATGGATCTGGATAAGTTGGAAACTTGGGCTGAAAGGTGGCAGATGGGGTTTACCAATGATACATGTAAGGTTATACACATGGGAAGAAGGAATCAATATCACCATTACACACTGAACGGGAAACCACTGGGTAAATCTGACATGGAGAAGGACTTGGGGATCCTAGTTAATGATAGACTTACCTGGAGCAGCCAGTGCCAGGCAGCGGCTGCCAAGGCAAACAAGATCATTGGGGGCATTAAAAGAGGTCTGGATACACATGATGAGAGCATTATACTGCCTCTGTACAAATCCCTGGTTACACAGCACATGGAGGACTGTGGACAGTTTTGGGCATCGGTGCTCAGGAAGGATAATGGAACTAGAGCGAGTACAAAGGAGGGCAACAAAATTAATAAAGGGGATGGGGGAACTACACTACCCAGAGAGATTAGCAAAATTAGGATTATTTAGTCTAGAAAAAAAGACGACAGGGGCGATCTAATAACCATGTTTAAGTATATAAGGGGACAATACAAATATCTCTCCGAGGATCTGTTTATACCAAGGAAGGTGACGGTCACAAGGGGGCATTCTCTGCGTCTGGAGGAGAGAAGGTTTTCCACCAACATAGAAGAGGATTCTTTACTGTTAGGGCAGTGAGAATCTGGAATTCCTTGCCTGAGGAGGTAGTGATGGCGAACTCAGCCGAGGGGTTCAAAAGAGGCCGGGATGTCTTCCTGGAGCGTCACAATATTGTATCTTACAGTTATTAGGTTCTTTAGAAGGACATAGATCTGGGGATTTATTCTGACGGAATGTAGGCTGAACTGGATGGCCAAATTGCTTTTTTCGGCCTTGATAACTATGTTACTATGTTACTTTTTTGGGCCTCTGTACCATCGCAATAAAATGCAATAAGAGGTGATCAACACACTGTATCTACCTCAAAATGGTATCAGTAAAACAGGAAGCTCAGAGTGCAAAAAATAAGCCCTCACCCAGCCCTAGATCCCGAAGACGTAAAGTGTTACGGATCTTGAAAAATAGTGACAAAAGCAACATTTTTTTTTTACAAAATTTAATTTTTCTTCACCACTTAAATAAAATAATTAAAAAAAAAAGATACATAATTGCTATCTGCATACTCGTACGGACCTGAGGAATCATATTGCCAGGTCAGTTTTACCCTATGAACAAAAAACAATTGTGGAATTGCATATATTTTTTGTGTGCAATTTCACCGCACTTGGAATCTTTAAATTTTGTTTCCCGCTTTCTAGCGCATAACATGATAAAATGAAGGGTGTCATTCAAAAGTACAACTTGTCCCACAAAAAACAAGCCCCCATACAGTTATGTGAATAGAAAAATAAAAAAAGGTGGAAGAAGGGGAGGAAAAAACGAAAATGAAAAAAACGGAAGACACTTGTGAATTTTACATTTGTTGGGTTATAAGAATAATTTTTGCTGATTGTTATAGTGCAAAACAATTGTTATTTGATATATTTATTGAAGTGAAACATGACAAAAAACGTTGATATAATAATTCATCACCATGTTTGACACTTTTTACTGCCTAATGGCACAATGATTATGTCACTACTGATTGTAGTACATGTATAAATACTGGTCCCTACAACATTAGGGCTATTTCATACGTCCTGATACTTCCGGTACCGGAGATATCAGAGTCCTTGCTTATGGGTGTGTAAAACTTGTGGCATACGTGTGCCACATCAATACCACATGTACCGGTGCCTGGGAATCAGCAGTACAGTTTGCGCTGTTCCCCGGCACTGGGTGCTGAAGACAGCTCAAATCACTCGCAGCGATCAGCGAGAGTAGGACAGAATGTTGAGAGTTGTATTCAACTGAAAACAGGAGTAGGCCGCAGCTGATGGGAGTATTCTTCAGCCGCTGCCTGCGCTATAAATATATTTAAAAAAATATGGCGTGGTGTTTCACTGTATTTTTAATAACCAGCCAGGAAAAACTGACAGCTGTGGGCTGCAACCCTTAGCTGTCAGCTTCAGCAAGGCTGGTTATCAATAGAGGGGTCCCCACACCACATTTTTAAATTATTTAAATAAATAATTTAAATAAACAACGTGTGTAATTTATGAAGGACGGATTCTGAAACTCACAAAGCCTATGCGGACAATACAAGAACTGCCAAACATTAGAAGGAAGAGGGAATCGGATATACCCTGTATGGAGGAGGGATCATACAGATTCTGATAATTGTCAGGTAGTGGGACTCCTAGACTCATAAACTAAGTGCAACTCTGCCAAAAATTAGAAGGAGGGACTGTAATACACCCTAAAGACATCTAGCGGAAGGGCTAGCAAATTTTTTTTTCCCATTTTTAAAGGAGTGGGACTCATAGACTAATAAAGCCTATGCAGTAAGTGCAAGGGCTGAAAAACATTTACCCCCGGGGGTATATACAGGTGCTTCTCACTAAATTAGAACATCAAAGAGTTTATTTCAGTTTTCAATGCAAAAAGTGAAACTCATATTACACTGCTCAAAAATATAAAGGGAACACTCAAATAACACATCCTAGATCTAAATGAATGAAATATTCTCATTGAATACTTTGTTGTGTACAAAGTTGAATGTGCTGTCAACATAATCACACAAAAATCATCAATGGAAATCAAGTTTTTGAACCAATGGAGGCCTGGATTTGGAGAGACCCCCAAAATTAAAGTGGAAACAAGTCAACATGAAAATCAAAACAAGACAAAAATAAAGTGGAAACAAGTCAAAATGATGCTCAGTATTGTGTGTGGCCTCCATGTGCCTGTATGACCTCCCTACAACACCTGGGCATGTTCCAGATGAGGTTGCAGATGTTCTCCCGAAGGTTATCCTCCCAGACCTGGACTAAAGCATCCATCACCTCCTGGACAGTCTGGTGGTGGATGGAGCGAGACATGATGTCCCAGATGTGCTCAATCGGATTCAGGTCTGGGAAATGGGCGGGCCAGTCCATAGCTTCAATGCCTTCATCTTGCAGGAACTGCTGACACTCCAGCCACATGAGGTCTGGCATTGTCCTGCATTAGGAGGAACCCAGGGCCAACCGCACCAGCATATGGTCTCACAAGGGGTCTGAGGATCTTATCTCGGTACCTAATGGCAGTCAGGCTACCTCTGGTGAGCACATGGAGGGCTGTGTGGCCCTCCAAAGAAATGCCACCCCACACCATTACTGACCCACTGCCAAACCGGTCATTAACAGAATCATTAACAGAAATAAACCCGTGGAATAGATCACTCTGTGTGTAATGACGCTATAGAATATAGGAGTTTCACTTTTTGTATTGAAGAACTGAAATAAATTAACTTTTTGAAGATATTCTAATTTTGTGAGAAGCACTTGCATGCAAGAGAATTGTAGAGGCAGGCGTCATACACATGTTGTAAAAATGATGAAGGAGGGCATTATAAACACTGGGAAAATTTTGAGCGAGGATTGCATGATGACCCTCTAAAAATTATGAGCGAGGGCCGCATGTCTTGCGCATTTTAAATGAGGTATATAACATATGCCTGCAAACTTTCGAGTATGAATAAGGAAAAGAAAATATGTAGCCCAGAAAAGGACTTTTATTTTTAGTTTGCAGAAGCAGTATACCTATAGAAGGACTGTAAGGCAATAAACCCTACCTATATGCCTCTAATCCAAACCTCTCCCTGCACTGAATGCAGGTAAGGCCTCTTTCACACATCCGTTTTTTTGTGTCAGGCATAATCCGTCGAACACCTGAAGGGACGGATCCGGCGCTGAAATGAAAAAACTGATGCAACTGATCAGCTTTTTTGCTGGATCCGACCTGAACTTTTGACCCCGGAAAAAGAGGGTTTTGGATGTCCGGAGACAGTGGAAAATGTAGTAGTAGTAGTAGTAGTAGTGGTAGTAGTAGTCCCTGATTTCCAGAATCCGGATCAGACTTTTGACGGATTGCACAAAAGACTGATCCGGTTCCTTTAACTTGTATTATTTTTGGCCGCCTGATGCGCCGCTTCAGGCACTATCAGGCGGCTCCGGAAAACAAAAAAAAGTTGCATGCACCGTTTTGTCCAGCCGCCGGAATGTACATTTCCGCTGGATCCGGACAAAAACGGATACAACGCAATGACATCAGGCACGATCCGGCGCTAATGAAAGTCAACGGTAAAAAAAACGCAGCCGGTACCGGATACGTTTTTTTAACAACACGCCGGATCATGCCTGAAGTAAAAAAACGGATGTGTGAAAGAGGCCTAACACGGTTTTACTATAGAAAGGTCAGTATATAGCCCTGAAAAGGACTGTTAGTGGTGCAACAGCGGTATACAAGTACTGCAACAGTAATTAAACCCGGCCTACATGCCTGCTGTAAATATAATAATAATAATAATCTTTATTTATATAGCGCCAACATATTCCACAGCGCTTTACAGTTTAACAGTTTCAAAACACAAGTCATAGGTAACAACGTTAACAATACAATAATTAAAGCAAAATAAGACGGCCCTGCTCGTGAGAGCTTACAATCTACAATGAGGTGGGGGAGATACAAAGTACAGGTGTGTATATACAATGGTGCATTTACAATGATGGTCCAGCCATCTTGAGGGAGTGAGGGAGGGATGGAGATAGTGAATGGGCTACACACACACACTTACACATAGAATGACTTTGATTAGTGAATGTGATAGGCCGCTCTGAACAAATGTGTTTTGAGGGAGCGCCTGAAACCATGCAAATTGTGGATAGTCCTAATTTCTTGGGGTAGAGCATTCCAGAGGATTGGTGCAGCGCGGGAGAAGTCTTGAAGTCGGGAGTGGGAGGTACGGATTAGTGCAGAGGTTAGTCGAAAGTCGTTTGCAGAGCGCAGCAGTCGGTTAGGCCGATAGATAGGAATGAGGGAGGAGATGTAGGGGGGTGCTGCACTGTGGAGAGGACGGGCAGGTGATAGATAGAAATGAGGGAGGAGATGTAGGGGGGTGCTGCACTGTAGAGAGCTTTGTGGGTGAGAACAAGTACTTTGAATTGGATCCTATAATGAATGGGCAGCCAGTGTAAGGACTGGCGAAGAGCGGACGCGTCCGAGTACCGATTAGCCAGATGGATGACCCTGGCTGCTGCATTAAGGATGGACTGGAGAGGGGATAATCGAGTAATGGGGAGGCCAAGTAATAGAGCGTTGCAGTAGTCCAGGCGGGAGTGGATCAATGCTACAGTGAGGGTTTTTGGAGAGGTTGAGTTTCAGATAGAGAGCGGACATGATGTTGGAGACTGCGGACAGACAGTCACTGGCGTTCTGTAGTACAGTGGGGGTAAGGTCGGGGGATGACGTGTATAGTTGTGTGTCATCAGCATAAAGATGGTACTGAAAGCCAAATCTGCTGATGGTCTGTCCAATTGGGGCAGTGTAGAGAGAGAAGAGAAGGGGGCCAAGGACTGAGCCCTGGGGTACACCGACAGTGAGAGGAAGAGGAGATGACGTGGAGCCAGAGAACGAAACACTGAAGGAGCGGTCAGAAATATAGGAGGAGAACCAGGAGAGAGCAGTGTCCTTAATACCTAGTGACTGGAGCCTAGACAGTAGGAGACGGTGGTCAACTGTGTCGAAAGCTGCAGGAAGGTCGAGAAGAATGAGCAGAGAGTGGTCGCCTATACGTTTTGCTGTCAGAAGGTCATTGGTCACTTTGATGAGTGCAGTTTCAGTCGAATGTAGGGGGCGGAAGCCGGACTGTGAAGGGTCTAGGAGGGAGTGAGTGGAGAGGTAACGGGTAAGGCGGGAGTAGACTAGACGCTCCAAAAGTTTAGAGATGAAGGGGAGATTGGAGACCGGTCTGTAGTTGTTTGTGCAGGAAGGGTCGAGAGTGGGTTTCTTTAGTAATGGAGTAATGATGGAGTGTTTGAAGGAGGATGGGAAAATGCCAGAGGAGAGTGAGAGATTAAAGATTGTAGTTAGGTGAGCTGTGACACCTAAGCTCTCTCTCCTAGATCAACTCTCCCTGAACTATCTCTGAACATTATCACCATATTTATTATCCCTGTGCCGTGACATCAGATATGTATTTATCTGCACTATGACATCACTATCTGGTGTTACAATGCTTGTTTACCATCCCTACTGTAAGGACATTAGCTGTGATATCGCTATGTGTATCCTTTTTCTGTGCAATACCCTTTCCTACGACTTCACAATTGTGAACTTGTACTGTGACATTTCTGAGTTAGTTACTTCTATTTTGTGACGCCACTGTGTGCATTCTGATCCCAAGTCTAGTGCAATGCGCCGTCATGATGTCGCTGGAGATGTCAGTTCATTTTGACCATTACTGGGATCACTAATCGCGGAACTCTGGTCTAGTTGCCCATTAAACAGGAGCGCTGCAAATAACCTCCTACCTGCCGGCATCTGCAGTTTAGCCAGCCTGGCGCAACTTCGGGTGTTCATCACGCTGCAACGATCATGTTTCACCAGCCAGACAATCGAAAGAGATGGCGGTAAGTAGGAAGCGGTTCTCCAGTCTGTGGTTCTGGACTGGGTTCTACAAGTTGATCCATTCATATCTTATCACTGCGTATTATTTCTTACATCTCTGTAAGGAAGATTCCGATGCAATGACATTACTGTGTGCTAGAAAGTACATTACGCCTTTTGTTTTCATGTATCTCTTTCCAGATAGTGATCAAATGCTTGCAATGCATGTCACACTGATCCATGAGACTTGGGTGACAATATAGAGGGAAAACCCTACTTACAGTGTATGTACAGTCAGGCATCTTAAAGGGAAGCTGCACCTTTAATATCTCTTCAATCTTTTTATACTGTTAACACTTTTCGACATTACGAAGGGAACCACAATCTGTGAATAAATGATGCGAAATGCACCTTAACTACAAAGCAAAGACTTACGATAAAGCTGCCAAAAGGCATTGTGTCACCAAATTCTTGTAAGTTGAGTCATTAGGATTTCAATGAGGTTTCTGCCAGCCCCCTTTATACTCCCGAAACTGGCGGTCCTCATGTTGTTGAATCAGACCATAGTGATTTATTTGTATTCGGGTTTAGTAAAAGGGAAAAAGATCAAATGGGGAGTTGTAATGTAAATGATGCTCTGGGAGTGGATCTGTGGGGTCTTGTGATGTGTTAGACACAAATCTGGTGACTTGCATTAGTATCATTGCACCATTGTAGGCATATATCCTGTACAGTATGTGAACCTTCTGCTGCCATGAAATCCCGACATTGTCCTTCATGGTAGAGAGTTATGATTTACGGTGAAATGTTGCAACGACTCTGAAAAAAACATTGTATGAGCATGTTTGGCACAGGAGCAAGAGTCCGCTGGGCGGTTCTCCCTCTGGCTTCTAGACTTGGAATTAAAAAAGTCATCCGGGCATCCTATATCGATTCGTGAGACTCCGGTCCATTGGCCAGGTCAGTAGTCTCTGGTTGCTGGATGGGAGGCCTGAAAATTTCTTATCTTTCAGAATCCCTGCCACAGTTTCGATTAGTAGGGCTGCTATGACATCATCATTGTGACATGATGCACAGATGACATCGCACCAGCCCAGCTAGTCCAAAGCTGCACCGGTGATGCCCGATGGTAAGAGATTTGCATGGCTCCCGTCCAGCGGCCGATGTATCGGAGTCCCATGACTTGATCTGTCAAACTCTTGTTAGGATCAGTATCAAATTAGTGGGGTCCAATATGCAGCATTTCCACTGATCAGCCATTGGGCGCCATTTTGTTTTGATAGGAGCTGTCCTACAGTACCAAACAGCGGCCGCTACACATTGAATGGAGCATTGCTCAAAGTGTTTACATCGAGCCACCACTGGAGCTTATAACAGCTGTTTAGGGTAAGTGACAGGTGTTGGATTCCCATCGATCTGAAATTGATAGGTCATCAATTTATGTTCTACCAGGATAACCTCTGTAAGCCAAGCCGGACATGACAGAACCTGGCAGAGCTGTCTAGCGAACACTTCATCCATATAAAAAACGTTTTTTTTAATACCAAGCATGAAACCAATGACAGATTTCCTCTAAGTTGAGATTGCTAAACAGAGGAATTGTCCTGAGGTGGATACACAATGCTGCTTTCGTCAAAACACAGCGCCTCCGCTGTCCACTGGTGGTATGTGGTCCCAGATATATTCAGGGCCATGCATCTGCACAGGCTTATTTCAAATCCCATATTTCAAATTACAGATTTCTAATTACGCTACTCTGAATTAGACTAGAATTCTAGAATGCATTTGGCCACGCATCACTCCTACAATATTATCACCATCATGTGCACGATCTAATCAAGCTGTTTTCCTCTTCCCACATGTATGCATTGAATGTCCCCAGCTTTCCTCAGCTCCTGACTGTTTTGTGAACTGATTTTGCTCTCCTTGGTATGCATTGAATGTCCCCAGCTTTCCCCAGCTCCTGACTGTTTGTGAACTGCTTTTGCTCTCCTTGGTATGCATTGCTTACCCTATCTCTTGCATCCATAATGTACTCCATTTCTCCTGTGTCTTCCATGCCTATCTCTGAGTGTGCAGTCCTTCCCCCCCCCCTTTTTCTCACGTTTGGGTAACTCTGAACATGTGGTGTGGCTAAACACGCCCACATCCCCTCTCACAGCTGATCCCTCTCAGTCCCAGATATATTCAAGGCCATGTGTCTGCACAGACGTAGTCTGCACAGGCTTATTTCAAATCCCATATTTCAAATTATAGGTTTCTAATTACGCTACTCTGAATGAGGCTAGAATTGGACTGGAATTTGACTGGAAGGTAACGGACTACTGTGGAGCCCAGCTGCGACTGGATTCATATCTCCCAGAAGGGTGCACTGAAGGAATACACCACTAGAGGTCATTATATACACTCACACACCTTCACCCATCTCTAAGACCACCAGAGGGAGCAGTTTAGACATATAAAGGAGGGTGAAGACAGGAAAGAGCAGTCAGTCTGAAGGCTGCAATCTGCAGTAGAGTTGAGAGTTGAGTTCTGAGTTCAGTCAGACTGAAGTCTGCAGCCTGCAGTTCAGTTCAATAGAGTGGAGGCTAGTAAAGTGGAACTGAAACCACTCCAGTCTAGTCAGAGCTGAAACGAGTGTGTGCAGCTCAGTGAGAAAGCGTGCCGACGCTTAGAGAGCGGCGAAGAGGCAACCCACCAACTGCCAGTGTGTAATCGTGTGAGAGCCCGGGTAGGCCGAAGGCGAGTGGAAAGTGAATGAGGCAGAGGAGCCTTCATAGCTCACCTCAGCAAGTATTTACCGGGTCCGAGTCTATAGGGATCTCCAGGACCCATTAGGAGAACACCGGAGTTCCTGGAGGACTACAAGTCCCAGGAGTACCACAGAGCCGACACGTAACCAGGCCAGGAGGACGAAGTCCAGCCATGCACGGCAAATAGAGACTGTGTACTTCAAGAAAGGGTCCAACCACAAGGTCAGCCAGGTGCAGGACGGAGACTAAGTTAGGCCCAGCTACATGCAGGACAGGACTTCATTACTAAAAGGGCAAGGAACAGGAGGCCACACACCTACTCAGTGGAGGAATCTGGATGTGCACCCTTCACCCTACAGTGCTCCGGGGAGTGCCTGCAACATCTTCAGTAAAGGTACCAAAGTGACTTGTGTGTGTGTCTACCTTATTAGTCCCCGTCTGTCCTGCATCCCTACACATCCCTACACATCTATCTGCCCTGAAGGACTCAGCCTCACCTGTGGGAGGCCTAACATCTAGCTGCACAATATTAACCCTTCAGTGGATCTGCACCCTGACCAGATACCACAGGTGGCGTCATGAATCCCCATACCAATATTCAATTCACCTGTAAATATCCCACATTAAATGGTGAGCACCAGAGCCACGGACTGAGCTGTGTTGCCGTGACATTCCCCATAGTAGTCTATAGGCTCAGATCTGAGTTCCCATTGCTTTGAAGGGCGACTCACTACAACACCACAACAATGTTTCGACTTCTTCTTACTTTAACCCCCATACTTCTCCATTTTGTGCATTCTCCTGTAATCCTCCAACCTAGCAAGGAAGTAGTCATTTCCCCCTCCATCCTCCCCAGCCATCTCACCTTCTCCTCAGAACTGTTCCTCCACATACAAGCCTCCTTGTCCAGACACACATGGCCTCATCATATCCTATCCTGCTCCCATCTTCTAACGCTCTGTCTGCTACTCCTCATTGCTGGCGACGTATCCCCAAATCCTGGCCCACCTCAACACATCCCCACACTCATCTCTAACACCCTGCCACGATCCTCTACACGTCTTCGCAATGATGATAACCTCATACCCATTCATCCAGCCCCCACTCCTCCGGTCCCCCTATCTGGAGCACTATGGAACGCACGCTCAGTCTGCAATAAACTGTCATTCATCCATGACCTCTTCATCACCAACAAAATCTCCTTCCTCGGCATCACTGAAACCTGGCTCACTCCCTCTGACTCTATCCAGCTACGCTTTCCTTTGGCTTACTCCATCTTTCTCACACCCCTTGCCCCAGCAATAAACGTGGTGGAGGAGTTGGCTAGCTCCTCTCCAATACTTGCTCCTTTACCCCAATTCCTCTACATCCCTCCGCTACTCTTCCCTCGTTTGAGGTGCACTCCGTCCGCATCTACTCCCCTTCCAACCTTCAGCTGGCTGTCATCTACCGCCTCCCAAAACTAACCATCTCCACCTTTCTCGATCACTTCACCACCTGGCTGCTTCATTTTCTTTCTGCTGACATCCCCTCTATCATCATGGCTGACTTCAACATCCCCATTGATGCTTCCACCCCAGCTGCCTCCAAACTTATATTGCTCACTGCCTCCTTTGGCCTCACTCAATGGTCCTCCGCGGCCACTCACAAAGATGGTCACACGCTGGACCTTATCTTCACCCGCCTCTGCTCCCTTACTAATCTCACTAACTCACACCTCCCCCTGTCTGACTACAACCTACTGACATTCTCTTCCCTCTCCTCTCCTAGTGTGCACTAGTCTTCATCCCTACTCTAACACACCTCTTCAACCTCTCACTTACAAACGGTGTGTTCCCCTCATCCTTCAAACATGCCTCGATCACACCCATTCTTAAAAAGACCTCCCTTGACCCATCCTCTGCGTCTAGCTATCGCCCGATATCTCTTCTCCCTTATGCCTCCAAACTACTGGAACAGCATGTCCATCTTGAACTGTCCTCCCATCTCTCCTCCTGCTCCTTCTTTGACTGCTTACAATCTGGCTTCCGACCCCATCACTCAAACAAAACTGCCCTAACTAAAGTCACCAACGACCTACTAACCGCCAAGAGCAAGCGACACTACTCTGTCCTGCTTCTCCTCGACCTGTCTTCTGCCTTCGACACTGTGGACCATTCCCTCCTGCTCCAGATTCCCTCATCTTTGGGCATAACAGGCTTGGCCTTATCCTGGATCTCATCATACCTAACAAACCGAACATTTAGTGTTTCCCTCTTCCACACCACCTCCTCACCTTGCCCCCTCTCTGTTGGTGTTCCTCAAGGCTCAGTTCTAGGACCCCTTCTCTTCTCCATCTACACCTTCGGCCTGGGACAGCTCATATAATCCCATGGTTGCAGTATCATCTCTATGCTGATGACACGCAGATCTACCTATCTGGACCTGACCTCACCTCCTTACTGACAAAAATCCCACAATGTCTGTCTGCTATTTCAGCTTTCTTCTCCACTTGATTTCTAAAACTGAACATGGACAAAACAGAATTTATACTCTTTCCCCCATCTCACTCTACCCCTCCACTAGACCTATCCATCAATGTCAATGGCTGCTCACTTTCCCCAGTCCCGCATGCCCGGTGCCTCAGGGTGATCCTCGACTCTGCCCTCTCTTTCAAACCACATATCCAAACCCTAGCCTCCTCCTGACGTCTCAAACTCAAAAATATTGCCCAGATCCGTGCATTCCTTGACCATGACACCACAAAAACACTAGTGCATGCCCTTATCTCCCGCCTTGACTACTGTAACCTCCTACTCTCTGGCCTCCCCTCTAGCACTCTGGCACCACTCCATTCCATCCTACATTCTGCTGCCCGACTAACCCACCTGTCTCCCCATTATTCCCAAGCCTCTCCCCTATGCCAAGCCCTCCATTGGCTTCCTATCGTCCAGAGGCTCCAGTTCAAAACCCTAACTATGACATACAAAGCCATCCACAACCTGTCTCCTCCATACATCTGTGACATGGTCTCCCAGTACTTACCCACACGCAACCTTCGATCCTCTCAAGATCTCCTTCTCTACTCTCCTCTTATCTCTTCTTCCCACAACCGCTTACAAGACTTCTCCCGTGCTTCCCCATACTCTGGAATTCTCTACCCCAACACATCAGACTCTCACCTACCATGGAAACCTTCAAAAAGAACCTGAAGACCCACCTGTTCCGACAAGCCTATAACCTGCAGTGATCCTCAGTCCACTGAACCGCCGCACGACCAGCTCTACCCTCTCCTAGTTTATCCTCACCCATCCCCTGTAGACTGTGAGGCCTTGCGGGCAGGGTCCTCTCTCCCTCTCTACTTATGTGTGTCTTGTATTGCTCATGTTTATTGTATTTGTCTATATTTGCCGCTTCTCACATGTAAAGCGCCATGGAACAAATGGCGCTATAAAAATGTATAATAATAATAATAATAATAATAATTACTGCTCAGCCTCATTCACTTCTATGAAGCTATGCTGCAATACAAGATATAGGTTTATTATTTTTGTGTAGAAAAGCAGTCAAAGCCCATGAAGGCTTTTATAAAACATGTGGCCCCAACTGTAGTTTGGTGAACTTAGACCCAAGTGACATTACATGGACATATTAAGACACCTACACATTACTCCTACAGGAGCTTTTCTGACCCCCCATTCTCAATTGTTATAGATTATGGAGTTGTGTTATGTTTAGGTAGCTGAGGAGAAAAAACAAAAACGGCATTACACCAGAGAGGCTGGAACCTATTGGATTGCAGTAACCTGAACTAACCACACAACTAGAGGTAGCCGTGGAGCGTTCCTACGTTGATCCTAGACGCCTCGCCACAGCCTGAGAGATAACTACACCTAAAGGCAGAAAGAGGAAAGCTATCTGCCACGGAGCAGATCCCCAAAGAAAATAGGAAGCCCCCAAACATGTAATGGCGGTTAGACAAGAAGAAGCACGGACACAGACAGAAAATAGAATGAGCAAACGCTGGGGCCCAATCTGTCTAGACAGAAAAGTAAAGGAAAGAATTCTTACTACAATCCAAAAAAAGCCCTAAAAAATACCAACTCTTCTGATTGCAAAAACACCTGAGATCACACGATCTCACCACCTAAATCAGAACTCTGGTGTAACAAAACTAAGCCGCAGCCACTGAAAAAACAGGAGAAAAAACAAATGAACAAATAACAGTGGCTACAGATAAACTGTGAGGAGCACAGGCCCCAGAAGGGGACCTGGCTGACCTCCACAAAAGTGCAGAGAACTATGCAAAAAGCAAGCACAAAAATAAAAGCAGATAATATCTTATCTGAAAGCAGAAGATGCAGGAAAGACTCAGCAAACTTCCAAATGAACCAGGAACAACAACTGAGACAAGAACAATTGATCACCGGCAACCATCATGGGAGGGAATCTGTTGTGAATAGGCTGGAAATGAGTTCTGAGTAGAAGCTCCCTCTGGTGGTTACAAACGGTACTGGACTGTCCAGTGAAGATTGTGAGGATTGGGAATCAGGTGTTACTGACTGGTCTTATATAAGGGAGTCGCCTTCCCATCAGGGTTGCCGGTGATCGATTGTTCTGGTCTCAATCCTTGATTCCTGTTTCCTTGGTAGCCTGCTGTGTCGTGTCTGAATCTCCTGCTAACAGATAAGACATTTTCTTCTTTTTGTTTTTGTGCTTGATTTTTGCATTTTGTCCTGCACTTCTGTGGGGGCCTTCAGGGTCCCCTCTGGGGGCTTTTGCCCTCTCAGTTCAGCCACTGATGTTTGTACATTTGCTTTTTCAAGTTTTTTCAGTGGCTGCTGTTTTGTTTTTGGTTACACCAGAGAACTAATTTAGGTGGTAGAGGTCGTGTGATCTCAGGTGTTTTTGAAATTAGTAGAGTTGGTGCTTTTTCAGGGTT
This sequence comes from Oophaga sylvatica, assembly GCA_033576555.1. NCBI lineage: Eukaryota > Metazoa > Chordata > Amphibia > Anura > Dendrobatidae > Oophaga > Oophaga sylvatica. The sequence continues at coordinate 164,470,787 of JARQOD010000008.1, read as the reverse complement.
TTTTTGGGATTGCAGTAAGTGCCCTTCCTATCCTTTTCTATTTAGTAACTTTGGGCCCCAACGTTTGCTCATACTATTTTCTGTCTGTGTCAGTATTTCTTCTTGTCTAACCGCCATTACATGTTTGGGGGCTTTCTATGTTCTTTTGGGATCTGCTCCGGGGCAGATAGCTTTCCTCTTTCTATCTTTAGGTGTAGTTAGTTTCTCAGGCTGTGACGAGGCGTCTAGGACCAACGTAGGAACGCTCCACGGCTGCCTCTAGTTGTGGTGGTTAGTCAGGGTACTGCAATCTCATAGTTTCCAACTGCTCTGGTGTATTTCCTTTTTGCCTGCTCTCCTCAGCTACCAAATCATAACAGTATCACCGGCCCAAAACTGAAAATTATATGGTACTCACAGAAGGGAAAAATATTGTGGAAAGAAAAAAAAGTTGTCAGAGTTGTCAGAGATTTTTTTTTTCTTCTGTATGTTGCATTTTTTTTTTCCCTCTGTATCTCTGGGTGCTGGGGAGGATTTTTTTTTTTCTCTCTCAATGGAGTTTGCACAGTTGTCTGGCCGTGTGGATCAGCTTGCCACTGAAGTTCGGAGTATTGCTACCTATCTTGCTAGGTTGCCTGTTGTGGAACCTAGGATTCCCATGCCAGATTTGTTTTTAGGGGATCGAGCTAAATTTCTGAATTTCAAAAATAATTGTAAATTGTTTTTTGCCTTAAAATCTAAGTCCTCAGGGAACGCAGCGCAGCAGGTTCAAATTGTCATCTCTCTCCTGCGCGGCGACCCTCAGGATTGGGCTTTTTCCCTGACACCTGGGGATCCTGTTTTGAGTGATGTTGATGCGTTTTTTCAGGCTTTGGGGTTATTGTACGATGAGCCTAATGTCACTGATCAAGCTGAAAAAACTTTGTTGGCATTAAGTCAGGGGCTTGAGGACGCTGAGTTATACTGTCAGAGATTCCGTAGGTGGGCAGTCCTGACCAAATGGAATGACGACGCTTTGGCAGCTCTTTTTCGGAAGGGACTGTCAGATAATGTAAAGGATGTTATGGTGGGATTCCCTGTTCCCTCTGGTCTCAATGATTCTATGTCATTAGCGATTCAAATTGACAGACGTTTGCGTGAGCGGAAAGGTATGCGTGGAATAATGTTGCCTTGTGAACCTGCTTCTGAATCCATGCAGTGTGAGAGTGGTTTCTGGGGCACAGCGTCATGAATTTCGAAAGAGCAATGGGTTATGTTTCTACTGTGGTGATGCCTCTCATGCTATTTCAGTCTGCCCTAAGCGGGGAAGACGTTTTGCACGCTCAGTTGTCTTGGGTAGTGTTCAGACTAAGTTTTTATTAACTGTGACCCTGATATGCTCTCTGTCCTCATTTTCTGCTCAGGCTTTTGTTGATTCTGGAGCAGCTATTAACCTGATGGATTTTGATTTTGCTAAACGTTGTGGGTTTCCCTTGATACCCCTACGGAAGTCTATTCCCCTACTGGGGATCGATTCTACCCCTTTGGCTGAGAATAAACCTCAGTTCTCTACTCAGGTGATAATGAGGGTAGAACCTGATCATCAGGAGAGTTGCAAATTTTTGGTTCTGTATAATCTGCATGACATTATTGTACTGGGTTTCCCTTGGTTACAGTCTCATAATCCTGTTTTGGATTGGAAATCTGTGTCTGTTACCAGTTGGGGCTGCCAATGTGTTAATACCAACACTCCTGTTTTTTCTGCCTCCCCCCAGGCTCAGGATGTTCCTGACTTTTTGATTGATTTTTCTGATGTGTTTAGCGAAAGTAAATCTGCATCCTTACCTCCTCATAGGAGCTATGACTGCGCTATTGAATTAGTGCCTGGTAGTAAATTCCCTAAAGGTCGCCTTTTTAACTTGTCTGTACCTGAACATGACGCTATGCGGTCTTATATCAAGGAGTCATTGGAGAAGGGTCATATCAGACCATCCTCTTCACCCTTAGGTGTTGGTTTTTTCTTTGTGGCCAAAAAGGATGGTTCATTAAGGCCGTGTATTGATTATCGTCTCTTGAACAATATTTACTGTGAAATATCAATATCCTTTACCCTTGATCTCTGATCTGTTTTCCAGGGTGAAAAACGCTACTTGGTTTACCAAGCTTGACCTCAGGGGGGCATATAACCTTATTCGCATTAAGCACGGGGATGAATGGAAGACGGCATTTAATACCCCTGAAGGGCATTTTGAGTACCTTGTGATGCCCTTTGGGCTCACTAATGCTCCTTCTGTCTTCCAGTCCTTCATGAATGACATTTTCAGGGATTTTGTGGATAAATTTCTGATTGTTTATTTGGATGATATCTTGATTTTTTCCAATGACTGGGACTCTCATGTAAAACATGTTCGGACTGTGTTCCAGATTTTGAGAGAGAATGCTCTGTATGTGAAGGGATCAAAGTGTCTTTTTGGCGTTCAGAGGATCTTATTTCTGGGATTCATTTTGTCCCCATCTGTTATTGAAATGGACCCGGTCAAGGTTCAGGCCATCTGTGATTGGGTCCAGCCTACTTCATTAAAGGCTCTTCAAAGATTCTTGGGTTTTGCCAATTTTTGTCGTAAATTTATTGGTAATTTCTCTGTTATTGTTAAACCATTAACTGATTTGACCAAGAAGGGTTCTGATGTGGTGAATTGGCCTCCTGAGGCAGTCTCTGCATTTCAGGAACTTAAGCAGAGATTCACTTCTGCTCCTGTTCTACGGCAGCCTGATGTTTCTCTACCATTTCAGGTGGAGGTTGATGCCTCTGAAATTGGGGCAGGTGCCGTTTTGTCCCAAAGAGATCCAGAGACCTCTAAAAGTAACCCTTGTGCCTTTTTCTCTCGAAAATTTTCTCCCACTGAACGTAATTATGACGTGGGTAATCGGGAGTTATTGGCCATGAAGTGGGCTTTTGAAGAGTGGAGACATTGGCTGGAGGGAGCCAAACATCAGGTGGTGGTCCTTACGGACCATAAGAATCTAGTTTATCTGGAATCTGCCAAGCGACTTAATCCTAGACAGGCCAGGTGGGCCTTGTTTTTCACATGTTTTAATTTTGTGGTTTCATTTCTTCCTGGCACTAAAAATGTTAAGGCGGATGCCCTCTCGAGGAGTTTCCTGGCGGACTCTCCTGAGTTATCTGATCCTTCTGTTATTTTGAAAGAGGGTGTAGTTCTTTCCGCCATCTCGCCCAATTTGAGACTGGCTCTGGAGGGGTGTCAGGAGGATAAGCCCGAGCGCTGCCCTGTTGGGAAATTGTTTGTCCCGGACCAGTGGAAAAAGAGTGTAATGTCTGAGATTCATTGTTCCACGTTGGCCGGTCATCCCGGAATTTTTGGTACCAGAGACTTGGTTAGTCGGTCCTTTTGGTGGTCTACCTTGTCTCGTGATGTCAGGGAGTTTGTGCAGTCCTGCGGGACTTGCTCTCGCTCCAAGCCTTGCTCTCGTTCTAGTGGTTTGTTGATGCCATTACCTGTGCACAAGAGACCATGGACCCATATCTCTATGGATTTAATTTCCGACCTCCCTGTTTCTCAGAGAATGACCGTCATCTGGGTGATTTGCGATAGGTTTTCCAAGATGATACATCTTGTGCCATTACCTAAGTTGCCTTCCTCCTCTGAATTGGTGTCTTTGTTCCTTCAGCACGTGGTTCGTTTACACGGCATTCCTGAGAACATTGTGTCTGACAGAGGAGTCCAGTTTGTTTCCAGATTTTGGAGGACCTTTTGTTCTAAAATTGGTGTTCAATTGTCTTTCTCCTCGGCGTTTCATCCTCAGACCAATGGTCAAACAGAGAACAAACCAGACATTGGAGACTTATCTAAGATGCTTTGTGTCTGCTGATCAGGATGACTGGGTCTCTTTTTTGCCTTTGGCTGAGTTTGCTCTTAATAATAGGGCTAGCTCTGCCACTTTGATGTCTCCATTTTTCTGTAATTCTGGTTTCATCCTCGATTTTCTTCAGGACAGACGGAGGCTTCTGTCTGTCCAGGTGTTGACTCTGTTGTGGAGCGTATGCAACAGATTTGGGACCAGGTAGTGGAGAGGTTGTCCCTCTCTCAGGAGAGGGCCCAGCGGTTTGCTAACCGGCATAGGACTGATGGTCCTCGGTTTAAAGTGGGGGACTTGGTCTGGTTGTCCTCAAGAAATATTCCTATGAGAGTGGCATCTCCTAAATTTAAGCCTAGGTTCATTGGACCTTATAAGATCATGGAGATTCTTAATCCTGTTTCTTTTCGTTTGCTTCTTCCAGGGACATTTAAGATCCATAACGTGTTCCACAAGTCCTTGTTGAAGAAGTTTGTTGAGCCAGTGGTTCCTACTACTGTGCCTCCTGACCCTGTTTTGGTTGAGGGCAATCTGGAGTATGTGGTTGAGAAAATATTGAATTCTCGTTTTTCTAGACGGAAACTCCAGTATTTTGTTAAATGGAGAGGTTATGGTCAGGAAGACAATTCTTGGGTGTTTGCTTCGGACATCCATGCTAGGAGACTCATCCGTGCGTATCATAGAACTCATCCTGACCGACCTGGTTGCTCAAATGAGGGTTCGGTGACCCCTCCTCAAGGGGGGGGTACTGTTGTGAATAGGCTGGAAATGAGTTCTGAGCAGAAGCTCCCTCTGGTGGTTACAAATGGTACTGGACTGTCCAGTGAAGATTGTGAGGATTGGGAATCAGGTGTTACTGACTGGTCTTATATAAGGGAGTCGCCTTCCCATCAGGGTTGCCGGTGATCAATTGTTCTGGTCTCAATCCTTGATTCCTGTTTCCTTGGTAGCCTGCTGTGTCGTGTCTGAATCTCCTGCTAACAGATAAGACATTTTCTTCTTTTTGTTTTTGTGCTTGATTTTTGCATTTTGTCCAGCACTTCTGTGGGGGCCTTCAGGGTCCCCTCTGGGGGCTTTTGCCCTCTCAGTTCAGTTCAGCCACTGATGTTTGTACATTTGCTTTTTCCAGTTTTTTCAGTGGCTGCTGTTTTGTTTTTGGTTACACCAGAGAACTAATTTAGGTGGTAGAGGTCGTGTGATCTCAGGTGTTTTTGAAATTAGTAGAGTTGGTGCTTTTCAGGGTTTTTTTGGGATTGCAGTAAGTGCCCTTCCTATCCTTTTCTATTTAGTAAGTTTGGGCCCCAACGTTTGCTCATACTATTTTCTGTCTGTGTCAGTATTTCTTCTTGTCTAACCGCCATTACATGTTTGGGGGCTTTCTATGTTCTTTGGGGATCTGCTCCGGGGCAGATAGCTTTCCTCTTTCTATCTTTAGGTGTAGTTAGTTTCTCAGGCTGTGACGAGGCGTCTAGGACCAACGTAGGAACGCTCCACGGCTGCCTCTAGTTGTGGTGGTTAGTCAGGGTACTGCAATCTCATAGTTTCCAACTGCTCTGGTGTATTTCCTTTTTGCCTGCTCTCCTCAGCTACCAAATCATAACAGGAATCTCCCTTATATCAGACCAGTCAGCGATCCCAGATTGCCATTCCTCGCTGAAAGGTTCAGTACTGTCTGTAACCACCAGAGGGAGCCTCTGCTCAGAAACCATCTCTAGCACATTCATAACAGTACCCTCCCCTTGAGGAGGGGTCACCGAACCCTCACTTGTGCAAGCAGGCCGATCAGGATGAGCTCGGTGATAGGCACGGATCAGTCTCCTAGCATGGATGTCCGAAGCAAACACCCAAGAATTGTCCTCCTTACCATAACCTCTCCACTTAACCAAATACTGGAGTTTCTGTCTAGAAAAACGAGAATCCAATATTTTCTCAACCACATATTCCAGATTGCCCTCAACCAAAACAGGGTCAGGAGGCGCAGCCATAGGAACCACTGGCTCGACAAACCTCTTCAATAAGGACTTGTGGAACACGTTATGGATCTTAAATGTCCCTGGAAGAAGCAAACGGAAGGAAACAGGATTAAGAATCTCCATGATCTCATAAGGTCCAATGAACCTAAGCTTAAACTTTGGAGATGCAACCCTCATAGGGTTATTTCTTGAGGACAACCAAACCAAGTCCCCCACTTTAAACCGAGAACCATCAGTTCTATGCCTGAGAGAGAGACAACCTCTTCACTACCTGGTCTCAAATCTGCTGCATTCGCTCCACAACAGAGTCAACACCCGGACAGACAGAAGCCTCCGCCTGTCCCGAAGAAAATCGAGGGTGAAACCCAGAATTGAAGAAAAATAGAGACATCAAGGTGGCAGAGCTAGCCCTATTATTAAGAGCAAACTCAGCCAAAGGCAAAAAAGAGACCCAGTCATCTTGATCAGCAGACACAAAACATCTCAAATAAGTCTCCAAAGTCTGGTTTGTTCTGTCGGTTTGTCCATTGGTCTGAGGATGAAAAGCAGAGGAGAAAGATAGTTGAACACCAAGTTTAGAACAAAATGTCCTCCAAAATCTGGAAACAAACTGGACTCCTCTGTCAGACACAATGTTCTCCGGAATGCCATGTAACCGAACCACGTGCTGAAGGGACAAAGGCACCAATTTGGAGGAGGAAGGTAACTTAGGTAATGGCACAAGATGTATCATCTTGGAAAACCTATCACAGATTACCCAGATAACGGTCATTCTCTGAGTAACAGGGAGGTCGGAAATAAAATCCATAGACATATGGGTCCATGGCCTCTTGGGCACAGGTAATGGCATTAACAAACCACTAGAGCGAGAGCAAGGCTTGGAGCGAGAGCAAGTCCCACAGGACTGCACAAATTCCCTGACGTCATGAGACAAAGTAGGCCACCAAAAGGACCGACTCACCAAGTCTCTGGTACCAAAAATCCCAGGATGACCAGCCAACGCGGAACAATGAATCTCAGACATCACACTTTTCTTCCACTGGTCTGGGACAAACAATTTCCCAATAGGGCAGGGCTCAGGTTTATCCTCCTGACACCCTTCCAGAGCCAGTCTCAAATTGGTCGAGATGGCGGAAAGAACTACACCCTATTTCAAAATAACAGTAGGATCAGATAACTCAGGAGAGTCCGCAAAGAAACTCCTCGAGAGGGCATCTGCCTTAACATTCTTAGTGCCAGGAAGAAAAGAAACTACAAAATTAAAATGTGTGAAAAACAAGGCCCACCTGGCCTGTCTAGGATTAAGTCGCTTGGCTGATTCGAGATAAACCAGGTTCTTATGGTCCGTGAGGACCACTACCTGATGTTTGGCTCCTTCCAGTCAATGTCTCCACTCTTCAAAGGCCCACTTCATGGCCAATAACTCCCGTTTACCCACGTCATAATTACGTTCAGTTGGAGAAAATTTTCGAGAGAAAAAGGCATAAGGGTTACTCTTAGAGGTCTCTGGATCTCTTTGGGACAAAACGGCACCTGCCCCAATTTCAGAGGCATCAATCTCCACCTGAAACAGTAGAGAAACATCAGGCTGCCGTAGAACAGGAGCAGAAGTGAATCTCTGCTTAAGTTCCTGAAACGCAGAGACTGCCTCAGGAGGCCAATTCACCACATCAGAACCCTTTTTGGTCAAATCAGTTAATGGTTTAACAATACCGGAGAAATTACCAATAAATTTACGATAAAAATTGGCAAAACCCAAAAATCTCTGAAGAGCCTTTAATGAAGTAAGTTGGACCCAATCACAGATGGCCTGAACCTTGACCGGGTCCATTTCAATAACAGACGGAGACAAAATGAATCCCAGAAATGAGACCTTCTGTACACCAAAAAGACACTTTGATCCCTTCACATACAGTGCATTCTCTCTCAAAATCTGGAACACAGTCCGAACATGTTTCACATGAGAGTCCCAGTCATTGGAAAAAATCAAGATATCATCCAAATAAACAATCAGAAATTTATCCACAAAATCCCTGAAAATATCATTCATGAAGGATTGGAAGACGGAAGGAGCATTAGTGAGCCCAGAGGGCATCACTAGGTACTCAAAATGCCCCTCTGGGGTATTAAACACCGTCTTCCATTCATCCCCGTGCTTAATGCAAATAAGATATACGCCCCCTGAGGTTAAGCTTGGTAAACCAACTAGCACTTTTCACTCTGGAAAACAGGTCAGAAATCAAGGGTAACGGATATTGATACTTCACAGTGATCTTATTCAAGAGACGATAATCAATACACGGCCTCAATGAACCATCCTTTTTGGCTACAAAGAAAAAACGGCGCCCAAGGGTGAAGAGGATGGTCTGATATGACCCTTCTCCAATGACTCCTTGATATAAGATCGCATAGCATCGTGTTCATGTACAGACAAGTTTAACCCCTTCATGACCCAGCCTATTTTGACCTTAAAGACCTTGCCATTTTTTGCAATTCTGACCAGTGTCCCTTTATGAGGTAATAACTCAGGAACGCTTCAACGGATC
>JARQOD010000008.1:164347695-164462334 GCA_033576555.1 Oophaga sylvatica | reverse complement strand
TTTTGGGGGGGGGCCAGCCGAACCCCCTTTGCCTACACTGGGCTCCTAACCTCTCTCGTGAAAACGGGGGTCGATGGGGTAATATAGAAATTGTTTCCCGTGGCAGGAATCTGTTAGAACTTCCTTTTTAGGTTTTTTTCTATCTTGGGCACATATTTTTGTGGCCTATTTAACCTGCTCCCCCTTGGGGTTTGCGGGATTCATTTAATTCTCCCTTTAAGCATCGGGTGCTTTGTTACCTTTCATTTTTTTTTTGCCTGGTCTTTTGACCTCTATTTCTATTTGTTTTTTTTCTTTTACGCTACAATTCTTTTTAGGAGGTGTCCATCTTTTCCCCCAGCCCCTAGTTCTTGTGGGGATCCCCCCCTGCATTTATAGGTCTTCGTACGACAGCAAGGACTTTAGCGGGTCTGATCGCAGGATCAGGTTTCCCCGTTACATCGTAGGATTAGCTTAGTTCTATCGTGGGGACGAACCCCTTTTTTCCTTATTCGGGCAGAACTAACAGTAAGTCCCCCCAAAGGAAAAATATTCAAGGAAAGATTTCCTTTTCCCATAATGGTGTGGTTCAGGATTGGCTCAACGCCTGGGGGACTCTCTCTGGGGGTGCCCGACTTCGCACACGGAGTAGATGTTCTGGAGCACATTTCGTGGAGCCAAAGGTACGTTTGCCTGATTTATTTTTTTGGTGAACAACAAGATTTTTTTTCTTTTAAAAATGCTTGCTTGTGTATTTTCATTGTAGACCCAGATCCTCTGGTGATGAATCACAGCGCATAGGGTTCATAAAGTGTCACTTTGCGCAAAGAAACCCAGGATGGGCCTTTTCTCTGCACCTAGTGATCCATGCTTGAAACAGTGGATAGTTTTTTTTCTGCTTTGGGGTTGTTGTATATGATCCTGATCGTGTCTCATCACTAGACAGAGTGAGACGTTTGGGCAGGGATCAGGTAATGTGGAAAAATATTGTACTCACTTCGTCGGTGGTCTACCCAGGTGGGGTGGAACGATTCAGCTTTGAAAAGTTGCAGGGCTAAGTGAAAGGTTAAAGATTTGGCTGATTGCTTATCCCATACCTGGTAACTGCAAGAGGCTATGCAATTAGCTATTACGGGTGGATAGGAGACTGCGTGCAAGGGTTAATGAGAGTAATCCTCTGCCATGTCAGCTCCAAGTCTTGAGAGGGTCTGTACTGACATGGAGACCGCATGGAGATTGGAGCGATGGCACCTCGCTCTCAGGAAAAAGACCGCAGTTTTCTCTGAAGGTTGTGCTTTATTGCAGCAAATCTGACCATTTTATAAGAACTGTGTGCTTCGTATGAACAAAGAAAAAAAAAAAGTCAGTTCCACCCTATAGCCTGTTAAATAGAGGGCGTCTTTCTTTTCGCCACTACTCGGTGGCTCAGGAAGAATTTATGGATTTTCGGAATATTTGTCGATTGGTGATTCAACTCTGAATTGATTGATGGGGGATTCTTGAAAAACTAAATTAAAACCTGTAGAAAAAAATCTCCAGCGCAAAAATGAAAAAAATTAAATTTTATTAGATAAAATTAAAATCCATCTTGATAGAAAAAAGACATATACAGGTGGGGTCCCTTGGTGGTCTGAAACCGACGCTTTCGACCTACAGGTCTTAGTCATGGTTTACACAATGCCCTACACAGCAGACTTAAATACGATATAGACAGTGGAACACAGGTGAACATAACATAAATTGGTAACACAAGGTAACCCTAGAAATTAACCCCTTATAGGAAAAAAAAGGGATAGGACAAATATAAAAACTATATAATGATAACACAAAACCGCAAATATAAACATGTATAACATTACTTATAAATAATTTGCCAGATGAAAAAATATTTGAAAGAAACCAGAATTAATTAGGACTAACGAAAAAATCATGAAAAAAAAAAAAAATCCAAAAAACCTGATATACTGGAAAAAATATATTAATCTAATTGCAATATTAAATCTAACCTTTGTTCAAGCCTAATGGAACTCGTGTATTAAGTGTTGAAGATCCAAAATGATTCACGATTTTAATAATTTTTTCCTGAAATCTCCTCTCTAGTGATTGAAAACCTTCTCTATTGCTGTAACTATAAGTGTTAGTATTGCCACAGAATTAATTTGCAGTGACTAGACAATGCTGAATATTTGTAACTATTTTCATTAGTGGCTTCTGATAAATTTTCCTAATCCTTTTCTTAAGAGATCCAATTGTGCACCTACATATTGCAATTTGCATGAAACACATTCTATCACATAAATTAACACCTTCCGAGTTACAATTTAAATAAACTGATGGGATACGATAATTGTTAGTAACAGCAGATATAAATCTAGTGTTTTTTGCACATGATTACAGACTTTACAAGGATGATGTCCACATTTATAAAAACCTTTGTATGGTCAGCCAAGTACTTTTTTAGCACACCGTTCACTGCTTAAAAAAGGCTAGGAATAAAATATCCCCAAGAGAAGTGCTTTTTTGGCCACATATCGAATCTTGACTGTTGTTTAGAATGGAAGCGAGTTTAATATCATTGTGAAGTATAGGAACATATTTTTTCACAATATCAACAATTTTATTATATTATGGACATATATTTGTAGAAAAATTAATTATGCAGCGGTCACTGGTATTTGGATAGCGCTTTTGCATTTTTTATTTCTTTTGTTGGTATTTTTTCTGCTAACTGAATTCCCTGTCAGCATAGAATTTGGTAAAGGTTCCTGCCAAAGATTGTTTCTTTCAATTTGTCCCACTATATTATTAGCTTTTTGTTAACATCCAATTAGCATATCCTCTGTCCCTGATCTCAAAGCGCATGATCTGCTTCTTTTCTGGAAAATTGTGGGTGAACTGCAATTTCTTTTTTAATCTTATCAATTCCCCCAATGGTATATTTTTTAATTACATGTTTCGGATGACAAGAACCAGCTTGTAAAATCAAATTAGTATCTGTAGGTTTTCTATAAGGAGAAATGGAGACTTTCTGAGTATCAGAATTGACAGACAAGGTAACATCCAGATAATTAACAGATGATTTTGATGTAGTACTGTAATAATAAATTGAAATCATTCCCATTAATGTAATTGCAAATCAGCGTTGCTGTGATGTCTCCTTTTTTCCAATGAGGATCAGGTCATCAATATAGCGGCCATTAATAGATATTATGAGAGAAAGGGGTTATTATCGCAAAAAATGTATTTCTCCTCCCATACTGCCACTGTGATGTAGCCAAAGCTGGGGAACATTTACCTCCCATACTAACACCTTGTTGTTGTAGAAAGAAAAATCCATCAAAAGAAAAATAATTGTGGGTAAGGGAAATGAAGACTGCATCGATAAAAATTTTGTATCTCTTGTTTATATGTGCTATATCTCTCAAAAAAATATTGTAAACTAGATAGAATAATACGATGGGGTATGGAGGGTATAAACCCACAACATCACGGTGATCCATAAATATTCTGATGACCAATCATACCATCTAATCTGAAATAATCATTTGGTGTCTCTAATATATCCTGGAAGATTAATCACTAGGGGCTGCAAATAATGATCTACCCACTCTCCTAATTTCTCTGTAAGAGAGCCAATGCCGAAATTATCGCTCTGAATGGAGGGGAAACTATTCTTGTGTATTTTGGGCAATGGCGTGATAAATGGGGATTACTGGATATTTTACATATATATAATCAACATTTTTTTGTGAAATAGCCCCCATTGCTAACCATCATTTCAACAATTTAGATAATAGACTTTAAAATTTTAAAGTTGGATCCACAGGAAGACGCATATACGTAGCAGAATCATTTAGTATGCGCAGATTTTCTGAATGATAAAGTCCTGCATTTTAGAACAACAACTCCTCCCCCTTTATCTGCTTGTCTTTTAAAATTTCAAAGTCTATTATCTAAATTGTATTGGTTCTATTTTAAGTGTTTTATTCTTGGTTGTTTATGCAGTTTTTCAATACATATACAATTATTTGTGTGATTCAGGTTTTCCCCCTGGTGTATAGTATGTGCCCTTTTCTTTTGTTCTGTTCTTGCTATTCACATACTCCAGTTGATACCCTTGTTCTATTATTGGTTAGTTAGTGCCCTCCAATTTTGTTTTTTGTTTAGAATTAGTTTTTTGGGCTACATTATCTCCACGAAGGTTTTGAGATGACCCGGTGAAAGTTCAAGCTGTGCAGGAATGGCCTAGGCCTATTGGTTTGAAATCGTTACAGAGGTTTTTGGGTTTCGCCAATTATTATAGAAAATTCATTAAAAAATTTTTCTATTATTGTCAAACACTGGACCGATCTCACCAGGAAAGGCGCTAATGCGGTTCAGTGGACTACTGAGCCATTGAAGCTTTTGTGTTTTCTAAGGAGATGTTCACTCTGCTCCCATCCTTATGCAGCCGATGTGACTAAACCGTTTTTGGTTGAGGTTGATGCTTCTTCTGTGGGGGTCGGCGCGGTGTTGTCTCAGGAAACTGGGATGGAGTACATCCCTTGCCTTTTTTTCAAAAAATTTTTCTGAGACTGAACTGAATTATGATTGGTAATCGGGAATTGTTGGCCATTAAACTCCATTTGAACACGGCGGCATCTCTTGGAAGGTGCTGAATTTCCCGTTCAGGTTTTCACTGATCATAAAAATCTGATCTACCTTGATGCTGCAAACGCTTGAATGCCCGTCAGGCATAGTGGGCACTGTTTTTCTCGCGGTTTAATTTTTTCCGTTACTTACAATCCCCAGGTACTAAGAATGTGAAGGCCGATGCTTTGTCTCGCAATTTTTCCCCCATGGTTGGTGCTGAGGAGGAGGAGAACATTTTACAAGAAGGGGTTGTGATGCCGCTTTGGACCTGTGTTGGAAGATGAGATTCTTAAAGCACAGGAAATGCCCCATCTAACACGCCGCATGGGAGGTTGTTTGTGCCTGGGACCTTTAGGAGAGATTTGTTTGTTGAGTGTCATGAGTCTCGGTTGGCAGGTCATCCTGGAATCTCTGAGACCAAGAGACTTGTGGGTCGCAGTTTTGTGGCCGGATGGCAGAAGGAAGTCATTAAGTGGGTGCCAATGTACTGTTGGTGCAGATCTAAGTCTTCAGAAAAAACCTCATTAAGTAAATGAACGGGATTTATAATCAAGTAAACACCAAAAGAGAAAAAAAATCCCTAAAATATACCTTTTAATTAATCATTTAAAATTGATAAACCAAATGAAGGGGGTCAATATTGGTAAATATTCTCTGTGACTATTTACCAATATGACCCCCTTCATTTGGTTTTATCCAATTTTAAATGATTAATTAAAAGGTATATTTAGGGATTTTTTCTTCTTTTGGTGTTTACTAATCTAAGTCTTCACATACTCCTGCTGCGGGGTTCTTGCCCTCTGGAATTCCTAGTGCACCTGGACACATTTGGCTATGACTTTATTACTGACCTTCCCCCCTCTGAAGTTCACTGTCATCTGGGTGGTCGTGGACCTTTTAGCAAGATGTGTCACTTGGTTCCTTTCATCAAACTGCCCTGCGCTAAGACTCTCGCTAAGGCCTTTTCAAGGAAATTGTCAGACTACATGGCGTTCCTACTGCATTGTTTCTGATAGGGACCTCATTCGTGGCTGTTTTTTGGCGCGCCTTTTGTGACAGGTTGGGGAGTTCATTTGTCGTTTTTCATCCGATATCATCCTGAGTCTAATGGCCAGACAGAAAGGAAAAACCAGGATGTTGAGCAGTTCTTGCTTGTTTTGGCAGACAATCAAGAGGGGTGGTCTGAGTTTCTGCCACTTGCTGAATTTGCTCTTAACAACCATACTGTAATGTATGTAGTACAGTTCATATAGCGTCTTGTGCTTGGTGCGATAAAAATACATGAGACACAGGTTTGATATAGAAAGTCTTGTAATTACTTCAACAAGTTGGCAAAAATAGTCACACAGTTTGCAGACACAGAAGCAGGAGACACAGCCAGGCCAGAGTAATCTAAGCTCAGCAATCACTCTCCACAACAGTTCAGATCTTCTTCTCTGTTACCGTAAGTCCATGCAAACGTGGGTCTTCAAAGAGCAGGGTTCAGAGGTCCACAGTGCTTCAGAGTTCCTCATAGGAATAGCTGGAGTACAAGGCTCCAAGGCTTTAGGAGTCAGGTCCACAGGTTCACTGCAAGCTAGATTCTGAAGCACTGATTGCTCAGCTGTGGCTGCTAAGAAGCAAAAGAGAGAATCAGGGCGGGAACATGCAAGCTGGAAACTCCATTTTGACTGAGGGCAAATAGTGCAGCAAGACAGAAAGTAAAATGGCTGACGAACAAACTGAATTTCAGGAACATGTACACAGAACCTTACACATACATCCTCTTCTGCTGGTTGTTCGCCTTTTTTTGTTGTACTGGGAGACATCCGCTTTTGGGTCATTCTCCAAATTGGTACGGCCGTGCCTGAGAGGAGAAATTTTTCTGGTGATTTGGAGAGAGTTTGGACTGATGTGCGTGGTAATCTTCAGGAGGCTAACAGAAAATCTAAAGGTACTTTGATAGGAAACGGCAAGAGGTTTTGTTTGCTATTGGTGACCATGGTTTGGTTATCCCTCAAAATCTGAGGTGAGGATTCCTTCTAAAAATTAGGGTCCCAAGTTTGTAGGGCCCTTAAGGTGCTTCAGGTTGTTAACCAATCGGCTGTTATGTTGGAGGTTTCCTACCTCCTGGAAGATTAATCCGGTGTTTCATGTTTCTCTGTTGAAAAAAACTGATGTGTTCGGATGGAAACGCCTCTGCCACTGTTCCCCCGGTGGTGGAGGACGGGTAAATGAAATTTCCCGATCCAAATTCTAGACGGTATAGAGCGAGTTTGCAGTATCTCGTCGTTTGGAAGGGTTTGGACCGAGGATAACTCATGGGTGAGGGCGGTTGATGTTTCTGCGTCCAGGCTTGTCAGAGCTTTTTCACAAAGGTTTCTGGGTAAGCCTGGGCCTAGGGGATCGGGAGGTCCTCTTAGAAGGGGTACTGTTAGAAACCTCCTGTTAGTTTTTTTCTATCTTGCTGGTCACATGACCTTTGTGGCCTATTTTATCCTGCTGCGCCCTTCTGGCTTTGCTGGACTTCATTGTAATTTCTACTTTAAGCTAACCGTGTGCTTTGTTACCTTTCTATATTAGTTTTGCATGGTCTTTTGACCTCTATGTTCTATGTTGTTTGTTTTTCTTTTTACTGCTACAACTTCTGTTAGGAGGTTCCATCTTTTCTCCCAGTCCCTAGTTCTTGTAGGGATCCCTCCCTCGCATCTATAGTTTCGTACAGACTAGCTGAGGACTTAGCGGGTCTGATCGCAGGATCAGGTTCCCCGTTACATGTAGGATCAACCCTTAGTTTTATCGTAGGGACAGATATCCCTTTCTTTCCTTAGTGCTTGTAGCAGAACATAACAGAATCTCCTCGTAGCCAAAGCGTCCTTTACATGGTCTGCCAGTCCTCTCCAGAACACTGAATAAGAATTTTATCTGCCACTCTAATTCAGAGGCCAAAGTCCGAAATTGAACTGAAAAACTGGCTGACCATGGACAACCCTGTGACATTGCCACAGTTGGAGTGCCGTATCGTGGGGTGACCTAGGTCCTAAAAAGACCTTTTTCAGAGCCTCCAAAAACCAAGCAGCACTCCGCACCACACGATCGTCGCGCTCCCACAGCGGCGTTGCCCACTCCAATGCTCTCCCGACAGAAGAGACACAATAAAAGCCACTTGTGCCCGTTCCGTGGGAAACGTGTTGCAAAGCTCAAGCTGTATAGAGCACTGACTCACGAATCCCCGACAATGTTTACTGTCACCCGTAAACTTTTCTGGAAGTGGGAGGTGGGATAATGTCGGAGCAGAGGTAGCGGTGGACAAACTGCTGCAGCTACGCTAGAGCCTGAACAGCGACTGCGGTAACATCCACAGCTGAGGTTGTGCGCTCAAGGACCGCCAACCTACCCTCCAGCTGCTGGATGTACTGCTGTAGACGCTGGTCGACCGCCATTTTACTAGCCAGACCCTGGCGCTAGTATTATGTTAGGGTCCGCGGAACGCACCTAATAGATATTGTTGAGAGGTGCGTTCGCAGTCAGGGGTCCACCGTGCAGGCGAAGCCCGCTGCTAGTAAGATGGCGAAAGTAGCGAACTCTGTTATCCCGCAGAGTCGCTAAAATAAACGCGTAGCGCGTTGTGGCAGTTATGCGAACTCTGTTAATCCCCAGAGCCGCTAACGGAATGCCACAGCGCTATATGGCGATAAGTACAACTCACTTAAACTTCAGTGAGTTGCAAATAGAGTTGAGCGATACTTTCCGATATCCAAAAGTATCGGAATCGGATGGTATCCCCCGATACCATTAAAATATCGGCGATACCGATACCGATACCGGAAGTCCCATGTAAGTCTATGGAACAAAAAAATCGCAACTAAAAAAAAAACCCCTTTCTTTTCCCTTTTAAACACTAAATATACACACATAGAATACATATATTATATATATACATGTCATTGTGACATATATATAACAAAATGTATAGTTTATACACTTTTACATAGTAAAATATCCTCTGATTCAATTGCGGGTAAAGCCGGCTTCTGTGAAAAGACCAGAACACCCGACATGAAATGACACTTTGTACTTAGGGTTAACCATGTCTTTCATGTCGTTTGCTACGATTTGCACAAACAATTAAATCAGTCTATGTGTGCAAAATTTCACACCTGTAGGGGTTAATTAAGGTGTAAATTCGTTGTAAAAAAAATGGACTTTTTTGCTACGAATTTACACCTTTAATTAACCCCTACAGGTTGAAATTTTGCACACATAGACTGATTTAATTGTTTGTGCAAATCAGATAGCAAACGACATGAAAAGACATGGTTAACCCTATGTACACTAATGTCATTTCAAATTGTAGAAAAAAAATCAAACACACAACTTTAATAAAAAAGAAGTTTAATGAAATAATCACACAGTTTTTTGACCATATTTTATTTACCTGCTAAAACCATTTCCTGTAATAAAAATAAAATAATAAAGCAAAATTATTCTTACCAATCCGATGCACAGTCAGGTCCCACGTGTAATCCTTCAGAAAGGGTTTAATGTTTACTGCAGGGACCGCAGCTAATGCTGCAGCCTCACAGTAAACCCCAAATGAATGAGTTCCTCCCTGGCTGACGGAGAGGAAGTGGAAAGCTTAATTGATTGCTTTCCACTTTCACTTCAGGTCAGCCAGGGGCACCATCAGTGACGTCAGAGGGAACTGATTTACAAAAATAGGGGTTCCCTTCGAAAAAAAAATGGCGTGGGGTCCCCCCTATTTTTGTTAACCACCAGATGAAGCAGACCGCTGAGGCCTGGATTTTCAGGCTGTTAAGGAGCCCAAGATCCATGGACCTTGCCAGCCTGATAATACCAGGCCACAGCAGTCTGCATATCTTGGCTATTAACAAAAATAGGGGATCCCCTCGAAAAAATTGCGTGGGGTCCCCCTATTTTTGTTAACCCGCCAGATGAACAGACCGCTGAGGCCTGGTTTTTCAGGCTGGTAAGGATCCAATATCCATGGAACCTTGCAAGCCTGATAATACCAGGCCCAGCAGTCTGCTTACTTGGCTGGTTAAAAAAAATAGGGATCCCCTCGAAAAAAAAAACGGCGTAGGGGTCCCCCTATTTTTGTTAACCACCAAGTAAAATGCAGACTGCTGCGGCCTGGTATTAAAAGACTGTCAAGGCCCATGGATTTTTGGCCCTCACAGCCTGATAATACCAGGCTACAGCAGCCCCACATTTGGCGCATCAAAAGATTGTCCAATTGTGGCACTTTACCCGCTCTTTCCCACTGCCCTGTAGCGGTGGAAAAGTGGGTAATAAGGGGTTAATGTCACCGTTGATTGCAACGGTGACAATAAGCCCGGTTAATAATGGAGAGGCGTCAAAAAGACACCGTTCCATTTTTAATCCCAAAGTTTTTAAATGTGTAAAAAAAAGACACAGCAAGAAAAAAGTCTTTTAATGAAATAAAAGAACACACAGTTTTCATTTTTTTTATTACTCTCTCATTCCTGCGACGCCATCAAATCTCCTGTAAAAAAATAAAAAAAACAAACCAACAGTATACCACCGTCCGACGCGGGTCCATAACGACAGTCCCAGGACGATCCACCCTCTGCAAAACATCGCAATGACAGGCAGACCTGTCATCGCAACGCAGCACAGCTGATTACCTGCTTCCCCGGCGGGGGAACTCATGGGACTGCTTTACGGCCGCGATTACCCAGCAGTCACTGCAGTTATCGCGAGAAACTGCATGTGGACCGCGGGGGAGAAGAGGATGGCGGCCATTAAGCAGTCCGGGATGTGACCGCGGAGATCTTCTGCCGGGTAAGTGCCGCTGACTCCGACAGACCCGACAGACGGACTGACATGACAGTGACATCCCGATTCCGGTATCCGATATGACGAAAATATCGGGTACTCGGAATCGGAATTCCGATACAGCCAATATCGGCGTACCGATATTTTGCAGTATGGGAATGCTCAACCCAGTTGCAAAGTAAAACGCTAGGGCGCTGAACCAGGTTATAAAGCAAACCCTGTTGCGTCACAGAGCCGCTGAGAAAAGGACTGTGTCCTGTTAAACTCACAGGGATACACAGATAACTGCTGTGCGGTAGCAGTCCGTGATCATGCAGACAGCAACGCAATCAAGTAATCTCCTCACCGGAGAAGCCGTATTCTAGGGGCTTATGTCAGTCAAGCCCTAACCACGTGCAGCCAAATCTCCTCACCGGAGAAGCCGGTATTCTAAGGGCTTATTTCAGCCGAGCCCTAACCACATGCGTACATGATCACACTGGCGCAAAGCACATAATGCAATTGATACTAGTGCATGGCGGCCCAGCCATGCCACCCTTTTATAGTAACAGCTACAGGACCTCCCAGAAAAAGGACCAATGAGAAACTGTTCCAAAACACATGTAGTTTCAGGACCTTCCTGGCAGACCAATAGGAGCTGCTGCAGTACCTGAACATGTGACCCCTGATCTCCAATGAGAGATCTTACCCTGGGGATGCTCAGAAGGAGAAACGCAGGGACTTCGTCCCAAAGAGTCTGCTCCAGCACTGGTTATAAATAGCGATCCAGGAGAGGCAAACAGCAGTCTCTGCACAGTATTGGAATAGGCAAGACCTGGGACAATGTCTCTGCTGACAGGTTCCACTGCGGACGGAGATGGATGGGAGACCGTTGCGGGACTGGTTCGAGATCCCCTTGTGCAGGAACTGGAACCCTAACAGACCCCTTTAAATTTTTCACTCTTTGTTTTATTGCAGCCATTTGATAAATGCAAAAAAGTTAATTTTTTTTCTCATTAATGTACACTCTGCATCCCATCTTTACTGAAAAAAAAAACAGAAATGTAGAAATTTTTGCAAATTTATTAAAAAAGAAATACTGGAATATCCCATGATCATAAGTATTCAGACCCTTTGCTCAGCATTGAGTAGAACCTCCTTTGAGCTAGTACAGCCATGGGTCTTCTTTTGAATGATGCAACGATTTTTCACCCCTGGATTTGGGATCCTCTGCCATCTTCCTGGCAGATCCTCTCCAGTTCTGTCAGGTTGGATGGTGAACGTTGGTGGACAGCCATTTTCACTCTTCTAGAGATGCTCCATGGGTTTAGGTTAGGGCTCTGGCTGGGTCAGTCAAGAATGGTCACAGAGTTGTTCTGAAGCCACTCCTTTGTTATTTTAGCTGTGTGCTTGGGGTCATTGTCTTGTTGGGAAGGTGAACCTTCGGCCAAGTCTGAGGTCCAGACACTCTGGAAGAAAGGGTTTTCATCCAGGATATCTCTGTACTTGGCCGCATTCATGTTTCTTCAATTGCAACCATTCGTTCAGTCCCCACAGCTGAAAAACACCCCCATAGCATGATGCTGCCTCCACCATGTTTCCACTGTTGGGATTGTATTAGGCAGGTGATGAGCAGTGCCTGGTTTTCTACACAAATACCGCTTAGGGAAATTTCCAAAAAGTTCTATTTTCATCTCATCAACCATAGTCTGGTGTTGTGGATATGCTGGAGGCGGCTTCTGAGCTGGGGCTCCCTCGGTGGTTGCAGGGTAATGAACTGATTAATGAATGGCCTTCAGCTGGCCTGAATGGTAGGATATAAGTGGCCTTTTTTCCCAGCAGCCTTGCCTGTTATCAATTGTTCTTTGGTCTTGCTTGAAGCACTGCTAGTGTCTGTATAGTGTACAGTTCCCTAAGCGTCTTGTGCTTGGGTGCGAGGAAAACACAGGAGACATAGGTTGAAATGAAATGACTTGTATTACTTCATACAAGCATGCTGAAAACTTCACACCGTTTGCAGGAACAGAGTCAGGAGACACAGCAGGCCAGAGTAATTTCAAGCACTACAATAAATCTCCAAAGAGGTTCAGGATCTCTTCTCTGTACCGTCATTCCTCGCAAACATGGATTCACCAAACAGCAGGTTTCCAGAGTCCAAAATTGTTCCAAGGTTCCTCATAGGAATAGCTGGAGTACAAGTTCAAGGTTTCCAGGAGTCAGGTACAGACTGACTGAGGCTTGATTCAGGAGCACTGATTGTTCACTGAGGCTGCTTAAGAAGCAAGAGGAAGAATCAGGGCGGAACATGAAAACTGAACTCCATACTAACTGAGGGAAGAGCTGCAAAAAGGGAAGAAAGCAAAATGGCCGACGGAAAACTGAGTTTCAAGGAACTTTGTCAGAGACAAAGAACCTTACATTACTCCCCCCTTAGGGACAACCTCCGAGACCTCAGACCAGGCTTTGTCAGGGTCCCTCTGATGAAACTGGCGGAGCAGGCGAGGACATTTACATTTGACTGGTTCCCATGAGTTGTCCTCCATGGGTAGCCCTGCCATTTAATCAAATATTGCAACTGATTTCTGTACACCCTGAATCAGAATCTTCCACCATAAATTCTTCCTGACCATTGACCAGCACGGGGTCAGGGCAAGGAGAAGAACTCCAGGAAACGTATTGGGTGTTGCAGCCTTTAGTAGGATACATGAAAGACAGGTGGATTATCATTGTTCTGGGCAGTTGAAGACGACAAGCAACAGCACTTATAATTTTTACTGATCTTATAAGGTCCAATGTACTTATGTCCCAATTTAGACGATGGAATCTTTAATTTAAGATTTTGGTTGACGGGCCAGACCAAATCTCCTACCTTGAAAGCTGGTGCAGGTTTACGAAATTTATCTGCTGCTTTCTTGTACCTTTCCTGAGCCAACTCTAGATTTTCCTTTAGAAGATCCATATTCTTTTGTAAAGAAGGATTCTTTCAGACACTGCAAGGCGTATCTATGGGAAATCGAGGAAGAATGTTAGGATGATAACCCAATTGGAGTAAAAAGGAACTGCTTAGTGGAGGCGCTCTGAGAGTTGTTATAAGAGAACTCAGCCAGTGGGAAATAATCCACCCAATCATCTTGTAGGTGGAATAAAGCAGCGAAGATACTGCTCCAGGGTCTGATTGGTTCGTTCTGTCTGTCCATTAGTCGGGGGATGAAAAGCAGAAAAGGTTTACTTTAATGTCCATGCTGCACAGAAATTTTGCCAAAACCTTGAAGGAATTGCACCCTCGATCCGAAATGACCTCATCGGTACTCCATGTAAGCGAAACACATTCTTAATCAAAGTCTGATGTTGTTTTGCAGTGGGTAAGCCGACACAAGGGATAAAATGAGCTGCCTTTGTTAGACGGTCAACCACCACTAGAATGGTGTTCTTCCCTTGAGAGGGTTTTTTAACTCCACAATGAAGTCCATAGAAATGGATCCCCACGGGCGGGACGGGGTGGGAAGAGGTGCAACAGACCGTTGGTGAGGAGCGAGGTGTTTTGCATCTTGCACAGACTTCACATGAAGTGACATAGTTTTTTAAAAAATCTTTCCTGTAAGTGGGCCACCAAAAAAACGAGAAAGAAATTCTTGTGTCTTTAGAATTCCCTATGCCCCGGCTATCTTGGAATCGTGGATGAGTTTTCAATACTCTCAAACTGACTGTTTCAGGTATATACAGAAAGTTGTTCCCTGAATCCACACACCATTCTTAAAGACAAGACTTACGTCCCTTGGGGTGAGCCAACAAAGAAACCGCACGGTATGCTTCCTTGATGTCCTTAAGTAGGTCTTGATTATGAATCACTCCCAGGAATCTAGAGTCAGGAAGAATAGTCTTAGGAGGGGTAAGTGGACGTTTTCTCTGCTGAATGAATCCTAGAGAGTGCATCAGCCTTTCCATTGCGCGATCCTGGTCTATAAAAAATGACAAAATTAAATTGGTTTAGGAAAAGATTCCAGCGAGCGTGGCGAGGAGTCAGGCACTTAGACCTGATAAATTCAAGTTACGATGGTCTGTCAGGACGACTATTTGCTGTGCAGTTCCCTGAAGAAGGTGTCTCCATTCCTTGAAGGCGGCAATAATGGCCAACAATTCTCTTTTGCCCACAATCGTATTCCTCTCAGCGAAGACAACTGCTGGGAAAAGAGGCACAGGGATGCAAGACATTCTTCTCACCTGTTCTCTGAGAGAGTATAGCTCCAACGGCACAGTCTGAAGCATCCACCTCTATTATGAAGGCAAGCTCGGGGTTGGGATGTACTAAGATAGGTGCGGTGGTAAATTTATCCTTTAAACAGGAAAATGCTTCCTGAGCTTGCGGGGTCCAGGAGAACCTAGACTGTTTCCGGGTAAGTTGGGTGATAGGTGACACTACCTCAGAAAATTTTTTAATGAAACGTCTATAGAAGTTGGCAAAACCCGATGAAGCGCTGCAACCTCCTTCACATTTCTAGGAATTGGCCAATCCTTGATGGCTTGGGTCTTGCTTCCATCCATACTAATCCCTTGCGTAGATAGTACATACCCCAGAAATTGATTTCGGTCCTATGGAATTCACACTTTTCAGTTTGATGTAGAGATGTTTTGTCTTAGGCGTTCTAAGACCATTCTCACATGTCCATGATGTTCCTCTGTGGAGTTAGAAAAAATTAGAATATCAATCCAGATAAATTCACCACAAATGTATCTAGGAGATCCCTGAAGATATCATTCACGAAGTGTTGGAAAGTGGCTGGGGCGTACTCAGACCAAAAAGGCATAACTAGATATTCAAAGTGTCCATAGCGTGACCTGAAAGCAGTTCTTCCATTCATCCCCAGGTCTAGTACGGACCAAGTTATAGGCCTCACGGATATCCAGTTTAGAGAAAATTTTGGCATGCCGCACTCTCTCCAAAACTCAGGGATTAAAGGCAATGGATAACGGTTTCTAATAGTAACCTTATTGAGTTCCCTATAGTCAATGCAGGGTCTCAGAGATCCATCTTTCTTCTTCACAAAGAAGATGGGTGCACCTGCGGGAGATGAAGAGGGGCGTATGAAGCCCTTGGCTAAATTTTCATCTATATAATCCTTCAAAGCTTTAGCTCGGGCCCCGCTAGGGGGTAGATCTTACCAAAGGTATCTCGGCTCCAGGCAATAATTCAATTGGACAATCATATGGACGGTGAGGAGGAAGCTGATCAGCGTTCTTCTTGTCACAAAATCCACATAGTCCTAGTATACAGCTGGTAGTTCAGGGACTGACATGGTTCCTTTAGGAACAGAGCAAGCTGAAACTCCTTGACTCATCTGTTTCTCCGGAAAGTGTAATTCCTTGGTCTCCCAGTTAATTGTAGGATTCTGCGCCTGCAGCCATGGTAGCCCTAGAATAATGGGAAAGTGGGGAGAAAGATAAGCATAAAAGACATTTTCTCCTGATGATCTTTACCATAAGGACCCTCAAAGCTCTGTTTCTTGATCCACTGGTCCAGAAGTCAGTAGAGAGCCATCCACAGTCTCCATCTGTACTGGAGTAGCCTTCTTCACTGAACGTATCCCCTGGTTCAGAGAAAAAGGAGATATCCATAAAATTTCCACTTGCTCCTGAGTCGATCATAGCAGAGCTAGACACCCAGACTGAGTCAACCCCAGAGTTGAATGGAAAGGAACAATGAGAATTGTTTCTTTTACAACTCAGCTGGGACATCGCTGAGGAAACTTGAAAATTGCAGCGTTTATACGTCATCGTCCCCAGAACTAACAGAGTTTAAGTCCGAGAAATCAAGATCTCTTGCAGCAGATCTCTCTGGAGCCTGAGGCTCGGACAAGACAGAGCTCCTCTCGCAACACTCACAGTGAATGACTGCTGCAGTAGTCTTACGAGAACGCTGGGGCAGTTTATAATGAAGTGCCCTGACTTACCACAGTAGAACATAGATTTTCCTTTATACGATGTTCTTTGCGTGCATCACTAACCCGTCTTTGTAAAGAGTCCACCTGCAGGGTTCAGGTTCTGGTTCCCTTGTGATCCTACTCAAAGGTTCCTTAGCTGAGAGGAGGTAGTAAAAGGTTAGTGCGATTATTTTCGAACCATCTCTCTTGTCTGCGTTCAGTCAGACGAGCATCAATACGAATACAATAGTTAATAAAGTCACCTAACGCAGTGGGATGGGTCGGCACGAGCAAGTTCATCCTTAATCAGTGGAGACAACCCTTTCCGAAAAAAGATTTCTTAGCGGAAGTGTCCCAAGTGGTATCAAGAGCCCATCTCCTGAAATCCAGGGCATATTCGGCTACTGAACGCTTACCTTGGCGCAAAGTTAACATGGCTGCTTCAGCTGTTGCACCTCGATTGGGGTCATCAAACACCTGCCATGGCTGAAATAAAAGCATCAAGGTGATTCAAACAATCATCCTCAGTCTCAATCAGAGGGTTTGCCCACGTCAAAGCCTTATTGGTAAGCAACATGATTATAGTAAGCACTTTGGATCGTTCAGTGGGAAATTGTGAAGCATGTGCAGAGAAAAATAAATTGCATTGATTAATAAATCCCCTGAATTTCTCACGTTCACCGCCAAAACGAAAAGAGGTAATTGGGGATCCCAGAACTCGGGATTATGGCAGGAGCCTGGGCTCGTTCCTCTAGAGCCTCAATCCTGGCTCGCAATTCCTGGGTAGTCTGTCCAAACACTTGCAAATTATGATTAGTGAGGTCCTGTAGGCTTTGCAAAACGGTTTTTAAAGTCTGTACATTCTGAAAGGATTGTATCAGTCACTCCGCAAAGTTCCTTATGCGGGCCTCCATCTTCCAGATCTTTAAGGCAGAAGTGCTGGAAGTAGAAGAGGAAAGGAAAAAAAACAAAAAAAAAAAAACAATAGTGTTTACCTGTGGTAACACTGCAGAGTAAAATTTTAAGGGAATGCGCTCACCTGGAATGGTTGTGAGAAGTCACACCACTGTCATCACATAAGGTATTTAAACGGACAATCTGATATCCACAGTCACAGCAGACACGGCTTTCCCAGACCCAGCAGACACTAAACATTGGCTCCTGAATCTTGTCAAGTATAGTGTACAGTTCCTATAGCGTCTTGTGCTTGGGTGCAGAAAACACAGGAGACATAGGTTGAAATGAAATGACTTGTATTACTTCATACAAGCATGCTGAAAAGTTCACACATTTGCGGGAACAGAGTCAGGAGACACAGCAGGCCAGAGTAATTTCAAGCACTACAATAAATCTCCAAAGCGGGTTCAGGATCTCTTCTCTGTACCGTCATTCCTCGCAAACATGGATTCACCAAACAGCATTTCCAAGTCCAAAAGTTTTCCCAAAGGGTTTCCCCTCAGTAGGAATAGCTGGAGTTAACAAGTTAAAGGGTTTCCAGGAGTCGGGTCACAGACTGACTGAGGCTTGATTCAGGAGCACTGATTGTTCAGCTGAGGCTGCTTAAGAAGCAAGAGGGAAGAATCAGGGTGGGAAACATGAAAACGGAACTCCATTTTAACTGAGGGCAAGAGCTGCAGAAAGACAGAAAGCAAAATGGCCGACGAAAACTGAGTTTCAAGGAACATGTCAGAGACAAAGAACCTTACAGCTAGTTTCCTGCTCTCCTTCACATAAGTTTTTTCCTGTTTTTTTTTTTCTCTGTTTGATTTCTCTGCTGGTTTTGCTGCTGCAGTGGACTGCAGCCGGGTCCCCTTTTGGGGGTCTGGCGCTGCACTTTGCTTTGCTCTTTTGTTATTTTTTAATTTGCTGAATAGCGTTTTGTTACACCAGAGATCTGATTTAGTGGAAGAGGTGTGTGATCTCAGTTTTTTTGGCAATCAGAAGTGTTGGGTATTTTTGTTAGGGTTTTTGTTGGATTGCAGTCAGAATTCTTTCCTGTACTTTTCTGTCTAGACAGATTGGGCCCCAGCGTTTGCTCATTCTATTTCTGTCTGTGTCCGTGCTTTCTTCTTGTCTAACCGCCATTACATGTTTGGGGCTTCCTATTTTCTTTGGGGATCTGCTCTGGGGCAGATAGCTTTCTCTTTCTGCCTTTAGGTGTAGTTACTCTCAGGCTGTGATTAGGCGTCTAGGATCAACGTAGGAATGCTCCACGGCACCTCTAGTTTGTGTGGTTAGTTCAGGTTACTGCAATCCAATGGGTTTCCCCAGCCTCTCTGGTGTATTACCGCTTTTGCTATTTTTTGCCATTTTCCTCATTTACCGAAACATAACAGTTTAACCGGCCCACTGAAAATTATATGGTACTCAACAGAAGGGAAAAATAATAAAAAAGAAAAAGAAAAAAGGGATTGTCAGAATTTTTTTTTTGCTGTTTGTTGCATTTTTCCCTCTTTTTCTCAGGGTGCTGAGGAGGAATTTTTTTTTTTTTTCTCTCTCAATGGAGTTTGCACAGTTGTCTGGCCTTGTGGATCAGCTTGCCACTGAGGTTTGGAGTATTGCTACCTCTTTTGCTGGGTTGCCGGTGGTGGAACCTAGATCCCATGCCAGATTTGTTTTTGGGGATCGATCTAAATTTCTGAATTTCAAAAATAACTGTAAGTTGTTTTTTGCCTTAAGGCCTAAGTCCTCAGGGAAACGCGGCACAGCAGGTTCAAATTGTCATCTCCCTGCTGCGCGGCGACCCTCAGGATTGGGATTTTTTCCCTGATACCTGGGGATCCTGTTTTGAATGATATTGATGTATTTTTTCAGGCTCTGGGGTTTTTGTACGATGAACCTAATGTCACTGATCAAGCTGAAAAGACCTTGTTGGTATTAAATCAGGGTGTAATGTATGTAGTACAGTTTCATATAGCTCTTGTGCTTGGGTGCGATGAAAACACAGGAGTCACAGGTTTGATATAGAAAAGTCCTGTTATATTCATACAAGTTGGCAGAAATAGTCACACAGTTTGCAGACAAAGAAACAGGAGACACAGCAGGCCAAGTAAAACCAAGCTCAGCAATCACTCTCCAATACAGATTCAGGATCTTCTTCTCTGTTCCGTATGTCCATGCAAACGTGGGTCTTTCAAAGAGCAGGGTTCAGGTCCACAAGTGCTTCAGAGTTCCTCAGTAGGAATAGCTGGAGTACAAGGTCCAAGGCTTACAGGAGTCAAGTCACAGGTTCACTGCAGGCTAGGATTCTGAAGCACTGATTGCTCAGCTGTGGCTGCTTAAGAAGCAAAGGAGAGAATCAGGGCGGGAACATGCAAGCTGGAAACTCCATTTTGACTGAGGGCAAGATAGCTGCGCAAGACAGAAAGTAAAATGGCTGACGAACAAACTGAGTTTCAGAATATATACATAGAACCTTACATTACTCCCCCCTTAAGGACAACCTCCGGATGACCTCAGACCAGGTTTGTGGGTACCTCTGATGAAATGACGGAGCAAGCGAGGGCATTAACGTTATTGACCGGTTCCCATGATTGTCCTCCACTGGGTAGCCTGCCATTTAATCAGATATTGTAACTGATTTCTATACAACCGGAATCTAAAATCCTTTCCACCACAAATTCTTCCTGACCATCGACTAGCACTGGGTCAGGGCAAGGAGAGGAACGTCCAGGAAACGTATGGGTGTCGCAGCCTTTAGTAGGGATACATGAAAGACAGGGTGAGTTCTCTAGTTCTGGGCAGTTGAAGACGACAAGCAACGGCACTTTATAATTTTACTGATTTTATAGGGTCCAATGTACTTATGTCCCAACTTAGACGATGGAAATCCTTAACTTAAGATTCTGGGTTGACAGCCAGACCAAGTCTCCTACCTTGAAGCTGGTGCAGGTTTACGAAATTTATCTGCTGCTTTCTTGTACCTTTCTTGAGCCGATTCCTGATTTTCCTTTAGAAGATCCATATTCTTCTGTAAAGACGTGATTCTTTCAGCCACTGCTGGTATAAGGCGTTTCTATGGGAAATCGTGGTAGAATTTAGGATGATAACCTAGATTAGAGTAAAAAAGGAGACTGTTTAGTGGAGGCACTCTGAAGTTGTTATACGAGAACTCAGCTAATGGAAGTAGATCCACCCAATCATCCTGTAGGTGGCAGATAAAGCAGCGGAGATACTGCTCCAGGGTTTGATTGGTTCGTTCGGTCTGTCCATTAGTCTGGGGATGAAAAGCAGAAGAAGGTTTACTTTAATGTCCAATGCTGACAAAATTTTGCCAAAACCTAGTAGTGAATTGCACCCCTCGATCCGAAATTAACCTCATCCGGTACTCCATGGTAAGCGAAAACACTTCTTTAATCATCAAATCTGATGTCTGTTTTGCAGTGGGTAAGCCGACACAAGGGATAAAAATGAGCTGCCTTTGTTAGACGGTCAACCCCCACTAGATTGGTGTTCTTCCCCTGAGAGGTTGGTAACTCCACAATGAAGTCCATAGAAATGGATCCCCACGGGCGGGACGGGGTGGGAAAGGCTGTAAGACCAGTTGGTGAGGAGCGAGGTGTTTTGCCATCTTGCACAGACCTCACATGAAGTGACATAATTCAAAACATCCTTCCTGCAAGTGGGCCACCAAAGAAACGAGAAAGAAATTCCTGTGTCTTAGAATTCCTCTATGCCCAGCTATCTTGGAATCGTGAATGAGTTGCAATACTCTTAATCTGACTGTTTCAGGAATATACAGACGTTGTCCCTGAATCCACACACCATTCTTAAAGACAAGACTTACGTCCCTTGGGGGTTGTGCCAAAAAGGAATCCGCATGTATGCTTCCTTGATGTCCTTAAGTAGGTCTTGATTATGAATTACTCCTAGGAACTAGGTCAGGAAGAATAGTCTTAGGAGGAGTAATTGGACGTGTCTCTGCTGAGTAATTCCTAGAGAGTGCATCAGCCTTTCCATTGGCGATCCTGGTCTATAAGAGATGATAAAATTAAATTGGTTTAAGAAAAGATTCCAGCGAGCCTGGCGAGGAGTCAGGCACTTAGCCGACCTGATAAACTCAAGGTTACGATGGTCTGTCAGGACGACTATTTGCTGTGCAGTTCCTGAAGAAGGTGTCTCCATTCTTTGAAGGCGGAATAATGGCAAACAACTCTCTATTGCCCACATCATAGTTCCTCTCAGCCGAAGACAATGCTGGGGAAAAGAAGGCACAGGGATGCAAGACATTCTTCTCACCTGTTCTCTGAGAGAGTATAGCTCCAACGGACAGCTGAAGCATCCACCTCTATTATGAAGGCAAGCTCGGGGTTGGGATGTACTAGGATATGGTGCAGTGGTAAATTTATCTTTTTAGACGGGAAAATGCTTCCTGGGGCTGGGGAGTCCAGGAAAACCTAGACTCTTTCCGGGTAAGTTGAGTGATAGGTGACACTACCTCAGAGAAATTTCTAATGAAACGTCTATAGAAGTTGGCAACCGATGAAGCGCTGTAACCTTTCACATTCTAGGACTTGGCCAATCCTTGTGGCTTGGGTTTTGCTTCCATCCATAACTAATTCCTTGTGTAGACATACATACCCCAGAAATTGAATTTCGGTCCTATGGAATTCACACTTTTCAAGTTTTGAATTAAAGATGATTTTGTCTTAGACGTTCCAAGACCATTCTCACAATGTCCATGATGTTCCTCTGTGGAGTTAGAAAAAATTAGAATATCACCAAATAAATTACCACGAATGTATCTAGAGATCCCTGAAGATGTCATTCACCAAGTGTTGGAAAAATGGGTGGGGCGGTACCAGACCAAAAGGCATATACTAGATATTCAAAGTGTCCATAGCGTGACCTGAATGCAGTCTTCCATTCATCCCCAGCTCTAATACGGACTAAGTTATAGGCCCACGAAGATCTAGTTTAGAAAAAATTTTGGCATGTGCACTCTCTTCCAATAACTCAGGGATTAAAGGCAATGGATAACGGTTTCTAATAGTAACCTTATTGAGTTCCCTATAGTCTACGCTGGTTCAGAGATCCACTTTCTTCTTTACAAAGAAGATGGTGCACCTGCAGGAGATGAAGAGGGGCGTATGAAGCCCTTGGCTAGATTTTCATCTATGTAATCCTTTTAAAGCCTTTAGCTCGGGCCCCGCCAGGGGGTAGATCTTACCAAAAGGTATCTCTGCTCCAGGCAATAATTCAATTGGACAATCAATTTGGACGGTGAGGAGGAAGCTGGTCAGCGTTCTTCTTGTCACTAAATCCACATGTCTGGTTAAGCTTGTAAGGGTTTGTGGGGGAACTACTGACGGACAGGTCGGTTGGTGGAACCACAAAGCTTTTTTAACAAGAGATTTTACTTGTAAAGGAGCGGGTGGCACCTGGGAAAGGGCGGGGGATCCGGCAGGGATTAGGTGTTTTGGACGGAGGTTTGTCACGCAAGTGACCAAGGAAGTCTTGGGCAGCGGTGTAACGGTAAGCAACCGAGGCAGTCTCTGGACAGGCAGGTTGTCACGGCAAGTCCAAGGCAGTCTTGGGAAGGGGTTTGTCACGGCAAGTGCCAGGCAGTCTCGGGACAGGCAGGTTGTCACGGCAAGTGACCAGGCAGTTCTGGGCAGGCAGGTTGTCCGGCAAGGACCAGGCAGTCTCAGACAGGCAGGTTGTACGCGTGACCAGGCAGACTCGGGCAGGCAGGTTGTCACGGCAAGGACAGGCAGTCTCTGGGCGGCAGTTGTCACGGCAAGTGCCAGGCAGTCTCTAGCAGGCAGGTTGTCACTGCAGTGACCGGCAGACCTGGGCGGAGGTTGATGGCAAGTGACCGGCAGCTTAGCAGGCAGGTTGTCACAGCAATGCCAGGCAGTCTCTAAAGGCGGTTATATACGACACTGATATGGTGGAGCCTCCAGGTAGGCTGCAGTCGGATGCAGATGATCGCTCCCAGGTGAGCAGGCAAGAGCGGGATCTCGCAGATGATGTCCAAACTTCCGGATGGAGCTGCGTCGGGATGGCAGATGATCGCTCCCAGGTAGCAGGCAAGAGCCGGGGATCTCCTGCAGATGATGTCCGAACTTCCGGATGGAGCTGCGTCGATGGCAGATGATCGCTCCTAGGTGAGCAGGCAAGAGCCGGGGATCTCTGCAGAGACGTCCGAACCTCTGGATGGAACTGCAGAGGATGGCAGACAGGCAACCGACAGGTAACAGCAGGTAACTGGAATCAGGAGCTGATGGCTGAAACAGAGTTAGACTGCACAGGAACACATTGCTCGGGCACCTACATTAAGGAGGAAGCCCTTAATATAGGGTGGAGTCCTCCAGCATTGGCTGGAGACTGATTTGGAAAAATGCGCGCGGCTCCTTTAAGAGCGGGGGAGGGTGCGGGCGCGCGCCCTAAGGCAGTAGCAGGGAAGGAGCGCGCGGGACCAGCAGGGCGGAAGGAGGCGCCACAGGCGCAGAGGGGGCTGGGAGCACTGAGTCGCTGAGCGCAGGTGTGGAGAGCGACGTCCCTGTCTGGCAGCAGCAGGGAGCGGGCGCTACACAGCTGGTAGTTCAGGGACTGACATGATTCCTTTTAGGAACAGAGCAAGCTGAAACTTTTGGACTCATCTGTTTCTCTGGAAAGTGTAATTCTTGGTTCTCCCAGTTAATGGTAGGATTCTGAGCCTGCAGCCATGGTAGCCCTAGAATAATGGGAAAGTGGGGAGAAGAGATAAGCATAAAGGACAGTTTTCTTGATGATCTTTACCCATAAGAACCCTCAAAGGCTCTGTTTCCTGATCCACTGGTCCAGAGGTCAGCAGGGAGCCATCCACAGTTTCCATCTGTACTGGAGTAGCCTTCTTCACTGAACGTATTCCCTGTTTCAGAGCAAAGGAGACATCCATAAAAATTTCCACTTGCCCCTGAGTCGATCATAGCAGAGCTAGACACCCAAGCTGATCAACCCAGAGTTTGATGAAAGAAAGCAATGAGAATTGTTTTTCTTACAACTCACTGGGACACCGCTGAGGAAACTTGAAAAATGGCAGCGTTTACACAGTCAACGTCCTCAGAGGTAACGGGTTTAAGTCCGAGGAAATCAAGATCTGTTGCTGCAGATCTCTCTGGAGCCTGAGGCTCGGAACCTGACAGATCCCCTCTCGCAACACTCACAATGATGAGTGCTGCAGTATGTCTACGAGAACGGCTGGGGCAGTTTATAATGAAGTGCCCTACTTACCACATAGAAACATAGATTCTCCTTAAAACGATGTTCCTTGCGTGCATCACTAACCCGCGTTGTAAGAGTCTACCTGCATGGGTTCAGGTTTCAGGTTCCGTGTAATCCTACTCAAGGTTCCTTAGCTGGAGAGGAAGGTAGGAAAAGGTTAGTACGATTGCTTTCGAACCATCTCTCTTGCTGCGTTCAGTCAACGAGTATCAATACGGATGCAGTAGTTTATAAAGTCACCTAACGCAGTGGGAGGGTCGGCACGAGCAAGTTCATCCTTAATCAGTGAGATAACCCCTTTCGAAAAATAGATTTTTTGGCGGAACTGTCCAGGTGGTATCAAGGGCCCATCTCCTGAAATCCAAGGCATATCAGCTACCGAGTGCTTACCTTGGCGCAAAGCTAACATGGCTGCTTCAGCTGTTGCACCTCGATTGGGGTCATCAAACACCTGCCCCTGGCTGAAATAAAATCATCAAGGTGATTCAAACAATCATCCTCGTCTCATCAGGGTTTGCCACATTAAAGGCCTTGTTGGTAAGCAACATAATTTAGTAAGCACCTTAGATCGTTCAGTGGGAAATTGGAAGCATGTGCAGAAAAAAAAAGATTGCATTGATTAATAAATCCCCTGAATTTCTCACGTTCACCGCCAAAACGAAAAGGGGGCAACTTGGGAATCCAGCACTCGGGCTACGGCAGGAGCCTGGACTCGCCCCTCTCAGAACTCAATCCTGGCTCGCAAATCCTGGGTAGTCTGTCCAACCACTTGCAATTGTGATTATTGAGGTCCTGTAGATTTGTAAAACGGGTCTTATATTCTGCAAATCTGCAAGGATATTATTCAGTCACTCCCCCAAAGTTCCTTTATGCGGGCCTCCATTTTCCAGATCTTTTAAGACAGATTACTGGAAGAAGAGGAGAGAAAAAAAAAACAATGTGTTTCACCTGTGGCAACACTGCAGAGAGAAAAAAAAATTAAGGGAACTGCTCACCTGGAATGGGTGTGAGAAAGTCACAACCACTATCATCACAGAAATTTTCAACCAGACATCTGATATCCAGAGTTACAGCAGACAAAAAAGAAAAAGAAAGGAAAAAAAAAAAAAAAAAAACATAGTGTTTACCTGTGGTAACACTGCAAAAAGAAAAACTTAAGGGAATTGCTCACCTGGAATGGTTGTGAGAAGTCACAACCACTGTCATCACAGAAAGTACAACCGGACGTCTGATATCCACAGTTACAGCAGACACAGCCTTCCAGACCAGCAGACACTAACGTTTTGGCTTCAGAATTCTTGTAATGTATGTAGTACAGTTCATATAGCGTCTGTGCTTGGGTGCGATGAAAACACAGGAGTCACAGGTTTGATATAGAAAAGTCCTGTATTACTTCATACAAAGTTGGGCGAAATAGTCACACAGTTTGCACACAGAAACAGGAGACACAGCAGGCCAGAGTAATCCAAGCTCAGCAATCACTCTCCAATACAGATTCAGGATCTTCTTCTCTGTTACCGTAAGTCCATTGCAAACGTGGGTCTTTCAAAGAGCAGGGTTTCAGAGTCCACAGTGCTTCAAGTTCCTCAGTAGGAATAGCTGGAGTACAAGGTCCAAGGCTTACAGGTCAAGTCACAGTTCACTGCAGGCTAGATTCTGAAGCACTGATTGCTCAGCTGTGCTGCTTAAGAGCAAAGGAGAGAATCAGGGCGGGAACATGCAAGCTGGAAACTCCATTTTGACTGAGGGCAAGATAGCTGCAGCAAGCAGAAAGTAAAATGGCTGACGAACAAACTGAGTTTCAGGAATATATACATAGAACCTTACACAGGGTCTTGAAGACGCTGAGTTTACTGTCAGAAATTTCAAAAGTGAGCAGTCCTGACTATTCAAATTTGACAGACGTTTGCGTGAGCGCAGAGGTATGCGTGAGATAGGTGCCTTGTGAGTCAGCTCCTGAGCCCATGCAGTGTGATGGAGTGACTTCTGGGACTCAACGTCATGAGTTTTCGTAAGCGCAATGGGTTATGTTTCTTACTGTGGTGACGCTCCCATGCTATCTCTGTCGCCCTAAGCGGGGAAGACGTTTTGCAGGCTCAGTTGTCTTGGGTAGTGTTACAGACTAAATTTCTGTTGACTGTTACCCTGATTTGCTCCCTGTCCACATTTTCGGCTCAAGCTTTTGTTGATTCAGGAGCAGCTATTAACCTGATGGATTTGACTTTGCAAAACTTTGTGGGTTTCCATGATTACCCCTGCGGAAAGTCTATTCTCCTACTGGGCATTGATTCTACCCCTTTGGCGGAGGAATAAACCCCAGTTTTTTCTACTCAGGTGATAATGAGGGTTGTAACCAGATCATCAGGAGAGTTGAAAAATTTCTGGTGCTGCATAATCTGCATGACATTATTGTACTAATTTCCCTTGGTTACAGTCTCATAATCCTGTTTTGGGATTGGAAATTTGTGTCTGTGACCAGTTGGGCTGTCAATGTGTTAATATTGACACTCCTGTTTTTTCTGCCTCTCCCCAATTATCAGGAGGCCCCTGACTTTTTGACTGATTTTTTCTGATGTGTTTAGTGAAAGAAAAATTTGCATCCTTGCCCCTCCACAGGAGCTACGATTGCGCTATTGGAATTAGTGCCTGGTGGTAAATTTCCTAAAGGTCGCCTTTTTTAATTTATCTGTACCTGAACATGATGCTATGCGATCTTATATCAAGGAGTCATTGGAGAAGGGTCATATCAGACCTCCTCTTCACCCTTGGGCGCCGGGTTTTTTTCTTTGTGGCCAAAAAGGAGGGTTCATTGAGGCCGTGTATTGATTATCGCCTCCTGAATAAGATCACTGTTATTATCAATATCCGTTACCTTTGATTTCTGACCTATTTTCCAGGTGAAAAGTGCTAGTTGGTTTCCCAAGCTTGACCTCAGGGGGGCGTATAACCTTATTCGCATTAAGCACGGGGATGAATGGAAGACGGCGCTTAATACCCCAGAGGGGCATTTTGAGTACCTAGTGATGCCTTTTGGGCTTACTAATGCCCCCTTCCATCTTCCAATCCTTCATGAATGATATTTTCGGGGATTTTGTGGATAAATTTCTGATTGTTTATTTGGATGATATCTTGTTTTTTTCCAATGACTGGGACTCTCATGTGAAACATGTTCGGACTGTGTTCCAGATTTGAGAGAGAATGCACTGTATTGTGAAGGGATCAAGTGTCTTTTTGGTGTACAGAAGATCTCATTTCTGGGATTCATCTTGTCTCCATCTGTTATTGAAATGGACCTGGTAAGGTTCAGGCCATCTGTGATTGGGTTCAACCTACTTCATTGAAAGCTCTTCAGAGATTTTTGGGTTTTGCCAATTTTTATCGTAAAATTATTGGTAATTTCTCTGGGATTGTTTAAACCATTGACTGATTGACCAAAAAAGGGTTCCGATGTGGTGAATTGGCCTCCTGAGGCAGTTTCTGCATTTCAGGAATTTAAGCAGAGATTCATTTCTGCTCCTGTTCTACGGCAGCCTGATGTTTCTCTGCCGTTTCAGGTGGAAGTTGATGCCTCTGAGATTGGGGCAGGTGCCGTTTTGTCCCAAAGGGATCCAGAGACCTCTAGGAGTAACCCTTGTGCCTTTTTTTCTCAAAAATTTCTCCAACTGAACGTAATTATGACGTGGGTTATCGGGAGTTATTGACCATTTAAGTGGGCCTTTGAAGAGTGGATACATTGGCTGGAAGGAGCCAAAATCGGTGGTGGTCCTCACGGACCATAAGAAAACCGGTTTATCTCGAATCAGCCAAGCGACTTAATCCTAGACAGGCCGGTGGGCCTTGTTTTTCACACGTTTTAATTTTGTGGTTTATTTTCTTCCTGGCACTAAAGATGTCAAGGCGGATGCCCTCTCGGGAGTTTCTTTGCAGATTCTCCTGAGTTATCTGATCCTGCTATTATTTTGAAAAAGGGTGTGGTTCTTTCTGCCATTTCGCCCAATTTGAGACTGGCTCTGGAAGGGTGTCGGAGGATAAACCGAGCGCTGCCCTGTTGGGAAGTTGTTTGTTCTAGACCAGTGGAAAAAAGAGTGTGATGTCTGAGATTCATTGTTCCGCGTTGGCTGGTCATTCCGGGATTTTTGGTACCAGAGACTTGGTGATCGCTCCTTTTGGTGGCCTACTTGTCTCGTGATGTCAGGGACTTTGTGCAGTCCTGTGGGACTTGCTCTCGTTCCAAAACCTTGCTCTCGTTCTAGTGGTTTGTTAATGCCATTACCTGTACCCAAGAGGCCAATGGACCCATATTTTTATGGATTTTATTTCTGACCTTCCTGTCTCTCAGAGAATGACCGTTATCTGGGTAAATCTGTGATAGGTTTTCCAAGATGATACATCTTGTGCCATTGCCTAAGTTGCCTTCCTTCTCCGAGTTGGTGCCTTTGTTTTTCAGCATGTAGTTCGGTTGCATGGCATTCCGGAGAACATTGTGTCTGACAGAGGAGTCCAGTTTGTTTCCAGATTTTGGAGGACATTTTGTTCTAAACTTGGTGTTCAAATATCTTTTCCTCTGCATTTCATCCTCAGACCAATGGACAAACCGAGAGAACAAACCAGACCTTGGAGATTATTTGAGATGTTTTGTGTCTGCTAATCAAGATGACTGGGTCTCTTTTTGCCTTTGGCTGAGTTTGCTCTTATTCATAGAGCTAGCTCTGCCACCTTGATGTCTCCATTTTTTTGCAATTTCCGGGTTTCACCCTCGATTTTCTTCAGGACAGGCTTCTGTCTGTCCGGGGGTTGACTCTATTGTGCGCATATGCAGCAGATTTGGGACCAGGTGGTGGAGAGGTTGTCTCTCTCTCAGGAAAAGGGCCCCAGGGGTTTTTGCAACCAGATAGGACTGATGGTCCTCGTTTTAAAGTGGGGGACTTGGTTTTGGTTGTCCTCAAGGAATATCCCTATGAAGTTGCATCTCCTAAATTTAAGCCAAGGTTCATTGGACTTATAAGATCATGGAAATTATTAATCCGGTTTCCTTTCCCGTTTGCTTCTTCCCAGGGACATTTAAGATCCATAACGTGTTCCACAAATCCTTATTGAAGAGGTTTGTCAAACCCAGTGGTTCCTATGGCTACACCTCCCGACCCTGTTTTGGTTGAGGGCAATTTGGAGTATGTGGTTGAAAAGATATTGGATTCTGTTTTGCTAGACGGAAACTCCAGTTTTTGGTTAAGTGGAGAGGTTATGGTCAGGAGGACAATTCTTGGGTGTTTGCTTTGGACATTCATGCTGGGAGACTTTTCGTGCCTATCATCGAGCCCATCCTGATCGGCCTGGTTGCGCAGGTGAGGGTTCGGTGACCCTCCTCAAGGGGGGGTACTGTTGTGGATATGCTGGAGGCGGCTTCTGAGCTGGGGCTTCCCCGTTTCGGGGTTGAGTTATGGGCCTTGGGCGCTGAATGGTAGGATAAAAGTGGCCTGATTCCCAGCAGCCTTGCCGGTTAACAATTGTTCTTCTGGTCTTGCTTGAAGCACTGCTAGTTTCCTGCTCTCCTTCAGATAAGTGTTTGCTGTTTTTTTTTTCTTGTTTGATTTTCTCTGCTGGTTTGCTGCCTGCAGTGGACTGCAGTCTGTCCCCTTTTTGGGGTCTGGCG
Source organism: Oophaga sylvatica (assembly GCA_033576555.1). Classification (NCBI taxonomy): domain Eukaryota; kingdom Metazoa; phylum Chordata; class Amphibia; order Anura; family Dendrobatidae; genus Oophaga; species Oophaga sylvatica. The sequence goes on along the minus strand of JARQOD010000008.1, from coordinate 164,432,169 downwards.
CTGCAATTGTTCTCCGTTTGTGTCTGCACTTTTGCTTTGCTCTTTTGTTACTTTTAATTTGCTGAAATAGCGTTTTGTTACACCAGAGATCTGATTTAGGGGGAAGAGGTTGTGTGATCTCAGGTTTTTTGGCAATCAGAAGTGTTGGTATTTTTGTTAGGGTTTTTGTTGGATTGCAGTCAAAATTTTTCCTGTACTTTTCTGTCTAGACAAAATTGGGCCCCAGCGTTTGCTCATTCTATTTCTGTCTTGTCCCGTGCTTTCTTCTTGTCTAACCGCCATAACGTTTGGGGGCTTCCTATTTTCTTTGGGGATCTGCTCCGGGGCAGATAGCTTTCATCTTTCTGCCTTTAGGTGTAGTTATCTTAGGCTGTGACGAGGCGTCGAGGATCAACGTAGGAACGCTCCACGGCTACCTCTAGTTGTGTTGTTAGTTCAGGTTACTGCAATCCAATAGGTTCCAGCCTCTCTGTGTATTTACCGCTTTTGCTATTTTGTGCCATTTCTCCTCACTCCGAAACATAACAGTCTGGGAGTCCTTCATGTGTTTTTTATCAAACTCTATGCGGGTTTTCATCTGTCTGCACTGAGGAGAGGCTTCCATCGGACCACTCTGCCCTAAAGGCCTGACTAGTGGAGGGCTGCAGTGATAGTTGACTTGTGAAACTTGCTAACATCTCCCTACTGCATCTGTGGAGCTCAGCCACAGTGATCTTGGGGTTTTCTTTACCTCTCTCACCAAGGCTATTCTCCCACGATTGCTCAGTTTGGCTGGACAGCCAGGTCTAGGAAAAACTTCTGGTGGCCCCAAACTTCTTCCATTTAAGGATTATGGAGGCTCCTGTGCTTTAGGAACCTTGGTACTGCTGAAATTGTTTTGTAACCTTGGCCATGTGTGCCTTGCCACAATTCTGTCTCTGAGCTCCTTGGCCAGTTCCTTTGACCTCATGATTCTCATTTGGTGTGACATGCACTGTGAGCTGTGAGGTCTTATATAGACAGGTGTGCGCTTTTTTCAAATCAAGTCCTATCAGTTTAAATACACACAGCTGGACTCCAATGAAGGAGTAGAACCATCTCAAGGAGGAAAACAAGGAAAATTTGGACAGCATGTGACGTAAATATGAGTGTCTGAGCAAAGGGTCTGAATACTTATGACCATGTGATATTTCAATTTTTCTTTTTAATTTGCAAAAATTTCTATATTTTTTTTTTTTTCAGACAAGATGGGGTGCACAGTGTGCATTAACCCCTCTCTGACATTAGACGTACTATCCCGTCCATAAACCCGTGCCATTCTGACCATGGACGGGATAGTACGTCATGCCCTTTAATGCGACATCGCGACTTAAGTAGCGGTGATCGCATTAAAATTCCCACGCCAGCTTACCTCTTGGAAGTTGGCGTCGGCATCCCGGGCTGCGTCCTCCCCCCTCAGGCCTCCCGATCGCTGTGATTGGGGTGTTGAAAATTCTGAACAGCCAATCACAGCCTTTCTCATGTTTTTAGCCAATCAAGCGGCTAAAACAGTGAGATCGCAGGCTAGGATCGAGTACCGATGTACTCGATCCTAGGCCTGGGCCTAGGAAGGTTCAGACCCCCCCGGATTGGCGCGATAGCCATCACATCGATCGCGCCAATCGCAGGGCACAGCCGCGGTATATCGCGCTGTGCCCTGCCTGTACCTGCCTGGATCGGTGCAGTATATAGCACCGATCCTAGGCCAGGGCCTGTAGGGCAGAAGGAGCTGATTGGCGCGATCGATGTCATCGACGATCGCGCCAATCACAGGGCACAGCAGCGGTGGTGACCGCTCTGTGCCCTGCTAGGTGACCTGCCGGTGACCTGCCTAGGAATCGGACTGTGAGCTCCGATTACTAGGCCGGTGCCTAGCACCGGCAATGCAGGGGTCTCCTTTGATTGGGGATTGATGTGATCATCGATCCCACCAATGACAGGTCACAGCAGCGATGTGACCGCTCTGTGACCTGTCTGCAAACTGGATCTGACCTGTCTGACCGCACTGCAGGGGTCCTCACACTTGCTGAGGATTTCCTGCTGTGCGGTCCACTGCCAGATCTCCTCCTGTGCTGGGCCTTGTGGTGCCACAGTAGCCTGTGACACCACAACTCCTGCTGAAGAGAGAAGAAAGAAGAGAGAAGAAAGAAGAGAGAAGAAAGAAGAGAGAAGAAAGAAGAGAAAAGAAAGAAAAGACTACAAACGTGAGTTTTTGAGCCCCGATCCCTGCCCGATCCACCCAATCCCCCATTCCCCCCTCCCCCTTCCCTTTCCCCTCTTTTTCCCCCCCCTTTGCGCCGCCGAGCGTTGATTGGTGACGCAGTTCACCCATCAACACTTTCGCACCCCCCCCCGTGCGCACATCCAGCAGCCGCAAACTTTGATAAGTGACAGCGGTCACTTATCAGAGCTCGGGGCCTGCCGTTTTTTTTTTCACCCCCCTTTCCCCACTCCCGTGCGCACAATCCACAGCCAGGGAACTTTGATAAGTGACACCGTCACTTATCAGAGCTCGTTCCTGCCGTTTTTTGTTTTTTTTCACCAACTTTTCCGCCACTCCCGTGCGCACATCCAGCAGCCACGGAACTTTGATAAGTGACACCAGTCACTTATCAGAGCTCGTTCCTGCTGGGTTTTTTTTGTTTTTTTCACCAACTTTTCCGCCACTCCGTGCGCACACCCAGCAGCCACGGAACTTTGATAAGTGACACCAGTCACTTATCAGAGCTCGTTCCTGCTGTTTTTTTTTTTTTTTTCACCAACTTTTCCCCACTCCCGTGCGACAACCAGCAGCCACGGAACTTTGATAGTGAACCAGTCACTTATCAGAGCTCGTTCCTGCTGTTTTTTTTTTGTTTTTTTTCACCAACTTTTCCGCCACCCCCGTGCGCACACCCAGCAGCCACGGAACTTTGATAAGTGACACCATCACTTATCAGAGCTCGTTCCTGCTGTTTTTTTTTTTTTTTCCCACGAACTTTTCCGTCACTCCGTGCGCACATCCAGCAGCCGCGGAACTTTGATAAGTGACACCAGTCACTTATCAGAGCTCGTTCCTGCTGTTTTTTTTGTTTTTTTTTCATCCCCCTTTCCGCCACCTCCCGTGCGCACATCCAGCAGCCGCGGAACTTTGAAAAAATGACAGCGGTCACTTATCAGAGCTCGTGCCTGCCAGTTTTTTTTTTTCACCCCCCTTTCCGCCACTCTCGGCGCACATCCAGCAGCCGCGGAACTTTGATAAGTGACAGCGGTCACTTATCAGAGCTCGTGCCTGCCGTTTTTTTTTTTTTTCACCCCCCTTTCTGCCACTCCCGTGCGCACTCCAGCAGCCGCGGAACTTTGTAAGTGACACCGGTCACTTATCAGAGCTCGTCCCTGCCAGTTTTTTTTTTCACCCCCCTTTCCGTCACTCCCGTGCGCACATCCAGCAGCCACGGAATTTGATAAGTGACACCGGTCACTTTCAGAGCTCGTGCCTGTGGTTTAGACTTTTTTTCACAGGCCTTTTTTTTCCCTATTCCTTTCTTTTCTTTTTGCTTTTTCTTTTTTCAGCTTAGTTTACACAATCACTATCCCCCCCCACCACACACACAGTTATAAATAAAGTTCACACAAAGCACCACATTCACAAAAAAAATGTCCCGCTCGTCACGCTCATCCAACAGCGCTATTCAGTGAGGAGGCATACGCTTTCCTTGCCTCCGACATGATAGCGAGGGAGAGGATCCCACATTTCTTTATTTTCAGATGAAGATTCTTCTTCCTCCTCTCTTCCTCCTCGGGTCCTGCGGAACCGCCACGCAGACCCCCAGGACAGAACATGAGGCAGCGCCCGCCCCTGAAAATGAACCAGCGCACCCCCTTTCGGACCCCGTATGGACCCGGCCCCCGAAAACTACGAGCCACTGATTCCTGTTTGTGGCAGAATCAGGAATCAGGTTTGACTCCACCGGCTTCACAGAAATAGACTTTTCAAAGTCTTTTTCTCTGAGGATTTAATTAACCTCATGGTGGAGCAAAACAAATTTGTACGCTCGGCAATTTTTGGCGCAAAACCCCCGTTCATCATTTTCCAACTGGTCTCCTGTAGACGCAGTTGAAATGATGCAGTTTTTGGGGCCTGGTCTCCATATGGGGATCCTGAAGAAGCCAGAAATTCGGCAATATTGGAGTGTTGATATTTTATTACAACACTCCACTGTTCCGAATGGTCATGGCTCGGCGCGTTTTGAGGCCATCCACAAATTCCTGCATTATAATGATAATGCACAGTGTCCCCCACGAGATGACCCCAACTTTGACCGCCTGTTCAAAGTTCGGCCGGTCATCGAAAAACTTCAACAAAAAGTTTGCTGAAGTGTACGTGCCCCAAAGGGACATCTGCGTGGATGAGTCCTTGGTTCATTTTAAGGGACGGCTCGCATTCCGCCAGTACCTGCCAGCAAGAGGGCAAGGGGACGGAATCAAACTCTACAAGCTGTGTGAGAGTACCTCAGGGTACACACACAGCTTTAGAGTTTTTCGAAGGAAGGACACCAGGATTGTACCCCCTGATGTCCCCCCGTCCTGGGAGTGAGTGGGAAAATTGTGTGGGATTTGGTGCACCCACTGTGGATAAAGGTTATCACCGTTACACTGATAACTTTTATTCCAGCATCCCTCTACAAATCCCTCTCTGCGCGAGGTACCGCAGCCTGCGATACCGTCCGCAAAAATCAGAGAGGCCTCCCAAAGACGCTACTTGGGCTGATGCTCAGAAAGGGTGAGAGCAGAGCCCAATGTAGCGACCACCTGTTGGTGGTCAAGTACAAGGACAAGAGGGATGTCCTTCTCTTGACCACCATACATGGTGATGGCAGCGCCCTCAGCACTGTACGGGGTACCTCTACACAGGTCCGCAAACCGGACTGTGTACTGGGGTACAATAAATACATGGGGGGTGTTGATCTCTCTGATCAACTCCTCCAACCGTACACTGCTTTGAGAAAGGCCAAGGTGTGGTACAAGAAGCTGTCCGTGCACATCGTCCAAATGGCAATGCTCAACGCTTTCTGCTGTCACGATGTGCACGCAACAGCGATACGACGTACCTTCAGTTTCAGGAGGTAGTGGTTAAGGCCCTGATGTTTGGCGCTCAGGAAACAGCGGGCCCCAGTACTTCCGGAACTGAAGGTGCTCGTATCATACCAGGTCAGCATTTCCCGGGGGTGGTCCCGCCAACTGGAAGAAAAGGTAAGCCACAAAAAAGGTGCCGAGTGTGTTACAAAAGGGGAATACGCAAGGACACCACTTACCAATGCGACACCTGCCCGAAAAACCTGGCCTGTGTATGAAGGATTGTTTCAAATTGTACCACACCTCAATGCACTACTAATTTACTTTACAGGAAAGATTAGTTCCAGAAGGGGGGCACATTTAGAAAAGTTCCTTGGGAGTCTACTTTCCAAAATTATGTCACTTGTGGTTTTTTTTTACTGTTTAGGCACATCAGGGGCTCTGCAAACGGAACATGACGCCCGCAGACCATTCCATCAAAGTCTGCTTCAACGTCACAATTTCCCTTCTGAGCCCCAAATTGTGCCCGAACAGTTTTTTCCCACATATGGGGTACCAGTGTACTCAGGACAAATTGTACAACAACTTTTGGTGTCCAATTTCTCCTCTTAACCTTGGGAAAATAAAAAATTGGGGACTAAAACATCATTTGTGTGAGGTAAAAGTAGGATTTTTATTTTTCACACCTGGGCATTATAAACTTTAGTGAAACACTTGGGGGTTCAAAGTGCTCATCACACACCTAGATAAGTCCCTTAGGGGGTCTAGTTTCCAAAATGGGGTCACATGTGGGGGGTTTCCACTATTTAGGCACATCAGGGGCTCTGCTAACGGAACATGACGCCCGCAGACCATTCCATCAAAGTCTGCATTCCAAAACGTCACTGCTTCCCTTCCGAGCCCTGCCGTATGCCCAAACAGTGGATCCCCCCAACATATGGGGTATCAGCGTACTCAGGACAAATTGGAAAACCACTTTTGGGGTCCAATTTCTCCTCTTACCCTTGGGAAAATAAAAAATTGGGGACTAAAACATCACTTTTGTGGAAAAAAAAATATTTTTTTTTTCACGCCAGGGCATTATAAATGTTAGTGAAACACTTGGGGGTTCAAAGTGCTCACCACACACCTAGATAAGTTCCTTAGGGGTCTAGTTTCCAAAATGGGGTCACATGTGGGGGGTTTTCACTGTTTAGGCACATCAGGGGCTCTGCTAACGGAACATGACACCCACAGACCATTCCATCAAAGTCTGCATTCCAAAACGTCACTGCTTCCCTTCAGAGCCCTGCTGTATGCCCAAACAGTGGATCCCCCAACATATGGGGTATCAGCGTACTCAGGACAAATTGGACAACCACTTTTGGGGTCCAATTTCTCCTCTTACCCTTGGGAAAATAAAAAATTGGGGACTAAAACATCACTTTTGTGGAAAAAAATTTTTTTTTTTTTTTTTCACGCCAGGGCATTATAAACGTTAGTGAAACACTTGGGGGTTCAAAGTGCTCACCACACATCTAGATAAGTTCCTTAGGGGGTCTAGTTTCCAAAATGGGGTCACATGTGGGGGTTTCCACTGTTTAGGGACATCAGGGGCTCTGCTAACGGAACATGACGCCCGCAGACCATTCCATCAAAGTCTGCATTCCAAAACGTCACTGCTTCCCTTGCAAGCCCTGCCGTGTGCCCAAACAGTGTATCACCCCAACATATGGGGTATCAGCGTACTCAGGACAAATTGGACAACCACTTTTGGGGTCCAATTTCTCCTCTTACCCTTGGGAAAATAAAAAATTGGGGACTAAAACATCACTTTTGTGGAAAAAAAATATTTTTTTTTTCACGCCAGGGCATTATAAACGTTAGTGAAACACTTGGGGTTCAAAGTGCTCACCACACACCTAGATAAGTTCCTTAGGGGGTCTAGTTTCCAAAATAGGGTCACATGTGGGGGTTTCCACTGTTTAGGCACATCAGGGGCCCTCCAAACGCGACATGGCGTCCGTTCGCAATTCCAGCCAATTTTGGTTTGGAAAAGTCAAATGGCGCTCCTTCCCTTTCAAGCCCTGCCGTGCGCCCAAACAGTGGTTCCCCCCACATATGGGGTATCAGCGTACTCAGGACATGTTGGACAACAACTTTTGTGGTCCAATTTCTCCTCTTACCCTTGGGAAAATAAAAAATTGGGGACTAAAACATCATGCTTGTGGAAAAAATATGATTTTTTTTCTTCACGGCTCTACATTACAAACTTGCGTGAAGCACTTGAGGGTTCAAAGTGCTCACCACACATCTAGATAAGTTCCTTAGGGGGTCTAGTTTCCAAAATGGGGTCACATGTGGGGGGTTTCCACTGTTTAGGCACATCAGGGGCCCTCCAAACGCAACATGGCGTCCGTTCGCAATTCCAGCCAATTTTGGTTTGGAAAAGTCAAACGGCGCTCCTTCCCTTTCAAGCCCTGCCGTGCGCCCAAACAGTGGTTCCCCCCCACATATGGGGTATCAGCGTACTCAGGACATGTTGGACAACAACTTTTGTGGTCCAATTTCTCCTCTTACCCTTGGGAAAATAAAAATTTGGGGACTAAAACATCATGTTTGTGGAAAAAAATATGATTTTTTTTTCTTCACGGCTCTACATTACAAACTTGCGTGAAGCACTTGAGGGTTCAAAGTGCTCACCACACATCTAGATAAGTTCCTTAGGGGGTCTAGTTTCCAAAATGGGGTCACATGTGGGGGGTTTCCACTGTTTAGGCACATCAGGGGCCCTCCAAACGCAACATGGCGTCCGTTCGCAATTCCAGCCAATTTTGGTTTGGAAAAGTCAAACGGCGCTCCTTCCCTTTCGAGCCCTGCCGTGCGCCCAAACAGTGGTTCCCCCCCACATATGGGGTATCAGCGTACTCAGGACATGTTGGACAACAACTTTTGTGGTCCAATTTCTCCTCTTACCCTTGGGAAAATAAAAAATTGGGGACTAAAACATCATGCTTGTGGAAAAAATATGATTTTTTTTCTTCACGGCTCTACATTACAAACTTGCGTGAAGCACTTGAGGGTTCAAAGTGCTCACCACACATCTAGATAAGTTCCTTAGGGGGTCTAGTTTCCAAAATGGGGTCACATGTGGGGGGTTTCCACTGTTTAGGCACATCAGGGGCCCTCCAAACGCAACATGGCGTCCGTTCGCAATTCCAGCCAATTTTGGTTGGAAAAGTCAAACGGCGCTCCTTCCCTTTCAAGCCCTGCCGTGCGCCCAAACAGTGGTTCCCCCCCACATATGGGGTATCAGCGTACTCAGGACATGTTGGACAACAACTTTTGTGGTCCAATTTCTCCTCTTACCCTTGGGAAAATAAAAATTTGGGGACTAAAACATCATGTTTGTGGAAAAAAATATGATTTTTTTTTCTTCACGGCTCTACATTACAAACTTGCGTGAAGCACTTGAGGGTTCAAAGTGCTCACCACACATCTAGATAAGTTCCTTAGGGGTCTAGTTTCCAAAATGGGGTCACATGTGGGGGGTTTCCACTGTTTAGGCACATCAGGGGCCCTCCAAACGCAACATGGCGTCCGTTCGCAATTCCAGCCAATTTTGGTTTGGAAAAGTCAAACGGCGCTCCTTCCCTTTCGAGCCCTGCCGTGCGCCCAAACAGTGGTTCCCCCCCACATATGGGGTATCAGCGTACTCAGGACATGTTGGACAACAACTTTTGTGGTCCAATTTCTCCTCTTACCCTTGGGAAAATAAAAATTTGGGGACTAAAACATCATGTTTGTGGAAAAAATATGATTTTTTTTCTTCACGGCTCTACATTACAAACTTGCGTGAAGCACTTGAGGGTTCAAAGTGCTCACCACACATCTAGATAAGTTCCTTAGGGGGTCTAGTTTCCAAAATGGGGTCACATGTGGGGGGTTTCCACTGTTTATGCACATCAGGGGCACTCCAAACGCGACATGGTGTCCGTTCGCAATTCCAGCCAATTTTAGTTTGGAAAATTCAAACGGCTCTCCTTCCCTTTCGAGCCCTGCCGTGCGCCCAAACAGTGGTTCATCCCCACATATGGGGTATCAGCGTACTCAGGACATGTTGGACAACAACTTTTGTGGTCCAATTTCTCCTCTTACCCTTGGGAAAATAAAAATTTGGGGACTAAAACATCATGTTTGTGGAAAAAATATGATTTTTTTTCTTCACGGCTCTACATTACAAACTTGCGTGAAGCACTTGAGGGTTCAAAGTGCTCACCACACATCTAGATAAGTTCCTTAGGGGGTCTAGTTTCCAAAATGGGGTCACATGTGGGGGGTTTCCACTGTTTAGGCACATCAGGGGCCCTCCAAACGCGACATGGCGTCCGTTCGCAATTCCAGCCAATTTTGGTTTGGAAAAGTCAAACGGCGCTCCTTCCCTTTCGAGCCCTGCCGTGCGCCCAAACAGTGGTTCCCCCCCACATATGGGGTATCAGCATACTCAGGACATGTTGGACAACAACTTTTGTGGTCCAATTTCTCCTCTTACCCTTACGAAAATAAAAATTTGGGGACTAAAACATCATGTTTGTGGAAAAAATATGATTTTTTTTCTTCACGGCTCTACATTACAAACTTGCGTGAAGCACTTGAGGGTTCAAAGTGCTCACCACACATCTAGATAAGTTCCTTAGGGGGTCTAGTTTCCAAAATGGGGTCACATGTGGGAGGTTTCCACTGTTTAGGCACATCAGGGGCCCTCCAAACGCGACATGGCGTCCGTTCGCAATTCCAGCCAATTTTGGTTTGGAAAAGTCAAACGGCGCTCCTTCCCTTTCAAGCTCTGCCGTACGCCCAAACAGTGGTTCCCCCCACATATGGGGTATCAGCGTACTCAGGACATGTTGGACAACAACTTTTGTGGTCCAATTTCTTCTCTTACCCTTGGGAAAATAAAAATTTGGGGACTAAAACATCATGTTTGTGGAAAAAATATAATTTTTTTTCTTCACGGCTCTACATTATAAACTTGCGTGAAGCACTTGAGGGTTCAAAGTGCTCACCACACATCTAGATAAGTTCCTTAGGGGTCTAGTTTCCAAAATGGGGTCACATGTGGGGGGTTTCCACTGTTTAGGCACATCAGGGGCCCTCCAAACGCGACATGGCGTCCGTTCGCAATTCCAGCCAATTTTGGTTTGGAAAAGTCAAACGGCGCTCCTTCCCTTTCAAGCCCTGCCGTGCGCCCAAACAGTGGTTCCCCCCACATATGGGTATCAGCGTACTCAGGACAAGTTGGACAACAACTTTTGTGGTTCAATTTCTCCTCTTACCCTTGGGAAAATAAAAATTTTGGGACTAAACATCATGCTTGTGGAAAAAATATGATTTTTTTTCTTCACGGCTCTACATTACAAACTTGCGTGAAGCACTTGAGGGTTCAAACTACTTACCACACATCTAGATAAGTTCCTTAGGGGGTCTAGTTTCCAAAATGGGGTCACATGTGGGGGGTTTCCACTGTTTAGGCACATCGGGGCCTCTCCAAACGCGACATGGCGTCCGTTCTCAATTCCAGCCAATTTTGGTTTGGAAAAGTCAAACTGCGCTCCTTCCATTCCGAGCTCTGCCGTGTGCCCAAACAGTGGTTTTCCCTCACATATGGGGTATCGGCGTACTCAGGAGAAATTGCACAACAACTTTATCAGTCCTTTTTCTCCTTTTTCCCTTGTGAAAATAAAAAAAATGTTTGTAAAAGATCATTTTTGTGACTAAAAAGTAAAATGTTAATTTTTTCCTTCCACGTTGCTTCAGCTCCTGTGAAGCACCTGAAGGGTTAATAAACTTCTTGAATGTGGTTTTGAGTACCTTGAGGGGTGTAGTTTTTAGAATGGTGTCACTTTTGGGTATTTTCTGCTATATAGACCCCTCAAAGTGACTTCAAATATGAGGTGGTCCCAAAAAAAAATGGCTTTGTAAATTTTGTTGTAAAAATGAGAAATCGCTGGTCAACTTTTAACCCTTATAATTTCCTAACAAAAAAAAATTTTGCTTCCAAAATTGTGCTGATGTAAAGTAGACATGTGGGAAATGTTATTTCTTAACTATTTTGTGTGATATATTTCTCTGTTTTAAGGGAATAAAAATTCAAAGTTTGAAAATTGCAAAATTTTCAAAATTTTTGCCATATTTGTTTTTTTTCATAAATAAACGCAAGTTATATCGAAGAAATTTTACCACTATCATGAAGTACAATATGTCACGAGAAAACAATCTCAGAATCGCGAAGATCCGTTGAAGCGTTCCAGAGTTATAACCTCATAAAGAGACAGTGGTCAGAATTGTAAAAATTGGCCCGGTCATTAACGTGCAAACCACCCTTGGGGGTGAAGGGGTTAATGAGAAAAAAAATGAACTTTTTTTTAATTTACCAAATGTCTGCAATGAAACAGAGAGTGAAAAATGTAAAGGGGTCTGAATACTTTCCGAACCCACTGTATATCGGTCCTACACAACGTCCCTTATGATTATTTCTATTCAGCTTTGTCTTGAGACCAACTGTTACACTGTGCAGTTACTTAACCTCACTGGTATAGGTACCAATTTTTGGCTAGTTTGGTATGTGTATTTCTTTATGATTCATTTAATAAAGTTTATTTTTTACTCTAAAGATAATGTGGTTACCTACACCTTTGTTTCTATATGATCTATGCTAATCTGCTGTAACTAATTTCTATTGTCCTTGTTATTTTAGATCATGTCAATGACTGTAATACATTATTAACTTACTTATTCTTTGATACTCTACACAAGTTGCCGGCTTCTTGTTTTTATTTATACAGGAGAGTATGGCATTTAGGAAGGGGTTGTGCGAGTAGTGGATAATCCCTTTAAATCCTTTTTTTTTTTCTTGTATGAGTTGCAGATATGATCAACAAATTTTGCATCCTTAGGAGAGAATCTCAATAGGGTCCAGGCAGCTGAGACCTTCAATGGACTTTGGCTTGTGGTCTAGACTTCCGTACAGAAAAGGCCAGGGTCACAGAGAGATCTCACCTTTAAAGGAATGTATTTTCAGAAAATTATAATTTACATCAGGGTTTTTCTTGTGAAATTTACTATTTTAACCCCTTACTGCCATCGGACGTACTATCCCGTCCATGGTACCTGGGCCCGTATGACCGGGGACGGGATAGTACGTCCAGCCCTTTAATGCGACATTGCGACTTAAGTCGCAATGATCGCATTAAAATTCCGACGCCATCTTACCTCAGGAGAGATGGCGCCGGCATCCCGGGGTCTGTCACCGCCCACCCTCACTCCCGATCGCTGTGATTGGCTGTTCAATTCTGAACAGCCAATCGCAGCCTTTCTCACTGTTTCAGCCAATCCGATGGGCTGAAACAGTGAGATCCCAGGCTAGAATCGAGTACCGATGTACTCGATCCTAGGCCTGGGCATAGAAAGGAGAAGACCCCCCCTGGACTGGCGCGATCGCCGATCACATCGATAGCGCCAATCGCAGGGCACAGCCGCGGTGTATCCGCGCTGTGCCCTGCCTGTACCTGCCTGGATCGGTGCAGTAATAGCACCGATCCTAGGCCGGAGCCTAGGACAGGCCCAGTAGGGCCTGCAGCTGCTGATTGGCGCGATCGATGTCATCGACGATCGCGCCAATCACAGGGCACAGCAGCGGTGTGACCGCTCTGTGCCCTGCTTCCTGACCTGCCGGTGACCTGCCTAGGAATTGGAGCAGTGAGCCCCGATTACTAGGCCGGTGCCTAGCAACCGGCAAAACAAGGGTCTCCTCTGATTGGTGGGATCGATGTGATCATCGATCCCACCAATGACAGGTCACAGCAGCGATGTGACCGCTCTGTGACCTGTCTGCAAACTGGATCTGACCTGTCTGACCGCACTGCAGGGGTCCTCACACTTGCTGAGGATTCCTGCAGTGCGGTCACACGCCAGATCTCCTCCTGTGCTGGGCCTTGTGGTGCCACAGTAGCCTGTGACACCACAACTCCTGCTGAAGAAAGAAGAGAGAAGAAAGAGAAGAGAGAAGAAAGAAGAGAGAAGAAAGAAGAGAGAAGAAAAAAGAGAGAAGAAAGAAGAGAGACTACAAACGTGAGTTTTTGAGCCCCGATCCCTGCCCGATCCACCCCAATCCCCCCATTCCCCCCTTCCCTTTCCCCCTCTTTTTACCCCCCCTTTGCACACATTTAGCAGCCGCCGAGCGTTGATTGGTGACGCAGTTCACCGATCAACACTCGTGCTCGTTTTTCTTTTGCACCCCCTCCGTTTGCACTTCCAGCAGCCGCGGAACTTTGATAAGTGACACCAGTCACTTATCAGAGCTCGTTCCTGCAGTTTTTTTTTTTTTTTTCACTCCCCTTTCCGCCACTCCTGTGCGCACTTCCAGCAGCCGCGGAACTTTGATAAGTGACACCAGTCACTTATCAGAGCTCGTTCCTGCAGGTTTTTTTTTTTTTTCACCCCACTTTCCGCCACTCCCGTGCGCACATCTAGCAGCCGCGGAACTTTGATAAGTGACACCAGTCACTTATCAGAGCTCGTTCCTGCAGTTTTTTTTTTTTTCACCCCACTTTCCGCCACTCCCGTGCACACATCTAGCAGCCGCGGAACTTTGATAAGTGACACCGGTCACTTATCAGAGCTCGTTCCTGCCGTTTTTTTTTTTTTTACTCCCCTTTCCGCCACTCCTGTGCGCACATCTAGCAGCCGCGGAACTTTGATAAGTGACACCAGTCACTTATCAGAGCTCGTTCCTGCAGGTTTTTTTTTTTTTTTCACCCCACTTTCCGCCACTCCCGTGCGCACATCTAGCAGCCGCGGAACTTTGATAAGTGACACCAGTCACTTATCAGAGCTCGTTCCTGCAGTTTTTTTTTTTTTCACCCCACTTTCCGCCACTCCCGTGCACACATCTAGCAGCCGCGGAACTTTGATAAGTGACACCAGTCACTTATCAGAGCTCGTTCCTGCTGTTTTTTTTTTTTTTTCCCACGAACTTTTCCGCCACTCCCGTGCGCACATCCAGCAGCCGCGGAACTTTGATAAGTGACACCAGTCACTTATCAGAGCTCGTTCCTGCTGTTTTTTTTGTTTTTTTTTCATCCCCCTTTCCGCCACTCCCGTGCGCACATCCAGCAGCCGCGGAACTTTGATAAATGACAGCGGTCACTTATCAGAGCTCGTGCCTGCCAGTTTTTTTTTTCACCCCCCTTTCCGCCACTCTCGTGCGCACATCCAGCAGCCGCGGAACTTTGATAAGTGACAGCGGTCACTTATCAGAGCTCGTGCCTGCCAGTTTTTTTTTTTTCACCCCCCTTTCTGCCACTCCCGTGCGCACATCCAGCAGCCGCGGAACTTTGATAAGTGACACCGGTCACTTATCAGAGCTCGTGCCTGCCAGTTTTTTTTTTCACCCCCCTTTCCGTCACTCCCGTGCGCACATCCAGCAGCCACGGAACTTTGATAAGTGACACCGGTCACTTATCAGAGCTCGTGCCTGCTGGTTTAGACTTTTTTTCACAGGCCTTTTTTTTCCCTATTCGCTTTCTTTTCTTTTAGCTTTTTCTTTTCAGCTTAGTTTACACCAATCACTATCCCCCCCCCACACACACACACAGTTATAAATAAAGTTCACACAAAGCACCACATTCACAAAAAAAATGTCCCGCTCGTCACGCTCATCCCAACAGCGCTATTCAGTGGAGGAGGCATACGCTTTCCTTGCCTCCGACACTGATAGCGAGGGAGAGGATCCCACATTTCTTTATTTTTCAGATGAAGATTCTTCTTCCTCCTCATCTTCCTCCTCGGGTCCTGCGGAACCGCCACGCAGACGCCCCAGGACAGAACATGAGGCAGCGCCCGCCCCTGAAAATGAACCAGCGCACCCCTCTTCGGACCCGTATGGACCCCGGCCCCCGAAAACTACGAGCCACTGATTCCTGATTTTGTGGCAGAATCAGGAATCAGGTTTGACTCCACCGGCTTCACAGAAATAGACTTTTTCAAAGTCTTTTTCTCTGAGGATTTAATTAACCTCATGGTGGAGCAAACAAATTTGTACGCTCGGCAATTTTTGGCGCAAAACCCCCGTTCATCATTTTCCAACTGGTCTCCTGTAGACGCAGTTGAAATGATGCAGTTTTGGGGCCTGGTCCTCCATATGGGGATCCTGAAGAAGCCAGAAATTCGGCAATATTGGAGTGTTGATATTTTATACAACACTCCACTGTTCCGAATGGTCATGGCTCGGACGCGTTTTGAGGCCATCCACAAATTCCTGCATTATAATGATAATGCACAGTGTCCCCCACGAGATGACCCCAACTTTGACCGCCTGTTCAAAGTTCGGCCGGTCATCGAACACTTCAACAAAAAGTTTGCTGAAGTGTACGTGCCCCAAAGGGACATCTGCGTGGATGAGTCCTTGGTTCATTTTAAGGGACGGCTCGCATTCCGCCAGTACCTGCCCAGCAAGAGGGCAAGGTACGGAATCAAACTCTACAAGCTGTGTGAGAGTACCTCAGGGTACACACACAGCTTTAGAGTTTACGAAGGAAAGGACACCAGGATTGTACCCCCTGAGTGTCCCCCCGTCCTGGGAGTGAGTGGGAAAATTGTGTGGGATTTGGTGCACCCACTGCTGGATAAAGGTTATCACCGTTACACTGATAACTTTTATTCCAGCATCCCACTCTACAAATCCCTCTCTGCGCGAGGTACCGCAGCCTGCGATACCGTCCGCAAAAATCAGAGAGGCCTCCCAAAGACGCTACTTGGGCTGATGCTCAGAAAGGGTGAGAGCAGAGCCCAATGTAGCGACCACCTGTTGGTGGTCAAGTACAAGGACAAGAGGGATGTCCTTCTCTTGACCACCATACATGGTGATGGCAGCGCCCTCAGCACTGTACGGGGTACCTCTACACAGGTCCGCAAACCGGACTGTGTACTGGGGTACAATAAATACATGGGGGGTGTTGATCTCTCTGATCAACTCCTCCAACCGTACAGTGCTTTGAGAAAGGCCAAGGTGTGGTACAAGAAGCTGTCCGTGCACATCGTCCAAATGGCAATGCTCAACGCTTTCCTGCTGTCACGATGTGCACGCAACAGCGATACGACGTACCTTCAGTTTCAGGAGGTAGTGGTTAAGGCCCTGATGTTTGGCGCTCAGGAAACAGCGGGCCCCAGTACTTCCGGAACTGAAGGTGCTCGTATCATACCAGGTCAGCATTTCCCGGGGGTGGTCCCGCCAACTGGAAGAAAAGGTAAGCCACAAAAAAGGTGCCGAGTGTGTTACAAAAGGGGAATACGCAAGGACACCACTTACCAATGCGACACCTGCCCCGAAAAACCTGGCCTGTGTATGAAGGATTGTTTCAAATTGTACCACACCTCAATGCACTACTAATTTACTTTACAGGAAAGATTAGTTCCAGAAGGGGGGCACATTTAGAAAAGTTCCTTGGGAGTCTACTTTCCAAAATTATGTCACTTGTGGTTTTTTTTTACTGTTTAGGCACATCAGGGGCTCTGCAAACGGAACATGACGCCCGCAGACCATTCCATCAAAGTCTGCTTCAACGTCACAATTTCCCTTCTGAGCCCCAAATTGTGCCCGAACAGTTTTTTCCCACATATGGGGTACCAGTGTACTCAGGACAAATTGTACAACAACTTTTGGTGTCCAATTTCTCCTCTTAACCTTGGGAAAATAAAAAATTGGGGACTAAAACATCATTTGTGTGAGGTAAAAAGTAGGATTTTTATTTTTCACACCTGGGCATTATAAACTTTAGTGAAACACTTGGGGGTTCAAAGTGCTCATCACACACCTAGATAAGTCCCTTAGGGGGTCTAGTTTCCAAAATGGGGTCACATGGGGGGGTTTCCACTATTTAGGCACATCAGGGGCTCTGCTAACGGAACATGACGCCCGCAGACCATTCCATCAAAGTCTGCATTCCAAAACGTCACTGCTTCCCTTCCGAGCCCTGCCGTATGCCCAAACAGTGGATCCCCCCAACATATGGGGTATCAGCGTACTCAGGACAAATTGGACAACCACTTTTGGGGTCCAATTTCTCCTCTTACCCTTGGGAAAATAAAAAATTGGGGACTAAAACATCACTTTTGTGGAAAAAAAAAAATATTTTTTTTTTCACGCCAGGGCATTATAAATGTTAGTGAAACACTTGGGGGTTCAAAGTGCTCACCACACACCTAGATAAGTTCCTTAGGGGGTCTAGTTTCCAAAATGGGGTCACATGTGGGGGGTTTTCACTGTTTAGGCACATCAGGGGCTCTGCTAACGGAACATGACACCCACAGACCATTCCATCAAAGTCTGCATTCCAAAACGTCACTGCTTCCCTTCAGAGCCCTGCCGTATGCCCAAACAGTGGATCCCCCCAACATATGGGGTATCAGCGTACTCAGGACAAATTGGACAACCACTTTTGGGGTCCAATTTCTCCTCTTACCCTTGGGAAAATAAAAAATTGGGGACTAAAACATCACTTTTGTGGAAAAAAAAATTTTTTTTTTTTCACGCCAGGGCATTATAAACGTTAGTGAAACACTTGGGGGTTCAAAGTGCTCACCACACACCTAGATAAGTTCCTTAGGGGGTCTAGTTTCCAAAATAGGGTCACATGTGGGGGGTTTCCACTGTTTAGGCACATCAGGGGCCCTCCAAACGCGACATGGCGTCCGTTCGCAATTCCAGCCAATTTTGGTTTGGAAAAGTCAAACGGCGCTCCTTCCCTTTCAAGCCCTGCCGTGCGCCCAAACAGTGGTTCCCCCCCACATATGGGGTATCAGCGTACTCAGGACATGTTGGACAACAACTTTTGTGGTCCAATTTCTCCTCTTACCCTGGGGAAAATAAAAAATTGGGGACTAAAACATCATGCTTGTGGAAAAAATATGATTTTTTTTCTTCACGGCTCTACATTACAAACTTGCGTGAAGCACTTGAGGGTTCAAAGTGCTCACCACACATCTAGATAAGTTCCTTAGGGGGTCTAGTTTCCAAAATGGGGTCACATGTGGGGGGTTTCCACTGTTTAGGCACATCAGGGGCCCTCCAAACGCAACATGGCGTCCGTTCGCAATTCCAGCCAATTTTGGTTTGGAAAAGTCAAACGGCGCTCCTTCCCTTTCGAGCCCTGCCGTGCGCCCAAACAGTGGTTCCCCCCACATATGGGGTATCAGCGTACTCAGGACATGTTGGACAACAACTTTTGTGGTCCAATTTCTCCTCTTACCCTTGGGAAAATAAAAATTTGGGACTAAAACATCATGTTTGTGGAAAAAATATGATTTTTTTTCTTCACGGCTCTACATTACAAACTTGCGTGAAGCACTTGAGGGTTCAAAGTGCTCACCACACATCTAGATAAGTTCCTTAGGGGTCTAGTTTCCAAATGGGTCACATGTGGGGTTTCCACTGTTTAGGCACATCAGGGCCCTCCAACGAACATGGCCGACCTTCCAATCAGCCATTAAAAGTCACGCTTCCCTTCAAGCCCTGCCGTGCCCAAACAGTGGTCCCCCCACATATGGGTATCAGCGTACTCAGGACAAATTGGACAACACTTTTGGGTCCAATTTCTCCTCTTACCCTTGGAAAATAAAAATTGGGACTAAAACATCATTTTGTGGAAAAAAAATTTTTTTTTTTCACGCCACATTAAAACTTGTGAAGCACTTGGGGTTCAAAGTGCTCACCACACCTAGATAAGTTCCTTAGGGGTCTAGTTTCCAAATGGGTCACATGTGGGGGTTTCCACTGTTTAGGCACATCAGGGGCCCTCCAAACGCAACATGGCGTCCGTTCGCAATTCCAGCCAATTTTGGTTTGGAAAAGTCAAACGGCGCTCCTTCCCTTTCGAGCCCTGCCGTGCGCCCAAACAGTGGTTCCCCCCACATATGGGGTATCAGCGTACTCAGGACAGTTGGACAACAACTTTTGTGGTCCAATTTCTCCTCTTACCCTTGGGAAAATAAAAAATTGGGACTAAAACATCATGTTGTGGAAAAAATATGATTTTTTTTTTCTTCACGGCCTACATTACAACTTGGTGAAGCACTTGAGGGTTCAAAGTGCTCACCACACACTAGATAAGTTCCTTAGGGGGTCTAGTTTCCAAATGGGTCACATGTGGGGGTTCCACTGTTTAGGCACATCAGGGCCTCCAAACGCGACATGGTCCGTTCGCAATTCCAGCCAATTTTGGTTTGGAAATTCAAACGGCCTCCTTCCCTTCAGCCCTGCCGTGCGCCCAAACAGTGGTTCCCCCACATATGGGGTATCAGCGTACTCAGGACATGTTGGACAACAACTTTTGTGGTCCAATTTCTCCTCTTACCCTTGGGAAAATAAAAATTGGGACTAAAACATCATGTTGTGGAAAAAATATGATTTTTTTCTTCACGCTCTACATTACAAACTTGCGTGAAGCACTTGAGGGTTCAAAGTGCTCACCACACATCTAGATAAGTTCCTTAGGGGTCTAGTTTCCAAATGGGGTCACATGTGGGGGTTTCCACTGTTTAGGCACATCAGGGGCCCTCAAACGCGACATGGCGTCCGTTCGCAATTCCAGCCAATTTGGTTTGGAAAAGTCAAACGGCGCTCCTTCCCTTTCAGCCCTGCCGTGCGCCCAAACAGTGTTCCCCCCCACATATGGGGTATCAGCTACTCAGACATGTTGGACAACAACTTTTGTGGTCCAATTTCTCCTCTTACCCTTGGAAAATAAAAATTTGGGGACTAAAACATCATGTTTGTGGAAAAATATGATTTTTTTTTCTTCACGGCTCTACATTACAAACTTGCGTGAAGCACTTGAGGTTCAAAGTGCTCACCACACATCTAGATAGTTCCTAGGGGGTCTAGTTTCCAAAATGGGGTCACATTGGGGGTTTCCACTGTTTAGGCACATCAGGGCCTCCAAACGCAACATGGCGTCCGTTCGCAATTCCAGCCAATTTTGGTTTGGAAAAGTCAACGGCGCTCCTTCCCTTTCAAGCCCTGCCGTGCGCCCAAACAGTGGTTCCCCCCACATATGGGGTATCAGCGTACTCAGACATGTTGGACAACAACTTTTGTGGTCCAATTTCTCCTCTTACCCTTGGGAAAATAAAAATTTGGGACTAAAACATCATGTTTGTGGAAAAAATATATTTTTTTTCTTCACGGCTCTACATTAAAACTTGCGTGAAGCACTTGAGGGTTCAAAGTGCTCACCACACATCTAGATAAGTTCCTTAGGGGGTCTAGTTTCCAAATGGGGTCACATGTGGGGGTTTCCACTGTTTAGGCACATCAGGGCCCTCCAAACGCAACATGGCGTCCGTTCGCAATTCAGCCAATTTGGTTTGGAAAAGTCAAACGGCGCTCCTTCCCTTTCAAGCCCTGCCGTGCGCCCAAACATGGTTCCCCCCCACATATGGGGTATCAGCGTACTCAGGACATGTTGGACAACAACTTTTGTGGTCCAATTTCTCCTCTTACCCTTGGAAAATAAAAATTTGGGACTAAAACATCATGTTGTGGAAAAAATATGATTTTTTTCTTCACGGCTCTACATTACAAACTTGCGTGAAGCACTTGAGGGTTCAAAGTGCTCACCACACATCTAGATAAGTTCCTTAGGGGTCAGTTTCCAAAATGGGTCACATGTGGGGGTTTCCACTGTTTAGGCACATCAGGCCCTCCAAACGCAACATGGCGTCCGTTCGCAATTCCAGCCAATTTTGGTTTGGAAAGTCAAACGGCCTCCTTCCCTTCGAGCCCTGCCGTGCGCCCAAACAGTGTTCCCCCCACATATGGGGTACAGCGTACTCAGGACATTTGGACAACAACTTTGTGGTCCAATTCTCCTCTTACCCTTGGGAAAATAAAAATTTGGGACTAAAACATCATGTTTGGAAAAAATATGATTTTTTCTTCACGCTCTACATTACAAACTTGCGTGAAGCACTTGAGGTTCAAAGTGCTCACCACACATCTAGATAAGTTCCTTAGGGTCTAGTTTCCAAAATGGGGTCACATGTGGGGGTTTCCACTGTTTAGGCACATCAGGGCCTCCAAACGCGACATGGGTCCGTTCGCAATTCCAGCCAATTTTGGTTTGGAAAATCAACGCCTCCTTCCTTAGCCCTGCCGTGCGCCCAAACTGGTTCACCCACAATGGGTATCGCGTATCAGGACATGTTGCAACAACTTGTGTCAATTTCTCCTCTTACCCTTGGGAAATAAAATTTGGGACTAAAACCATGTTGTGGAAAAAATATGATTTTTTTTCTCCGGCTCTACTTACAACTTGCGGAAGCACTTGAGGGTTCAAAGTGCTCACACCTCTAGATAATTCCTTAGGGGTCTAGTTTCCAAATGGGGTCACTGTGGGGTTCCACTGTTTAGGCACATCAGGGCCCTCCAAACGCGACATGGCGTCCGTTCGCAATTCCAGCCAATTTTGTTGGAAAAGTCAAACGCGCTCCTTCCCTTTCGAGCCCTGCCGTGCGCCCAAACAGTGTTCCCCCCACATAGGGGTACAGCTACTCAGGACATGTTGGACAACAACTTTTGTGGTCCAATTCTCCTCTTACCCTTGAAAATAAAAATTTGGGGACAAAACATCATGTTGTGGAAAAAATATGATTTTTTTTTCACGGCTCTACATTACAAACTTGCGTGAAGCACTTGAGGGTTCAAAGTGCCACCACACATCTAGATAAGTTCCTTAGGGTCTAGTTTCCAAAATGGGGTCACATGTGGGGGTTTCCACGTTTAGGCACATCAGGGGCCCTCCAAACGCGACATGGCGTCCGTTCGCAATTCCAGCCAATTTGGTTTGGAAAATCAAACGGCGCTCCTTCCCTTTCAAGCCCTGCCGTGCGCCCAAACAGGGTTCCCCCACATATGGGTATCAGCGTACTCAGGACATGTTGGACAACAACTTTTGTGGTCCAATTTCTTCTCTTACCCTTGGGAAAATAAAAATTTGGGGACTAAAACATCATGTTTGTGGAAAAAATATAATTTTTTTTCTTCACGGCTCTACATTATAAACTTGCGTGAAGCACTTGAGGGTTTAAAGTGCTCACCACACATCTAGATAAGTTCCTTAGGGGTCTAGTTTCCAAAATGGGGTCACATGTGGGGGTTTTCCACTGTTTAGGCACATCAGGGGCCCTCCAAACGCGACATGGCGTCCGTTCGCAATTCCAGCCAATTTTGGTTTGGAAAAGTCAAACGGCGCTCCTTCCCTTTCAAGCCCTGCCGTGCGCCCAAACAGTGGTTCCCCCCACATATGGGGTATCAGCGTACTCAGGACAAGTTGGACAACAACTTTTGTGGTTCAATTTCTCCTCTTACCCTTGGGAAAATAAAAATTTGGGGACTAAACATCATGCTTGTGGAAAAAATATGATTTTTTTTCTTCACGGCTCTACATTACAAACTTGCGTGAAGCACTTGAGGGTTCAAACTACTTACCACACATCTAGATAAGTTCCTTAGGGGGTCTAGTTTCCAAAATGGGGTCACATGTGGGGGGTTTCCACTGTTTAGGCACATCGGGGCCTCTCCAAACGCGACATGGCGTCCGTTCTCAATTCCAGCCAATTTTGGTTTGGAAAAGTCAAACTGCGCTCCTTCCATTCCGAGCTCTGCCGTGTGCCCAAACAGTGGTTTTCCCTCACATATGGGGTATCGGCGTACTCAGGAGAAATTGCACAACAACTTTATCAGTCCTTTTTCTCCTTTTTCCCTTGTGAAAATAAAAAAAATGTTTGTAAAAGATCATTTTTGTGACTAAAAAGTAAAATGTTAATTTTTTCCTTCCACGTTGCTTCAGCTCCTGTGAAGCACCTGAAGGGTTAATAAACTTCTTAAATGTGGTTTTGAGTACCTTGAGGGGTGTAGTTTTTAGAATGGTGTCACTTTTGGGTATTTTCTGCTATATAGACCCCTCAAAGTGACTTCAAATATGAGGTGGTCCCAAAAAAAATGGCTTTGTAAATTTTGTTGTAAAAATGAGAAATCGCTGGTCAACTTTTAACCCTTATAATTTCCTAACAAAAAAAAATTTTGCTTCCAAAATTGTGCTGATGTAAAGTAGACATGTGGGAAATGTTATTTCTTAACTATTTTGTGTGATATATTTCTCTGTTTTAAGGGAATAAAAATTCAAAGTTTGAAAATTGCAAAATTTTCAAAATTTTTGCCATATTTGGTTTTTTTTCATAAATAAACGCAAGTTATATCGAAGAAATTTTACCACTATCATGAAGTACAATATGTCACGAGAAAACAATCTCAGAATCGCGAAGATCCGTTGAAGCGTTCCAGAGTTATAACCTCATAAAGAGACAGTGGTCAGAATTGTAAAAATTGGCCCGGTCATTAACGTGCAAACCACCCTTGGGGGTGAAGGGGTTAATGAGAAAAAAAATGAACTTTTTTTTAATTTACCAAATGTCTGCAATGAAACAGAGAGTGAAAAATGTAAAGGGGTCTGAATACTTTCCGAACCCACTGTATATCGGTCCTACACAACGTCCCTTATGATTATTTCTATTCAGCTTTGTCTTGAGACCAACTGTTACACTGTGCAGTTACTTAACCTCACTGGTATAGGTACCAATTTTTGGCTAGTTTGGTATGTGTATTTCTTTATGATTCATTTAATAAAGTTTATTTTTACTCTAAAGATAATGTGGTTACCTACACCTTTGTTTCTATATGATCTATGCTAATCTGCTGTAACTAATTTCTATTGTCCTTGTTATTTTAGATCATGTCAATGACTGTAATACATTATTAACTTACTTATTCTTTGATACTCTACACAAGTTGCCGGCTTCTTGTTTTTATTTTATACAGGAGAGTATGGCATTTAGGAAGGGGTTGTGCGAGTAGTGGATAATCCCTTTAAATCCTTTTTTTTTTTCTTGTATGAGTTGCAGATATGATCAACAAATTTTGCATCCTTAGGAGAGAATCTCAATAGGGTCCAGGCAGCTGAGACCTTCAATGGACTTTGGCTTGTGGTCTAGACTTCCGTACAGAAAAGGCCAGGGTCACAGAGAGATCTCACCTTTAAAGGAATGTATTTTCAGAAAATTATAATTTACATCAGGGTTTTTCTTGTGAAATTTACTATTTTAACCCCTTACTGCCATCGGACGTACTATCCCGTCCATGGTACCTGGGCCCGTATGACCGGGGACGGGATAGTACGTCCAGCCCTTTAATGCGACATTGCGACTTAAGTCGCAATGATCGCATTAAAATTCCGACGCCATCTTACCTCAGGAGAGATGGCGCCGGCATCCCGGGGTCTGTCACCGCCCACCCTCACTCCCGATCGCTGTGATTGGCTGTTCAATTCTGAACAGCCAATCGCAGCCTTTTTCCTGTTTCAGCCAATCCGATGGGCTGAAACAGTGAGATCCCAGGCTAGAATCGAGTACCGATGTACTCGATCCTAGGCCTGGGCATAGAAAGGAGCAGACCCCCCCTGGACTGGCGCGATCGCCGATCACATCGATAGCGCCAATCGCAGGGCACAGCCGCGGTGTATCCGCGCTGTGCCCTGCCTGTACCTGCCTGGATCGGTGCAGTAATAGCACCGATCCTAGGCCGGAGCCTAGGACAGGCCCAGTAGGGCCTGCAGCTGCTGATTGGCGCGATCGATGTCATCGACGATCGCGCCAATCACAGGGCACAGCAGCGGTGTGACCGCTCTGTGCCCTGCTTCCTGACCTGCCGGTGACCTGCCTAGGAATCGGAGCAGTGAGCCCCGATTACTAGGCCGGTGCCTAGCAACCGGCAAAACAAGGGTCTCCTCTGATTGGTGGGATCGATGTGATCATCGATCCCACCAATGACAGGTCACAGCAGCGATGTGACCGCTCTGTGACCTGTCTGCAAACTGGATCTGACCTGTCTGACCGCACTGCAGGGGTCCTCACACTTGCTGAGGATTCCTGCAGTGCGGTCACACGCCAGATCTCCTCCTGTGCTGGGCCTTGTGGTGCCACAGTAGCCTGTGACACCACAACTCCTGCTGAAGAAAGAAGAGAGAAGAAAGAAGAGAGAAGAAAGAAGAGAAAAAGAAGAGAAGAAAAAAAGAGAGAAGAAGAAGAGACTACAAACGTGAGTTTTTGAGCCCCGATCCCTGCCCGATCCACCCCAATCCCCCCATTCCCCCCTTCCCTTTCCCCCTCTTTTTACCCCCCCTTTGCACACATTTAGCAGCCGCCGAGCGTTGATTGGTGACGCAGTTCACCGATCAACACTCGTGCTCGTTTTTCTTTTGCACCCCCCTCCGTTTGCACTTCCAGCAGCCGCGGAACTTTGATAAGTGACACCAGTCACTTATCAGAGCTCGTTCCTGCAGTTTTTTTTTTTTTTTCACTCCCTTTCCGCCACTCCTGTGCGCACTTCCAGCAGCCGCGGAACTTTGATAAGTGACACCAGTCACTTATCAGAGCTCGTTCCTGCAGGTTTTTTTTTTTTTCACCCCACTTTCCGCCACTCCCGTGCGCACATCTAGCAGCCGCGGAACTTTGATAAGTGACACCAGTCACTTATCAGAGCTCGTTCCTGCAGTTTTTTTTTTTTTCACCCCACTTTCCGCCACTCCCGTGCACACATCTAGCAGCCGCGGAACTTTGATAAGTGACACCGGTCACTTATCAGAGCTCGTTCCTGCCGTTTTTTTTTTTTTCACTCCCCTTTCCGCCACTCCTGTGCGCACATCTAGCAGCCGCGGAACTTTGATAAGTGACACCGGTCACTTATCAGAGCTCGCTCCTGCCGTCTTTTTTTTTTTCACTCCCCTTTCCGACACTCCTGTGCGCACATCCAGCAGCCGCGGAACTTTGATAAGTGACACCAGTCACTTATCAGAGCTCGTTCCTGCATTTTTTTTTTCACTCCCCTTTCCGCCACTCCTGTGCGCACATCCAGCAGCCGCGGAACTTTGATAAGTGACACCAGTCACTTATCAGAGCTCGTTCCTGCAGGTTTTTTTTTTTTTTCACCCCACTTTCCGCCACTCCCGTGCGCACATCTAGCAGCCGCGGAACTTTGATAAGTGACACCAGTCACTTATCAGAGCTCGTTCCTGCAGTTTTTTTTTTTTTTCACCCCACTTTCCGCCACTCCCGTGCACACATCTAGCAGCCGCGGAACTTTGATAAGTGACACCGGTCACTTATCAGAGCTCGTTCCTGCCGTTTTTTTTTTTTTTTCACTCCCCTTTCCGCCACTCCTGTGCGCACATCTAGCAGCCGCGGAACTTTGATAAGTGACACCGGTCACTTATCAGAGCTCGCTCCTGCCGTCTTTTTTTTTTCACTCCCCTTTCCGCCACTCCTGTGCGCACATCCAGCAGCCGCGGAACTTTGATAAGTGACACCAGTCACTTATCAGAGCTCGTTCCTGCATTTTTTTTTTCACTCCCCTTTCCGCCACTCCTGTGCGCACATCCAGCAGCCGCGGAACTTTGATAAGTGACACCAGTCACTTATCAGAGTTCGTTCCTGCAGTTTTTTTTTTTTTCACTCCACTTTCCGCCACTCCCGTGCGCACATCTAGCAGCCGCGGAACTTTGATAAGTGACACCGGTCACTTATCAGAGCTCGTTCCTGCCGTTTTTTTTTTTTTTTCACTTCCCTTTCCGCCACTCCTGTGCGCACATCTGGCAGCCGCGGAACTTTGATAAGTGACACCGGTCACTTATCAGAGCTCGTTCCTGCCGTTTTTTTTTTTTCACTTCCCTTTCCGCCACTCCTGTGCGCACATCCGGCAGCCGCGGAACTTTGATAAGTGACACCGGTCACTTATCAGAGCTCGTGCCTGCTGGTTTAGACTTTTTTTCACAGGCATTTTTTTCCCTATTCTCTTTCTTTTCTTTTAGCTTTTTCCTTTCAGCATAGTTTGCACCAACCACTATCCCCCCCCCCACACACACACACAGTTATAAATAAAGTTCACACAAAGCACCACATTCACAAAAAAAATGTCCCGCTCGTCACGTTCTTCCCAACAGCGCTATTCAGTGGAAGAGGCATACGCTTTCCTTGCCTCCGACACTGATAGCGAGGGAGAGGATCCCACATTTCTTTACTTTTCAGATTCTTCATCCTCTTCTTCTTCTTCCTCCTCTTCCTCATCTTCCTCCTCGGGTCCTGCGGAACCGCCACGCAGACGCCCCAGGACAGAAGATGAGGCAGCGCCCACCCCTGAAAATGAACCAGCGCACCCCTCTTCGGACCCCATATGGACCCCGCCCCCCGAAAATTACGAGCCACTGATTCCTGATTTTGTGGCAGAATCAGGAATCAAGTTTGACACCACGGGCCTCAGAGAAATAGACTTTTTCAAAGTCTTTTTCTCTGAGGATTTTATTAACCTCGTGGTGGAGCAAACTAATTTGTACGCTCGGCAATTTTTGGCGCAAAACCCAGTGTCATCATTTTCCAACTGGTCTCCTGTAGACGCAGGTGAAATGATGCAGTTTTGGGGCCTGGTCCTCCATATGGGGATCCTGAAGAAGCCAGAACTTCGGCAATATTGGAGTGTTGATATTTTATACAACACTCCACTGTTCCGAATGGTCATGACTCGGACGCGTTTTGAGGCCATCCACAAATTCCTGCATTATAATGATAATGCACAGTGTCCCCCACAAAATGACCCCAACTTTGACCGTCTGTTCAAAGTTCGGCCGGTCATCGAACACTTCAGCAAAAAGTTTGCTGAAGTGTACGTGCCCCAAAGGGACATCTGCGTGGATGAGTCCTTGGTTCATTTTAAGGGACGGCTCAGATTCCGCCAGTACCTGCCCAGCAAGAGGGCAAGGCACGGAATTAAACTCTACAAGCTGTGCGAGAGTACCTCAGGGTACATGCACAGCTTTAGAGTTTACGAAGGAAAGGACACCAGGATTGAACCCCCTGAGTGTCCCCCCGTCCTGGGAGTGAGTGGGAAAATTGTGTGGGATTTGGTGCACCCACTGCTGGATAAAGGTTATCACCTTTACACCGATAACTTTTATTCCAGCGTCCCACTCTACAAATCCCTCTCTGCGTGAGGTACCGCAGCTTGCGGTACCGTCCGCAAAAATCAGAGAGGCCTCCCGAAGACGCTACTTGGGCAGATGCTCAGAAAGGGTGAGAGCAGAGCCCAATG
This sequence comes from Oophaga sylvatica, assembly GCA_033576555.1. NCBI lineage: Eukaryota > Metazoa > Chordata > Amphibia > Anura > Dendrobatidae > Oophaga > Oophaga sylvatica. The sequence goes on along the minus strand of JARQOD010000008.1, from coordinate 164,403,866 downwards.
TAGCGACCACCTGTTGGTGGTCAAGTACAAGGACAAGAGGGATGTCCTTCTCTTGACCACCATACATGGTGATGGCAGCGCCCTCAGCACTGTACGGGGTACCTCTACACAGGTCCGCAAACCGGACTGTGTACTGGGGTACAATAAATACATGGGGGGTGTTGATCTCTCTGATCAACTCCTCCAACCGTACAGTGCTTTGAGAAAGGCCAAGGTGTGGTACAAGAAGCTGTCCGTGCACATCGTCCAAATGGCAATGCTCAACGCTTTCCTGCTGTCACGATGTGCACGCAACAGCGATACGACGTACCTTCAGTTCCAGGAGGTAGTGGTTAAGGCCCTGATGTTTGGCGCTCAGGAAACAGCGGGCCCAGTACTTCTGGAATTGAAGGTGCTCGTATCATACCAGGTCAGCATTTCCCGGGGGTGGTACCGCCAACTGGAAGCAAAGGTAAGCCGCAAAAAAGGTGCCGAGTGTGTTACAAAAGGGGAATACGCAAGGACACCACTTACCAATGCGACACCTGCCCCGAAAAAACCTGGCCTGTGTATGAAGGATTGTTTCAAATTGTACCACACTTCAATGCACTACTAATTTACTTTACAGGAAAGATTAGTTCCAGAAGGGGGGCACATTTAGAAAAGTTCCTTGGGAGTCTACTTTCCAAAATATGTCACTTGTGGGTTTTTTTTACTGTTTAGGCACATCAGGAGCTCTGCAAACGGAACATGACGCCCGCAGACCATTCCATCAGTCTGCATTCCAAAACGTCACGACTTCCCTTCTGAGCCCCGACTTGTGCCCAAACAGTTTTTTCCCACATATGGGGCACCAGTGTACTCAGGACAAATTGGACAACAATTTTTGGTGTCCAATTTCTCCTCTTACCCTTGGGAAAATAAAAAATTGGGGACTAAAACATCATTTTTGTGAGGATAAAAGTAGGATTTTTTATTTTTACACCTGGGCATTATAAACTTTAGTGAAACACTTGGGGGTTCAAAATGCTCACCACACACCTAGGTAAGTTCCTTAGGGGGTCTAGTTTCCAAAATGGGGTCACTTGTGGGGGTTTCCACTGTTTAGGCACATGAGGGGCTCTGCTAACGGAACATGACGCCCGCAGACCATTCCATCAAAGTCTGCATTCCAAAACGTCACTGCTTCCCTTCTGCGCCCTGCCATGCGCCCAAACAGTGGTTCCCCCAACATATGGGGTATCAGCGTACTCAGGACAAATTGGACAACAACTTTTGTGGTCCAATTTCTCCTGTTACCCTTGGGAAAATAAAAAATTGGGGACTAAAACATCATATTTGTGGAATTTTTTTTTTTTTTTTTTTATTCACGCCAGGGCATTATAAACTTTAGTGTAAAACTTGGGGGTTCAAAATGCTCACCACACACCTAGATAAGTTCATTAGGGGGTCTAGTTTCCAAAATGGGGTCACTTGTGGGGGTTTCCACTGTTTAGGCACATGAGGGGCTCTGCTAACGGAACATGACGCCCGCAGACCATTCCATCAAGGTCTGCATTCCAAAACGTCACTGCTTCCCTTCTGCGCCCTGCCATGCGCCCAAACAGTGGTTCCCCCAACATATGGGGTATCAGCGTACTCAGGACAAATTGGACAACAACTTATGTGGTCCAAGTTCTCCTGTTACCCTTGGGAAAATAAAAAATTGGGGACTAAAACATCATATTTGTGGAAATTTTTTTTTTTTTTTTATTCACGCCAGGGCATTATAAACTTAGTGTAAAACTTGGGGGTTCCAAATGCTCACCACACACCTAGATAAGTTCATTAGGGGGTCTATTTCCAAAATGGGGTCACATGTGGGGGTTTCCACTGTTTAGGCACATCAGGGGCCTCCAAACGCGACATGGCGTCCGTTCGCAATTCCAGCCAAATTTGGTTGAAGTCAAACGGCAGCTCCTTCCCTTTCAAGCCCTGCCTGCGTCCAAACAGTGGTTCCCCCCCACATATGGGGTATCAGCGTACTCAGGACATGTTGGACAACAACTTTTGTGGTCCAATTTCTCCTGTTACCCTGGGAAAATAAAAAATTGGGGACTAAAACATCATTTTGTGGAAAATATATTTTTTTTTCTTCACGCTCTACATTTAAACTTGCGTGAAGCACTTGGGGGTTCAAAGTGCTCACCACACACTAGATAAGTTCCTTTAGGGGGTCTATTTCCAAAATTGGGTCACATGTGGGGGGTTTCCACTGTTTAGGCACATCAGGGGCCCTCCAAACGCGACATGGCGTCCGTTCGCAATTCCAGCCAATTTTGGTTTGGAAAAGTCAAACGGCGCTCCTTCCCTTTCAAGCCCTGCCGTGCGCCCAAACAGTGGTTCCCCCCCACATATGGGGTATCAGCGTACTCAGGACATGTTGGACAACAACTTTTGGTGTCCAATTTCTCCTCTTACCCTTGGGAAAATAAAAAATTGGGGACTAAAACATCATGCTTGTGGAAAAAATATGATTTTTTTTCTTCACGGCTCTACATTACAAACTTGCGTGAAGCACTTGAGGGTTCAAAGTGCTCACCACACATCTAGATAAGTTCCTTAGGGGGTCTAGTTTCCAAAATGGGGTCACATGTGGGGGGTTTCCACTGTTTAGGCACATCAGGGGCCCTCCAAACGCGACATGGCGTCCGTTCGCAATTCCAGCCAATTTTGGTTTGGAAAAGTCAAACGGCGCTCCTTCCCTTTCAAGCCCTGCCGTGCGCCCAAACAGTGGTTCCCCCCACATATGGGGTATCAGCGTACTCAGGACATGTTGGACAACAACTTTTGTGGTCCAATTTCTCCTCTTACCCTTGAGAAAATAAAAATTTGGGGACTAAAACATCATGTTTGTGGAAAAAATATGATTTTTTTTCTTCACGGCTCTACATTACAAACTTGCGTGAAGCACTTAAGGGTTCAAAGTGCTCACCACACATCTAGATAAGTTCCTTAGGGGGTCTAGTTTCCAAAATGGGGTCACATGTGGGGGGTTTCCACTGTTTAGGCACATCAGGGGCCCTCCAAACGCGACATGGCGTCCGTTCGCAATTCCAGCCAATTTTGGTTTGGAAAAGTCAAACGGCGCTCCTTCCCTTTCAAGCCCTGTTGTGTGCCCAAACAGTGGTTCCCCCACATATGGGGTATCAGCGTACTCAGGACATGTTGGACAACAACTTTTGTGGTCCAATTTCTCCTCTTACCCTTGAGAAAATAAAAATTTGGGGACTAAAACATCATGTTTGTGGAAAAAATATGATTTTTTTCTTCACGGCTCTACATTACAAACTTGCGTGAAGCACTTGAGGGTTCAAAGTGCTCACCACACATCTAGATAAGTTCCTTATGGGGTCTAGTTTCCAAAATGGGGCCACATGTGGGGGGTTTCCACTGTTTAGGCACATCAGGGGCCCTCCAAACGCGACATGGCGTCCGTTCGCAATTCCAGCCAATTTTGGTTTGGAAAAGTCAAACGGTGCTCCTTCCCTTTCGAGCCCTGCCGTGCGCCCAAACAGTGGTTCCCCCCCACATATGGGTATCAGCGTACTCAGGACATGTTGGACAACAACTTTTGTGGTCCAATTTCTCCTCTTACCCTTGGGAAATAAAAATTTGGGGACTAAAACATCATGTTTGTGGAAAAAATATGATTTTTTTTCTTCACGGCTCTACATTACAAACTTGCGTGAAGCACTTGAGGGTTCAAAGTGCTCACCACACATCTAGATAAGTTCCTTAGGGGGTCTAGTTTCCAAAATGGGGTCACATGTGGGGGGTTTCCACTGTTTAGGCACATCAGGGGCCCTCCAAACGCGACATGGCGTCCGTTCGCAATTCCAGCCAATTTTGGTTTGGAAAAGTCAAACGGCGCTCCTTCCCTTTCGAGCCCTGCCGTGCGCCCAAACAGTGGTTCCCCCCCACATATGGGGTATCAGCGTACTCAGGACATGTTGGACAACAACTTTTGTGGTCCAATTTCTCCTCTTACCCTTGGGAAAATAAAAATTTGGGGACTAAAACATCATGTTTGTGGAAAAAATATTGATTTTTTTTCTTCACGGCTCTACATTACAAACTTGCGTGAAGCACTTGAGGGTTCAAAGTGCTCACCACACACCTAGATAAGTTCCTTAGGGGGTCTAGTTTCCAAAATGCGGTCACATGTGGGGGGTTTCCACTGTTTAGGCACATCAGGGGCCCTCCAAACGCGACATGGCGTCCGTTCGCAATTCCAGCCAATTTTGGTTTGGAAAAGTCAAACGGCGCTCCTTCCCTTTCAAGCCCTGCCGTGCGCCCAAACAGTGGTTCCCCCCACATATGGGGTATCAGCGTACTCAGGACATGTTGGACAACAACTTTTGTGGTCCAATTTCTCCTCTTACCCTTGGGAAAATAAAAATTTGGGGACTAAAACATCATGTTTGTGGAAAAAATATGATTTTTTTTTCTTCACGGCTCTACATTACAAACTTGCGTGAAGCACTTGAGGGTTCAAAGTGCTCACCACACATCTAGATAAGTTCCTTAGGGGGTCTAGTTTCCAAAATGGGGTCACATGTGGGGGGTTTCCACTGTTTAGGCACATCAGGGGCCCTCCAAACGCGACATGGCGTCCGTTCGCAATTCCAGCCAATTTTGGTTTGGAAAAGTCAAACGGCGCTCCTTCCCTTTCGAGCCCTGCCGTGCACCCAAACAGTGGTTCCCCCCACATATGGGGTATGAGCGTACTCAGGATAAGTTGGACAACAACTTTTGTGGTTCAATTTCTCCTCTTACCCTTGGGAAAATAAAAATTTGGGACTAAAACATCATGCTTGTGGAAAAAATATGATTTTTTTTCTTCACGGCTCTACATTACAAACTTGCGTGAAGCACTTGAGGGTTCAAACTACTCACCACACATCTAGATAAGTTCCTTAGGGGGTCTAGTTTCCAAAATGCGGTCACATGTGGGGGGTTTCCACTGTTTAGGCACATCGGGGCCTCTCCAAACGCGACATGGCGTCCGTTCTCAATTCCAGCCAATTTTGGTTGGAAAAGTCAAACTGCGCTCCTTCCATTCCGAGCTCTGCCGTGTGCCCAAACAGTGGTTTTCCCTCACATATGGGGTATCGGCGTACTCAGGAGAAATTGCACAACAACTTTATCAGTCCTTTTTCTCCTTTTTCCCTTGTGAAAATAAAAAAATGTTTGTAAAAGATCATTTTTGTGACTACAAAGTAAAATGTTAATTTTTTCCTTCCATGTTGCTTCAGCTCCTGTGAAGCACCTGAAGGGTTAATTAAACTTCTTAAATGTGGTTTTGAGTACCTTGAGGGGTGTAGTTTTTAGAATGGTGTCACTTTTGGGTATTTTCTGCTATATAGACCCCTCAAAGTGACTTCAAATATGAGGTGGTCCCGAAAAAAAATGGCTTTGTAAATTTTGTTGTAAAAATGAGAAATCGCTGGTCAACTTTTAACCCTTATAATTTCCTAACAAAAAAAAATTTTGCTTCCAAAATTGTGCTGATGTAAAGTAGACATGTGGGAAATGTTATTTCTTAACTATTTTGTGTGACATATTTCTCTGTTTTAAATGGGAATAAAAATTCAAAGTTTGAAAATTGCAAAATTTTCAAAATTTTTGCCATATTTGCGTTTTTTTCATAAATAAATGCAAGTTATATGGAAGAAATTTTACCACTATCATGAAGTACAATATGTCACGAGAAAACAATCTCAGAATCGCGAAGATCCGTTGAAGCGTTCCAGAGTTATAACCTCATAAAGAGACAGTGGTCAGAATTGTAAAAATTGGCCCGGTCATTAACGTGCAAACCACCCTTGGGGTGAAGGGGTTAAATTCGATTTTTTTTTTTCATTTCACTATCTATAGTAAATTAAAAAAAAAAGCAATTTTCACACCATTGATGACTTTTATTATGCTCTAAAATCTCTCTATACCCTAAGGATTAAAAAACAGAGGAAGTGGGATGGGGTAAAAAAAAAAGAGTTGTCTTGTTGTCATAGCTCCACATTTGGCGCCGATTAGGTTATTGACATTAACTGTGTGCATAAGGGGTGTCCTAAATCATGACAGCAGACGTCAGGGAAAAGAATTTTCCATGTGTCGGGGAGATGAACTGCTGACAAAGGTATTTTACATGAAGATAGCCAACCACTATCCTTGACCATCTTTATTGGTCCTATACACATAGGAGAGTGGAGAGGTAGTTAGCATGCCTGGCTGTTCCTAGTTTCCAAATAAAGTGACCCAGGACCTCCGTACTAGTGATTGGTGGAACCGCTGCCATTATGAAACTTAGTGCCTATCCTATGGAAAGGTGGTAATTTACAATTGTGGGATAACCCATTTAAAGAGGACAAAAAAAGAGGACTTAAAAACCTAAAATCCCCGAGCTTGCCCGATTCTGCCGCTCTTTTCTGTTTTTCCCCTTCGTCGCTACATTGCACAGATATTCACGTTTTTTTCGCGAAGTATGTGAAATCTCTGCTTTCCAGTCCAACAAGATGTTCTTCTGTCTTCTCAAAGAATGCGTGTTATCACCCTTTTGCTCCCAGCTACTGCTAATCACAGCTCGGCCAAGCTGGAGGGAGGGGTAAAAGCGCACACTCCCAGAGAAAATACACTGAAGGAAGGCACAATTGGTCTGCAAGCAGAAATTTCACATGCTGCGCTCCAGAAGAAACAAATGTGAATATCTCTACAATGGAGCGACGTAGCGTAAAGAGGAAAAGAGCATCAAAATCAGGGGAGCTCAGAGTTTTTTTATGACAAGGTATTTAACTCCATTTTTTTAAAGAACAGATGTGGACAAACAAGTTAGCTAAATGACAACAAGTAGACATGGGATAGAAACCAAACGTATTATTTTGATGTAGAACAAAACAGAGTTCATTGACACAATTTGAATTCATAATAGATCATACATAATTACAAATATAAGTTACATTTCCTTATTAGATAAAGACTGCACATTTATATAATCACTTATGTATCCATTATTTACAGACCTTTAAAAAAAAACAGTAGGGAATAGCTGGAGTACAAGTTCAAGGTTTCCAGGAGTCAGGTCACAGACTGACTGAGGCTTGGTTCAGGAGCACTGATTGTTCAGCTGAGGCTGCTTAAGAAGCAAGAGGGAAGAATCAGGGCGGGAACATGAAAACTGGAACTCCATACTAACTGAGGGCAAGAGCTGCAGAAATACAGAAAGCAAAATGGCCGACGGAAAAACTGAGTTTCAAGGAACATGTCAGAGACAAAGAACCTTACATTACTCCCCCCTTAGGGACAACCTCCGGATGACCTCAGACCAGGCTTGTCAGGGTACCTCTGATGAAACTGGCGGAGCAGGCGAGGAGCATTTACATTGTTGACTGGTTCCCATGAGTTGTCCTCCACTGGGTAGCCCTGCCATTTAATCAAATATTGCAACTGATTTCTGTACAACCTGGAATCTAGAATCCTTTCCACCATAAATTCTTCCTGACTATCGACCAGCACTGGGTCAGGGCAAGGAGAAGAACGTCCAGGAAACGTATTGGGTGTTGCAGCCTTTAGTAGGGATACATGAAAGACAGGGTGGATTCTCATAGTTCTGGGCAGTTGAAGACGACAAGCAACAGCACTTATAATCTTACTGATCTTATAAGGTCCAATGTACTTATGTCCCAATTTAGACGATGGAATCTTTAATTTAAGATTTCTGGTTGACAGCCAGACCAAATCTCCTACCTTGAAAGCTGGTGCAGGTTTACGAAATTTATCTGCTGCTTTCTTGTACCTTTCCTGAGCCAACTCTAGATTTTCCTTTAGAAGATCCATATTCTTTTGTAAAGAAGTGATTCTTTCAGCCACTGCAAGGGCGTATCTATGGGAAATCGAGGAAGAATGTTAGGATGATAACCTAGATTGGAGTAAAAAGGAGACTGGTTTAGGAAAAGATTCCAGCGAGCCTGGCGAGGAGTCAGGCACTTAGCCGACCTGATAAATTCAAGGTTACGATGGTCTGTCAGGACGACTATTTGCTGTGCAGTTCCTGAAGAAGGTGTCTCCATTCCTTGAAGGCGGCAATAATGGCCAACAATTCTCTATTGCCCACATCATAGTTCCTCTCAGCCGAAGACAACTGCTGGGAAAAGAAGGCACAGGGATGCAAGACATTCTTCTCACCTGTTCTCTGAGAGAGTATAGCTCCAACGGCACAGTCTGAAGCATCCACCTCTATTATGAAGGCAAGCTCGGGGTTGGGATGTACTAAGATAGGTGCGGTGGTAAATTTATCCTTTAAACAGGAAAATGCTTCCTGAGCTTGCGGGGTCCAGGAGAACCTAGACTGTTTCCGGGTAAGTTGGGTGATAGGTGACACTACCTCAGAAAAATTTTTAATGAAACGTCTATAGAAGTTGGCAAACCCGATGAAGCGCTGCACCTCCTTCACATTTCTAGGAATTGGCCAATCCTTGATGGCTTGGGTCTTGCTTCCATCCATACTAATCCCTTGCGTAGATAGTACATACCCCAGAAATTGAATTTCGGTCCTATGGAATTCACACTTTTCAAGTTTGATGTAGAGATGGTTTTGTCTTAGGCGTTCTAAGACCATTCTCACATGTCCATGATGTTCCTCTGTGGAGTTAGAAAAAATTAGAATATCATCCAGATAAATCACCACAAATGTATCTAGGAGATCCCTGAAGATATCATTCACGAAGTGTTGGAAAGTGGCTGGGGCGGTACTCAGACCAAAAGGCATAACTAGATATTCAAAGTGTCCATAGCGTGACCTGAAAGCAGTCTTCCATTCATCCCCAGGTCTAGTACGGACCAAGTTATAGGCCTCACGGATATCCAGTTTAGAGAAAATTTTGGCATGCCGCACTCTCTCCAACAACTCAGGGATTAAAGGCAATGGATAACGGTTTCTAATAGTAACCTTATTGAGTTCCCTATAGTCTATGCAGGGTCTCAGAGATCCATCTTTCTTCTTCACAAAGAAGATGGGTGCACCTGCGGGAGATGAAGAGGGGCGTATGAAGCCCTTGGCTAAATTTTCGTCTATATAATCCTTCAAAGCTTTTAGCTCGGGCCCCACTAGGGGTAGATCTTACCAAAAGGTATCTCGGCTCCAGGCAATAATTCAATTGGACAATCATATGGACGGTGAGGAGGAAACTGATCAGCGTTCTTCTTGTCACATAAATCCACATAGTCCTGGTGTACAGCTGGTAGTTCAGGGACTGACATGGTTCCTTTAGGAACAGAGCAAGCTGAAACTCCTTGACTCATCTGTTTCTCCGGAAAGTGTAATTCCTTGGTCTCCCAGTTAATCGTAGGATTCTGCGCCTGCAGCCATGGTAGCCCTAGAATAATGGGAAAGTGGGGAGAAGAGATAAGCATAAAAGACATCTTCTCCTGATGATCTTTACCCATAAGGACCCTCAAAGGCTCTGTTTCTTGATCCACTGGTCCAGAAGTCAGTAGAGAGCCATCCACAGTCTCCATCTGTACTGGAGTAGCCTTCTTCACTGAACGTATCCCCTGGTTCAGAGCAAAGGAGATATCCATAAAATTTCCACTTGCTCCTGAGTCGATCATAGCAGAGCTAGACACCCAGACTGAGTCAACCCAGAGTTTGATGGAAAGGAAGCAATGAGAATTGTTTCTTTTACAACTCAGCTGGGACATCGCTGAGGAAACTTGAAAAATTGCAGCGTTTATACCGTCATCGTCCCCAGAACTAACAGAGTTTAAGTCCGAGAAATCAAGATCTCTTGCAGCAGATCTCTCTGGAGCCTGAGGCTCGGACAAGACAGAGCTCCTCTCGCAACACTCACAGTGAATGACTGCTGCAGTAGTCTTACGAGAACGGCTGGGGCAGTTTATAATGAAGTGCCCTGACTTACCACAGTAGAAACATAGATTTTCCTTTATACGATGTTCTTTGCGTGCATCACTAACCCGTCTTTGTAAAGAGTCCACCTGCATGGGTTCAGGTTCTGGTTCCCTTGTGATCCTACTCAAAGGTTCCTTAGCTGAGGAGGGAGGTAGTAAAAGGTTAGTGCGATTATTTTCGAACCATCTCTCTTGTCTGCGTTCAGTCAGACGAGCATCAATACGAATACAATAGTTAATAAAGTCACCTAACGCAGTGGGAGGGTCGGCACGAGCAAGTTCATCCTTAATCAGTGGAGACAACCCTTTCCGAAAAATAGATTTCTTAGCGGAAGTGTCCCAAGTGGTATCAAGAGCCCATCTCCTGAAATCCAGGGCATATTCGGCTACTGAACGCTTACCTTGGCGCAAAGTTAACATGGCTGCTTCAGCTGTTGCACCTCGATTGGGGTCATCAAACACCTGCCCCATGGCTGAAATAAAAGCATCAAGGTGATTCAAACAATCATCCTCAGTCTCAATCAGAGGGTTTGCCCACATCAAAGCCTTATTGGTAAGCAACATGATTATAGTAAGCACTTTGGATTGTTCAGTGGGAAATTGTGAAGCATGTGCAGAGAAAAATAAATTGCATTGATTAATAAATCCCCTGAATTTCTCACGTTCACCGCCAAAACGAAAAGGAGGTAATTTGGGGATCCCAGAACTCGGGGTTATGGCAGGAGCCTGGGCTCGTTCCTCTAGAGCCTCAATCCTGGCTCGCAATTCCTGGGTAGTCTGTCCAAACACTTGCAAATTATGATTAGTGAGGTCCTGTAGGCTTGCAAAACGGGTTTTTAAAGTCTGTACATCTGAAAGGATTGTATCAGTCACTCCGCAAAGTTCCTTTATGCGGGCCTCCATCTTCCAGATCTTTTAAGGCAGAAGTGCTGGAAGGAGAAGAGGAAAGGAAAAAAACCAAAAAAAAAACCAATAGTGTTTACCTGTGGTAACACTGCAGAGTAAAATTTTAAGGGAATGCGCTCACCTGGAATGGTTGTGAGAAGTCACAACCACTGTCATCACATAAGGTATTTAAACGGACATCTGATATCCACAGTCACAGCAGACACGGCTTTCCCAGACCCAGCAGACACTAAACATTGGCTCCTGAATCTTGTCAAGTATAGTGTACAGTTCCTATAGCGTCTTGTGCTTGGGTGCGAGGAAAACACAGGAGACATAGGTTGAAATGAAATGACTTGTATTACTTCATACAAGCATGCTGAAAAGTTCACACAGTTTGCAGGAACAGAGTCAGGAGACACAGCAGGCCAGAGTAATTTCAAGCACTACAATAAATCTCCAAAGCAGGTTCAGGATCTCTTCTCTGTACCATCATTCCTCTGCAAACATGGATTCACCAAACAGCAGTTTCCAGAGTCCAAAAGTGTTCCAAGGTTCCTCAGTAGGGAATAGCTGGAGTACAAGTTCAAGGTTTCCAGGAGTCAGGTCACAGACTGACTGAGGCTTGATTCAGGAGCACTGATTGTTCAGCTGAGGCTGCTTAAGAAGCAAGAGGGAAGAATCAGGGTGGGAACATGAAAACTGGAACTCCATATTAACTGAGGGCAAGAGCTGCAGAAAGACAGAAAGCAAAATGGCCGACGGAAAACTGAGTTTCAAGGAACATGTCAGAGACAAAGAACCTTACAGCTAGTTTCCTGCTCTCCTTCAGATAAGTGTTTCCTGTTTTTTTTTTCTCTGTTTGATTTTCTCTGCTGGTTTGCTGCCTGCAGTGGACTGCAGCCTGTCCCCTTTTGGGGGTCTGGCGCTGCACTTTTGCTTTGCTCTTTTGTTACTTTTAATTTGCTGAATAGCGTTTTGTTACACCAGAGATCTGATTTAGGTGGAAGAGGTCGTGTGATCTCAGTTTTTTTGGCAATCAGAAGTGTTGGTATTTTTGTTAGGGTTTTTGTTGGATTGCAGTCAGAATTCTTTCCTGTACTTTTCTGTCTAGACAGATTGGGCCCCAGCATTTGCTCATTCTATTTTCTGTCTGTGTCCGTGCTTTCTTCTTGTCTAACCGCCATTACATGTTTGGGGGCTTCCTATTTTCTTTGGGGATCTGCTCCGGGGCAGATAGCTTTCATCTTTCTGCCTTTAGGTGTAGTTATCTCTCAGGCTGTGATTAGGCGTCTAGGATCAACGTAGGAATGCTCCACGGCTACCTCTAGTTGTGTGGTTAGTTCAGGTTACTGCAATCCAATAGGTTCCAGCCTCTCTGGTGTATTACCGCTTTTGCTATTTTTTGCCATTTCTCCTCAGTTACCGAAACATAACAGTATAACCGGCCCAACTGAAAATTATATGGTACTCAACAGAAGGGAAAAATAATAAAAAAGGAAAAAGAAAAAAGGGAGTTGTCAGAATTTTTTTTTGCTGTTTGTTGCATTTTTTCCCTCTTTTTCTCAGGGTGCTGAGGAGGAATTTTTTATTTTTTTTCTCTCTCAATGGAGTTTGCACAGTTGTCTGGCCGTGTGGATCAGCTTGCCACTGAGGTTTGGAGTATTGCTACCTCTCTTGCTGGGTTGCCGGTGGTGGAACCTAGGATCCCCATGCCAGATTTGTTTTTGGGGGATCGATCTAAATTTCTGAATTTCAAAAATAACTGTAAGTTGTTTTTTGCCTTAAGGCCTAAGTCCTCAGGGAACGCGGCACAGCAGGTTCAAATTGTCATCTCCCTGCTGCGCGGCGACCCTCAGGATTGGGATTTTTTCCCTGATACCTGGGGATCCTGTTTTGAATGATATTGATGTATTTTTTCAGGCTCTGGGGTTATTGTACGATGAACCTAATGTCACTGATCAAGCTGAAAAGACCTTGTTGGCATTAAATCAGGGTCTTGAAGACGCTGAGTTGTACTGTCAGAAATTTCGAAAGTGAGCAGTCCTGACTATTCAAATTGACAGACGTTTGCGTGAGCGCAGAGGTATGCGTGAGATAGTGTTGCCTTGTGAGTCAGCTCCTGAGCCCATGCAGTGTGATGGAGTGACTTCTGGGACTCAGCGTCATGAGTTTCGTAAGCGCAATGGGTTATGTTTCTACTGTGGTGACGCTTCCCATGCTATCTCTGTCTGCCCTAAGCGGGGAAGACGTTTTGCACGCTCAGTTGTCTTGGGTAGTGTTCAGACTAAATTTCTGTTGACTGTTACCCTGATTTGCTCCCTGTCCACATTTTCGGCTCAAGCTTTTGTTGATTCAGGAGCAGCTATTAACCTGATGGATTTTGACTTTGCAAAACGTTGTGGGTTTCCCATGATACCCCTGCGGAAGTCTATTCTCCTACTGGGCATTGATTCTACCCCTTTGGCGGAGAAAATAACCCCAGTTTTCTACTCAGGTGATAATGAGGGTTGAACCAGATCATCAGGAGAGTTGCAAATTTCTGGTGCTGCATAATCTGCATGACATTATTGTACTAGATTTCCCTTGGTTACAGTCTCATAATCCTGTTTTGGATTGGAAATTTGTGTCTGTGACCAGTTGGGGCTGTCAATGTGTTAATATTGACACTCCTGTTTTTTCTGCCTCTCCCCAATTATCAGGAGGTCCCTGACTTTTTGACTGATTTTTCTGATGTGTTTAGTGAAAGTAAATTTGCATCCTTGCCCCCTCACAGGAGCTACGATTGCGCTATTGAATTAGTGCCTGGTGGTAAATTTCCTAAAGGTCGCCTTTTTAATTTATCTGTACCTGAACATGATGCTATGCGATCTTATATCAAGGAGTCATTGGAGAAGGGTCATATCAGACCATCCTCTTCACCCTTGGGCGCCGGTTTTTTCTTTGTGGCCAAAAAGGATGGTTCATTGAGGCCGTGTATTGATTATCGCCTCCTGAATAAGATCACTGTTATATATCAATATCCGTTACCTTTGATTTCTGACCTATTTTCCAGAGTGAAAAGTGCTAGTTGGTTTACCAAGCTTGACCTCAGGGGGGCGTATAACCTTATTCGCATTAAGCACGGGGATGAATGGAAGACGGCGCTTAATACCCCAGAGGGGCATTTTGAGTACCTAGTGATGCCCTTTGGGCTCACTAATGCCCCTTCCATCTTCCAATCCTTCATGAATGATATTTTCAGGGATTTTGTGGATAAATTTCTGATTGTTTATTTGGATGATATCTTGATTTTTTCCAATGACTGGGACTCTCATGTGAAACATGTTCGGACTGTGTTCCAGATTTTGAGAGAGAATGCACTGTATGTGAAGGGATCAAAGTGTCTTTTTGGTGTACAGAAGATCTCATTTCTGGGATTCATCTTGTCTCCATCTGTTATTGAAATGGACCTGGTCAAGGTTCAGGCCATCTGTGATTGGGTTCAACCTACTTCATTGAAGGCTCTTCAGAGATTTTTGGGTTTTGCCAATTTTTATCATAAATTTATTGGTAATTTCTCTGGTATTGTTAAACCATTGACTGATCTGACCAAAAAGGGTTCCGATGTGGTGAATTGGCCTCCTGAGGCAGTTTCTGCATTTCAGGAATTTAAGCAGAGATTCATTTCTGCTCCTGTTCTACGGCAGCCTGATGTTTCTCTGCCGTTTCAGGTGGAAGTTGATGCCTCTGAGATTGGGGCAGGTGCCGTTTTGTCCCAAAGGGATCCAGAGACCTCTAGGAGTAACCCTTGTGCCTTTTTTTCTCAAAAATTTTCTCCAACTGAACGTAATTATGACGTGGGTTATCGGGAGTTATTGACCATGAAGTGGGCCTTTGAAGAGTGGATACATTGGCTGGAAGGAGCCAAACATCAGGTGGTGGTCCTCACGGACCATAAGAACCTGGTTTATCTCGAATCAGCCAAGCGACTTAATCCTAGACAGGCCGGTGGGCCTTGTTTTTCACACGTTTTAATTTTGTGGTTTCTTTTCTTCCTGGCACTAAGAATGTCAAGGCGGATGCCCTCTCGAGGAGTTTCTTTGCAGATTCTCCTGAGTTATCTGATCCTGCTATTATTTTGAAAGAGGGTGTGGTTCTTTCCGCCATTTCGCCCAATTTGAGACTGGCTCTGGAAGGGTGTCAGGAGGATAAACCTGAGCGCTGCCCTGTTGGGAAGTTGTTTGTTCTAGACCAGTGGAAAAAGAGTGTGATGTCTGAGATTCATTGTTCCGCGTTGGCTGGTCATCCCGGGATTTTTGGTACCAGAGACTTGGTGAGTCGCTCCTTTTGGTGGCCTACTTTGTCTCGTGATGTCAGGGACTTTGTGCAGTCCTGTGGGACTTGCTCTCGTTCCAAGCCTTGCTCTCGTTCTAGTGGTTTGTTAATGCCATTACCTGTACCCAAGAGGCCATGGACCCATATTTCTATGGATTTTATTTCTGACCTTCCTGTCTCTCAGAGAATGACCGTTATCTGGGTAATCTGTGATAGGTTTTCCAAGATGATACATCTTGTGCCATTGCCTAAGTTGCCTTCCTTCTCCGAGTTGGTGCCTTTGTTCTTTCAGCATGTAGTTCGGTTGCATGGCATTCCGGAGAACATTGTGTCTGACAGAGGAGTCCAGTTTGTTTCCAGATTTTGGAGGACATTTTGTTCTAAACTTGGTGTTCAATTATCTTTCTCCTCTGCATTTCATCCTCAGACCAATGGACAAACCGAGAGAACAAACCAGACCTTGGAGACTTATTTGAGATGTTTTGTGTCTGCTAATCAAGATGACTGGGTCTCTTTTTTGCCTTTGGCTGAGTTTGCTCTTATTCATAGAGCTAGCTCTGCCACCTTGATGTCTCCATTTTTCTGCAATTCCGGGTTTCACCCTCGATTTTCTTCAGGACAGGCTTCTGTCTGTCCGGGGGTTGACTCTATTGTGCAGCATATGCAGCAGATTTGGGACCAGGTGGTGGAGAGGTTGTCTCTCTCTCAGGAGAAGGCCCAGCGGTTTGCCAACCAGCATAGGACTGATGGTCCTCGTTTTAAAGTGGGGGACTTGGTTTGGTTGTCCTCAAGGAATATCCCTATGAAGGTTGCATCTCCTAAATTTAAGCCAAGGTTCATTGGACCTTATAAGATCATGGAAATTATTAATCCGGTTTCCTTCCGTTTGCTTCTTCCAGGGACATTTAAGATCCATAACGTGTTCCACAAATCCTTATTGAAGAGGTTTGTCGAATCAGTGGTTCCTATGGCTGCACCTCCCGACCCTGTTTTGGTTGAGGGCAATTTGGAGTATGTGGTTGAGAAGATATTGGATTCTCGTTTTGCTAGACGGAAACTCCAGTATTTGGTTAAGTGGAGAGGTTATGGTCAGGAGGACAATTCTTGGGTGTTTGCTTTGGACATTCATGCTGGGAGACTTATTCGTGCCTATCATCGAGCCCATCCTGATCGGCCTGGTTGCGCAGGTGAGGGTTCGGTGACCCCTCCTCAAGGGGGGGTACTGTTGTGGATATGCTGGAGGCGGCTTCTGAGCTGGGGCTCCCTCCGGTGGTTGCTGAGGGTAATGAACTGATTAATGAATGGCCTTCAGCTGGCGCTGAATGGTAGGATATAAGTGGCCTGATTTCCCAGCAGCCTTGCCGGTTAACAATTGTTCTTCTGGTCTTGCTTGAAGCACTGCTAGTTTCCTGCTCTCCTTCAGATAAGTTTTTGCTGTTTTTTTTTTCTCTGTTTGATTTTCTCTGCTGGTTTGCTGCCTGCAGTGGACTGCAGTCTGTCCCCTTTTTGGGGTCTGGCGCTGCAATTGTTCTCCGTTTGTGTCTGCACTTTTGCTTTGCTCTTTTGTTACTTTTAATTTGCTGAATAGCGTTTTGTTACACCAGAGATCTGATTTAGGTGGAAGAGGTTGTGTGATCTAAGTTTTTTTGGCAATCAGAAGTGTTGGTATTTTTGTTAGGGTTTTTGTTGGATTGCAGTCAGAATTCTTTCCTGTACTTTTCTGTCTAGACAGATTGGGCCCCAGCGTTTGCTCATTCTATTTTCTGTCTGTGTCCGTGCTTTCTTCTTGTCTAACCGCCATAACGTTTGGGGGCTTCCTATTTTCTTTGGGGATCTGCTCCGGGGCAGATAGCTTTCATCTTTCTGCCTTTAGGTGTAGTTATCTCTCAGGCTGTGACGAGGCGTCGAGGATCAATGTAGGAACGCTCCACGGCTACCTCTAGTTGTGTTGTTAGTTCAGGTTACTGCAATCCAATAGGTTCCAGCCTCTCTGGTGTATTACCGCTTTTGCTATTTTTTGCCATTTCTCCTCACTCCGAAACATAACAGTCTGGGAGTCCTTCATGTGTTTTTTTTATCAAACTCTATGCGGGTTTTCATCTGTCTGGCACTGAGGAGAGGCTTCCATCGGGCCACTCTGCCATAAAGGCCTGACTAGTGGAGGGCTGCAGTGATAGTTGACTTTGTGAAACTTGCTAACATCTCCCTACTGCATCTGTGGAGCTCAGCCACAGTGATCTTGGGGTTCTTCTTTACCTCTCTCACCAAGGCTATTCTCCCACGATTGCTCAGTTTGGCTGGACAGCCAGGTCTAGGAAGACTTCTGGTGGCCCCAAACTTCTTCCATTTAAGGATTATGGAGGCTCCTGTGCTCTTAGGAACCTTGAGTACTGCTGAAATTGTTTTGTAACCTTGGCCAGATGTGTGCCTTGCCACAATTCTGTCTCTGAGCTCCTTGGCCAGTTCCTTTGACCTCATGATTCTCATTTGGTGTGACATGCACTGTGAGCTGTGAGGTCTTATATAGACAGGTGTTGTCATGGGTGTATCGCCACAAGGATCGTCGCGATTACACACTCTGACTTCTCACAGCTGAGTTGCTGTTTCTTTGTGTTTGGTAATGAGGGAGTTAATTTTACCTAGCTCTTTGCTAAGACTAGGTCCAGCCTCGCCCGGCTGCTTTTGATTATGTTCTAATTAGATTCCTTCATATACCTGCCAGTCTGCTTGTTAGAGGCCGGTGAAAGCCTTTATGTAGTCTAGCAGACTGGATCGGTTCTGAGAATACTTAAGCTAAGAGCTCCTTAGTTGTTTTTACTCTTATAGCTTATAGTTTATCTCTGAGACCTTAGGTGTTCCTACTGTGTGTGAGTGTTGTATGTAAGACTTTATTTACTTTATTTCTTGTATGTCTTTCTGTTCATTAACCGTTACCTGTTCATTCCCTTTGGTGGTAATCAGGGTCCTTCTTAGGACTAGATTACAGTTGGCAGGGATTGATAGGAGACAGGGTTTACGCTGGTGGCCTGGACCTCTGTACCTTTAACAGTACCTCCAGGTAGAGGGATTAGTTAGGACCCCAGTTTAGGGTCAGCATAGACCCCGGTCACCCTCTAGCCGGAGACAGCGTATAACGGATTCCGTATTGACCCACTGGACTTTCTGTCAGGTAATTCTATGTTATCATATATCTATGCGCATGTTATATTGTATGTTGCCCTTTTGATATAGATTACTGTCATCACATATATATATATCTGCTATACAGCGTGACATTTTCACCGGCCATACTAAAGATTCTCTCCAGCTGTCATGGATCCAGTAGCCCAGCTGGCCCGGCAGTTGCAGGGGTTGTCCATGGAGTTTGCAGACATTAAGTCCAAGGTTTTGTTCCCCCCGGAGCAAACCAGATCTGAACCTAAGGTTGCTCTCCCGGACAGGTTCACTGGTGGACGGGACAAATTTTTTACTTTCCGGGAGGCATGTAAATTGTACTTTCGGCTGCGGCCTCGGTCATCTGGGAGTGAAGAGCAGAGGGTGGGAATTGTTATCTCGCTCTTACAAGGGGACCCTCAATCTTGGGCGTTCTCTATTCCTCCAGGCTCCCCAGATCTCCAGTCAGTGGATCGATTTTTTACTGCCCTGGGTCTGGTATATGATGATCCGGATCGAGTTTCCCTTGCTGAAACAAAGTTACGTAAAATACGGCAAGGAAATCGTCCAGCGGAGGAATATTCTTCTGAGTTCCGTAGATGGGCAACAGATACTCAGTGGAATGACCCAGCTCTTAGGAGCCAGTTTTGTCAAGGGTTGTCTGACAAATTAAAAGATGTGTTGGCTCAGTATGATTCTCCTCCATCACTGGAGGCTGCTATGGCCCTCGCTATTCGCATGGATAGACGAATTCGGGGAAGACGCGAGGTAACTCCGCCTCCCGTGATGACTCCACCTACTACTAAAGTCCCTTATACTGAGGTTCCCCTGGTCTGTTCTGAGGAACCCATGCAGTTGGGAGGGACATCTTTTTGTAGGAGGGAATTGGCGGTGCACCGCAAGACTAGAAGGTGTTTCTTTTGCGGGAGAGAGGGACATTTTGTTGGGGGGTGTCCATCCCGGGCCTCTTTGAGCAAAGGAGTTAACCTGGGAGCGTGTATTTCGTCCCCAAATCCCTCTCAGTTTCTCGTGCCTGCGGAGGTGGTGATTGGTACTAGAACTGAGAGGATTTCTGTTTTTCTTGATAGTGGGTCCGGGGCTAATCTGGTGGACGCTCGGTTTGCCCAGGTGCATGGTATGCAACTGAGTGTATTGGCCAAACCGGTCCCTATAGTCTCTATTGATTCTAGACCTCTCGGTCAAGGTAGCTTGGTACAAGCTGTTCATAACATAGATCTTCGAGTAGGGGCAAGACATAAAGAGCAATTGTCTTGTTATGTGTTGGAGGGTCTACCTACTCCTATTGTGTTGGGACTTCCTTGGTTGGCTAAACATAACCCAGTGATTGATTGGCAATCCGGAAAGATAAGCCAGTGGGGTGAATTTTGCAGGAATAACTGCATGAGCACGGTCATCGGTGCGGTTGTGCCTAGGACTTTGTCTCCTTTTCTGGAGGACTTTGGGGAGATGTTCTCAGAGGAGGGGTGTAAAGAGTTACCTCCTCATCGTGCATATGACTGCTCAATAAAGTTGCTTCCTGATGCCTTATCTCGTACTTTCCCAGGGGCCGGGAAGACGGATGATCCGGTTCCTATTCCTCAGGAGGGAGTTGTAGTGTCAGCTGTATGCTCTGAGCTTGAGGGGGAGGTATTGGGGGCTCAGGGGGACGCCCCGGTGGGACTTCCAGGGAGACTGATAGTTCCAGATCGGTTAAGACTGAAGGTTACGGGGAACCGTTACAAACGGATGGCTGATAGGGGGAGAGTTTCTGGTCTAGATCTGAAGGTGAACGATCTAGTTTGGTTGTCTACCAGGAATATAAAACTTAAAGTTTCCTCCTGGAGGTTGGGTCCCAGATTCATCGGGCCGTACAGGATCAGTTCCATAATTAATCCTGTGGCATTTCGTCTGGACCTCCCTCCTACGTTTAAAATTCATAATGTGTTTCACAAGTCATTACTTAAAAAGTATGTGGCACCAGTCATACCGTCACCTCTACCTCCGCCTTCAGTGGTGGTCAATGATAACGTGGAATTTCATGGGTCGAAAATCATTGACTCACGTCTCAGTCGCCGATCCCTTCAGTACTTGGTTCATTGGAGGGGGTATGGTCCTGTGGAGAGGACGTGGGTCCCTGCGTCTGATGTTAACGCAGATCGATTGGTTCGGACCTTTCACACAACTCACCCGGGCAGACCTGGCCCTGAGGGTCCGGAGTCCCCTCGTAGAGGGGGGGGTACTGTCATGGGTGTATCGCCACAAGGATCGTCGCGATTACACACTCTGACTTCTCACAGCTGAGTTGCTGTTTCTTTGTGTTTGGTAATGAGGGAGTTAATTTTACCTAGCTCTTTGCTAAGACTAGGTCCAGCCTCGCCCGGCTGCTTTTGATTATGTTCTAATTAGATTCCTTCATATACCTGCCAGTCTGCTTGTTAGAGGCCGGTGGAAAGCCTTTATGTAGTCTAGCAGACTGGATCGGTTCTGAGAATACTTAAGCTAAGAGCTCCTTAGTTGTTTTTACTCTTATAGCTTATAGTTTATCTCTGAGACCTTAGGTGTTCCTACTGTGTGTGAGTGTTGTATGTAAGACTTTATTTACTTTATTTCTTGTCTTTCTTGTATGTCTTTCTGTTCATTAACCGTTACCTGTTCATTCCCTTTGGTGGTAATCAGGGTCCTTCTTAGGACTAGATTACAGTTGGCAGGGATTGATAGGAGACAGGGTTTACGCTGGTGGCCTGGACCTCTGTACCTTTAACAGTACCTCCAGGTAGAGGGATTAGTTAGGACCCCAGTTTAGGGTCAGCATAGACCCCGGTCACCCTCTAGCCGGAGACAGCGTATAACGGATTCCGTATTGACCCACTGGACTTTCTGTCAGGTAATTCTATGTTATCATATATCTATGCGCATGTTATATTGTATGTTGCCCTTTTGATATAGATTACTGTCATCACATATATATATATCTGCTATACAGCGTGACAGGTGTGCGCTTTTACAAATCAAGTCCTATCAGTTTAAATACACACAGCTGGACTCCAATGAAGGAGTAGAACCATCTCAAGGAGGAAAACAAGGAAATGGACAGCATGTGACGTAAATATGAGTGTCTGAGCAAAGGGTCTGAATACTTATGACCATGTGATATTTCAATTTTTCTTTTTAATTTGCAAAAATTTCTATATTTGTTTTTTTTTTTCAGACAAGATGGGGTGCACAGTGTGCATTAATGAGAAAAAAATGAACTTTTTTTTAATTTACCAAATGTCTGCAATGAAACAGAGAGTGAAAAATGTAAAGGGGTCTGAATACTTTCCGAACCCACTGTATATCGGTCCTACACAACGTCCCTTATGATTATTTCTATTCAGCTTTGTCTTGAGACCAACTGTTACACTGTGCAGTTACTTAACCTCACTGGTATAGGTACCAATTTTTGGCTAGTTTGGTATGTGTATTTCTTTATGATTCATTTAATAAAGTTTATTTTTTACTCTAAAGATAATGTGGTTACCTACACCTTTGTTTCTATATGATCTATGCTAATCTGCTGTAACTAATTTCTATTGTCCTTGTTATTTTAGATCATGTCAATGACTGTAATACATTATTAACTTACTTATTCTTTGATACTCTACACAAGTTGCCGGCTTCTTGTTTTTATTTTATACAGGAGAGTATGGCATTTAGGAAGGGGTTGTGCGAGTAGTGGATAATCCCTTTAAATCCTTTTTTTTTTCTTGTATGAGTTGCAGATATGATCAACAAATTTTGCATCCTTAGGAGAGAATCTCAATAGGGTCCAGGCAGCTGAGACCTTCAATGGACTTTGGCTTGTGGTCTAGACTTCCGTACAGAAAAGGCCAGGGTCACAGAGAGATCTCACCTTTAAAGGAATGTATTTTCAGAAAATTATAATTTACATCAGGGTTTTTCTTGTGAAATTTACTATTTTAAATTCGATTTTTTTTTCATTTCACTATCTATAGTAAATTAAAAAAAAAGCAATTTTCACACCATTGATGACTTTTATTATGCTCTAAAATCTCTCTATACCCTAAGGATTAAAAAACAGAGGAAGTGGGATGGGGTAAAAAAAAAGTTGTCTTGTTGTCATAGCTCCACATTTGGCGCCGATTAGGTTATTGACATTAACTGTGTGCATAAGGGGTGTCCTAAATCATGACAGCAGACGTCAGGGAAAAGAATTTTCCATGTGTCGGGTAGATGAACTGCTGACAAAGGTATTTTACATGAAGATAGCCAACCACTATCCTTGACCATCTTTATTGGTCCTATACACATAGGAGAGTGGAGAGGTAGTTAGCATGCCTGGCTGTTCCTAGTTTCCAAATAAAGTGACCCAGGACCTCCGTACTAGTGATTGGTGGAACCGCTGCCATTATGAAGCTTAGTGCCTATCCTATGGAAAGGTGGTAATTTACAATTGTGGGATAACCCATTTAAAGAGGACAAAAAAAGAGGACTTAAAAACCTAAAATCCCCGAGCTTGCCCGATTCTGCCACTCTTTTCTGTTTTTCCCCTTCGTCGCTACATTGCACAGATATTCACGTTTTTTTCGCGAAGTATGTGAAATCTTTGCTTTCCAGTCCAACAAGATGTTCTTCTGTCTTCTCAAAGAATGCGTGTTATCACCCTTTTGCTCCCAGCTACTGCTAATCACAGCTCGGCCAAGCTGGAGGGAGGGGTAAAAGCGCACACTCCCAGAGAAAATACACTGAAGGAAGGCACAATTGGTCTGCAAGCAGAAATTTCACATGCTGCGCTCCAGAAGAAACAAATGTGAATATCTCTACAATGGAGCGACGTAGCGTAAAGAGGAAAAGAGCATCAAAATCAGGGGAGCTCAGAGTTTTTTTATGACAAGGTATTTAACTCCATTTTTTTAAAGAACAGATGTGGACAAACAAGTTAGCTAAATGACAACAAGTAGACATGGGATAGAAACCAAACGTATTATTTTGATGTAGAACAAAACAGAGTTCATTGACACAATTTGAATTCATAATAGATCATACATAATTACAAATATAAGTTACATTTCCTTATTAGATAAAGACTGCCACATTTATATAATCACTTATGTATCCATTATTTACAGACCTTTAAAAAAAAAAACTTTATACATTTTGCCTGACTCCAAACTTGCAAAATAAAAAGCCATGGACAGAGGATTACTACATCTTGCCAGTATTTGCACTTAATGAGAAAATGTGAATTTGGATCCCATAGAAGTATGTCCATGTCTACATATCATACACACACATATATACAGCTCTGGCAAAAATTAAGAGACCCCTGCACAGTGTTATAACAATCCGCTTCTCTACATGTCTGACAGCCATTCCATTCCAGTGTCAGTTGAATTCCAACCAGGGTTCACCTCATTCTACTTAATGAGCTTCTGATTAGGTGATCACCTGAAGCAAATCATATGTAAGGAAGGAAAGTATAAAAACACTGCTGTGGTGTTCACAATCCTCTAGCAATAGGACAAGCTGGATGGGAAAACAAGTGCTAGTAATATCCCAAAAGTAATAGGAATGAAAAACTAACTTGTAACCATGCCAAAGAAGATGAAAAAAAAGTCTTGAGTGAGGAAAAGAAGGGCTCAATTCTGGCTTTACTAGCAGGGGGATACAGTGAGCGTCATGTTGTCTCCATCCTTAAAATTTCTAAGACGGCAGTCCATTACAACAAGGTCAAGCAGCAGACATTGGGGACAACAAAGCTACAGACCGGCCGAGGGCGAAAACGACTCTGCACTGACCGGGATGACTGTCATCTTATTCGAATGTCACTCAGCAACCGCAGGGTGACATCAAGTGACCTACAAAAGGAATGCCAAATGGCAGCTGGGGTGAAGTGCACGGCAAGAACAGTTTGTAGCAGGCTCCTAGAGGCAGGGCTCAAGTCTTGTAAAGCTAGAAAAAAGCCTTTCATCAATGAGAAGCAAAGGAGAGCCAGGCTAAAGTTTGCCAAAGACCATAAGGATTGGATCATAGAGGACTGGAGTAAGGCTATCTTCTCTAATGAGTCTAATTTTCAGCTGTGCCCAACACCTGGTCGTCTAATGGTTAGACAGAGACCTGGAGAGGTGCACAAGCCACAGTGTCTTGCACCCACTGTGAAATTTGGTGGAGGATCGGTAATGATCTGGGGATGCTTCAGCAAGGCTGGAATTGGGCAGGTTAATCTTTGCGAAGGACGTATGAATCAAGCCGCATACAAGGTTATCCTGGAAAAACAGTTGATTCCTTCTGCTCAGGAAATGTTCCCCAACTCTTAGGACTGGTTTTTCCAGCAGGACAATGCACCATGCCACACAGCTAGGTCAATCAATGTGTGGATGAAGGACCACCACATCAAATCCCTGTCATCGCCGCCCAATCTCCAGACCTGAACCCCACGGAAAACCTCTGGAATGTAATCAAGAGGAAGATGGATTGTCACTAGCCATCAAAGAAGAACGGCTTACATTTCTGTACCAGTAGTGGCATAACGTCACCCAAAAGCAGCGTGACAGACTGGTGGAAAGTATGCCAAGAAGCATGAAAGCTGGGATTAACAATAATGGTTATTCCACAAAATACTGATTTCTGAACTCTTAAACATTAGTATTGTTGTTGAACTTGTTTTCTTAGCATTATTTGAGGTCTGCAAGCACTGCATTTTTTTGTTATTTTGACAATTTCTCATTTTCTGAAAATAAATACAAAATTAATTGCTTGGAAATTCGGAGACATGTTGTCAGTAGTTTATAGAATAAAAGAGCAATTTACATTATA
Source organism: Oophaga sylvatica (assembly GCA_033576555.1). Lineage (NCBI taxonomy): Eukaryota > Metazoa > Chordata > Amphibia > Anura > Dendrobatidae > Oophaga > Oophaga sylvatica. The sequence continues at coordinate 164,378,774 of JARQOD010000008.1, read as the reverse complement.
CTCAAAAATATAAAGAGAAAAATCAAACTGAAAATTTTGCAGTGGTCTCTTAATTTTTGCCAGAGCTGTGTATATATATATATATATATATATATATATACACACACACAAACACAGCAGGTACATTGGTTACAGAAATTTCTCCAATGTCCAATTGAAACAATACTTGACTAAATGTACGGACATGCTGCATTAACGGCCGTATTGACACATCAGTCGTAGAAACTTTTGCATGTAAAGAGTTTTTAATGGTTCTGCTGATCGTCACTGGAAAGTCGACAAGCTCTGCAACTCTGTCCCGTATGTTTACATCCGGCCACATCTAGAGCCAGGTGTTAGACGACCACCAGTCTCATATTGACGACCCAATCTAAAGATATGTTATCATTATGGTGTAATCGGCCCACCCTTTACCTGAAGCAGTACCTGTCATTCAGCTGATCGACCCAGGGCAAAACGGATGAGACAATCCCTTACATTCACATCCTTACACAAAGTACAACATAAGTGATCCTCACCTGCTGCTCATCTTGTATTACTATCCAGTCTATAGGAATCTCACATCTGCAGATTTACTTTGCAAGCGACCATGTATATTTGCATCAGTCTCATTTATCAGAATAGGACATGCATGCGCCGAGGAAATGGCGCTACTACAACTTTTGGAGTGGGTGCAATTTGTAGTTGCAGATATTTCTGCAACAAATCTGCCATGTGTGACTATCAGAACTAAATTATATGTAAAATATACATAATACATAGTAAGAATGAAAAAATAAAATATGTAAAGTAACCCTTTCGAATCAAGGGTTTTTCAGACATTTTTAACACTTTTAACATGCACCAATAACACCAGAACAAATAGGAAAATGAAAGCCCAGACTTATATTTCACCAAGGTAGAATGTAAGACCACCACCCAGTATTTTTCCTTCTTGAAGCATAAAAATTCTTGGTTTAAAACAAAAACAAAAAAGTCTGACACGCGTCTCCTAAAACCTCCCGATAGGTGCCACGTAAGGTCGGCATGCATATATCTTTTTAAAAACAATAAACTGAAAGAACCAAAAAGTCTTCATGATCCCGATCCTTGAAATATGCAGTCACGGGTGGCACAAAAGTCCTGATTAATGGGCGATTGGTAGATTTGCAACTGCTCAGAATTATCTCCTTTAGAAGAAAAGAACAACTCCAATATGTGAAAATCAGGCGATAACGTGGGCAATGGTTACAGCAGGCCATCACCATCGTTAATGCTTGCACTTGCTTCCTGAACTCGCCGTCCAATCTGAAAATAGCTCAAATCCCACTGCCCCCATAGTGAGATGTCACCTTAAACAGCATACTGATGTTTTTCTAGTGTTGGTTAGGAGGAAGATTAAGGAGGAAAGGAATGTGACCTAAAGAAAAGAAAACAATGGAGCAGATTCTAGCAGTGCTGGATTCACAGCTACACTGCTCAGTTCACCTGCAGCTTTTCTACTAAATGAAAAAAAGGCAAGAATCTCTCTTTTTCTCTGTTTAGCATATTAGGAGACCTTTTAGCAGCTTGTCTCGGAGTGAATTGCAAGTTAAAGATAAAGCCTATAGAGCAAATCTCTATCCCTTGGTACTGCCACACTAAACGTTCCCGCTAACGATCACGATAACGACGCTATCGTTTGTGTGATCGTTTTAAGGTCGCTAGTAGCTGCCATACTTGACGATCTCATTAACGGCGCATCAGCGGTTAGCGATCTTTTTAACGACTTTGGCGGTCGTTGGGATGTGCCACACTGCATGTACTGTGAAAGATCACGACCTCGATAGGCGTGACTGAGCGCGACCTTTTGCACGCCCCTCGTCACAGATTGGTGGTCACTATGTGTGTCATAGATATTTATCACAGCTCTCCCGCTTTGTGATTGGATGACCGCGTCATAAAAGACAACGTATCAGCACTCCTCTCCATTGCTCCCGAGCAGAAGCGGTTCTTTCACCCAGTGTGTCCTGCTAGTCTTGGTAGCTACTGCGATCCGGTTTACGCCACTATTTCGGTTGCTACGTTCTACGTTGGAGTTTTTGCGATCGTCTGTGGTGTCCTCTGCGATCCAGTTGTGACGCTAGTTTCCCTATTTCTTTTTTCAGAATCACAAGTTTTGTAAGGTAGGTAATTTTTTTTGTCACATTTAATTTTTCTTTTGTCTTTAATTGTACCGATCCATTTTAGATCTCTCTGCTGTTGTTAACCATTGTTGTCCATCATGTTTTTCATTGTTTTGTTCAGGCATGCCCACCATTTTATGATCCCAGCTCTGTTTACTCCTGCGTCGCCCACAACCACCATTTTGTGATCCCTGCTGTGTTCTATGTTGTAGGCTATGTAAGCATTTTATTTAACCATTCTGCTGTTCTCACATAATCATTTTTTTATTACAGATGGCTGATAAGCAGGAGTTTTTAATTTAAATATTATGTGAAATGTAGTAAAATGGCCAGAGCTATACCTTAAGTCTGAAATTATATCTAGCTCAACGGTTGAGGCCTATCCATACAAGTGTCGTTTCACATTTGCTGTATAGCGTTTTACCTGAAGATATTCTTGTCTGTGATTACATTGTTTTTTCGATTGCAGGACATCAGAAGGGTCTAAACACTCCAACTGAAGTAAACAGCATGCTTATACAAGTATCGACCACATCATCTGAGCGGGGCGCTTTCACTTTCAGAACGAAAGAAGGTCCCAACTCGGCTACTCTGAATGTGAAATTGCTAAATTTACAAGAACAAAGACTAAAAAATGGCTTTGCATATTTGCGAATGAAGGCTGCCTACCTGGATCCGTCACGGCTTCATGTAGAGTACTGTTTGAGTACGAATCAACGTCTTTTGAAACTGACAACAATAGTCGGATGCCAAGACCGCAGTACCCGGACTACTCATGGCCGCACAATCCTGTGCCAAACCCAAGTGGGATAAACCCAAACGCTGGTGCTCCCCCTTATTTTTATTCACCGCAGAGGCAGCGTGGTAATGGCAATGATCCATCTTACCAGCAGTTGTAGTTTTTAAAATGTTTTACTAAAGTTTTTTTTGGTTGTTTTTATATTTTTACATTGATACCTTTTTTAATAAAAAACTTATTTATCTAATGAATTGTGGTCTTTTCTTATTGAGTCAACTATTAAAATGTTGTATTTTTATTACATCTACTTGTCACACATGGGGTCATGGGAATACTAGCTATCATAGGTGTTCCATCATAGGAAAAAATGAAATGAAAAAAATATCAAAAATTAACATTTTTTTTTAAGGCCCCTGGTCACACTAGCGCTAAAACCTTATACTAAAAATAATACACCACACCTGCGTAGATGAACGTAAATATTAAATATATATTTATGTCATTATATATATATATTTTTTTTTAAATAAAGATATAAAATTTAAATAAAAAAAAAAACATAACAAAATAAAAAAATTATTAACTAATTATTAACAAAATCAAAAAAAAAATTCAAAAAAAAAAAAATTAATGAGGGCCCCGGTGTCCAGCCGCTGCCCTCTCCAGCATCATCCCGTGTTGATGCAGAGCTCCCATCGCACTTTGCAGCTCTGCCACCGCTGTATTCATGGCTGCCACCGTTGTATTCATCGCTGCCACAGTGCTGCACATTTTTGCAATCACCCGGCGGTGGGACACCAACAGGTCCTGGGCAGTCGGGATTTCTGTGGAGGAAAAGGTAACAGTTAATAGTGAATTCTGTTGCAACATCAACATGTACATGTTATGTTAATTAACACTTACGGTTGTCGTCAGACGACCCGCTCACTGCCCACCCAGAACCTGTTGGTCCGCCGGCTAGGGAAACACAGAAAAATTTTTTTATATTACAACAGCCATTACACATAAGACCTTACAAAGTTCTCAAACATGTCTGACGTTTATATAATGTGCGTTAATTACCTGATGGGGAGCCTGCATCCGTGTGACGGGATGATGCTGGAGAGAAGGCAATGGAAGGTGAGGTGCTTGACCCCGACTGTGGAGGGGGGGTTGCTGCCAGGGAAGGGGCTGAAGGGATGGAGAGGTGTGGTGAGGATGGTGGTGGAGGGGTAGCCGGAGATGGAGGTGGAGGGGTAGCCGGGGAAGGAGATGGAGGTGGAGGGGTAGCCCAGCAGCTGGTGAAGGTGGTGCTGTAAATAAAATATACAATTCAGTCAAATAATCCTTCTACTAACCCCGTTACTGCCAGTACTTCCATCTATGCCTGTAAACACCCTCACGACTGGTACTCCCTTTACTGCCTGCCCTATCACTGTCGGTACTCCCATCACTGCGGGTGCATTGATATAGGTAGATAAGGCTACTTGCGTTTTTTGTCGCAGCGCATCTTGCGCTATCGGACGCATGCGCAATGTTCCCCTATCTTTAACATGGCGGGCGCAGGGTTTAGCGCTTGCACGCGTTCATGTGCGTTTGTCGTGCGCTGCGCATTTTCCCGGTGTGAATGCATACGCGCTAGACGCTACATGTTGCAATTTTTTTTCCGGTCAAAAAAAAAAAAAAAGAGATGATTGAGACAGAGATGATAGAGCCAGAGATGATGGAGACAGATGATGGAGGCAGAGATGATGGAGGCAGAGATGATGGAGCCAGAGATGATAGAGCCAGAGATGATGGAGACAGAGATGATAGAAATGTGACACATAGACAACGCATGCGCCAAAACAACCCAAAAGCATGCAAAAACGCATGAAATCGCAGACAAACGCTGTTTTTTTTTGTCGAAATGCGCATGCTGATGCGACTAAATATCGCAGCGTTTATAAGCGTTTGCATGCGTTTTTTTAATGCGCTACTTGTGCGCTCGAAACGCATCGCTAAAAAATGCAAGTGTGAAAGTAGCCTACCCCACAAAACATAACCTATCCAGATACCCTCATCAATACTCACTCAGAGGCCTGCGGAGCTGGGCCCGGATGCTGGCGACCCTATCGCGTGAGCGGTATCGCAGGTCCGCCAGCTTCTTTCTGATTTGCGCTTTTGTGCGCACCACATTATACCTCCTCTGCAGGCCCCGCTGGATCCTCTGCAGGCATAACCTTTTGTGGCGCATTGGATGTGCCACAGGTAGCCTGCAGTGGTAGTCCCAGAGGTCCGTCTTCTTAATCAGATAACGGACCTCTTCATCAGCCCATTTGGGCCCGCGCTGTCTCGCCGCCATCACAAACAACAGAGCATTGGGCGACGCCAGCGCCATGACGTCACAGCGTGCGCACGTTACGTGCGACCGCACAGCGACGCTAAACGGTTTTTGCGATTGAAAAGTAACCGCAGCAGCCATGCGGCAGAAGCACAGATATGAAATGCTGTTGCAATCGCAATACCACTGTTCCAAGGTAGGCGATCACAATGGCGTGTTATGTCTTTATGGCTGGGGATCGTGACAATCTTCTAGCAAATCACAAATGGCTTTTTGCATGTTTGCATATCTGTGTAGTTGCAGTGTCAAATAGCGATCACAATAACATCGCATATCTTGATGGCTGGGGCTCGCTAATCCCTTTGCAAGTCACAATGGCTTTTTGCATAGCGTGAGTAGTCAAATAGCGATCACAATAACATCGCATATCTTGATGGCTGGGGCTCGCTAATCCCCTTTGCAAGTCACAATGGCTTTTTGAATAGCGTGGGTAGTCAAATAGCGATCACAATAGCCTCGTATATTTTGATGGCTGGGGCTTGCTAATCCCCTTGCAAATCACAATGGCTTTTTGCAGATCTGTATGCATGTCTGTTTACTTGTGTGGTCACATTGCGATCACAATGACGTCGCATATCTGTGAATAGCTGATTCCCTGGTGAATGTTGACCTTTACCTCCCAAGAATTTTCAAATATATGTATAACAATTTTTTAACCTTTCATATATGACTATAATATATATATTATATATTTAAACTTTATAGATGCAGCTGTGGTGTATTATCTGTTATATATAATTATAATGTTTGAACACTAGTGAGACCATAGGCCCTTAAAATAATTGAAAATATTTGAAACTTTTTTCTTTATTTTTTGTAACAATTAACTCCTATGACTGATGGTACTCCCATGAGCACGTGTGTGTGACAAGTAGATACAATGTATAACAAAAAATAGGGAAAAAAAAAGCCTTTGAAAAGATTTTAAAAACTGCAGCTGCTGGTAACATGTCTCCCCATTACTCCCTCCCCACATCTCACCCATCATTAGCCCTTCTCCCATATTGGTAAAATAATTGAAAAAAACACGAATGCATTTTTAAAATAAAAATATTTTATTATCAAAACATTGTTAAAAAAAGGGTAAAGTAAAACATTCTCAAAATCAAACTAGACTGATGCTGCCAACTCACTGCACCAGGCCCATTAAAGTAATGGCAGTACTTGTCTCGGCCGGCCTTCGCGTCGTCCTTGCTCCTGCCTTGATTGACAGGTTGAAGGCCTGCAATAGCGGGATCATTGTCACGCCATTCTCCAAGCACCACGTCACCATTGCTGTCCGAGTCCATGAAACCTGGCGGACTGTAAGTACCAGCATCGCGTTTTCTTAGAAAATTGTGCAGCACACAACAGGCCAACACCACAGAGTCTATGGATTCCAGCTTCATGTTGATTGGAGTGTGGAAAACCCTGAAGCGGTTGGCCATTATGCCGAAGGCATTCTCCACAACGCGCCGTGCCCTAGACAGTCTGTAATTAAAAATACGCCTTTCCCCTGTCAAAGTCTTTTGTGGGTATGGTTTAACAAGATGCTCATGAAGGGGGAAGGCTTCATCGCCCACAAACACAAAGTTTAGGTTGGCGGTGGTGTCCATGTTGGTTGGCAAGTTAAGTTTATTATTAAACAACCGATCACCAAAACTTGTGTGCTCCAAAACGCCACCGTCAGAAACCCTTCCATTAATGCCAACATTAACGTCAATAAATTCATAATTGGCATTAACAAGGGCCATGAGGATCACGCTGAAGTAGCCCTTGTAATTATGAAAAAAGGATCCGCTTTTGGCTGGTTGCGTGATCCGCACATGTTTGCCATCCAAGGCACCACCACAGTTTGGGAACTGCCAAATCCTTTCAAATTCAGAGGCAATAATTTGCCATTCCGCCACTGATTTGGGAAATGGCATGTAGCTCCGTAAACTGCGGACGATGGCGTTGCATGTCTCCGGAATTAGTTCTCCAAGCAGCGACCGAGAAATTGCAGCAGAATATTGCAAATCCTTCATGGAACGTCCGGTTGCCAGAAATCGCAGCGTTACTGCCAAACGTTCCTCTGCTGAAACAGCTGCACGCATCCGTGTATCCTGCCGTTCAATGAGTGGCCTCACAGCTTCCAGTAGGAGCTTGAATGAATCCTCCGACATCCGTAGATAATTCCGGAAATCCTGCGGATTCTTCTCCTGCAACTCCCTCACTAGATGCATGTGGGTGAATCTGGACCTCTGCTCCAGCCATTCCCTGGTCCACATGCGACGCTTTCGCTTGGAGCGCCTCTCTTCCACCCGCGCCTCTTCCTGACGATCTGCCTCCATAGATAGCGCAACTGCCACAATCACACGCTCCGCGGTGGAGAGGTTCATTATGTGCAACCTGTACGGTAAAGAAGAGAAAAGTTAATGACTAATTAATTACTATTACTAAAGTGTTTAAACAAAATAAAATAAAGAATAGAATAAAAAATATATAAAAAAAAATAAATTAAACTTTTCAGTTTATACAGTTTACAAATTTCTAAAATGGTGAGGGGTGTAAAATAAATAAAGCAAAAAAAAAAAATAATAATAAATAAAGTCAGGGGTGTAAAATAAATAAATAAAAAAAAAAAAAGAAAAAAATAAATAAAGTCTGGGGTGTAAAATAAATAAAGCAGACGAAAAAAAAAAAAAAAAATAAATAAGGTCAGGGGTGTAAAAGCAATAAAGCAGAGGACGAAAAAAAAAAAATAAGGTCAAAAAACAATATCAAAACATCACAACATCACAAACAATATGTACCTTGAATCCAAATCCAAATATCCCGAAGATCCAAATCCAAATGGGGATGGATGGTGCTCTAACGACTCAGACAGGATCGCAAAACCCACCACTGCGCCACAAATATGATCGCAAAACACCGACACGCGATACTATCCTCACAAAACGCACAAAGCACAGTTGGAATCATCCACAAAGTGCTCTGGAAACAATGGATGGAGGCGCAGTTATTATAGCTGAGGTGATGTTTGTGGTCACCAATCGGAGCTGAAGGGTGTTAATGAAAGAAAACAAAGTCCCGCCTCCGCCGCTGACTAATGCATCGTTAATGAGGTCGCACATTGTTCACAAAAAGGTGCCACATTCAGCGATAATACTTACCCAGCGGGAGCGCCGACGATAAAATAGGGTCCGGAACGATGTCAGCGACGAGCGAGATCACAGCAGGAAGCTCGTCGCTGGAAGCTGCCGCACTGAACAATATCGCTAACGGGATCGCTAAATAGTGACGTTTTTTAGCGATCCCGTTAGCGATATTGTTTAGTGTGGCATACCCTTAAGTTCCGTATCGGGAGGCGAGTACAGTCCAGTGACGTCACATCTACAGATATCCTATAAATCACACAGGGGTGTGATATCTGCCATTCAAGCACGTGAGACAGCAGACTTGACCTTCCGATACGGAACTGAGTGTAGCCAGATTACCCCTTTAATGGCATGACATAATACATATGTCCCTGGCAGTGAAAGGGCTATATGGATCCATTCCTCATTTTAAGGAGGAGAATTAGTATATTATAATATTACTGTTGTCCTTATATGAAATATTTAAAGGGTATTCTGACCATTTATACCATCCTTCATCTATCAGAATGGAGGTCTCTGGCCAAAAATGGAAAAGACAAGGTATGAAATGCTGTCTTTGAGGAATGGCACACGGACCGCCACACGGTAGCCCGGGGTATCACGGCTTGTGATCCCACCACTGCCACCAATGTGACGATAAAAACACACACACGACGGCTGCTGCCGTCCGACCCAATGTGTCAGGAATAATCTGCAGGGATTTATATTTATCCCACTACCCAGTTCCACTTAGGAACTTGCAGCTCTCCGGCGCCACCCTTACCCTCAGGTCAGTCTTTGAACTGCACCTAGGATAATTAGTCGCCAGACGGGCCGCTTGGACGTGTACTGGCTATTGGGCACGCTGCAGTGAGGGAATTATAATTACTCCGGGCCGCAGCCAGGCAATACACTTATAAAACCCGCTCCGTCACTGCCAACGCCACCCAATAGGTCAGCCCTTTACACACTAACTGCCACCAGCCTCTGGGTCTAGAATGTGGGGCAGAGGCCACCCCAATTTAGTAGCGTAGTTACTTCAGGCACGTGCTGATTCGTTTATAGAGCAGGAGAAACAAACTAGTAAATTTTATATCTTTACTCCAAAAAGGTTTGACATTGTTTATAAAGTTTTAAAGCAAGATTTTACAAAGGGGAGACAATCGAAAGATGTACAATACGGTTACAGAAAATAAAAAGGGTTAACATAAGGAAGATCAACTTACAGTTCTTAGATCATAGTAGGCAAGCCATGCGGTCGGTGGATGGGTGACACATCACAATGCATCACAGACGTGTTCTACGTCTGCTGTCCAGGACAGAACTGAGGCAGAATACCGGGCCCTGCCATATAGACCTGTGGCCGTGACATCATTAAGGGGCTGTCTTGTGACAGTCCTCCCCCCTGCTCTCGCAGTTACAATCTGGCTAAAAGGCTTATCATAGTCATAACTCGCAGAGGGTACCCTGTACAGAAACGCACCTAGTGCCACCTTTTCCAGCTTGTCACTGGCGTTCATCCACCACCAAACATGGAGTAGTTAGTTCACACAGTTTAGGAGAAACCCGTTTCTCTGGTTCTGCTGGCGCTGGAACCATGAAAACCATGGGCTATGATGCTTAGTCGACGCACGTCGCAGAGCTGCTATTTTCGTATTTTTATCATAACCTCACATTACATTACATCTGAATGAATGAATTCCCATTATTGTCTATGAGAGGGAAAAGCACATTGGCAGACAAAGAAGCCATGTGGTTTCAAAAGTTGCTAAACCGGTTTGGGGACAAAGACCTTCCTGAGGTGGGGGCGAAAGGAAGGAGGGAGTTGTAGTCTGAAGGAAAAGGAGGAAAGGACAAGCAGTGTCCCAGACTGCAATGTTTGTAGTAGTTCTAGAAAAGCATACCTATAGTAGTTATAGAAAAGCATAAGGAATGAGGCTCCCATTCCAGGTTATCATCACACTCTCTCCATTAACATCTGTGGGAGTTACAGGAACAGCAAGGCCAATGTCTATTTTATTTGAGCCATCGCTCCTCTCTCGCCGTAGGTGGGTATGTCAATGGTTAGAGTACCCCCCTTTAATGCATCCCTTTATGGTTGGTGGGGACCTCATCAATCTTCAGAAAAAGGTTCTCACCAGCAGGATCACCCATAGATCATAAATGGACAGCACATCCTTGTGATGCACCTCAACAGCATAATACAGGAATAGCCTTTTTATTTCACAAGATCAGAAACAAAAAGTAATCAGTGAGAATGCAAGATTTTCCAAAAACGTCATCACCCAACACCACAATATATATTATATGTTACTCAAGATATATAAGGAAAATAAGCATCATGTCTGCAAAGCTGGATCACATTACATCATCATAAAATGTACAAAAATCAGGATCAGGACTGCGGATCGAAACACAGGAGTGGAGGAACAGAATGATTTTTAAATAGACATTTTTCCTATTTACAGATTATCCTCATGTTAAAAAATAGGAAAAAAAAACAAGACGAGTCGTTCTGCTGCCGTTCTTCTCCCATCTTTCCTTTTCTGTTAACATTATTGCTCTGCACCAAGAGCCGTGCGCTCCTGAAGACCAGATGGGACGAGCTCTTTAAAGATCAAAACTGATAAATTGTTCTAAATTTGGTGAGGATGGATTGTAGTCCACTATTTGTTATTTTTCAGAGTCCATCATTGGTCATAACCAAATCGTGCTTTTTTTTTTGCTTTTTATGCTGTGAGTTGGCGATAAGTATCACCCTTTGGATTACAAAAGGTGAAGTCGTCAGAGTAATACCAGGGTCACACCAATGTATAATCTCTCGTCCAAGAGAATCGGGACGATTGTGCTAATCATATCCTGATCAGAGTTTCATCAGAGTGTGATCCGATTTTCTCAGATGAAGAGAAGATAGAAAAAAAAATATTTCTCCATCTTCTCCATTCTGTCAAAATCGGACTGTACTCAGATGTTATCCAAGTGCAGAATGATTTTTTTCCACTGACTTGCATGACCGAGTCTCACCTGAATATCAGATGAGCATACTGTGACTTTTTCCCTCAGACAGACATATCCACGACTCCATAGAATAGCATTGGTCCGAGTGCGATCCGTTGTTTTGTCGAATGGCACTCAGATAGAAAATATGGACCTAAATCTGCAACAGAACAATGACATGCCATGGATTCACCTCCCTCATATACAATATCCGCTGCAGATTTTGCCTGACACCTGCAACAAAATCAGCAAGCATTTTTATAATAAATAATAATAATAATAGATTTTCCTGTTGATCCTCTGGATTCCAAACTATGTTTTGTAAAGGGAGAAATGCGTTGATCCGTTTCACCTTATCCACATTGAGCTGTATCTGCCTTAAATTATTATTGGAAAATGTTTTTCCATTTTAAAGTGACCAGTTAATAAAATATACATTTTTTATTCTTTCCAACCAACGCTAGATTTCTTCCCTTTTTTTTTTCCACAAATATGGAGGTTAAATCTGCAGCATGATTTTTTTTTTTTGGAATAAGACTTGGTAAAATTTCCTGCTAATGTCTATGGGCAGTATGCAAACACTCCAGCAGATATTTTAGTAACCCCACCTCTGATGACTGGGACGTTGAAGCAGTTATTCCCAGCTCAGCCATGAAAGGCAGAGATGGGAATAACATTTTAACCCCATACACAGCCACTGAGACGTGATAAATCCCCTTTATGAGAGGAGGAGATTAATCATAATCTATGGTGACCTTTGTAATGGTATCCAGGCCTGGCTTTTCTCCAATTTTTGCATGAACTGAGCTGAGATGTTTTTTTCAGCGCCGACTTGTGCTTAAAATCCATGTCACAGCAATGACACTTGTAGGGACGGTCCCCGCTGTGGATATTGAGGTGGTCCTGCAAGGTAGTCTTAGCGGTAAAAGTTTTCAGACACACAGAGCATTGAAAAGGCCTAATTCCCATGTGTCCCCGGATGTGTCTGTTCAAGTTCTTCTTCTGGGTGAACGTCTTTCCGCACTGCAAGCACAAGAACAGTTTATGCATCTTTAAATGGCGTAGATAATTTTCCAAATGTAGAAACCCGCGTGGGCACTTGGGCACTGATGCCTCCAAGTACAGATCCCCTCCACAGGGCTCTGAAATCCTTGAATGAAACCAGAAGATGGATTTACCCCTTCTTGAAAGGTCTGGAAGTGACTGGAGGGTAAATCACCAATGCGGTTTTCCACTGTGGAGTTAATCATGGCGTGCTGCGTGTCCGAAAAGTATATATTGGATTTAGAGGATGTGCAGGGCTGAGAGAACCGCTCGCTGTGCACATTGTTCTCACGGTCGGACATGGAGCCCATCCTGAAGACACAGATCTCATTGTCTTTGTAGTCAATTTCCACCGCAGACAGATCAGTCTTTTCCTCATACAGACTGTGCAGCTGCTCCTGATGGGGTTCCTCCTTCTTTACCTGGTAGTCCAGGTTTAGCTGGCTGTCTTCCGACAGCTCAATGATCTCACAGTCCTTATACTGACCTTTCACGAGATTCATCTCAGGAGATTGGGGACTTTTAACCGTTTGCATAGTTTCATTGTTGTCACAGGTTATCTCACTCTGTAGGTAACGTGACAGAGCTTCCGTGCACCTTTCCACAATGTGAACCATTTGCAAGTAACTGGCTGCGGTTAGATACTTCAGAAGCTCTTTTCTTCTTATCTCCAGGACCCCGGTTTGTAGCAGGAGAGAAGTAATTTTTGTCCCACTTCTGCATTCTGTAATATAGTGATCCGCAGCTGCCTGGACTGGTTCAGCAGAAATTGGTCCCTCATGAAAGTAGAGCAAGCGGCAAACACAACCTTATGGCCGTGGAACTCGGCGTCATTAATGTACACAGACACATCACAAAACAGATTCAGCTCTCGGAGAATATTCATCTTCTGTAAGACGTCATCTCCTTGCTGCTTAAAGTGGAAATGAAGGATGTCGGACTCGGACATGGCGGCTCTGAAAAGACACAAGACACACGTGACTGTAGGATCGCACATGAAAATTCCCACTACACCGAGAGTTGCCAACTGGTTACTGCACATCTCATCCCATCCTAAAGATTTCCTTTTTTGTGTCCTGATATCAGTCATAAAGAAGAGCAATGAGCAAGTCAATCAGATCCACTGGGCCACACTGACATCAGTCATACGACATGAGCAATGTATAGAGGGCGCTCGCCCTACAGACTGGGCACAGACGTGTATTACACGCCCAACAGGAAATCTGAGTGGTCGCCATGTAATTTCCATGACGGTGGACGTTTCTGGAGGGTGATCTCTTGTCAAACAGCAGATTCCCACACTGGCCTCCAATTGAAAGGGCTTGTCCATGACGAGAAAATGTTCAGATGGAAGAAATGCTCAAGTCATGAGAGGTTAAGCACGAGGAGGATGACTACTCAGCCGTATCTGATAATCCAATGCCCCTCTCATACCATAACCAGCACACCCCACATCCCCCTCACCTGCACACCCCCTTGCAATGTACGCCTCCACGTCCCCCTCACCTGTACACCCTGCACTGTACACACCCCACAACCCCCTCACCTGCACACCCCCTCGCAATGTACGCCTCCACGTCCCTCACCTGTATACCCTGCGCTGTACACGCCCCACAACCCCCTCACTGTATGCCCCCCACATCCCCCTCACCTGTATAGCCTGCACTGTACACGCCCCACAACCCCCTCACCTGCACGCCCCTCGCAATGTACGCCTCCACGTCCCCCCTCACCTGTACACCCCCATGTCCCCCTCACCTGTAAACCCCGCCCCTCACCTGTACACCCCATACTGTACTCCCCCACTCACCTGTACATGCCGCACTGTACGCTCCCCTCACCTGTACATCCTGCACTTGTACGCCCTGCAATGTACGTCCCCTCACCTGTATACCCCGAACTGTACGCCCCCTCACCTGTACACCCCGCACTGTACGCTCCCCTCACCTGTACACAACGCACTGTACATCCTGCACTTGTAATCCCTGCAATGTACGTCCCCTCACCTGTACAACCCGAAATGTACGCTCCCCTCACCTGTACAACCCGAAATGTACGCTCCCCTCACCTGTACGCCCCACAGTGTACACCCCCCATCACCTGTACACTCCGCACTGAACGCCCCCTCACCTGTACACCCCACTCTGTATGCCCCCACGTCCCCCCTCACCTGTACACCCCGCACTTTGTACACACCGCACTGTACGCCCCCTCACCTGTATACCCCGAACTGTACGCCCCCTCACCTGTACACCCCGCACTGTACACTCCCCTCACCTGTACACCACGCACTGTACATCCTGCACTTGTACGCCCTGCAATGTACGCCCCCCTTACCTGTACACCCCAAACTGTACGCTTCCCTCACCTGTACGCCCCCTTATCTGTACACCCCGCACTGTACGCCCCCTCACCTGTACATCCCGCACTATACGCCTCCTCACCTGTACACACCACACTGTACTCCCCCTCACCTGTACACCCGCACTGTACTCCCCCTCACCTGTACACCCCGCACTGTACTCCCCCTCATCTGTACACACCACACTGTACTCCCCCTCACCTGTACACCCCGCACTGTACTCCCCCTCATCTGTACACACCACACTGTACTCCCCCTCACCTGTACACCCCGCACTGTACTCCCCTCACCTGTACACCCCGCACTGTACTCCCCCTCATCTGTACACACCACACTGTACTCCCCCTCACCTGTACACCCCGCACTGTACTCCCCTCATCTGAAACACCCACTGTACTCCCCCTCACCTGTACACCCCGCACTGTACTCCCCCTCACCTGTACACCCCGCACTGTACTCCCCCTCACTGTACACACCGCACTGTACTCCCCCTCACCTGTACACCCCGCACTGTACTCCCCCTCATCTGTACACACCGCACTGTACTCTCCCTCACCTGTACACCCCGCACTGTACTCCCCTCACCTGTACACCCCGCACTGTACTCCCCCTCACCTGTACACCCCGTATCTGTACTCCCCCTCACCTGTACACCCGCACTGTACTCCCCTCACCTGTACACCCCGCACTGTACTCCCCCTCACCTGTACACACCGCACTGTACTCCCCCTCACCTGTACACACCACACTGTACTCCTCCTCACCTTACACCACCGCACTGTACTCCCCCTGCCCCCTGTACACCCCGCACTGTACCCCCCTCACCTTTACACCCCCACTGTACGCTCCCTCACCTGTACACCCCGCACTGTACTCCCCCTCACCTGTACACCCCGCACTGTACTCCCCCTCACCTGTACACCCCGCACTGTACTCCCCTCACCTGTACACCCCGCACTGTACGCCCCCTCACCTGTACATTACCCCCACTGTACTCCCCTACTGTACTCCCCCTCACCTGTACACCCCGCACTGTACTCCCCCTCACCTGTACACCCGCACTGTACCCCCTCACACCCCCACCTGTACACCCCCGCACTGTACTCCCCCTCACCTGTACACCCCACACTGTACTCCCCCTCACTGTACACACCACACTGTACTCCCCCTCACCTGTAACACCACACTGTACTCCCCCTCATCTGTACACACCCCACTGTACTCCCCCTCACCTGTACACCCTGCACTGTACTCCCCCTCACCTGTACACCCGCACTGTACTCCCCTCATCTGTACACACCACACTGTACTCCCCCTCACCTGTACACACCACACTGTACTCCCCCCTCATCTGTACACACCCACTGTACACCCCCCCTCACCTGTACACCCACACTGTACCCCCCTCACCTGTACACCCCAGCACTGTACTCCCCTCACCTGTACACCCGCACTGTACTCCCCCTCACCTGTACATCCCGCAACTGTACTCCCCCTCACCTGTACACCCACACTGCACTGTCCCCCCTCACCTGTACACCCGCACTGTACTCCCCCTCACCTGTACACCCGCACTGTACTCCCCCTCACCTGTACACCCGCACTGTACTCCCCCTCACCTGTACACCCCGCACTGTACTCCCCCTCACTGTACACACCCCACTGTACTCCCCTCACCTGTACACCCCACTGTACTCTCCCCTCACCTGTACACCCCGCACTGTACTCCCCCTCACTGTACACCCCACTGTACTCCCTACCTACCACTGTACTCCCCCTCACCTGTACACCCCGCACTGTACTCCCCCTCACTGTACACACTCACACATGTACTCCCCCTCACCTGTACACCCCGCACTGTACTCCCCCTCATCTGTACACACCACACTGTACTCCCCCTCATCCTGTACACACCACACTGTACTCCCCCTCATCTGTACACACCACACTGTACTCCCCCTCACCTGTACACCCCGCACTGTACTCCCCCTCATCTGTACACCCCACTGTACTCCCCTCACTGTACACACCGCACTGTACTCCCCCTCACCTGTACACCCCGCATGTACTCCCTCTCACTGTACACACCCACTGTACTCCCCCTCACCTGTACACCCCGCATTGTACTCCCCCTCACCTGTACACCCAGCACTGTACTCCCCCTCACTGTAACACCCCACTGTACTCCCCCTCACCTGTACACCCCGCATTGTACTCCCCCTCATCTGTACACACCACACTGTACTCCCCCTCACCTGTACACCCGCATGTACTCCCCCTACTCTGTACACACCCACTGTACTCCCCTCATCTGTACACCCACGCACTGTACTCCCCTCACCTGTACACCCCGCACTGTACTCCCCTCATCTGTACACACCACACTGTACTCCCCCTCACCTGTACACCCGCACTGTACTCCCCTCACTGTACACCCCACTGTACTCCCCCTCACTGTACACACCGCACTGTACTCCCCCTCACCTGTACACCCGCATGTACTCCCCCTCATCTGTACACACCGCATTGTACTCCCCCTCATCTGTACACCGCATGTACTCCCCCTCACTGTACACACCGCATTGTACTCCCCCTCACTGTACACACCGCACTGTACTCCCCCTCACCTGTACACCCCGCACTGTACTCCCCCTCACCTGTACACCCCGCACTGTACTCCCCCTCACCTGTACACCCCGCACTGTACTCCCCCTCACCTGTACACCCCGCACTGTACTCCCCCTCACCTGTACACCCCGCACTGTACTCCCCCTCACCTGTACACCCCGAACTGTACTCCCCCTCACCTGTACACCCCGCACTGTACTCCCCCTCATCTGTACACTCCGCACTGTACCCCCCACTGTACACCCCGCACTGTACTCCCCTCATCTGTACACCCCGCACTGTACTCCCCCTCACCTGTACACCCCGCACTGTACTCCCCCTCACCTGTACACCCTGCACTGTACCCCCCTCACCTGTACCCGCACTCACCCCTACACTGTACACCTACCCTCACCTGTACACCCCGCACTGTACTCCCCCTCATCTGTACACACCACACTACTCCCCCTCACCTGTACACCCCGCACTGTACTCCCCCTCACCTGTACACCCCGCACTGTACTCCCCCTCACCTGTACACCCCACACTGTACTCCCCCTCACCTGTACACCCCGCACTGTACTCCCCCTCACCTGTACACCCCGCACTGTACTCCCCTCATCTGTACACACCACACTGTACTCCCCCTCACCTGTACACCCCGCACTGTACTCCCCCTCACCTCTACACCCCACACTGTACTCCCCCTCACCTGTACACCCCGCACTGTACTCCCCCTCATCTGTACACACCACACTGTACTCCCCCTCACCTGTACACCCCGCACTGTACTCCCCCTCACCTCTACACCCCACACTGTACTCCCCCTCACCTGTACACCCCGCACTGTACTCCCCTCATCTGTACACACCACACTGTACTCCCCCTCACCTGTAAAGTCTCCTCTTACACCTGTTCCGATATAAACACAGGGAAGAGGCTAGATCCAAGTGGGCGAAAGGACCTCTGCTGACGTCATGCCCATGTGACGAGATGATGTCACCGGAAGGGGCGGGGCCTCCTTGCACTGTACACACTACCGTAGATACTAGGAAGCTGGGGAGAGATGACAGCGAGAGGAGTTGAGGGGGCGTGGAGACGGGACGCTTATCCTCGGGGGCTGCAGTGTGTGGATGGAGGGGCGCGGAGACTCGCGGGGGTCTGGGAGTCTGCTGCAGGGGCTGACGTGGAGAGGGCTGACGTTACACGGCGCTGCGCAGGATGATGTGTGATGTCACTTGTGTCACCTGTGGCTCTGATCGCCTCAGCAGGTCCCGACCCCTCCCTGTTCCAGGTCTCCCCCCAACACTCGCATTGCACGTTTGGTGCCTATCACGTGTGCATGTCCCGCGCACTCCCCGTCCCACACGCTGCATGTCCTGCACCTTCCCCGTCCCGCGCTCTCCATGTCCCGTGCCCTGCCCGTCCTGCACCCTCCCTGCCCCGTGCGCTGCATTCATGTTCCGCACCCTCCCCATCCCACGCTGCATGTCCTGCACCCTCCCCGTCCCGCGCTCTCTTTGTCCCGCGCCCTGCCCGTCCTGTACACTCCCCGTCCCGCGCGCTGCATGCAGGTCCCGCGGCTTCCCAGTCCCGCGCCCTGCCCGTCCCATGCGCTTCATGTCCCGCGCCCCCACACGCTGCATGTCCTGCACCCTCCCGTCCCGTGCTCTCCATGTCCCGTGCCCTGCCCGTCCTGTACCCTCCCCGTCCCGCGCGCTGCATGCATGTCCCGCGCACTCCCCGTCCCACACGCTGCATGTCCTGCACCCTCCCCGTCCCGCGCTCTCCATGTCCCGTGCCCTGCCCGTCCTGCACCCTCCCTGTCCCGCGCGCTGCATGCATGTTCCGCACCCTCCGCGTCCCACGCTGCATGTCCTGCACCCTCCCCGTCCCGCGCTCTCCATGTCCCGCGCCCTCCACGTGCTGCATGTCCCGCGACCTGCCCGTCCCGCGCCCTCCTGCGCCCTCCCCGTCCCGCATGCCCCGCACCCTCCCTGTCCCACACGCTGCATGTCCTGCCCCCTCCCCATCTCGCGCTCTGCATGTCCTGCACCCTCCCCGTCCCGCGCTCTCCATGTCCCGCGCCCTTCACGTGCTGCATGTCCCGCGACCTGCCCGTCCTGCGCCCTCCCCGTCCCGCATGCCCCGCACCCTCCCTGTCCCACACGCTGCATGTCCCGCCCCCTGCCCGTCCTGCACCCTCCCCGTCTCGCGCTCTGCATGTCCCGCGCCCTCCCCGTCCCGCGCCCTGCCCGTCCTGTACCCTCCCCATCCCGCGCGCTGCATGCATGTCCCGCGGCCTCCCCGTCCCACACGCTGCATGTCCTGCACCCTCCCCATCCCGCGCTCTCCATGTCCTGTGCCCTGCCCGTCCTGCACCCTCCCTGTCCCGTGCGCTGCATTCATGTTCCGCACCCTCCCCGTCCCACGCTGCATGTCCTGCACCCTCCCTGTCCCGCGCTCTCCATGTCCCGCGCCCTGCCCGTCCCGCGCGCTGCATGCAGGTCCCGCGGCTTCCCCGTCCCGCGCGCTGCATGTCCCGCGCCCTGCCCGTCCCGTGCGCTTCATGTCCCGTGCCCCACACGCTGCATGTCCTGCACCCTCCCCGTCTCGCGCTCTCCATGTCCCGTGCCCTGCCCGTCCTGTACCCTCCCCGTCCCGCGCGCTGCATGCATGTCCCGCGCCCTCCCGTCCCACACGCTGCATGTCTTGCACCCTCCCCGTCCCGCGCTCTCCATGTCCCGTGCCCTGCCCGTCCTGCACCCTCCCTGTCCAGCGCGCTGCATGCATGTTCCGCACCCTCCCCGTCCCACGCTGCATGTCCTGCACCCTCCCCGTCCCGCGCTCTCCATGTCCCGCGCCCTCCACGTGCTGCATGTCCCGCGACCTGCCCGTCCCGCGCCCTCCTTGTCCTGCGCCCTCCCCGTCCCGCATGCCCCGCACCCTCCCTGTCCCACACGCTGCATGTCCCGCCCCCTGCCCGTCCTGCACCCTCCCGTCTCGCGCTCTGCATGTCCTGCGCCCTCCCCATCCCGCGCGCTGCATGTCCCACGCCCTGCCCGTCCCGCGCGCTGCATGTCCTGCACCCTCCCCGTCCCACGCTCTGTATGTCCCGCACCCTCTCCGTCCTGCACCCATCCCCCGCGCTCTCCATGTCCCGTGCCCTGCCCGTCCTGCACCCTCCCTGTCCAGCGCGCTGCATGCATGTTCCGCACCCTCCCCGTCCCACGCTGCATGTCCTGCACCCTCCCCGTCCCGCGCTCTCCATGCCCCGCGCCTCCACGTGCTGCATGTCCCTCGACCTGCCCGTCCCGCGCCCTCGTCCTGCGCCCTCCCCGTCCCGCATGCCCCGCACCCTCCCTGTCCCACACGCTGCATGTCCCGCCCCCTGCCCATCCTGCACCCTCCCCGTCTCGCGCTCTGCATGTCCTGCGCCCTCCCCATCCCACGCCCTGCCTGTCCCGCGCGCTGCATGTCCCGCGTCCTGCACCCTCCCCGTCCCACGCTCTGCATGTCCCGCACCCTCTCCGTCCTGCACCCATCCCCGCGCTGCATGTCCCGTGCCCTGCCCATCCCGTGCGCTGCATGTCCCGCGTCCTGCACCCTCCCCGTCCCGCGCTCTGCATGTCCCGCGCCCTCCCCGTCCTGCACCCATCCCCCGCGCTGCATGTCCCGCGCCCTGCCCGTCCCTCCCCGTGCTCTGCATGTCCCGTGCCCTCCTTGTCCCGCACCCTCCCTGTCCCGCACCCTCCCCGTCCCGCGCCCTAACAGTAGTTTTCCCCCACATATCAGCAAACTCAGCAGAAATTGCACTACAAATTGTCTGGTCCATTTTCTCCTGACACCCTTGTGGCCAATGTTTACACTTCTGACCACTGTCCCTTTATGAGGTAGTAACTCTGGAGCTTCCATGGATCCCGGTGATTCTGAGACTGTTTTCTCGTGACATATTGTACTTCATGATAGTGGTAAAATTTCTTTAATATAACTTGCATTTATTTGTAGGAAAAAAAATGGAAATTTGGCGAAAATTTGGAAAATTTGCAATTTTCAAACTTTGAATTCTTATGTCCTTAAATCACAGAGAAATATGTCACACAGAATAGTTACTAAATAACATTTCCCACATGTCTACTTTACATCAGAACAATTTTGGAACCTTTTTTTTTTGTTAGGAAGTTATAAGGGTTAAAAATTGACCAGCAATTTCTAATTTTTCCAACAAAATTTACAAAACCATTTTTTTTAGGGACCACATCACATTAGTAGTGACTTTGAGGGGTCTATATGACAAAGTACCCAAAAGTGACACCATTCTAAAAACTGTACCCCTCAGGGTGCTCAAAACCTCAGCGCTTTAGCCCTTCTTCAGAGATTGACAGCGGCGTTTAACTAGTTTACAGCCACGGGTGGATCACGATTCCACCCATGTCTGTTAGGGGCATATGTCAGCTGATTAGATCAGCTGTCATGTGCCGGTAAAGGTGAGGGCCCATCGCCAGAGCTCGTACCAAAGAGGGGGAGGTGACCTATGATGAACACTGAACGTCAAAGGTCATTAATGGGTTAAAGGTGCTCGGTGCACACTTGGTATGGCCAAACAAGATTTCCTTGCCATCTACTTGATTGAAAGTTTTGGCTTTATAAAACCAGAGAAGGGCAGAGATGGATGGAAAACATGCAGGAGGGAAGATGCAATTAAATGTTTGGTCACTCCAAGGGTGCATCGAGCACTGTGCTTGGTTTGAACAGTCATTCTGTGCTGACAGTCACTTTAAATCCCTCAAACATATTAGATTGGCTGACAGCTCTCTCCTGACTGTCACATAGTCAGGAGCCGGTCACCAAACGTTCTTGTGCAGAGAGCAGATGTCAGGCTGCAGTGGGGGTAGATTATATTGAGAGAACAAGAGGAGCAATCGTTGGAATTCCGACACCCCGAATCCTTCCGTCAACTCACAAACTATCGAAGGAAAGTGGAGGGGCCCCATACACATCAGATTGTGGCTGAACCTGCCGCCTTCATCCTACTGTGCATGGAAACCTTATAACCTGTAGCATAGACTATGCTGTGTGCACAGAAATCCTGAGCCTCAGTGCAGCAACTCCGATCTCATCTCTGTAGTGAGGCGGCTAGAATGGAGGAGTAACTGTATAAGTGCTGGAGTCCTTATAGAGTACTGTGCCGTGTGCACAGAAATACTGAGCCTCAGTGCAGCAACTCCGATCTCATCTCTGTAGTGAGGCTGCTAGAATGGAGGAGTAACTGTATAAGTGCTGGAGTCCTTATAGACAGTGCTGTGTGCACAGGAATCAGGAGCCTCAGTGCAGCAACTCCGATCTCATCTCTGTAGTGAGGCGGCTAGAATGGAGGAGTAACTGTATAAGTGCTGGAGTCATTATAGACTGTGCCGTGTGCAGGGTGGATAAAAATCAATGATTTTTTTAAAAAAATCGGATTTTTTTGATTTAAATCGGATTTTTTTGATTTAAATCGGATTTTTTTCAATAAACTGCTTTTTGAGGAAAATATTTTACCATCCAAAGGTTCTTCCATCATGAGATAAAGCCGAGTTGTTTAACTCAGTAGAATAAAGGCTGTATATGTGTAACATTCACAATGCCATGCTCTTCCAGAGGTTTCTGTAGGATTAGTGGGCAGTTTCTCCTATATTATCACAGACGCTCGCTTTACTTACGCAGTTCTCAAAACTGAATTTGACTCCGCAGAGGTCCAAGCCTCTTCTTCACGGCAAAAATGTTACAACATGAACGAGTTGAGAAAAAGACCCTAATCCTATTGTTCTACAAACCTATGAATACAGAATCAACCCTTCAGTGCCAAGTTCAAGAAGTTAGACAATAGGTTTCTGATTGTTTGGAGTGGAATAGATCTGCACAACACAAGAAGAATGTGAATCTAAGTGTGAGGAGGAGGAAGGGCAAGCAGACAAGAAAATGAAAGTGAAACTTTGAGCACAATACTGCAGCATAGCCACAGACAGACAAGTCTGGATCTGTTTGTGTGTACGATCTTAGGTAGAAACTTTGATTTAAATCACTGATTTAAATCAAGCCTTACTGACTAGTGATTTAAATCGTGATTTAAATCGTGATTTAAATCAGTTTGATTTAAATCAAATCCACCCTGGCCGTGTGCACAGAAATCCTGAGCCTCAGTGCAGCAACTCCGATCTTATCTCTGTAGTGAGAACTAGAATGGAGGAGTAACTGTATAAGTGCTGGAGTCCTTATAGACTGTGCTGTGTGCACAGAAATCAGGAGCCTCAGTGCAGCAACTCCGATCTCATCTCTGTAGTGAGGCGGCTAGAATGGAGGAGTAACTGTATAAGTGCTGGAGTGTGCACAAAATCTGCTAGTGCAGCAACCGATCTCTGCAGGACTCCTAATGGAGGAGAACTGTAATGTGGAGTCCTTATAGACTGTGCTGTGCACAGAAATCTGAGCTCGTGCAGAATCCGATCTCATCTATTGTGAGAAACTAGAATGGAGGAGTAACGTATAAGTGCTGGAGTCCTTATAGAGTGCGTGTGCAAGAAATCCTATTGAGCCTCAGTGCAGCAACCGATTAACTCTAGTAGTGAGGGCTAATGGAGGCAGAAACTGATAAGTGCTGAGTCCTTAAGACTGTGCCATGGCACAGAAATCTGGCTCAGTGCAGCAACTCCGATCTATCTCTGTAGTGTAAACTAGAATGGAGGAGTAACTGTATAAGTGCTGGAGTCCTATAGATCTGGTGTGTGACAGAAATCCAGAGCCTCAGTGCAGCAACTCGATCATATCTGTAGTGAGGGTCTAAATGAAGGAGTACTGATATAAGTGCTGGAGTCCTATAGCTGCTGTGTGCACAGAAATCGAGCCTCAGTGCAGCAACTCCATCTCTCTGTGGAGGCGCTAGAATGGAGGAGTAACGATAAGTGCTGGAGTCCTTATAGACTGTCGTGTCACAAACTCTGAGCCTCAGATGCAGCAACCGATCTACTCTGTAATGAGCGGATAGTGGAGTACGTTATAAGTGCTGGAGTCCTTAGACGTGCTGTGCAGAACCTGACTCAGTGCAGCAACTCGTCTAGATAGTGTAGCTGTAAATGGAGGAGTAACTGTATAAGTGTGAGTCCTTATAGACTGTGCTGTGCACAGAAATCCTGAGTCAGTGCAGCAACTCCGATCTCATCTCTGTAGTGAGGCGGCTAGAATGGGGAGTAACTGTATAAGTGCTGGAGTCCTTATAGACTGTGCCGTGTGCACAGAAATCCTGAGCCTCAGGAGCACTCGATCTAGCTCTGTAGTGAGGAGCTAGAATGGGAGTACTGTATAAGTGCTGGGTCCTTATAGACTGTGCCTGTGACAGAATCGAGCCTCAGTCAGCAATCGATCTATCTCTAAGTGAGGAGCTAGAATGGAGGAGTAACTGTATAAGTGCTGGGTCTTATAGACGTGCCTGTGCCAGAATCGAGCCTCAGTGCAGCAATCCGATCTCATTCTGTAGTGAGGCGTAGATGAGAGTACTGTATAGTGCGGATCCTTAGACTGGTTGCACAAAATCCATGACCTAGTGAGCAATCAATTATCTGTAGTGAGGGGTAGAATGGAGGAGTAACTTATGTGTGAGTCTTATAATTGCGTGGACGATCTGAGCCTCATGCAGCAACTCGATCTCACTCTGTAGAGGGCTAATGGAGGAGTAACTGTATAAGTGCTGGAGTCCTTATAGACTGTGCCGTGTGCACAAAATCCTGAGCCTCATGCGACTGATTCACTGATGAGGGCTATAATGGAGGAGTCTGTATAAGTGCTGGAGTCCTTATAGATGTGCGCACAGAAATCCTGAGCCTAGTGAGCATAACTATTCTGATGAGCTTAGAATGGAGGGTACTGTATAAGTGGGATTCCTTATAGCTGTGCTGGTGCACAGAAATCTGAGCCTATGCAGCAATCCGATCATCCTGTAGTAGCAGAATGGAGATACTGATAGTGCTGGAGTCTTATAGGCTGTGCCGTGTGCACAGAAATCCTGAGCCTCAGTGCAGCAACTCCGATCTCATCTCTGTAGGAGGCGCTAGATGGAGGAGTAATGTATAAGTGCTGGTCCTTATAGACTGGCCTGTGCAGAAATCCGAGCCTCAGTGCAGCAACTCGATATCTCTTAGTGAGTCGATGGAGAGTAATGTATAGTGCTGGAGTCTTAAGAGGCTGTTGCAGAATCAGGAGCCTAGTGCAGCAACTTGATTCATCTTGTAGTGAGCGGCTAGAATGAGGAGAACTGATAATGCTGGAGTCCTTATAGACGGTGTGTGAAGAATCCTGAGCCTGTGCAGCAATCCAATCTCATCTCTGTAGTGAGCGCTAGAATGGAGGAGTCTGTATAGTGCTGGAGTCTTATAACGTGCGGTCCAAAATCTGGCCAGTGCAGAACTCCGATCTCATCTCTGTAGTGAGGAGCTAGAATGGAGGAGTAACTGTATAAGTGCTGGAGTCCTTATAGACGTGCGTGTGCACAGAAATCCTGAGCCTCAGTGCAGCAACTCGATCTCATCTCTGTAGTGAGATAGAATGGAGGAGTAACTGTATAAGTGGAGTCCTTATAGACTGCGCGGTGCACAGAAATCAGGAGCCTCAGTGCGCAACTCTGTCTCATCTCTGTAGTGAGGGGCTAGAATGGAGGAGTACTGTATAAGTGCTGAGTCCTTATAGACTGTGCGTGTGCACAAATCCTGAGCCTCAGTGCAGCAACTCCGATCTCATCTCTGTAGTGAGGGCTAGAATGGAGGAGTAACTGTATAAGTGCTGAGTCCTTATAGACTGTGCTATGTGCACAGAAATCCTGAGCCTCTGCAGCAACTCCGATCTCATCCTGTAGTGAGCCTAGAATGGAGGAGTAACTGTTAAGTGCTGGAGTCCTATAGACTGTGCCGGTGCACAGAAACCTGAGCCTCGTGCAGCAACTCGATCTCATCTCTGTAGTGAGACTAGATGGAGGAGTAACTGTATAAGTGCTGGAGTCCTTATAGACTGGCCTGTGCACAGAAATCCTGAGCCTCAGTGCAGCAACTCCGATCTCATCTCTGTAGTGAGAACTAGAATGGAGGAGTAACTGTATAAGTGCTGGAGTCCTTATAGACTGCGCTGTGTGCACAGAAATCAGGAGCCTCAGTGCAGCAACTCCGATTCCCCGGTGGGGCTAGAATGGAGGAAAAAGGAAAAAGTGTGGGTCCTTTAGATGTGCCGTGTGCCGAAATCCTGACCCTCAGGGCGCAACTGATTAAATTTTGGGAAGTGAGGCGTGAAGGGAGGAAAACTAAATAATGCGGCCCTTTTTTAGACTGTGCCGGTGCACGGGAAACCCTACCCTCAGGCAGAAACCCCCGGTTTCCATCTCTTTGTGAGGCTGTAGAATGGGGAAAAACGAATAAGCGGGAGTCCTTATAGACAGGCTTTTGCACAAAATGGGGACCCCATGCGCAACCCCGATCCATTTTGTGTGGGGCAGCTAAAATGGGGAGAAATGAAAAAAGTGGGGAGTCCTTTAACTGCGCGTTTGAATGTGTTAAAAATAAATTTCGGGGGGAAAGCTCCCTTGGGGGTTTAAAAAAGTAGAACCATTCAATAAAGTTTGTGAAGTTGGGGGTTTTAAGGGGTGGTTTATAAAAGGGGGGTTTTCCCCCCAGGGGGTTTCCCCGGTGATCAATTTTTTTGTCTATTTTGGGGTTTCCGGGTTAAATTTGGGAAGCTTGTGTGTTTTCCCTGCTTCTCCCTAACAGAAAAGGGGTTTTTTTGGCTTGATTTTTGTGCTTGTTTTTTGATTGTTTCCTGACCTTGTGGAGGTCCCCAGGTCCCCGGGGGGGGTTTTGTGTCCTCTAAATTTTATCTAAAGCCCTGTTTTTTGTTCATTTGCCTTTCCAGTTTTTTCAGTGGTGCGGCTTAGTTTTGTTAAACCGAAATAATTTGGGGTAGGGGGCCGTGGGATTCATTTTTTTTTTTGTAATTAAAGGAAAAAAAATCCCAAAGGTGAAAAAAAAAGTTTTTTTTAAAAAAAATTGAAAACGGGGGGAAAAAGGGGCGCATAACCCAATTACACAGGGGGAAAAAAAAAAAGACAGGGATAAAAAATGGTAAAAATTTTATATTAAATGAATACTAATCCAAAAAATGAATAGCAGTAAGCCATCATTTTGCAAGGGGAACAGTTTTTTAAAAGGCAAAAATTCGCACCCATGTAATGAACAAAAGTTGTATCCCCAAAATGGAAGGGCTGCAAAAAAACAAAAAAAAAAAATTAGTATATTACCCCTGCTTGCCCCGCAGGGGTAGGAAGGAGGGGGTACCCCCGGTGCTCCCCCCCCAAGGCGTTTCGGCGAAATGTCCCTTTTTAAAGGGGGTGAATGTTTGGGGAAAATAAAAGGGGTAAAAAATTTAAAAACCACCAAGGGGAAACACCCGTAAATACTTGATAAAAAAGGAACAGTGCTAAGACTTAAGGAAGGGCCCAAATTTGGTGGTATAGAAATTTGCCTCTAATGCTAAAACCGAAAAATAAAAAATTGGCTGAAATTTGCAAAATTGTTGTAACTGCCCCAACTTGCCCCCTTTTGGGGGTTTTAATCAAGTATAGCCCCAACATCTTGAATGACCGCATGCCCCGGGGCAACAAAAAAACGCGGGGGTCGGCGTCAGGGTCAAGGGACGTACAGTCATTTCCCATCAGGGGGGGAAACATGACCCCGAAAGAAAAAAAAGGGTCAGAAGCCCCGGGCAGGCGCGTCCCAAAGGTGAGTTATACCGTCATGTAAAAATGCAAAAAAAAGCAAAAAAATGTCAAAAAAGTGTAAAAATCGTTTTGTAGCTAGCGATTTCGAAAAAACATATAACAATAAGATTAAAAGTAAAGTTAAATCCCGAAAAATTAAAAGGTAACAATAACCCCTGCAAAAAGGATTCAAATACAACAATGAGGGCGGGGGGTACAAAAAGCAGATAACCTTAGATGTTTAATGCAGCAAAACAAAAAATTGTCATGGGTAAAATTATACAATAAAGTGTATTTGGCAATTTAAACAAAAAATAATATTATGAAAATAGGATTAAACTTTGTAAATTTAAGATGAAAATACAAAAAAAAAAAAGTGAAAAAAAAAGGGGAAAAAAAACTTCTAATATAACAATGAGAAAAAAGTCAACAAACGAGGGGCCTTAAATTTTTCAAAAAAATGGAATAGAAAGGGGTTTTTGATTTAGATGTTTGGTGGTTTTTCCATACAAATTAAAGGGACCAAAAAACTTTTTAAAGGAATAGATAAAAAAAATTTAATGTTATGGATGAAAAAGGGGGAAAAAAAAAATTAAAAAAAAAATTTAAAAAAATCCAACCACTTCCTTTTGATGGCCCGTATCTTTCCCCAAAGGGGGCATTGACATGTTTGGGCCCTGGATCCGAGGGGGCGATAAGGGTTTGTAAAAAAGGGTGAGAAAAAAGGGTTTGGGACTAATACGTTTCCAAAGGACGAATGAAAACACCTTTTTCCCCCCATTTTCCAAACCCTTTTTCCCCCCCCAAGTTTTATTTGTCTGTTCCCCCCCTTTTTGGGGGTTTTTGGGGTTTGGGTTTTTAAAATTTGGGGTTTTTTTTTAAATTTTTTTCCCCTAGTTTCATCCACAAACTTTTTTATTTTTTTTTTAAAATTTTGGGGGAAATTTTCATCAAGATGGGGGGGGAAAAAAAACCACCAACTCAAAAAAAAAAAATACCATTTTCTTTTCTCTTTTTAAAGGGAACAAAAAAGGGGCCCCCTTTGTTTTTTTAAAAATTATTGCATCATTGTTGTATATAAAGTTATTTTTCGGGCATTTTTGTCTTTTTTTGTTTTTTTAATTTACTCATACTTTACAAAGTTGAATCCAATTGTATTATTTATTTTTTTTTTAAATTTTGCCAGCTACGGGATTGAAATTTTTGACCATGAAAATTTTTTTTTTTTGCTGCTTTAAAAACATCTAAGGTTTGTTTTTTTGGGGCCCCTTTGGACCCTTTTTTAAATTTTATGAAGTTTTTTTTGGTTTTTTTTGGGCAGAATCTTGTAATTGTTCGGGTTTTTTCTTTTTAATTTTAAAAACTTTTTTTTAAATTTTTTGGGTCAAAAACGCTAGCTACATTCTTTTTATACATTTTTTTTTACATTTTTTTGGGCTTTTTCTGCTTTTTCGATAGGGTAGTTTCCCCCTTGGGGACGCGCCTGCCCCGGGTTTTGGAACGCTTTTCGGTTTCGGGGGCTATGTTGCCGTGGTGAGGGGGCACATGACTGTGACGTATTGACCTGATGCCGACCCCAATAGCGTTTTTGTTCCCCCCGTGAAAGGCGTCATTCAAAAGGGGAAATTTCTTGACCCCCCTCATAGCGGGGCAAGTTACGGACAGGGTTGACAACAATGTGGTAAAGGCAGCACATTTTTTTTTTTATTGGGTCTGACGCTTTTTGATGAAAAAATTTTTATGACCATCCAGTTTGGCCTTCATTAATTCTTAGCAGCTTTTTCCTTTTTTAAATTATGGGATTCACGGGTGTTTCTCATTGGTGGATTTAGTTTTTTTACCCCTTCATTTCCCCCATTCACTACCCCCCCTAGAAAAAGGACATCCCCCAAAAAAACGCGCGTGGGTGTGGAGGGGGGGGTACCCCCCTTCCGACTCTCTGCAGGTAAAAAGCACTGGAAATATACTATTTTTTTTTTTGTTTTTTTTGCACCCCTTCCATCGGGGATAAATTGGGGTTTTCATTACAGGGCTGTGTTTGTTAAAAACGTTCCCATTGCAAAATGAGGGGTTTTTGCTATTTTCTTTTTTGGATTATTTTTTATTTATCAGGTCCTTTTTAAAAAAATTGCTTATAGTGCTAAATTTTTTATTTCCCTAATGTAATATTAACTTAAACTTTCTTTTATTTTGATTCATTACACCCAACAAAAATTTGTCGGGTTTTTTTATTTTTTAATACGGGGGGGTTTTTTGGCATACAACTCCTGAAAAACCCAAAAAAACCGTCTAAAAAAATTAAAATTTAAAAGCCCCTTTAAAAAAAAAGGGGTTTTTTTTAAAACCCCAAAAAAAAAAAAATCAAATAATAATATTCAGTTATCCTAATATTTGGGGGGGGGAAAACCCTTTGGGCCAAAAAGGATTGGTTTAATGCGGCGGGGGAGGGAGGCAATCCCCCGTGACACTGCGGGTTTTTGGGGGCCCCCGGAGCTTTGATAGGGGCCTTTAAAGGGCCATCCAGAGGGGTTGGGTTTTGGGTCTCTAAAAATTTTTCTTCAAAAATTTTCCCCGATTCTTTTGGGGGTTTTTAGGCAGGGGGTTTCCCCACCCCCAAAATTTGGGACAGAAAGCCCAGGGGCAGAAAACCCTTTCCCCGGGGTTTTTGGCATGGGAAAGGTCCCCGGTCGTGCGGGAAAAATAAAAATTTTACCCCATAAAGCATTTCACCCCAGGGAAAACGGTGCCCCCAAAAACCCCCGATAGGGGTTTGCATTGACCCTCCCCTTGGGAAAAAGGGGGCCAAAAACCCCGCGTGAATGGCCCCCCACCCAAAATGACTGTGGGTATTGACACTGGACTTAAAGGCTTTTTTGGCTTTTCCTTTTCCCCCAAAGTCTTCCCCAATCTGGCCCTTGTTTTTCCCGAATGACAGCAAAATTTGCTTTCCAAAAA
>JARQOD010000008.1:164305077-164347595 GCA_033576555.1 Oophaga sylvatica | reverse complement strand
AGCGATTCAAATTGACAGACTTTGCGTGGGGGAGAAGTAGCTGGAAAGTGTTGCCCTTGAACCTCTTCGAACCAAAGAGGTAAAGTGGGTCTGGGCACAGCTCATGAGTTTCGAAACGCAATGGTTAGTTTCTACTGGGTGATGCCCTCATGCTATTTCATCTGCCCAAGCGGGAAACTTTTGCACCCAGTTGTCTGGAAGTGTTCAACTAAGTTTTTAATAACTACACTCGATATCTCTCTTCCCATTTTCTGCTCAGGCTTTCTTGATTCTGGAGCAGCTATTAACCTGATGGATTATGATTTTTGCAAAAACGTTTGGTTTCCCTGAACCCCAACAAAGTCCAATCCCCTTCGGGGACGATTCTACCCCCTTTGGCTAGAAAAACCTCTTCTCTACCATTATAATGAGGGTTGAACCTACATCAGAGGCTGCAAATTTTTGGTTCTGATAATCTGCATATTTACGTACTGGGTTTCCCTGGTTCTCTCATAACCTTTTGGATTGGAAACTGTGTCTGTAACCAGTTGGGGCGCCAATGTGTTAATACCAACACTCCTTTTTTTTTCTCCCTCCCCCCAGGCTCAGGATTTTCCTGACTTTTTGATTGATTTTTCGATGTGTTTAGCGAAAGTAAATCTGATCCTTCCTCCCCATAGACAAGACTCCTATTGAATTAGTGCCTGTTAGTAAATTCCCTAAAGGTCGCCTTTTTAACTTGCGTACCTAACAGACGCATGCGGTTATTCAAGGTTCATTGGAGAAAGGTCAATCAACCATCCTCTTCACCCTTAGGTGCCGGTTTTTCTTTGGGCCAAAAAGGATGGTTCATTAAGGGCCATGTATTTTATCGTCTTTTGAAAAAAATTTACTGTGAAATACAATACCCTTACCCTTGATTTCTGCCTTTTCCAGGGTGAAAACGCTAAACTTGTTTACCAAGCTTGACCTCAGGGGGGCGTATAACCTTATTCGCATTAAGCACGGGGATAATGAAGACGGCATTCAATACCCGGAGGGCATTTTGAGTACCTTGTTATGCCCTTTTGGGCTCACTAATCTCCTTCTGTCTTCCCGTCCTTCATGAATGACTTTTCAGGATTTTGTGGATAAATTTCTGATTTTTATTTGGATGATATCTTGATTTTTTCCAATGCTGGGAACTCTCATGTGAAACATGTTCGAACGTATTCCAGTTTGAAGAGAATGCTCTGTATTGAAGGGATCAAAGTTCTTTTTGGCGTACGAGATCTCATTTCTGGATTCTTTTTTGTCCCATCTGTTATTGAAAAGGACCCCGGTCAAGGTTCGGGGCCATCTGTGATTGGGTCCCAACCTACTTCATTAAAGGCTCTTCAAAGATTTTTGGGTTTTTTGGCCAATTTTTTTAAATTTATTGTATTTCTCGGTTATTGTTAAACATTAACTGTTTACCAAAAAGGGTTCTGATGGGTGAATTGGCCTCCTGAGGCGTCCCTGCATTTTCAGGAATTAAGCAAGATTCCTTCGCTCCTTTCAAACGGCAGCCTATTTTTCTCTTGCCATTTCGGGTGGAGGTTGATCTCTGAATTGGGGCAGTCCGTTTTGTCCCAAAATCCAAGACCTCTAAAAGTAACCTTGTCCTTTTTCTCTCGAAATTTTCCCTACAACTAATTAGATGGGAAAAATCGGGGTTATTGGCCATGAAGTGGGCTTTGAAGAGTAACATTGCTGGAGGCCAAACATCGGGTGGTGTCTTACGGACCAAAAATCTGGTTTATCTGGAATCTGCCAGCGACCTCAATCCTAGACAGGGCCAGGTGGGCTGTCACCTGCTAATGAATTAAAACAATGCAGTAAACTATTAATACAGGAAAACACTCTATACAACAACTAGTATAGCAAATCAGCAGAAGTATAGAATAATTTACCTACACATATCTCTGAACTCAGGGTTTAACTTGAGGACTTGATGACTGAAACAGGAAAGAGGTGGACCGGATCTAACCTGACCCTAAACTGGGGTCCAACTAATCCCCCAACCTGGAGGTACGATAAGGTCAGAGGTCCAAGTCTCCAACCCTAAAACCCTGCTCCTATCGACCCTAACCCTGTAATCAGCCAAAAGGATCCACTACCACCAAAGGATATGGGCTGATCTCAGCTAAATACACAGTTAGAATATAAGACAACAGGATAACACTCGCTTGCATACACACTCAAAACCAAAGGAACAAAAGGCGGAAAATAAAAACCCAACCAATTGAGCTTAGAACAACAAGGAGCTCCAACTAAACTATACAGATTCATCCTATCTGTGGTCTGCATGAAGGTTTCACTGCAACCCCCAAGCAACAACCAGGATTTTAAGAAAACCCAAACAACAAATAATCAATTGCAGCCGGGAGAAACTGCACCCAGTCCCAGCCCGAGCACAGACAGAATTAACTCCCTACTGCCAAACACAAAGAAACACAGCTCACTGTGGAAGTCAAAATGTGCAACCGCGACGACTTCGTGGCAATGCACACATGACATACCCCCCCTTCACAGGGGCCCCAACCCTCAGGGCCGGCCTCCCGGGTTTTCTGGGAAGGTCCGAACCAAACGATCTGCATTAACATCAACCAGGGACCCACATCCCTCCCGGACCATACCCCTTCCAAGCACCAAGACTGAAGGGACCGGCGATTCGACTGAGTCAATGATCTTGATACTTGAAATTCCAAGTTACCATTGACCAACACAGGAGAGGAGGTAAGGTAAAGGTATACTGGTTGCCACATACCTTTTAAAAATGACTGTGGAACACTTAAAATTTTAAACGTAGGAGGGAGGCCAACGAAATGCCACGGATTAATTAGGAACTGATCCGTACGGGGCCCCATGAATCGGGACCCAGTTTTTCCCGGAGGGCACTTTAAGTTTAATTCCTGGTAACAACCATACCAGATCGTTCACATTCAGACTGGCCAAAACTCTCCTCCTACACCAAACGTTTGAACGGTTCCCCCACGCACTCAGATTATTCAATACCCTTCCACCAGAAGCAAGTGACGACGAGAAACGCTCCTCCTCAGAACCCCAAAGGGCCCCCCCATTGAAATACAAAACTGGGGATGGAAACCATAGCCCCCCAAAAAAAGGGATTACCAGTGGACTCGCTCCCCTGTTTTAAGAGCGAACCTGCCAGAGGCAAGAAAGATTAACGCTGGTATTCTGTACTTTTTTTTTCCACGTTACCTCATTTTTTTGCATTAACCCTTTGCTTTTCCCCCTAACCACGGATACTTGGGCGTTACCTTTGGATGCTGCTCGTTCCCGCTCTGCTGCTACCCTATTGCTGAGGTGGGTCCGCTGCTTTGCATGACCCCCGCATGTGCGGTTCCTACTTGCGTGAAGCCTCCTGCTTGCAAAGTCCTCTGCAGTGGTGCTTACTTACGCGTGTTTGGCACAGCCATTTGTTGGGTTTCCTCGTGTTGGCGCTGGCCTGCTAGGGGCGCGGCCCACACCTGTCCTTCTTTTATGTGGATTGGGTGTTTACTAAATTCTGCTCCCACCTATCGTGTGAACACTCATATAAAAAGTTCCCCACCCAGGGGCGTTGCCAGACTTCACTTGAATCCACACTGAACCCTGAACCTAGCCGTTTTGTGGTTGTGGTTCAGCTCCTGCTCTGAAGTTGATCACCGGAGACTGATTCCCTTTCCTGCTGGTCTTGTTCCCTATCCTGGATCTAACCCGGTACCTGAATTCTGAACTGTTCCTTGTTGTTTTCCGCCTATGCGGGGGCTGATTACCCGATCGCCGTTCCTAGGCTGTATATCCAGGCCTGTTCCTTTGTGTCAATTACCTAACCCCGTCCCGGACTAACCCTGTACCTGAATGTCTGAACTGTGTCTTGTGTTTCCGCCTATCGGGGCGATTACTCAATCGCGTTCCGGGCTGTATATCCAGCCTTTCCTGCTTCTAATACTTAACCCTGACCTGGACGCACCCCCGTACCTGAATGTTGTTCCTGTCATCTAACTCTTTTTCAGCCATCAGCTCCATTCCAGTTACCTCCTGTTACCTCTGGGGCTTGCCTGTCGCCTCCGCTGCATTCCATCCAGAAGTTCGGACATCTCTGCAGAGGCCCCGCTCTTGCCTGCCCCTGGACATCATCGCCACCGACGCAGCTTCCCATCCGGGTTCGGACATCATCTGCAGAAACCCCGGCTCTTCCGCCCCGGGGGCGATCATCTCCAACCGACTGCAGCCCATCCGGAAGTTACATCATCTGCAAGATCCCCGGCTCTTGCCTGCTCACCTGGGAGCGTCATCTGCCATCCGACTGCAGCCTACCGGGAGCTCCACCATATCAGTGTAATACCTGCCTGTCTAGAGACGCCGGTACTTGCTGTACAACCTGCCCTGCCCAAGACTGCCTGGTCACTTGCCGTAAACAACCCCTGCCCAAACTGCCTGGCACTTGCCGTGACAACCGCCTGCCCAGAACGCCTGGTCCTTGCCGTACAAACCTGCCTGCCCAGAGACTGCCTGCACTTGGCCGTGAAACCTCCTGCCCAAGACTGCCTGGCACTTGCCGTGAAACCCCGCCCAGAGACGCCTGCACTTGCCGTGACAACCTCCTGCCCAAGACTTCCTGGTCACTGCGGACAACCTGCCTGCCCAAACGCCTGTTTCCTTGCCGTTCAACCGCCTGCCCAAGACTGCCTGTCACTTGCCTTGACAACCTGCCTGCCCGGAACTGCCTGGCACTTGCCGTGAAACCTCCTGTCCGGATACTGCCTGGTCATTGCCGTGACAACCTGCCTGTCCCAGAGACTGCCTTGTTCACTTGCCGTGACAACCGCCTGTCCAGGACTGCCTCGGTTAATTACCATTACAACCTCCTGCCCAGAACTTCCTGGTCCTTGCGTGACAAACCCTGCCTTCCAAACCCGTGCCGTACTGTAATCCTTGCAAATAACCTGGTTCACTGAAGGAGGATCCGGGTTGGGTGAGTTTCTGTTACTCTGTACTCACCTCTGTGCAAATCCCCGGCCACTCCCTTAGCCTGCGGGCTTGCACCAAAACCGCTGGGGTTTTCCTTTCAGGTCGCTGCCAGATGTCCTGTCCTTCCGGATGACCACTGCCTGATATCCGAGCCAACCACTTCCAATGTCCGGGATCCTATCCATCTCTACCTGATTCCGGAGCCTGCTGATCGGAACCAATTCCGGAGTCCGAGCCTGTTCCATCCGGTTCCTGTCTTCCAGTCCGTGTTCCTACTCCCTGTGACCCCAATCCGTGTTCCTGATTTCCGTCCGGGTTTTCCCGTCTGTGTTCCGACTCCCTAAACCAGTCCGTTTCCTGATGTTTCCGTGCCTGCCGGTTCCTCCTTGGCTACCCTTATGACGTCCGTCCTGGGTCGGTGTCTAGTTCTCCTGCTGACCTGTGCAACCCGAGGCCTAAGAGAGGCCGTCCTATATGGCCCGGGCCAGATGACCCTGGACTTCATCCACCGTTTACCCCCGCCACTCTGACGTTCGCCTGGGCCGGTTCGATGTTCTCCTCTGACCTTGCAACGCCCAGGCCTGAGAGTGAGCCTACAGTATGCCCGGCCAGATGATCCTGGACTTCATCAACCCTGATGACCCCCCCCATCGTCGAATCTGCTGAGGTCGGTGGATGTTCTCCTGCGAGCCTTGCTACGCCTAAGGCCTGAGAGAGAGGCCGTCCAAGTATGCCCTGCCAGATAACCCGGCTGCATCTACCCGTGAGTCCCCCAACACTCGTCAGGATTCTGATCGTGACCCTTCTCTGTGGGCGGAATTGGGGCCCGGCTTATGTTCTGTTTATTACTTTTGGGTTTTTTTAATAAACTTTATGTTTCTTCTTACCTAATTGTGCGGGTTGTTTTGTCCTGCAGGTCGCCACCTTGCCCCATGCCACTGCCACGGAACCCGGTCGCTGCCCTTCCCTATCCCGGCAGGGGCCCCGGGGCCCCTCCGTGGTCCAGTGGGTCCACATTCTCTTATCATTGGGACCCAGCCTCCGTCGTCGTGGACTGGCGGCTGGAGCTTTTTGGCACTAGGCAAGCTATGCCATGTCCCGCGCCCCACAGCCTGGGAACGCCCAGAAAGCTCTGGCCATGGACTCCGCTAGCATGTGCTCGCAGGACTTTCTCCAACCCCCTGATTGCGAACAACACTTGGTCCCACACGGTAAGTGACTAGATGGCCGTTCCCCGCTTGGTCACGTTTTCAGCTTTTCGAGTTTATAACTATCCCGCCTTATTGGAACTATGGGACTTACCGCCATACCCAAGGAATTTTTCTGGGAATTTTTTTTTTACTGGGTCTTCAGAAGAGGGGTTCTGAGGAGGGGATACGTAACGCTGGGATTCTGACTTTTTTTTCACGTTACCTGCTTTTTTTTTGCATTAACCCTTTTGCTCCTTTCCCCCTAACCACTGGGATCTGTTGTCTTTCCTATATGGATCTGCTCAGTTCCCGGGCTCGTTCTACCCTACTTGCTGGTGGCTCCGCTGCTTTGCATGACCGCCCGCATGTGGGTTCCTGACTTGCTGTGAAGGCCGTCCGTACTTGCAAACCTCGCGGGTGCATGACTTACTGCGTTTTTTTGCACAGCCATTTTGGGTTCCCTCGTGTTTCTGTCGGCCTGCAAGGGGGCCGGCCCACACCTGTCCTGCTTTATGTGGATGGGTTTTCAGAATTACTGCTCCAGCCTATCGCTGGAAGCAGCTAAATATATAAAGTTCCCCAGCCCTATGGGCGTTCCAAGCTTCACATTGAACCACACGAACCCTGAACCTAGCCGTATGTGGTTTGTTTCACTCCTGCTCTGAAGTTATCACTCGGAGAGCTGATTCCCTGTTCCTGCTGGTCTTTTCCCTGATCCTGGATCTAACCCGGACCTGAATGTCGAACTGTGTCTTGTTTTCCGCCTATGCTGGGGCTGATTACCCAGATCGCCTTCCTAGGCTGTATATCCAGGCCGTTCCTGTTTGCAATTACCTAACCCCTATCCCGGATCTAACCCTGTCCTGAATTCTGAACTGTTCTTGTGTTTCCGCCAATCGGGCTGATTACTCAGATCGCTGTTCCCCGGAGGCGTATATCCAGGCCTGTTCCTCTGTGTCTAATTACCTGAACCCTATCCTGGACGCATCCTTACCGAATGTTGTTTCCGGCAGTCTAACCTGTTTTTCAGCCATCAGCTCCTGATTCCATTACCCCGTTACCTCTCGGCTTCCTGTCTGCCACCTCTGCAGTTCCATCCAGAGTTCGGACATCATCTGCAAGGTCCCCGGCCTTGCCTGCCACCTGGGCGATCCTGCCATCCGACGCAGCTCCATCCGGAAAATTCGGACATCATCTGCAAATCCCCGGCTCTTTTCCTGCTCACCTGGGAGCATCATCTGCCATCCGCGCAGCTCCATCCGGAAGTTCGGACATCATCGCAGAGATCCCCGGCTCTTGCTGCTCACCTGGGAGCGATCTCTCCATCCGACTGCAGCCCACCGAGGCTCCACCATATCAGGCGATTACCTGCTGTCCTAGAGACGCCTGGTCACTTGCGTACAACCTCCTGCCCAAACGCCTGGCACTTGCCGGACAACCGCCTGCCCAGAGACGCCTGGTCACTTGCCGTGACAACCTGCCTGCCCAAGACTGCCTGGTCACTTCCGTTCAACCTGCCGCCCAGGACTGCCTGTCCTTGCCGTGCAACCTGCCTCCCAGAGACTGCCTGGTCACTTGCCGGCAACCGCCGCCCAAAGACGCCTGGCACTTGCCGTGACAACCGCCTGCCCCCAAACTGCCTGGTCACTTGCCGTACAACCTGCCTGCCCCAGAGACTGCCTGGTCACTGCCTTGACAACCGCCTGCCCGAGACTGCCTGTCACTTTCCGGACAACCTGCCTGCCCAGAACTCCTGGTCACTTCCGTACAACCCCTCCCAGAGACTGCCTGTCACTTTGCCGGACAACCTGCCGCCCAAGACGGCCGGTCACTTCCTTACAACCTGCCTGCCCGGAGACTGCCGGTCACTTGCCGTGACAACCTGCTGCCCAAGACTGCCTTCACTTGCCGTACAACCTGCCTGTCCGGATACCCTGGTCCCTTGCCTACAACCTGCCGTCCCAAGACGCCTTGGCCTTGCCGTCAACCTGCCTGTCCAAGACCGCCTCGTTTTACCATTACAACCGCCTGCCCAAGACTTCCTTGGTCGCTTGCTGTGACAAACCGCCTGTCCAAGAACCCTTGCCATGACTGTGAATCCTTGCCATTAACCGAGTTTATCTGGGAAGGAGGAGCCGGTGGTGCTAGTTTCTGTTACTCTGTACTCACCCCCTGTCAAATCCCCGGCCACCCCGTTGCCAAAAGTTCCCCTATTCCGATATCAAATTCCTTTCGGCGGACGAAATTTCTTAGAAAAGAAAGGCACGGGCCAATTACCAGGGGACGGACCCTGGACAATATAGCACCCCCCCCTACGTCAGACGCATCCCCCCCCCACAATGAACGCTGAGATGCATCTGGTGGATGGAACGGGTGCCGAAGCAAACATTTCTTCAAAAAAGGAAAAAAAGGCTTGGAAGCTTTGTCCGACCATTTAAAAAATCCTCCCTTTTCTGTCAGTCAGTGAGAGGTTTGACAAGAAAAATTACAATAAATTTCCGGTGATTAGCAAACCACAAAAAACCTGCAAGCCTTAAGACCCCTGGCTGATC
Source organism: Oophaga sylvatica (assembly GCA_033576555.1). NCBI lineage: Eukaryota > Metazoa > Chordata > Amphibia > Anura > Dendrobatidae > Oophaga > Oophaga sylvatica. Next base: position 164,338,876 of record JARQOD010000008.1, on the reverse strand, counting down.
CCATTCAAGCACTGCCCACCTTTCAGGGTCCATACGGAAACCGGGGCTGACCCAAAAAACCCCAAAACTGAAGTTTCCTTAACGGGGAAATACACACCTCCATTTGGCGTAAGTTTTTTCTCGCAAGACGCAACACCTGTCTCACATGCTCCTGGAGACACAAGACTGGCATAAATTAAAATTCGTCCAAATATACAAACCACAAACAGCCCCACAAGGGACGAAAAATTCATTAACAAAATTTGGGGGAAACTGCTGGTGCAGTAGTCAGACCAAAAGGCATAAACAAGTTTCTCATAATGTCCCCCGGGTGTTAAACCCGTTTCCCACCATCCCCCTCTTTTTATCCTAACAGATTATACGCCCCCCAATCCAATTTAGAAACCATTTGGCGCCAACAATTTGATTGAAGAATCAGGAATAAAGGGAGTGGATACGGATCTCGAACAGTAATCCTAAAGTTCGCGGAAATCCAACAGGCGTAGGCCTCCATCTTTCTCTTAACAAAGAAGAACCCCGCGGCTACTGGGGAAGATGAAGGTCTAATAGCCCTTTGGCCAGACTTTCAAAATAAATCTTCAAGCCTGCCTCTCAGGACCAGAAAGATTATACAACCTACTTTAGGCAACTTACATAGGAAAGGAGATTAATAACATCAACACCGATGAGGGGCAACTCCGAAAACCCCTCCTCAAGAAAACACCCCAAAACCTCCAAAAAAGGGGCAATGTACTAGGCACGACCCCTATGACTGTGTTCAGCAGTTGCTTTTGCAAAACTCACCCCATTGGCTTATTTTCTGGACTGCCTTTTAAACACAGGGTTATTTTAACCAACCAAGAAGTCCCAACACAATGGGAGAGGTAGACCCTCCAACACATAACAAGATAATTGTTCCCATGTATTTGCCCCTACCCAAGGTCAATGTTAGAACCCATACAAAGCACCTTGGCCGGAGGCCTGGCGTCAATGGAGAATATAGGGACGGTTTGAACCAATACACTCGATGCAACCTTGAGCTAAGCAAACGACTCAACCAAAAGCCCCGAACCACTATCAAGAAGAACAACAACTCTCCACCTCGTACCAACACCACCCCACTGGTACAAGGAACTGAGAAGAACGGCGATGAAATACAACCCCGGTTCGTCCACCACACAACCGGGATTAAAGTTTTCCGGCGACTTTGGCCAACAACACGGGATGGACATTCCCAACAAAATGTCCCTCTTTCCCGCAGAAAAAACACTTCTAGTCCTGCGGCGTACCCCCCAATCCCCTCTTACAAATATGTCCCCCCAATGCATAGGCTACCGAACAGACAAGGGGAACCTCAACATAGGGCTTTAGTGGTAGGTGGAGAAACAACAGGGAGTGGGGTTACCTCACCCCTCTTCCCAAGCCGCTATCAGACGAATAGCAAAGGCCAAAGCACCTCCAAAAGGAGGAGACTCATACTGAGCCAAAACGCTTTTAATTTATCAGAAAGCCCATGACAAAACGGCTCCTAAAGCGGGTCTTCCACGATATCTGGGCCCATCTACAAACTCAGAAGCAAATTCCTCTGCCGGACGACTCCCTGCTGATCTTACGTATTTTGTCTCAGCAAGAGAGACCCATTGGGCCATATACCAATCCCAGGGCATAAAAAATTGATCACAGACAGTAGAGCCGGGGATCCCGGAGGAAGGGAAAATGCACAGGATTGAGGTCCCCTTCAGAATGAGATAACAATTCCCCCTCTCTGCTCCTCACTCCCTGATGCGGGCCGGAAGCCGAAAATACAATTTACATGCCCCCGAAGGGAAAAATTTTCTCCCCCCAGTGAACCGTCCGGGGCTACTTAGGTCAAATCGGTTTGCTCCAGGGGGGGACAAAACTTTGGACTTAATGTCCTTCACTCCATGGATAACCCTCAACTGCAGAGCCACGGGCTACGATCCAGGAACTGGAGAAAATTTTATGCCATGAAAATTCACGCGTCTAATAAGTAAACAGTCATAAACTATTAATACGAACAACACCTATACAACAACTATATAGCCACACATGTAAAATAAGAATAATTTACCTACAATATCTCTGAACTCAGGGTAATCTTGAGGACTTGATGACTAAACAGGAAAGAGGTGGACCGGGATCTAACCTGACCCTAAACTGGGGCCTAACAATCCCTCACCTTGGAGGTACTATAAGGTTCAAGGTCCAAGTCTCCAACCAAACCCGTCTCCTACAGACCCTGAACCCGTAATCAGTCCCCAAAAGGACCTGACTACCACCAAAGGATATGGGCACTCAGTAAATACACAGAAACATATAAGAAGACAGGATAACACCCTTTGCATACACCTCAAACACCAAAGGAACAAAAAAGGTCTGGAAATAAACCTAACCAAGTTAGCTTAAACAACAAAGGACCACAACTAAAGTCTATCAGATCATTCCTACGTGGTCGCAGAAGGTTCACTGGCAACTCCCCAAGCAGACAACCAGAATTTAAAGGAAACCAATCAACAAATAATCAATTGCAGCCGGGAGAAACGCACCAGCCCAGCACCGAGCACAGACAAATTAACTCCCTACGCCAAACACAAAGAAACAGCAGCTCAGCTGTGAGAAGTCAAAATGTCAACCGCAACATCTTCGTGGCAAGCACACAACAGGGCCTTGTTTTTCACACGTTTTAATTTTGTGGTTTCCTTTCTTCCGGCAAAGAATGTTAAGGCGGATGCTCTCTCGAGGATTTCCTTCGGACTCTCCTGGTTATCTGATCCTTCTGTTTTTTGAAAGAGGGTGTATTTTTCCGCCATTCACCCAATTTGAACTTGCTTAGGGTGTCAGGAGGATAGCCCGAGCGCTGCCTGTTGGAAAATTGTTTGTCCCGCCAGTGGAAAAAGAGTGTGAGTCTGAATTCATTGTTCCCGCGTTGGCTGGGCACCCGGAATTTTTTGGTACCAAGACTTGGTTACTCCTTTTGGTGGCCTACCTTACTTGTGATGCAGGGAATTTGTGCTCCGGGGACTTGCTCTCGCCCAAGCCTTGCTCTCGCCCGGGGTTTGTTGATCCATTGCCTTGCCCAAGAGACCATGGACCCATACTCTATGGATTTCTTTTCCCCGACCCTTCCTGTTTCTCAGAGAATGACCGCCATCTTTGATTTGTGAAAGGTTTTTCCAAATGATACATCTTGTCATTGCCAATTGCCTTCCTCCTCTGAATTGGTGCTTTTGTTCCTTCACACTGGTTCGTTTACCGCATTCCCTGAGAACTTGTGTCTGACAGAGGATTCCATTTTTTTCCGATTTTGGAGGACCTTTTTCTAAAACTTGGGGTGTTCAATTGTCTTCTCCCGGGGGTTTCATCCTCGACCAATGGTCAAACTGAGAGAACAAACCAGACATTGGAACTTATCTAAATGCTTTGGTCTGCTGACAAGACGGGTTTCTTTTTGCCTTTGGCGATTTTTTCCTCTTAAAATAGGGCACTCTGCCCTTTGATGTCTCCATTTTTCTGTAATTCTGGGTTTTCACCCTCGATTTTCTTCGGGACAGACGAGGCTTCTTCTGTCCGGGTGTTGACTCTGTTTGGAGCGTATGCAACAGATTTGGGACCAGGTAGTGGAGAGGTTGTCCCTCTCTCAAGAGAGGCCCAGCGTTTGCTAACCGGCATAGGACTGATGGTCCTCGTTTAAAGTAGGGACTTGGTCTGGTTGTCCTCAAAAAATATTCCTATGAGAGAACATCTCCTAAATTTAAGCCTAGGTTCATTGGACCTTATAAGATCATGGAGATTCTTAATCCTGTTTCTTTTCGTTTGCTTCTTCCAGGACATTTAAGACCCCATAACGTTTCCACAAGTCCTTGTTGAAGAGGTTTGTTGACCAGTGGTTCCTGCTGCTGTGCCTCCTGACCCTGTTTTGGTTGAGGGCAATCTGGAGTATGTGGTTGAAAAATATTAGATTCTCGTTTTTCTAGACGGAAACTCCATATTTGGTTAAGTGGAGAGGTTATGGTCAGGAAGAACAATTTCTTGGGTGTTTGCTTCGGACATCCATGCTAGGAGACTCATCCGTGCGTATCATAGAACTCATCCTGACCGACCTGGTTGCTCAATGAGGGTTCTGTGACCCCTCCTCAAGGGGGGGTACTGTTGTGAATGGTTTTGAATGAGTTTCTGAGCAAGGCTCCCTCTGGTGGTTACAACCCGCGGTACTGGTCTGTTTCAGTGACATTGTGAGGACTGGGAACAGGTGTTACTGAACTGTCTTATAATAAGGAAGTCACCTTCCCATCAGGGTTGCCGTGATCAATTGTTCTGGTCTGAATCCTTGATTCCAGTTTCCCTTGTAGCCTCGTGTCTTGTCTGCATCTCCTTCTAACAGATAAAACATTTTCTTTTTTTGTTTCTGTGCTTTATTTTGCATTTTGTCCTGCACTTCTGTGGGCCTTCTGGTCCCCCAAGGGCTTTTGCCATCTCAGTTTTAGTCAGCCACTGATGTTTGTACTTTGCTTTTTTTTCCAGTTTTTTTCAGTGGCTGCTGTTTTTGATTTTGTTACCACCAAGAACTATTTAGGTGGTAGAGTCGTGTGATCTCAGGTGTTTTTGAAATTAGTAGAGTTGGTGCTTTCAGGTTTTTTTGGGATTGCAGTAAGTACCCTTCCTATCCTTTTCTATTTAGTTAGTTTGGGCCCCAACGTTTGCTCATACTATTTTCTGTCTGTGTCATATTTCGTCTTGTCTAACCACCATTACATGTTGGGGGCTTGCTATTATCTTTGGGGTTCTGCTCCGGGCAGATAGCTTTCCTATTTCATCTTTAGGTGTAGTTAGTTTCCAGGCTGTGACGAGGCGTCAGGACCAACGTAGGAACGCTCCAAACGGCTGCCTCTAGTTGTGGTGGTTTAGTCAGGGTACTGCAATTCTCATAGATTCCAAGCTCTGGTTGTATTGCCTTTTTGCCTGCACTCCAGCTATCCAATAATAACAACAGACCCCATTCCTCCTGAACTACGGTCAGCATCCGCGGGTACCAGTGCCCATGCCGGTGTCTCTGCCGATTCCAGGTGGCAGACTGGGCTTGGAGGCACGGACATTTGGGACCCACACCCAGGATGCCAATTCAGGCTCCAAAGAGAGGATGATTTTCGGCCGATGCCCATCGGCGCCCCCCTCCTACATTTGCTCCTGGTGACCTAGTTGGCTCTCTGCCCGAAACATCAGGCTACGTGTAGATCCACCAAGTTGGCACCTCGTTTTTTGGGCACCTTTAAAGTTCTTGAGCAGGTGAATCCGTGGTTTTTCCGCCTAGCCCTTCCTCCTCGCCTTGGTATCACCGACACCTTTCACGTGTCCCCTCCAAGAAACCCGTGCCAGTCCCGTTTTCCGAGTCATCTGCAGGGACGTTGGGTTCATCTACCGATGATCATGAGTAACGCCATTGTTGGGTGCAAGGTGGTTACGAGGAAAAAAATCTTCACGCTCCGCAGCTCATCGCTGCCTTTGAGCGCAGTGAGGCCCAAAGAAGGGGGGTAATGTTTAGGGTTCAAGTTCCCGCTCTGCACAAGGGGATCTCGAACCTCCCACACAGTCCCCTCCGCAGTGAGCCTGCTCAGCAAGACGTCGGCCCACGTCTTGCCCATTCCAATACTGTGCAGAGACTTGCTGCTGCCTCTCCTGGATCTGCTATTATACCATACTGGAGCAGAGGTTTTTGAGACGAAGTCCTGGCGTTCCCCTTCTGAGCATGCCCAGGATAAGATCTCTCATTGAGATCAGGGTCACATGTTCAGGTACTGCAGCAGCTCCTTTTGGTCCAAAGGTCCTGAAATTACATGTGTTTTGGAACAGTTTCTCATTGGCCCCTTTTTCTGGCAGGTCCTGTAGCTGTTTACTATAAAAGGGTGGCATGGCTGGGCTGCCATGCGCTAGTATCAATTGTATTGTGTGCTTTGCGCCAGTGTGATCTCGGCCTTTTGGCTGCGATCGTGGTCGCGGTCAGAGGTGTGCGAGTTTTCCTGGAGTGATCCAGGGCTTTGCTGGAAGCGTGCTGCTGAATTTCAAACTGCGGTATCCGTATCGGCAGTCTGGACTGAGGATGTTCATTAAGAATACGATCCGTGGGGGTGGTGGAGGTGGTGAGAAGAACAACCTGGTTCGGACCTGTTGGAGGGAAAGGCTGGAGCCCATCGTCAGGATATCTGCATGTCAATGAATTCCGGAGTCAAGGTACATATGATGTAACCTTTGTGAATGAGGGATGCTGTTTGCCGTCTTTGAATGGCTCAGAAGTAATGAAGGTGATCCAGCCTGAGGAGTGCGGTGGAACCCCTGTTTGGGCTCATGGAAAAAGTGGTGACTGTGACTGTAATACAACCCCTATACAGAATTTAGCACTACTGGAGCAGTTCCTGGAGCGGTACAGGTGAATAACATGAAGGGAGGGGAGAACAGAAAAATGTCTTGGCATTTTTCAACTGCAAGTATTGTTTCGGGTGAAATTGAAGAAGGACCCAGGTTGTTTGGGAGGTTTAAACCCACCCACCGCGAACTTTTCAGTGGCGGGACAGAGGGCTTCCTGTTAAACCCAGGCAGCCATATACTGCAGGAGGACTTTCAGTTCGGGCACCTGCTAAACATGTGTAGCAAGAGTTGTTTGCCGTAATTGCAAGCAAGAGGGTCATGTGGCGGCTAGGTGTCCGATGCCTCGTGAATGTGACAGTGTGGGCAGTTCACAGCACCTGTATAGAGACTGCCCGTTTGGTGTGCCGAGGAGTCAACTAAGAGGAGGGAGGAAAGAAAGAGACGTGAGGAGGAGCGGAGGCGGGAGGAACAAAGGAAGAGAGAGGAGGAGGTTAAGAGGTGGGAGGAGGAGAAGAAGCGGAGGGAAAGCGAAGTCGCCGCGCTGCAAAGCGTTGTAAGGGCGCCACCCACTCCTGCTGAGAGACGGAGGGAGAAGCGGCAGGAGGACAAGGAGGCTGACAGAAGGAGGGAGAAGCAACAGGAGGAAAAGGAGGACAAGGAATTTTGGAAGGCCATAAGGCGAGAGAGCGTTCATGGCCTAAAAAAAGAAGTAAAAAAAGAAGTCTCAGTTGCTGAATCATGGTCTGAATGCCTGATGGATTTTGATATTTCTGTGGCAGAGGAGGAGGCTGAGGTTTTGGTTCATGAGTATGATCCGAGAAATATTGGTGCCTTCTCCTCGGAAGAGACTCAGGAGGGTTAAAGTGTCACAGGGAGGGTGGTGGGAAAACAGAGACATTGAGGTGGGAAGAAGAATGGCCCAGAGGAAGCTGGCAGAAAAAGGCACGGGTGGAAGAGTATATGGAGGCCAGCCGCTCGGAAAGCTGCTCGGCACAAATGGTGGAGGAGGACACTGGCGGTACTGGTTAAGTACGTTTTACTTTTCCAGTAGCCAGGTAGGGTTTTTTTGTGTACATAGCATTGCTCTTTAAGCAATGGCTATCTGTTTTTTTTTGTGTGTTTTATGTAATGTGTGTCAAGTTATATCTGTAGTTTGTTTTTGTATTTTTTTTTCCTTTTTTGGCTTCTTTGGACAAGTGTTTTTTTTTTAAGCTTTTTTTTGTGTTTAGTATGGGTGTTAGAATTATATCTCAAAATGTGAGTTTTTAAAAAAAGTTGCGGCGTGCGGCCATTTTTGAGTTTTTTGCAGCGCAAAATGCGAAATTTTTTGTTTACAGGAGTGTGGGATTGTGGATGGTGTGAAGGGGAGTGAATGACCTCATGGTGCGTCTGTGTGGTCAGGGAGTGCATGCAATCGAAATGACGGTGTTGGTTTTTTGGTGAAGGGGCGTAATGTGAGTTTGTGTGACTATATGGTGATTGAGGTTGGGAGATGTGTGTTAGCAAATTTTGAGTTTAGAAATATTCGTTTTTCTGTTATTAATGTGTATGCTCCTGTGGAAAAACAGGAGCGTAAAGTTTTATTTGAAAAAATTAAGTTTTTTATTCCAGGTAGAGTGCCTGTTGTGATTGTGGGTGATATGAATGTTGATGTGGGAAAGGTGAATGTGGATGTGTCAAGGAAAGAGTTAATGGACATGGTGAGTGATTTTGGTTTGAGGGATATGCAGAGGGAGTGTAAAGTAACTCCATTGTTAAATACTTTTTTCTGAGAGTGGGAGGGTGGCGTCTAGACTGGACTATTGTTTTGTTTCAAAAAACCTGATTGCTGTTAGTTATGCACAGGAGAGTGTGCCGTTTTCAGATCATGTGTGTATGAAGTGTGAAGTGGATGTGCATACTGAGGAGGTAATGTCATGGAAATATATATGTATTCCAATATATTCAAAGTATATTCATATATATGCATTCACAGTTAGATAGATCTCACTTGCTAAAAATCCTGTGCTCACACATATCTATGCAAAAGCTGATGCCAGCTATAATCATCGTTTAAGACGACCCTGGCCTCCATAAGAAACAAGAACAGAAAGTCTTAATAGATATCTATTGTTTTCTTTACTAGTCATGCAAGAAAGCTAGGGCAAAGAACAAAAACAATAAATCTGCAACTTCAGCCCTTTTATCATAATTATCATAATTATCATACTTACACTAGGACAGCCAATAATCTAGCAGCTTTTAATTGTATGTTAATTGACTAACCAGCCCCTTTTTGTAAACGTATAAAACCTTGAATGAATGATAAACTGAGGTCTTGACGAACTGTTATACTGACACTTCCGTGTGGACAGTCCTCATTTCGTTCTGAGCGCTCAAAAAGACATTTAATAGAAAATTGGGAACAGCACCAGCAAACACTTCAGGATAGAATTATCCTAATTAAATTTCCATAACAGTAACTGGGAAAGGTGTATGGAAGCTGAATGTGTTTGTTGGAGGGGGTGGAGGTGAGAGAGGAGTATGAGAGGCATTATAAGGTGTGGTGTGAGAGCAGGAGGGAATTCATCAATGTGTGTAATGGTGGGATTGGGTTAAATGGAAAACCAAGGTTTTTTTAAAAAAAAAAACTTGGTTACAAGTGTGCAGCTGCTAAGAGAGAAAGGTTTGCTGGTTTGAATGCAGGATTGAGTGTGTTATATAAGCTAAGAGAGGGAGGGATGAATGTGAGTGAAGATTTGTTGAGAGTGAAAAAAGAAGTGAATGAGTTTTTGAGAGAGAGAGGGAGGAGTATTGTGTCTAGGGCTAAACTAGAGAACTTGGAAAAGAATGAGAAGTGTTAGCGGTTTTCTTTCAGGAAAGTTTTTGGAAAAAGACAGAGCATGAGTGTTCTGAATGGAGTGTATGGAAAGGAAGTGAGTGGTGCGGACTTATGTGAGGAAGTGGCAAAGTTTTATGATGATTTGTATGCAGTGAAATGGAGGGATGAAGGTTTGGAGAGTGATGTGCTGAGTGTTTTGGAAAATAGATTGAATGGGACAGAAAGGGAGAGTTTGATGGGTGAGGTGACGAGTGAAGAAATATGGAAGGTAGTGTGTAGCATGGCGCTGAATAAAACGCCGGGGGAGGATGGTCTCCCAGTGTAATTTTATCGTGTGATGTGGGATGTGATTGGGAAGGATTTTGTGGATGTATGTAAGTATATGTGGGCGAATGCAGAGGTGGCGAATGGTATGCGTGCAGGAGTGGTTGTGTTGTTGCCAAAAAAAGGTGATTTCAAAAATCTAAAAACTGGAGGCCGATCACGTTGCTTAATTGTGATTATAAGATCTATGCGAAGCTTCTGGCAAATAGGATGAGTGATATGGTTGGAGTGTGGTGGGTGAGGAGCAGTGTTGTTCGGTGCCTGGAAGGCGGTTACATGAGGGTGTGTGTATGCTGAGAGATTGTTTGTGGGACTGTGTGAACCGTAAGAAGGGGGTGTATGTGTTGAGTTTGGATTTTGAGAAGACGTATGATAGGTTGGCGCATGGTTTTCTGTTTAGAGTGTTGGTGAAGATGGGTTTTCCGGCTGAGTTTGTTGAGAGAGTGAGAAGTTTGTATAAAAATATTTATAGTTGTGTTTTGTTGAATGGGAATGTAGGGAGGAGAGTGAATGTGTTCTCCGGTGTACGGCAGGGGTGCCCATTGTCCCCTGTCGTGTTCATTTGCGCGATTGAGCCGTTGTTGTGTTTGTTGAGGAAAGATAAGGTGATTCGGGGTGTGCAAGTGCCGGGGGCGGAGGGGAGGGAGTGGAAGGTGAATGGCTACATGGATGACGTGTGTGTATTGTGTGATTCAGAGTGTTCGTGCGTCGTGTGAAGTTGTTGGTATTCGTTTTTTGTGGAGCGTCTGCGTTTAAAGTGAATTGGGAGAAGACTGAATGTAAGATTTTTGGTGGGAGGACTCTGAGCAATGATATTGGGGTGAATGTGGTGAGTGGACCGATAAAGGTGCTGGGTGTGAAATTTTCAGAGAAGTTGGATGGAGAGGAAAGTTGGGTGGATGTGAGAGAGAGAGTGGAGCGCAAGTTAAATTTTTGGAAGATGAGAGATCTGACGTTTTTTGGTAAAATTTTAGTTATTAAGAGTGTGGTGTTACCAATTTTTTGCATTTTGCGGTGGTTTTTCCACCAGGTTATATGTGTGTTAGAAGATTAAATAGGGTTTTGTTTGTATTTTTTGGCGTTCAAGTATGGAGCGTGCAAGGAGAGAGGTTGTGATGAAGAGAATGGATAAGGGGAGCTGGGATTCCCCAATTTGAATGTATTTTTTGGCGTGAATATTATGGTGTTTGTATTGGGTGTGATTAGGATGGATGGGAAGTGTGCATGTATGTGCAGGTATTTGTTTGGAAGTTTTCTGTTCCGTCTGAAGTGGTGGGAAAGGGATCTAAGGTGCCCAGTGGCTTTGAGGTGCCTGTGTGGTATGTGTGGGTTTACAAATTTTTGGTGAAGTATGAACTGTGTGATGTGGATGTGAGGTTGTTAGAGAAGAAGAAAGCGGTATATAGGATGATTGAGTGTAGAGAGATGGAATGTGGTATCTATATGGTGAGAGGAAGTGATGTGCAGAAGGTATGGAAGAAGGTACGTATGGATGGTATGACAAATAGACAGAGCGAGATTGTGTGGTAGTCATTGCATGAGGTGTTACCGGTGAGAGAGTTCCAGAGAAACCCGGTTTAGTGAGGAGTGAGATGTGTCCGAGGAGGGGATGTGGTGGGAGAGAGAGTGTGGTGCATTTGTTTTGGAATTGTCAGTATGCTAGAAATGTGATTTCAGGTTTGGGCCCGTTGTGTAAGGAGTTGTGTGATGTGAATTTTTGACATTAGAGTTATTTATGTTTGGGTTGGGTATGTGTGGAGAGAAGGAGAGAGTGTTGTGGTTGATGCTTGCATGTATAAAAGAGGTGTTGTGGGATGTGAGGAACGTGTATGTGTTTAACAGGAAGGAGATTGAGGTTAAAAATTGTTTTGGGAAAATTGTATTTTTGCTTTGTGTGTGATAAGAGAAAGAGGGAGGAGGAGGACGCAGAGGGAATTTGGAAAGTTAAAAAGTGGAAACACCTTGTTAATGTGTCTTAGTTTTGTGTTTTTTTTTTTTGTGCTTGTAAATAAAGTTGGTTTTCCGATGATGATGGGAACAGCTGCTGCATTATGTACTGTAAGTGTACACGCTGTTTGGGAGTCGAGTTCCTTATAGTTTTGGTTATCTGACTGTGGAACTTCCCATCTGAGGGAAGGAAAAAAAAAGAAAAAAAAAAAAGTGATCATGTACGCATGTGGTTAGGGCTCGGCTGAAATAAGCCCCTAGAATACCGACTTCTCCGGTGAGGAGATTTGGCTGCACGTGGTTAGGGCTTGGCTGAAATAAGCCCCTAGAATACCGGCTTCTCCGTGAGGAGATTTGGCTGCACGTGGTTAGGGCTTGGCTGAAATAAGCCCCTAGAACACCGACTTCTCTGGTGAGGAGATTTGGCTGCACGTGGTTAGGGCTTGGCTGAAATAAGCCCCTAGAATACCGACTTCTCCGGTGAGGAGATTTGGCTGCACGTGTTTAGGGCTTGGCTGAAATAAGCCCCTAGAATACCGACTTCTCCGGTGAGGAGATTTGGCTGCACGTGGTTAGGGCTTGGCTGAAATAAGCCCCTAGAATACCGACTTCTCCGGTGAGGAGATTGCTTGATTGCGTTGCTGTCTGCATGATCACGGACTGCTATCCGCACAGCAGTTATCTGTGTATCCCTGTGAGTCTAACAGGACACAGTCTTTTTCTCAGTGGTTCTGTGACGCAACAGGGTTCGCTTTATAACGCTGGTTCAGCGCCCTAGCGTTTTACTTTGCAACTCACTGAAGTTAAGCGAGTTCGTTCTTATCGCCATATAGCGCTGTGGCATTCCCGTTAGCGGCTCTGGGGATTAACAGAGTTCGCACTAACTGCCACAGCACGATACGGCGTTTATTTTAGCGACTCTGCGGGATAACAGAGTTCGCTACTTTCGCCATCTTACTAGCAGCGGGCTTCGCCTGCACGGTGGACCCCGGGCTGCGAATGCACCTCTCTAATATATCTATTAGGTGCGTTCCGCAGACCCTAACAGGGTCTGAATACTTTCCGTAACCACTGTAGTGTAAATAGTAAATTGCAATAGTATTCAATAAACACAATGGTCTAAATTCCTTATCTAACCCCCATTTAAGGCATCATACTAAGAACAAACAGAACCAAATGGTATAGAACAATAAATAACATGATTAGATTACCAGAGCTGGAGTGTAGTACCAAGTACCCCTACGCGCGTTTCAGGGGTACTGGGAGAGCGCACTATGGTGGCGTTCCCTAGAATTTGAAAGCGCTTGCAAGTGAGCTCACCTTGCCTAGGAAACCAGCCACCTCTGGAAGGCTGCAGAGGTGGTTGGTCATGTGCCGGAAACATTAGAATTAAAAATCCTATAAATAACTATCCTAATTAGGCTACTCCACATAAACCACAGCCACTTATAACGAATTGCTAAGTGATCAGCCTATAACTGACCCCAGTAGTCACCTCTTGGATTGGATACCAGCAGGAAGAATGCAAACCAGTCCCAATGGATATTTCTAATTTTAAGTATTATTGATATTGTTATCTGGCCTTCGCCTAAATCCGGCATCACATTACGTGAAGCCATGAAAAACAGGATGCAGGCAGATGTGCTGATAGAGCCACTGACTTTAATGACAAGTAGAACCTAATTTTTGACAATATTCATCTTTTTCAGGTGGGCATGTAAGCACAGTCAACAGTGTTTTGATGCCTGCCTCAAAAGGGGGATACTGCCAAAAATGAGTGTGGATCAAGTACAAAGTGACTCCGTCTGCTTAATTAATGTCAATGGCTCTGTCAGCAAATATGCCTGAATCTCGTTTTTTAGGGCTATTGACAGAAGCCACAACGTAGCCACTAAAGAGCGGATAAAAGTCAGTTGTATCCCGGCCTTAGACACAGTGCACATTGCATCTTAGCCTTTTCTGGTGAAATGTATCAGGAACACTTTTATGTCATAGTCCTCTAGTGGAAGGCTCAGACGTATGTCATTTTATGGGCATATATGGCCGGTCGGGTCCGTTTGTGCATACACTATGCATGTCACACGTCATACATTTTTTGTGGTGGCCCTCTGTATGGGAAAGTGCATTCCAGTAGTTGAAAAAGAAAACTTTTCTGATAGTGATAAACAAATCTCCAGAAATCTGTCCTGGGTCAATTTATTCAGTGTGAAACTAAAGTGTCCCAAAACGATGTTTATTATGCTCTAAATCTCTCCGTACCCCAAGGCATAAAAAACGGAAGAGTGGGATTGGGGTAAAAAAAAAAAATCGGACCTGTCTTGCCGACATAGCTCCACACAGGGTCCTGTGTCGCTGACTAGGCCTCGCACGGTCACATGGAGGCGAAGCGCATTGACCTCAAGGACATTTTATCACCCCTTGCATGCGAGTCTGCTTCAACGCCGGAACATCCGGAGACTAGGCGGAGAGCTGTGGCGGCAGGACAGGCGAGTACAGTCTTTAACTCTTTCCTGACCTTCCAAAGAATCCCTCAAAATGGCGCTGGCTGACCACAAATAGCTGGATTTGTGCAAATTGAATCCCAAAATTGGAATTTTTCAGGAAATCGGTAACGAATTTGATTCATTCATGTCTATTTCTGATAGGTGCTCCCTCACCGGAGGCACCCAGCACGTAAACATGGGCTCTAATGGCCTCCGTTGGATGGAGTCCTTATGAGGGGAGTCTAAGATGTGACAAGTTTTATCCAGTGTAAATGCCAACTGTAAGGCCCCGTTCACATGGTCAGTATTTTACATCAGTATTTGTAAGCCAAAACCAGGAGTGTGTGATAAATACAGCCTGGAGTGGGTGATATATACAGAAGTGGTGAGGTGTTTCTATTAGACTTTTCCTCTGATTGTTCCTCTCCGGATTACAAATACTGATGTAAAATACTGACCAAATACTGACCGTGTGAACGTGGCCTAAGCTTCAGACGCCGTATATACTGGGACTAATGACGGTGACGTCATTTACTACCAAACTTGCGATTCTGTGTTCTCTGGGAAACTGAGAAAATGAATGGGACCTCCCGGGGGCAGAGGGCAAAAACGTGGCCAAAAAATAGTCTTGAAAAGTGTAATATTACAGGCTATAGTCACCAGTTTCCTAGATACTGCGCTGATCCAGGTAGCTAGTCTGATTGCCGTATGTGGAGTCGGGAAGGAATTTTTTCCCCAATGTGAAGCTTACTGTTTGCCACTTGGGGTTTTTTTGCTTTCCTCTGGATCAACATGTTAGGGCAGGTTAGGATAGGATATGGGGGGAACTAGATGAACTAGTCTTCCTTCAACCTTAATAATAACTATGTTACTATGTAAAAAAGGAGGCCTGGACATATGGAAAAAAACGTGGAGGGGAAATTTTCTTTATTTTCGGTCTCCTATTCTAAAAATGGTTTACAGCCTTCAGACTGCATGGCAATATAACATCCATGATCGTAAACTGGACTCCTCAGCATTACAAGTGCTGACGAAGCAGCAAAACAAGCCGAACAGGTCCCTGAATCCTGCCTCGTTCACACACGGACTACATTTCCCAGGCCGACTTTTCGTTACCGAGAATGTGTGTTTATTTACTTTGTTACTGTCAATAAAGTTTATTGAACACTCGGCGGATGTTTACAGTGCAGCGCCTTCCCCTGTCACGTGTGCTGGAGCGTGTCGTCACTTCCGGCGCGGATCCCGTTCATGGCCTGGATCCGGGAGGTGAGGACTCTGCGAAGGGGTGTGGGATGACGGAGGAGGGGGCTGCAGCGGAGCCGGTGTGAGGCGGCGGCAGAGTGGCAGTGCCGGGGGCTGACGGTCGTAGTGAGCAGCGGCGGCTCTGAGGGCTATCGCGCTTTACGACTCCCACGACGTCTGCTCTGTCTCTTGGCAACCAATTACTGTCACCACCCGACAGCTGCTAATATCTGCGTGCAGAGAGGGGGGAAGTCAGGAGGGGTCATAGCGGAGCCGCTCTGCCTGATCTCACACTGTACAGGAGTGTGTATATGTGTCCTCTGTATATAGTGAGGATTGTGACAGTTCATGTAGAGAGATTGGTTGTATATGTGTCCTCTGTATATAGAGAGCACAGTATAGAGGATTGTGTATATGTGTCCTCTGTATATAGAGAGCACAGTATAGAGGATTGTGTATATGTGTCCTCTGTATATGGAGAGCACAGTATAGAGGATTGTGTATATGTTTCCTCTGTATATGGAGAGCACACAGTATAAAGGATTGTGTATATGTCTCCTCTGTATATTGAGAGCACAGTATAGAGGATTGTGTATATGTCTCCTCTGTATATAGAGAGCACAGTATAGAGGATTGTGTATATGTGTCCTCTGTATATAGAGAGCACAGTATAGAGGATTGTGTATATGTGTCCTCTGTATATAGAGAGCACAGTATAGAGGATTGTGTATATGTGTCCTCGGTATATTGAGAGCACAGTATAGTGGATTGTGTATATGTGTCCTCTGTATATGGAGAGCACAGTATAGAGGATTGTGTATATGTGTCCTCTGTATATGGAGAGCACAGTATAGAGGATTGTGTATATGTGTCCTCTGTATATGGAGAGCACAGTATAGAGGATTGTGTACATGTGTCCTCTGTATATGGAGAGCACAGTATAGAGGATTGGGTATATGTGTCCACTGTATATAGAGAGCACAGTATAGAGGATTGTGTATATGTGTCCTCTGTATATAGAGAGCACAGTATAGAGGATTGTGTATATGTGTCCTCTGTATATGGAGAGCACAGTATAGTGGATTGTGTATATGTGTCCTCGGTATATGGAGAGCACAGTATAGAGGATTGTGTATATGTGTCCTCTGTATATAGAGAGCACAGAATAGAGGATTGTGTATATGTGTCCTCTGTATATGGAGAGGACAGTATAGAGGATTGTGTATATGTGTCCTCTGTATATAGAGAGCACAGTATAGAGGATTGTGTATATGTGTCCTCTGTATATAGAGAGCACAGTATAGAGGATTATGTATATGTGTCCTCTGTATATGGAGAGCACAGTATAGAGGATTGTGTATATGTGTCCTCTGTATATAGAGAGCACAGTATAGAGGATTGTGTATATGTGTCCTCTGTATATGGAGAGCACAGTATAGAGGATTGTGTATATGTGTCCTCTGTATATGGAGAGCACAGTGTAGAGGATTGTGTATATGTCTCCTCTGTATATTGAGAGCACAGTATATAGGATTGTGTATATGTGTCCTCTGTATATAGAGAGCACAGTATAGAGGATTGTGTATATGTGTCCTCGGTATATTGAGAGCACAGTATAGTGGATTGTGTATATGTGTCCTCTGTATATGGAGAGCACAGTATAGAGGATTGTGTATATGTGTCCTCTGTATATGGAGAGCACAATATAGAGGATTGTGTATGTGGAGAGCACAGTATAGAGGATTGTGTATATGTATCCTCTGTATATGGAGAGCACAGTATAGAGGATTGTGTACATGTGTCCTCTGTATATGGAGAGCACAGTATAGAGGATTGGGTATATGTGTCCACTGTATATAGAGAGCACAGTATAGAGGATTGTGTATACGTGTCCACTGTATATAGAGAGCACAGTATAGAGGATTGTGTATACGTGTCCTCTGTATATGGAGAGCACAGTATAGTGGATTGTGTATATGTGTCCTCGGTATATGGAGAGCACAGTATAGAGGATTGTGTATATGTGTCCTCTGTATATGGAGAGCACAGTATAGATGATTTTGTATATCTGTCCTCTGTATATGGAGAGCACAGTATAGAGGATTGTGTATATGTGTCCTCTGTATATGGAGAGCACAGTACAGAGGATTGTGTATGTGTGTCCTCTGTATATGGAGAGCACAGTGATATGGAAATTTAATTAGGATAAAAATTCCTTCAGTGTTTGCTGCTTGCCATGTCCAAATCTCTATATAATGTCTTTTGAGCGCTCAGAACGAAATGAGGACTGTCCACACGAAAGTGTCAGTATAACAGTTCGTCAAAGACATACATTTATTATTCATTCAAGGTTTTATATATTTACAAAAAGGGGCTGGTTAGTCAATTAACATACAATTAAAAGCTGCTAGATTATTGGCTGTTCTAGTGTAAATATGATAATTATGATAATCATGATTAAAAGAGCTGAAGTTGCAGAATTATTGTTTATATTCTTGTGACCTAGTTGTCTTGCATAACTATAATGTAAACAACAGATATCTAATAGGACTTTTTGTACTTCATGCATTTGTTCCTTTACGAAGGCCTTTATGAAGGCCAGATTTCTTTAAAACGACTGATTATAGCTGGCCTAGAAATATGTGAGCACAGGGTTTTTTAGCAAGTGAGATCTATCTAACTGTGAACTGTGAATACATATATGTGAATATACTTTGAATATATGGAATACATATATATTTCCATGACAGTCCCCCCCTTAGATACCACTTGCCCTAAAAACCTGCTCCTGGCCCAAAGCGCTGCAACTCTTTTGTGCTGCCGGCGGGTTGAGAATATGCCTAGCGCATGTCTCCCCCACCGAATACAGACTTTTCGCAAATGGGCGGTCAGTAGGACTGTCCCTGTCGGGGGTTTATGTGTTTGCAATCATAATCTCATAGTTGATATGATGTTTCATCAAGGATGTGTATTCTCAGTCTGGAGGTAGTTCGGAGATCTGGTCAAGCCAGGCAGTTCCATCCGGACTGGTGCGAGGTCCAAGATGGTGAGTGGCATCAAATTGGTTGTCTCCTGAACAGTTTTATCCATTATCCTGCGGATACAAGGAATAACACAGCAACCAGTAATTAATGCAAAAATGAGAACCCCCATAATGGCTGTCCCAACCTGTGCCAACATTTTCTGCCACCCACTCATCCACCCAAAGTATCGATCCCATGGGTCAGTGACACCTGAGTTCTGTTTCAGTTCCTCTGATAACTCAGTAAGTTTCTGTATTGCCA
The DNA here is from genome assembly GCA_033576555.1 of Oophaga sylvatica. NCBI lineage: Eukaryota > Metazoa > Chordata > Amphibia > Anura > Dendrobatidae > Oophaga > Oophaga sylvatica. The sequence goes on along the minus strand of JARQOD010000008.1, from coordinate 164,320,415 downwards.
TTGTGACTTTACCATTTGGGCCAGTGTTGTATGGGATGTAGGTGCAACAGGTGTCTTTGATCATTTTGCAAACACCTCCTTTCTCAGCTAGAATCATATCCAAAGCCATTCTATTCTGGAATGCCATAATGGAAGTGGGGCCTAACTGTGCTGCCAAACCTTTTACAGCATCTATGGTGAAGTTAACAAATCTCTGCTGGTTATAATAGATGTAATTTATCCAATCAACATTTTTGTTTATAGTGACTCAAATCCTGCTTTAACTTGGTCTCTGGCCTTGAACTCATCAGGTAGGTCATCTGGTCATCTGTCTGGTCAGTCAGAGCATCCACGACATCCTTCATGGCTTAGGTGTCTCTCCTGGTACGGGAGCTTCCTTGCAATGCGATACGTGGATTCAAACAGGCTTTCCCTCTAGTTACACAGAGGTTGATGTCATCTGGGGCTCTTGGACAGGATCATCAAATCTGGCAGTGAGGAGAAAAACTCGAGAATGGACATTAGTTTTTGACCAATTCAATTACATAAGTGTTATGATTTGGTAGCTGAGGAGAGCAGGCAAAAAAGGCAATACACCAGAGAGGTTGGAATCTATGGGATTGCAGTACCCTGACTAACCACCACAACTAAAGGCAGCCGTGGAGCGTTCCTACGTTGGTCCTAGACGCCTCGTCACAGCCTGAGAAGCTAACTACACCTAAAGATAGAAAAAGGAAAGCTATCTGCCCCGGAGCAGATCCCCAAAGAACATAGGAAGCCCCTAAACATGTAATGGCGGTTAGACAAGAGGAAATACAGACACAGACAGAAAATAGTATGAGCAAACGTTGGGGCCCAAACTTCCTAAATAGAAAAGGATAGGAAAGGCACTTACTGCAACCCCAAAAAACCCTGAAAAGTACCAACTCTACTAATTACAAAAACACCTGAGATCACACGACCTCTACCACCTAAATTAGTTCTCTGGTGTAACAAAAACTAAACAGCAACCACTGGAAAAACTGGAAAAGGCAAATGAACAAACAGTGGCTGAACTAAACTGAGAGGAGCACAAGCCCCCGAAGGGGACCCGGCAGACCCCCACAGAAGTGCAGGACAAAATGCAGGCACCAAAAAAAACTAAAAGAAGAAAATGTCTTATCTGTTAGCAGAAGATGCAGGCACAAAACAGCTTTTCTGGGTCTCTGGGAGTGTGCCTTTCGCTAAACAGTGCAATTAGGAGTGTGTCATGCCATGGTTTGCGTGTCTCTTGGGCAATTTTTCAGCATTCTATTCTTAAGTGTTTCATTCAGTTTTTCTACCTTCCTGCTGCTCTGGGGGTGGTAAGGAGTGTGTAGGCCTAAATCTGACCCTACTGCTAATCGGGTCTTGTGTGTCAGATTTGCTGTGAATGCGGGTCCCTGATCACTTTCTATCATTTCTGGAACCCGTATCTGCACACTATTTTTCGAAAGTAGCTTCGTTGCAGTAGTCTTTGCTGACTTGGAAGGCTTCTGTTCATCTTGAAAATACTTCTTTTGACCACAATGGCGTATTTGAATCCTTCACTTGGCGATATCTGGATGTGGTCTATCTGGATCCTTTGAAGCTGGTAGAGTGGTCTTTCCAGATGAGGTGAGGGGGTCTTTCTTCCATACGTCCAGGCTTGCATTTGCCGCAGGTCAGACAGCTGCTGGTGAATTTGGCTGTTAGGGTGGAGATCCCTGAAGCGAAACAGTAAGCACCAATCAGATCATTCATCTGTGTCTTTGATATGTGGATGTGGGTCCATGTACCCATTGGACCACCATAGGGTGCATACTTTGTGGTAGGCAGAGTTTGAAGTCTATTATTGTTAGCCTTCCTTCTTCACGTGTTGCTTTTTTTCGCATTCAGCTCTTCTTCTCCTTTTGGAGCTTGGTCTTGTAACTTCTTGAGCAGATCCCAGACGTCTTTTTGTCAGGTTTCTTGTCTTCAGTCGTCATGTAGTAGCCGTCCGGCTCTACGACCTCTCCCACTTCTCCATGTTGTCTTCCTTGGCTGCTTCTTTGGCTGTCATGTCCGCCATGTTATTGCCTCACGCCTCTTCTGTTTTCAGTTTTCCATGCACTTTGATTTTTCAAATTGCCACCATTTTGGAAGTTGGAGTACACCCAGCAGGTCCCTGAAGGCTCCATGATGTTTCACGGTTGTCCCGTTTGCTGTGATGAAATCCCTTGTAGCCCAGATGGGTCTAAAGTCGTGTGCTATGCCATGCGAGTACCTGTAGTCCGTGTAGATGTTTGCAGTCTTGCCTTCTGCCATCTGGCAGGCCTTCGTCAGCGCTATCCGTTCTGCTTCCTGGGCTGACAGGCTAGGTGACAGACTTCTGGACCACAGGATTTCTTGATTGCTGGTCACTGCACTTCCTGTGTTGAAAACTTCTTCTGGAGCCATCCAAGTATCCCCCCTTGGGAGTGGGAGTAGAGTGGCCGGGCTGAGGACTGTAGGTCTGGAGACGGTGACATTGTGAGACAAAGGCAATAGAGGCGCCACAAAGATGCCTGGCGGTGGAGAGATTACTGTTGGTTGAGCTTGATTGAAGATTGCCAAGATGTCATGTGGAGTGAGAGTTTCCAGTGGCTGTCCAAAAGTGATGTCAGCAACCTTGTCCAGGAGGGTGTGTGCTGCAGATACTGCCATCAGGCAGGAGGGTGCTCTTCTTGCAACTGGATCCAAGCGGGCTGAGAGGCAGCCTAAAAGTCTCTGTTTTCCCCTGTGAATCCGTGCCAGGACTCCAGTAGCATGACCTTCTTTCTTCCATCAGGTAGACGGAAAGACTTTTCATAGTCAGGTAGGCCTGGTATTGGCGCTGAGACTGTGGAGTTCTTCCAATCTCCTGAATGGGTTGAAGGCTGCGTCTGATAGAAGGAGCGGGGTTGCGTTGATGCAAGCGCACAGAGGCTGCATTAGGACTGAGGCATCAGGGATCCAGGTTCTGCAATATGACACTAGACCAGGGAAGGCCTGCAGCATTCTTGGAGTTGTTGGGGGAGCCGTCTTCTCCATAATGGTCTCCCAGTCTTTTGACATGTGTTTCGTTTGGTGGGCAATACAGTGTCCCAGGGGTGTAACTTGCTTCTGGCATCACTGGACTTTGTTCTTCCAGACCTTGCGTTGCTGTTCTTCCAGGTAGAGTAGGAGAGACACGGAATGGACTGTGCAGGTATCGATGTCAACCACACAAAAGAAGGTCATCCACGTGTTGTAGAAGAGTGACTCTTGCATATTCTGCAATCCAGTTGACGAGGATGGAGGACATTGTCTTGGTGAAACTTGAAGGGCTTGTTTTGAGCACCTTGAGACAACACTGTCCATATGCACTGCACTGGTGCGTGAAAGCAGGCCTCCAGGTGGAGGGGAAACACTGAAGAAGGTACTGGCCAGGTTGATCACCGTGAATACCGTTGCGGTGACTGGGACTCTTGAGAGCAGAGTGTGATGGTTCAGCACTGTTGGGGTTTCAAATACCGTAGCCTCTTTCGCGGCTTCCAGGCCTTGCAATATTCTGAACTCAGTGGGGTTTACAGTCTTTTTTCACTGTGGAAAGCTGGGATTGATTCCGATGGGCGAGGCAGCCCAGTTTGGCCTTGTCCTTCAGTATGCGGCAGGGGACTCCCATCTGCTGGTGCAGAGCTGGCGGGAAAACAAGCCGTCTACTAGGATCCACATCATGAGAGATGACGACCAGCTGGCTTTCTTGTTCTCCACCAAGACAGTCACTGTGTTAGCGCCTGCTCTGGTCACAGGGGGTCTTCTTGTTGGACGTCTCCTTAAACGGCTGCTTTTTTCTCAGCACGGGCCATCAGTAGTTTCTTTTTCTCCAGCTCGGTCTCAGGTCAATATTTGTGCACAAGTTTGAAGAGCTGAGTGGCCTTTTGCCGGTCTAGGGCCTGGGTGAACTGGTTGATTGCAGGGGCACCTCCTGGTGCTTGCAAAAGATGAACCTCTGGCGTTAGAGCTGGATGAGGTGTTGCCATTCCATGAAGCGAGTAGAGTCCTTCTTGAGTTGAATATCCTGGCCAATGTCAAAGTTCTCAGACCGTCTTCTTAGGCGAGTTCACTTAGACCTTCAGTTGGTCAGAGACATCTTGACTCTGGGTGATGGAGTGGCTTTTCTGGTACTATGTCCAGCACCTCCTGTGATAGGTCTGCAGTGTGGTTGTTTGAGGTTCCTGTTTCTTCTTGGGTCAGGGTGAAGAAAGTGTCATGGTCCCATCTTCCTGGAACACTCTGGTCACTTTCAGCTTCTGCAGTAGGTCCACTCCCAATAGGTTGAGGGTGCAGGTTTTTTTACACAACAAACTGGGACATGATGGAGTGTTCTGGCTGAGTCCACACGCTCAGGGGCTTCATAATCTGGAAATATCTGACTTGACCATCAATTCCCATGCAGGAAGCAGAAGATTCTGATAGGTAGGTGAGGTTGCGGAGTTCCACAAGAAAAGATATGACTACGCCATCCACTCTCAGGATATCGGTCCCACTGGTGGGGTTCCTTGTGGACTTGGTGTGCTGTTGTCCTATGGACGGGGTTCTTCACTGCTTTCTGTGTTTCTTCTTTTTCTGGGTGAAGTCAGTGTTCTGCACTTGTTCCGGAAATGACCAAACTCGCCACAGTTGTAACACTTGACATTCCTTCTGTCCCGGCGGGACTCAATCCTTTTTGCTACTGTGAGCAGGGTATCCATTGCTATTGACGTGTACTCAGGCCTGGCTGCTACCAGTGGTTTCCTGATTGGTTCTCTCAGTCCATGCACAAAAGCCTGTGCCAACATCCGTCTGTGTGTCTGATCATGGGTAATGAGGCCCAAATCTTGAAACACTTGCATTACTCTGTCATGGAACTTCTCCACAGACTCTGTCTTGTCTTGACTCGTGACATGTAGGCTGAGAGTTTGTCCTGTCAGTCTGCTTTTGGCCCATTCTCTGAGTTGCTCAATTAGCTTTGGTCCTGTCTCCCAGGCATACACATCTAACTCTGTTGGAAGCTTGAAGTGTTCTCTCATAATTGGCCAGAATGCATCACCTGCTTTTATTTCCATTACGGTCCAGAGATCAGTCCAGGCTGCTGCATACGTTCGCTGGATCTGCTGCATTTTTTTGCAAAATGGCATGGGGTGTATCCCTGGGTCTGGCAGCATACTGATCACCTGGCTTGGGATGAAGGGCTCATAGGATGGTGCCTCTACCTGTCCCTGCTCTATTGGTGCTTGTGTGTTTTCTTCCCTAGTATTGGGCAGCATGTGTGACGTTGCATCTTCATCTTCATCAGATAAGAAGTGACATGGTGTACTTGGTGCATACACTGGGTGAGATTTGGGCTTTAAAGTTGTCTTGCTGCATGGGGATTTCCCACTTCCTTGCTGAGGCTGCGGTGGATCAGTGTCATGGTTCCATGCTAGCAGCCCTGTAGCTATACCACCCCCCTGTGAAGCCCTAGCTGTGGACTGTTGTGTCTGGGGGCTACATGTAGCGTTTTGTGTAGGGAGATCTGCACTTTCTCCTCCTGATATAATGACTGGCAATGTTTGTACTGTGCTTGGGATAGACAAGGTGCCCTGTGCTGGAAACACTGAATACAAGGACACCACATTGCTTGGATTGGGCGTTGACCCAGTTGATGACGAAGTAGAAAAAAAAAAAAAAGGAAGAGAAGGGAGGTGTGAGGGAGGAGCGAGAGAAAGAGGAGGGGAGGGAGAGAAGAGTGAAAGGGGGAAAAGAGAGAAAGATGGAGGAGAGAGAGAGAGAAAGATGGAGGGGGAGAAGTAGAAGAAGAAGAAGAAGATTTGAGAGTTGGAGAGGAAGAGATAGAAGAAGAGGAAGATGAAGAAAATGGATGTGTCAGAGATGTGATGGAGGGAAAAGAAGGAATGAGAGGGATGGCAGCGAGGAAAGAGGAGAAAAGTCTGAAGAAGAAAGAGAAAGGGACTGAGAGAAGAAAAAGGAGAGGGTGTCCCCCCTGTGACTCTTGAGAGGGGATGGTTGAAACAAAAATGCCTTCTCCCTGTGGAGAGAGGCGGGGAGCGTTTTTTCCCTGTACAAGGCTCCTTACTCAATGAGAGCAGCCTACACCTGTCCCGTGTCTCCACATGATGGACATGTGATGTGTGTGACTCTGAATTCTGCTCTTGTGACATGTCGGTGATCTTTTTCTCACAGATGATTTAACACCTTTTCAAACTTATTCACATAAAAAAAAAAAAAAAAAAAAATCACTTCCTGGTCCGTTCAAATTAACTTGCTGTATCTTTTACACGATGCACCGCTGCTCTTTTATAGCAGATGGTAATCTATTAATAAACTTTCCCGTTACCTTTCAAATAACAAAAAAATAAGAAAAAACATTTCATTATGCAGCGTAAAGGCTGCCTGTCTATTTGCTTCTCACGTACTCTGACATTCTATTCACATGCCTAGCCCTTCGATTCTTATGTACTGTGTCTATTCCAAAAATCTATTCAACAAAGGTGATTTAAAAATCTGAAAACTTAGAGGATTGTGTATATGTGTCCTCTGTATATGGAGAGCACAGTATAGAGGATTGTGTATATGTTTCCTCTGTATATAGAGAGCACAGTATAGTGGATTGTGTATATGTGTCCTCTGTATATGGAGAGCACAGTATAGAGGATTGTGTATATGTGTCCTCTGTATGTAGAAAGCACAGTATAGAGGATTGTGTATATGTGTCCTTTGTATATAGAGATGCACAGTATAGTGGATTGTGTATATGTGTCCTCTGTATATGGAGAGCACAGTATAGAGGATTGTGTATATGAGTCCTCTGTATATAGAGAGCACAGTATAGTGGATTGTGTATATGTGTCCTCTGTATATAGAGAGCACAGTATAGAGGATTGTGTATATGTGTCCTCTGTATATAGAGAACACAGTATAGTGGATTGTGTATATGTGTCCTCTGTGTATAGAGAGCACAGTATAGAGGATTGTGTATATGTGTCCTCTGTATATAGAGAGCACAGTATAGTGGATTGTGTATATGTGTCCTCTGTATATAGAGAGCACAGTATAGAGGATTGTGTATATGTTTCCTCTGTATATGGAGAGCACAGTATAGAGGATTGTGTATATGTTTCCTCTGTATATAGAGAGCACAGTATAGTGGATTGTGTATATGTGTCCTCTGTATATAGAGAGCACAGTATAGTGGATTGTGTATATGTGTCCTCTGTATATAGAGAACACAGTATAGATGATTGTGTATATGTGTCCTTTGTATATAGAGATGCACAGTATAGTGGATTGTGTATATGTGTCCTCTGTATATGGAGAGCACAGTATAGAGGATTGTGTATATGAGTCCTCTGTATATAGAGAGCACAGTATAGTGGATTGTGTATATGTGTCCTCTGTATATAGAGAGCACAGTATAGAGGATTGTGTATATGTGTCCTCTGTATATAGAGAACACAGTATAGTGGATTGTGTATATGTGTCCTCTGTGTATAGAGAGCACAGTATAGATGATTGTGTATATGTGTCCTTTGTATATAGAGATGCACAGTATAGTGGATTGTGTATATGTGTCCTCTGTATATGGAGAGCACAGTATAGAGGATTGTGTATATGAGTCCTCTGTATATAGAGAGCACAGTATAGTGGATTGTGTATATGTGTCCTCTGTATATAGAGAGCACAGTATAGAGGATTGTGTATATGTGTCCTCTGTATATAGAGAACACAGTATAGTGGATTGTGTATATGTGTCCTCTGTGTATAGAGAGCACAGTATAGATGATTGTGTATATGTGTCCTCTGTATATAGAGAGCACAGTATAGTGGATTGTGTATATGTGTCCTCTGTATATAGAGAGCACAGTATAGAGGATTGTGTATATGTGTCCTCTGTATATAGAGAGCACAGTATAGAGGCTTGTGTATATGTGTCCTCTGTATATAGAGCACAGTATAGATGATTGTGTATATGTGTCCTCTGTATTTAGAGAGCACAGTATAGAGGTCTGTATATGTGTCCTCTGTATATAGATAGCACGGTATATGTATATGTGCCCTCTGTATATAGAGAGCACAGTATAGAGGATTGTATATATGTGTCCTCTGTATATAGAGAGCACAGTATAGAGGATTGTGTGTGTCCTCTGTATATGGAGAGCACAGTATAGATGATTGTGTATATGTGTCCTCTATATATAGAGCACATTATAGAGGATTGTGTATATGTGTCCTCTGTTTATAGAGAGCACAGTATAGAGTATTGTGTATATGTGTCCTCTGTATATGGAGAGCACAGTATAGAGGATTGTGTTTTTGTCCTCTGTTTATGGAGAGTACAGTATAGAGGATTGTGTATATGTGTCCTTTGTATATAGAGAGCACAGTATAAAGGATTGTGTATTTGTGTCCTCTGTATATAGAGAGCACAGTTTAGAGGATTGTGTATATGTGTCCTCTGTTTATAGAGAACATATAGAGGATTGTGTATATGTGTGTCCTCTGTATATGGAGAGCACAGTATAGAGGATTGTGTATATGTGTCCTCTGTATATAGAGAGCACAGTATAGAGGATTGTGTATATGTCTCCTCTGTATATTGAGAGCACAATATAGAGGATTGTGTATATGTGTCCTCTGTATATGGAGAGCACAGTATAGATGATTGTGTATATCTGTCCTCTGTATATGGAGAGCACAGTATAGAGGATTGTGTATATGTGTCCTCTGTATATGGAGAGCACAGTACAGAGGATTGTGTATGTGTGTCCTCTGTATATGGAGAGCACAGTATAGAGGATTGTGTATTTGTGTCCTCTATATGGAGAGCACAGTATAGAGGATTGTGTATATGTGTCCTCTGTATATAGAGAGCACAGTATAGAGGATTGTGTGTATGTGTCTTCGGTATATAGAGAGCACAGTATAGAGGATTGTATATGTGTCCTCTGTATATAAAGAGCACAGTATAGATGTTTGTGTATATGTGTCCTCTGTATATAGAGAGCACAGTATAGAGGATTGTGTATATGTGTCCTCTGTATATGGAGAGCACAGTATAGAGGATTGTGTATGTGTCCTCTGTATATAGAGAGCACAGTATAGAGGATTGTGTATATGTGTCCTCTGTATATGGAGAGCACAGTATAGAGGATTGTGTATATGTGTCCTCTGTATATAGAGAACACAATATAGAGGATTGTGCATATGTGTCCTCTGTATATAGGGAGCACAGTATTTAGGATTCTGTATGTGTCCTCTGTATATAGAGAGCACAGTATAGAGGATTGTGTATATGTGTCCTCTGTATATGGAGAGCACAGTATAGAGGATTGTGTATATGTGTCCTCTGTATGTAGAAAGCACAGTATAGAGGATTGTGTATATGTATTCTCTGTATATGGAAAGCACAGTATAGAGGATTGTGTATATGTGTCCTCTGTATATAGGGAGCACAGTATTTAGGATTCTGTATGTGTCCTCTGTATATAGAGACACAGTATAGAGGATTGTGTATATGTGTCCTCTGTATATGGAGAGCACAGTATAGAGGATTGTGTATATGTGTCCTCTGTATGTAGAAAGCACAGTATAGAGGATTGTGTATATGTATTCTCTGTATATGGAAAGCACAGTATAGAGGATTGTGTATATGTATTCTCTGTATATGGAAAGCACAGTATAGAGGATTGTGTATATGTGTCCTCTGCATAAGGAGTTTTTGTTCAGGTGGAGTCTGTGATTCCCTACTTTGCATATATTCAAAGTCGTAGAAAATACAGTGCTTGCTGGTACTCGTAGTGCCACTACATTGCAGCTGCTTGAGCTTTTTTTGATGCAGGGATGTAGAAGCTGCAGACCATATTTTTTCATCTCTGAATAACATGAGCACTGCCAGTGCTGAAGCCGGACAGTGTGCACAGTGACGCTGCCACCTCTTATCAGCGTAGGGCGCTGTCAGGGTCTGCAGCAGATTTCTATTTGTCGGGGATTATGATGGAAACCCTGTTGCCCAGCTCACAGGAGAACAGTGTATGTGTGGTCTCTCCCTACAATTCCCTGCTCTTAAGGCACTGTCACACTTAGCGATCGCACTAGCGATCACGACAACGACACGACCTGGCGAGATCGCTAGTGCTATCGCTATGTGTTCGCTAGTTAGTTTCCAAACACATCTCATCAGCGATCTGTATAGCGACCTCTGCGGTCGTTGGGAAAACCTAGTCCCGCCTGCGCCGCTGGTAAAGTCGTTCACAAAGGGTGTCACACTCAGCGATTCAGGCTCACCAGCGGGACACCAACGACCAAAAACGGCTCAGAACGTTCATGAGCGATCAGCGACATCTCAGCAGAGGCCACATCGCCGCTACATGTCACACACAGCTAAGTCGCTAACGAGTTCGCTGCTGTGTTATAAAATTGGTGACGCTGTAGCGATCTCGTTAGCGGTCTCGCTTAGTGTGACAGTACTTTTACCCTTCTGTTTACAGACATGAGTGCTTGGTAAATACAAATGTGAATAGTTTAGCAAAATAGAAGCAGAACAGCTGCTCTTCTGCTACAATTTCCTAAATCTCCCCATAAGTGTAGTTCGGGGAGCTGTTATCTTACCGCTCCAAAAAGGCCACATCTGCGCCTCTTTTTCATGTCCAGATTGGGGGTACTTTGCATACTAAGGCTAAGAAACACTCTGTTTGGCCTTTTTTTTAGTTTTGTATATATCAAAACTTCCTTCTCACCCCCACTGGGGGTGTTCTTTGTTGTCCTTTCTCATTCTCGGGTCCTCTACCAGAGGCCTGGGAGTTTGAGGGTCCTGCTCAGGATCTTAGCTGTTCCCAGCATTGCGCTTTTCTGGACAGAGAGCTCAGATATTGCTCCTGGGATCTGTTGTAGCCATTCTTCCAACTTAGTGGTCACTGCTCCAAGTGCTCCTATCACCACTGGAATCACTGTTGCCTTCACCTTCCACATCTTCTTCAGTTCTCCTTTGAGGCCCTGGTATTTCTCCAGCTTCTCATATTCCTTCTCTCTGATGTTGCTGTCCCTTGGCACTTGCTCTTGTGACGCTATGATTAGTGCCTCTGTGCTGTCTCCTGACATTGGTAGGATTTCTGCACGTCGCCACCTCCATTATCTGTCTATGGTACATCCCATGCAGCGGCTTGTCTTGCCATGGCGCTTCATGTTGCTCTTCTTCCTCCCAGATCTGTTGTTGTTGCTGCCTTAAGGGTATGCCACACTAAGCGAGATCGCTAGCGAGATTGCGCAAGCGACATAGATTTTATGACGCAGCAGCGACATCGTTAGTGATGTCGCTGTTTGTGACATGTAGCGGCGATGTGGCCCCCGCTCCGATGTCGCTGATCGTGCACGAATGGTTTGGGCCGTATTTTGATCGTTGGTGTCCCGCTGGTGATGATGGGTCAATGCCTCCCCATCATCATCAATGCCTCCCCATTATCAATCTCTCCCCATCATCATCAATGCCTCCCCATCATCATCAATGCCTCCCCCATCATCAATGCCTCCCCATCATCATCAATGCCTCCCCATCATCATCAATGCCTCCCCATCATCATCAATGCCTCCCCAACATCATCAATGCCTCCCCATATCATCAATGCCTCCCCAACATCATCAATGCCTCCCCATCATCATAATGCCTCCCCATCATCATAATGCCTCCCCATCATCATCAATCCGCCCATCATCAATTCCCCCATCATCATCAATGCCTCCCCATCATCATTAATGTCTCCCCATCATCATCAATTCCTCCCCATCATCATCAATGCCTCCCCATCATCATCAATTCCTCCCCATCATCATCAATGCCTCCCCATCATCATCAATGCCTCCCCATCATCATCAATGCCTCCCCATCATCATCAATGCTCCCCATCATCATTCAATGCCTCCCCATCATCATCAATGCCTCCCCATCATCATCAATCCTCCCCATCATCATCAATTCCTCCCCATCATCATCAATGCCTCCCCATCATCATCAATGTCTCCCCATCATCATCAATGCCTCCCCATCATCATCAATGCCTCCCCATCATCATCAATGCCTCCCCATCATCATCAATGCCTCCCCATCATCATCAATACCTCCCATCATCATCAATGCCTCCCCATCATCATCAATGCCTCCCCATCATCATCAATAGCCTCCCCATCATCATCAATGCCTCCCCATCATCATCAATGCCTCCCCATCATCATCAATGCCCTCCCCCATCACCATCACATGCACTCTCCCCAATGATGCACACATGACACACACAACATCACATCAACTTCCTCCCCATCATCACAATGCCTCCCCATTATCATCAATGCCTGCCCATCATCATCAATGCCTCCCCATCATCAATACCTCCCCATCATCACTGCCCTCCCCCCACCACCATCACACATGAAGCACTCTCACATACACACACACTGATGCACACAGACACACACACACACATCACATCTCACCTGTCCGGCGTCCGCGCTCTCTGCCACAGCCGGCCGCTGAATGATGACGTCATGTAGCGGCGATGTGGCCCCCGCTCCGATGTCGCTGATCGTGCACGAATGGTTTGGGCCGTATTTTGATCGTTGGTGTCCCGCTGGTGATGATGGGTCAATGCCTCCCCATCATCATCAATGCCTCCCCATTATCAATGCCTCCCCATCTCATCAATGCCTCCCATCGTCAATCATCATCAATGCCTCCCCATCATCATCAATGCCTCCCCATCATCATCAATTCCTCCCCATCATCATCAATGCCTCCCCATCATCATCAATGCCTCCCCCATCATCATCAATGCCTCCCCATCATCATCAATGTCTCCCCATCATCATCAATGCCTCCCCATCATCATCAATGCCTCCCCATCATCATCAATGAGTCCCCATCATCATTAATGCCTCCCCATCATCATTAATGCCTCCGCATCATCATTAATGCCTCCCCATCATCATCAATTCCTCCCCATCATCATCAATTCCTCCCCCATCATCATCAATGCCTCCCCATCATCATCAATGTCTCCCCATATCATTAATGTCTCCCCATATCATTAATGCCTCCCCATCATCATCAATGCCTCCCCCATCATCATCAATGCCTCCCCATCATCATTAATGCCTCCCCATCATCATTAATGCCTCCCCATCATCATCAATGCCTCCCCATCATCATCAATTCCTCCCCATCATCATCAATGCCTCCCCCATCATCATCAATGCCTCCCCATCATCAATGCCTCCCCATCATCAATGCCTCCCCATCATCATCAATGCCTCCCCATCATCATCAATGCCTCCCCATCATCATTAATGCCTCCCCATCATCATTAATGCCTCCCCATCATCATCAATGCCTCCCCCATCATCATCAATGCCTCCCCATCATCATTAATGCCTCCCCATCATCATTAATGCCTCCCATCAAAGCTCATCATCAATGCCTCCCCATCATCAATGCCTCCCCATCATCATCAATGCCTCCCCATCATCATCAATGCCTCCCCATCATCATCAATTCCTCCCATCATCATCAATGCCTCCCCCATCATCATCAATGCCTCCCCATCATCATCAATGCCTCCCCCATCATCATCAATGCCTCCCCATCATCATCAATGCCTCCCCATTATCATCAATGCCTCCCCATCATCATTAATGCCTCCCCATCATCATTAATGCCTCCCCATCATCATCAATTACTCCCCATCATCATCAATTCCTCCCCATCATCATCAATTCCTCCCCATCATCATCAATGCCTCCCCATCATCATCAATGCCTCCCCATCATCATTAATGCCTCCCCATCATCATCAATGCCTCCCCATCATCATTAATGTCTCCCCATCATCATCAATTCCTCCCCATCAACATCAATGCCTCCCCATCATCATCAATGCCTCCCCATCATCATCAATGCCTCCCCATCATCAATGCCTCCCCCATCATCATCAATTCCTCCCCATCATCATCAATGCCTCCCCCATCATCATCAATGCCTCCCCCATCATCATCAATTCCTCCCCATCATCATCAATGAATCCCCATCATCATTAATGCCTCCCCATCATCATCAATGCCTCCCCATCATCATCAATTCCTCCCCATCATCATCAATTCCTCCCCATCATCATCAATGCCTCCCCCATCATCATCAATGTCTCCCCATCATCATCAATGCCTCCCCATTATCATTAATGCCTCCCCATCATCATTAATGCCTCCCCATCATCATCAATACCTCCCCATCATCATCAATGCCTCCCCATTATCATCAATGCCTCCCCATTATCATCAATGCCTCCCCATTATCATCAATGCCTCCTCATCATCATCAATTCCTCCCCATCATCATCAATGCCTCCCTATCAACATCAATGCCTCCCCATTATCATCAATGCCTGCCCATCATCATCAATGCCTCCCCATCATCAATACCTCCCCATCATCACTGCCCTCCCCATCATCACTGCCCTCCCCCCACCACCATCACAATAACACTCCCACATACACACACCACCACACTGAGCACACAACACACACACACCACACATCCCCGTCCGGCGTCCCGTTCTCTCCACAGCCGGGCCCCTGAATGATACGTCTTTACGGGGCTGCTGTGAGAGGAACGCCGGCCCCCCTGGACCCGGGGCTGCGGCAGCGGAGGCACGGGGAGGTAATATTTGCCCGCGCGCCCTAGCAGGCGGGGCAGGTGGCGGGGGACACCCTCTCCCCGCTAACGGGGGCCGGGGGGGCCCCCCACGGCAATGGGCCCCCCCCCCCGTCAGGGGGCCCCACAAACCCGGTTTTTTGTCACCCACAAAACCCGGTTTTGTCGACCCCTGCCATTAAAAAAAAAAAAAATTTTTATATATATTATATAATATATATAATGATCACTGCATTTTAGTTTTGGGGGTTTTTTTTTTTATAAGCACAAAAGCTGAAGTGAAGCGAGTAGTGCTTTTGAAATCTGAAGGGTTTAAGATGTTTCGGGGGTTTTTTTCTGATTTCTTGTTTTGTTTCCCCGGGTTGCTATCTTTATATTTGACTTTGCAGTTTTGGCACTTTGGGCCTCTCCCTTTTGGGGGACAGGGCTCTTCTTTCAGGTAAGCGGTTCAGAGTAACGCTTTTTGCAAAAAACAATTCCCAGTTTTAAGGAAACAAACCTTTTTTTTAAACCTGCAGCGGAGCCATCACCACCCATTTACTTTTAATGTGTCGATTGCCCTTTTAAACGAAAGCACAAGTGGCGTATTTCCGGGAACCCGAGAATTTCGAATTTGTGTAGCGCCATAGACTTCTAAAAGTTCTGAAAAT